>CANTUQ010000011.1:4942000-6177500 GCA_947683425.1 Excoecaria cochinchinensis
GTGGCAAGAGTCCTGTGCGAGAGAATCACGAGTCTGAACAACCTTCATGACTCGTGAACGTTGTTCACGTCTCGTGAACGCTCTCTCTCACTCAGCCGAGCAAACTAACACGAGAGCTGGATTTCCCTATTTTGTCGTGCTCACGAGGTTGTCGAGTTTGCGATAGCATCGGGACTTCCAGTTCTCAGCAAAAATGCAGAAAACCCAGAATTTCCAAATCAAACCCATTTTGACCCACAATCAAACCAAACTTAATCTTACCTCACATTAAGCTTTCCAACCATCACACCTAACATAAAACACAATTTCCCAACAATTAATTACAATCAAATCATGAATTCACGATTCAAGAATTCCAATAAAGGCAAAACCCAGAAATTTACAGTAAATTCAATCAACTAAATGTTTGCTCCAATAACTCAGCAATCATGCATCATAATTCAAATCAAACTAAAACCCATATCATTTATACCACAATAAGTCCAACAAACATCACATTTCCTAGAAATTCATGCATATACTCAAAATTACATAGGAACACCAAACTCAAGAAAATTCCCAAACCTGCACTCTTATGCTCCAAATCACTTCGTACCACTACCACTCGTCTTCTCCTTTCCTTTGGGATCGCGAGGAGGCTCAACTAACCAAAAATACCCAACAAAACCACAAATATAAAACCTAAATTAAAACCTAATCTAAACAAAACAAGAACAAAAGAAGAAGAAAAGATGAAGAAGATGAAGAAATGCAGTAAACTTACCAATTGAAGGTTAAGAGATGATCAATTTCCACCACACTTACTTGGATCAAAGCTAGGGCACTCTAGAGAAGAGAAAAGGAAGAAGGGGAGTAGAGAAAAAGAGAGAAACAGGAAATGAAGAAAATAATTTCTGCTTTTCCCTTTTTCTCTTTCTTCTTCTATTTCTTTTCCTAACCCTAGACACATGTCATTTCCCCATTGGTGGAGATTAACCACTCATACCCAATAAGCATGCATTACAAACACACACAATGCTATCCTCACTAATGCACACCATACCAAGATGTGAGTATGCACACTGTGACGCGCGCCGAACCTAACAAAAGCCCTCATAGGTGAGACCTGCTTTTAGGGTTCGAGGGATTGGTTCGCGTCTTTTGATCTTAGGCAACATGAGATATTTTGGAATTCCTTACCCAATAGAACATTAGAAAGTTCATCTAGTCCCATGAAGCCTTTAGGCACCTTTGAGGTATTTTGGAGTTACCACCCAATTTACAAGAAATTGGGAAAGGTCATCTAACCTCTATGGTCTAAACCAGAGAGTAGCTCGGAACTTCACACTTATTCATGTCTTTGGTTAATTATAAATGAGTTTTTAAATTATAAAATTTCATCTCTCATCTCACGCGTTTAATGCAATTTATTTAAGGCTCACTTCAAGCATCGAGGAAGCAATAAAAGAAAAATATAAATAAAGCAATAAATAAAGCGCTAAACACACAAAGCAATGCCATTTACAAAAGGAAAAATGGAAAAAATACAATCCCCTAAATAAGAAAGAAAAGTTGAATAAAATTTAAATGGAAATCGAGAAAGAATACAATCCCCAAATGAAAGAAAATAAAATTGCCCAAAAAATAATTAATTACAAGGGCCCACAAAATATAAACCTAAATTTAAACAATCACGCAAAATTAATCAAAAGGGGTAACATACATAAATCGGAATATTTATTTGGTTTAGGAACATTGGTTCCTTTATGCTCACTTAAAAAGGGATCGAAGAGTTATTTTGGTATTTGTTGTGAAAATCGGGATGAGTGATCCCATTTTTAATAAATCAACTCTTCGCTTTAGTCCGCGATATTTTTGCATGTTTTGGCTAAAATCTAGGACATTGTTCCCAATTTATTTGTAAAAATCCCAATTTGATTGTAAAAAATATTTTTGTGATTTTTTATTTGGCACGCATATAAAATAAACTATTTTATTTTTAAGCACAATACAGTCACTTAAATAGGGATAGGAAAGGTCTCACCCAAGGGATGTAAACCCCTAAGTGTCGCGAGGAGTTTGATCATGATAAATGCTCAAACAAATAAGCACAACATTTTAGCCCCAAAAAAAGAACAATAAAAAATGTTAGTAATAATTCCAAAATTAATCAAAAATAAAACTAGAGAAAATCTAGTGCAAAATTAATACACCAATAGAATATAAAATAAGTCAAATTGAACACACTAATTTAATATATTAACATCATACATGAAAAAATGCAAAGTATAACGACGTTAAAAAAATAACAATAACGATAATAACACCACCACCACCAACAACAACAACAATAATAATAATAATAATAAAAATAATAATAATAAATGATGACAGTAACAAAAAATAATAATCATAATAACACACTAGCAACATATATAATGATGATAGTAACAACAAATAATAATAATAATAATAATAATAATAATAATAATAATAATAATAATAATAATAATAATAATAATAATAATAATAATGATAATGATCATAATGATAATAATAATAGTACTAATGACAAGCCAATGAAATAAAATGAGTAAATAAAAAGGAAGGCAATTAAACATGCAATATACAATAATAACATTTAAGCATACAAAAAATCATAAATAATAATAATAAAAGAGAAAATCATGCAAATCTTATTTTTCATCTCCTAACATCATATATATTTACCCATTTTTATGCCAAAGACAAAATAAAGATTGAAAACTCATGCTAGAGAATAAATATCAACCAAAAAAAACACATACATTCATTAATGCAAGAAAAAAAAGTGAAATGAAATAAAATGAAATAAATTAACATGAATAAAATGAAATGAGATAAAAATGGATTGAAGAATCTTTGCCCTCAGAATAAAGTAATATGGAAGCAAGATGTCTTAATCTATTCTCCTTGTCAAGATTCGAGAGTAAACTCCAAAAAATGTTCAAGAAAATCTTGAGTTTATGTCTCAAATAACTCAAGAACACTAAAATTTAAAAATAATTTTTTGTATTTGTTGTTTAATTTATTTGAGAAAACTCAAGATAAGGAAATTAATTTTCCTTTCTCAAGCTTCCAAACTCAACAAAATAAATTTTTAGATCCAAGAAAAACTAGAATAAAATCAAAGGAGAAAATTTTTAGATTTAAGAAAAGAAAATTAAGGAAGTTAAAGAAAATGATTTTAAATCGAAAGAACAAGAAGTGGTGAACTCCAAGAACAAGAAATTCCTTGTTTTTCTAGCAAAATACACTCTTTTCCTCAAGAACACCTTCCCCAAAATCCCTTGGAAAAAATCAATTCCCTAAAAGAAATTTTCTTAGCCAAGAAATCAATATTTTCTTCTTCCTCCCACCAAATGAAAAAATCCTCCGTCAAAAAACTCATTCCCCCCTCCCAATTTAGTCCACCTTCAGCTCTTTTCAATTTTCATCTTCCCCAATTTCAACAAAAAACACTCACAAATTCAAAATAAAATCCCAAAAAGTCAAATATTTACAATTAATGTTTTTATTTATTTTTAATTATTTTTTGACTTTTAACACCCACCCAATTTGACTAATATTTGTCAAATTTCAACAAAATCTGAAAAAATCACAAGAAAAAAATCATTTATTACCCTAAAAATGTGAAAAAAATGATTTTCGGCGGAAATTGGCAAAAACTGGGTAGAGCTGATGAGATTTCTCGTAGCTGGGGGGGGGGGGGGGGCGGAAAGTGCGCGGATCGGCGATAAATCTTACCGATCGGGTGAGATTTCGCACAGCGCGCAGGCCATCGCGCGGCGGCCCGATTGCAGTCAAAAATTATTATTTTTTTTTATTTTTTTTAGAAAATACAACAATAAAAAAAATTACAAATAAGGATAAAAATAAAGATACAAATAAAAACAAAATAAAAATAAAGATAAACATTTTGAAAGCATTTTGAGACAAATAGAAGAATTTGACAAAGAGATGATAAATTCCTATTTTCTCGCTTATGAATTAGTCTTTATCTTCATCATCTCCTGATCTTGGATTGCCTCAGGACCCGGTGTCTACAGTTGCCCCCAATTTTGGGAAAACTAGCATACAGGCGCCTAGTTGAGCCAAAATTTAGAAAAGAAGAAAGAAGCATGTACCTGAGGCGACGACCTTCCCGTTGCCTTGAAAATAAATCATCTTTTCTGAACGGCGAGCCTACTCTGGACTTACACGATGTGGGATCTATCCTCAAATGGTGATGCGCCGAGTCCACTCTGAACTTACAAAATGCAAGAAGTGCTCTCTTGAGCTGCACCAAGTTGCTGACAAGACTACAAAGTGCGAATGTCATTGGATATCACTGAGCCGTAATCTAGGCTACAGAGTGATTGCACCGAATCATTGACAAGATTACAAAGTGTGGCTATTCTTGAATATCACCGAGCCATTATCTAGGCTACAAAGTGATTGCACCGAATCGCTAACAAGATTACAAAATGCGGCTGCTCTTGGATTGAAAGGATTTGGAAAAACTTAAGTCTCTGAAATGATCGGGAATGTTTGTCATGGCCGGATTTGTACCCTAAGAGAATTAACCTAATTTGGCATGTGTGTGTAGGATTGGACTTAATTGAAAGAAAGAAGTTTAGTTAAGGGATTTAAATGGTAATTATGAATGTTTGTGCTAAGCATGAGTTAAAGGCTGATTAACTAGTTAAAGGAAGGATTAACTAAGAATAAAATAACTTGATTTAATGGAAAGTGGAGGCAGATTAGAGGAAGTGGTTTCCGTGTGGCTTCTTGAGAGATGCCACCTACACCTTTGCATGCAAGAGTGAGTTAAGGGAAGGGAAGAGTTTCATTTATGTAATCTAGCAATTTTCTGTGTTCTTCTCTTTTCTTTCTTGCGTGGGAGTGAGTGTTAAAGAAGGGTAAGTATATTGATGTTAAGTTGCTCAAGATTTAAGGGGTAAACCTAAGAGGTAAGTGAATAAGTGCATATTCTCATCTTCTACTCTTTCTTCTTGGTTGAGCTGGTTTGGATGGGATATTATTGGTTTGAGTTTGAGCTTGAGTATCTGTGTTGTTTTGTTAGCTGAAGAAGTGAAGAGAGATAAAGGAAAGGCTGTAATCGGCGAGCCGAGCGTCCGTCGTAATTAGGAGCTAAGGCGACGAGGTTTGGGAACAAACCCTAATTGTATGAATCTGTGATTAGTGTTGGTTAAATAGGGTTTTGAACTGAATTGCATGATATGTGAAATTGAAGGTTGAGCATGAACTATGTGATGCTAAATTGTATGCGTATTGTAGCAATTTGATTGTGATTAAGTACTTGAAAGTGATCATGATTTGTACTATTATTGAATGCCAAACAAGAAGGGAAAATCAGGTATGTGTTATTGATGTATTTGGGTTAATTGCCAAAAATGAGAATGAGATTTGAAGTCTTAATGAGAAGGAAGAAATGGACTGAAAAACATAACCATGTTATGGTGTTTTTACATAGGTCACGGTGACAATGAAATCCATTGTGACCGTGAGGTATGCTTGAGTTCAATTCTGCCTAATGGATTTTGGTATGTCACGGTGACAATGAACTTCATTGTGACCGTGAGGTACCCAGGGGAGCATTCTGTTTTGCAAAGTGAGAATATGTCACGGTGGCAATGGGATTCATTGTGACCGTGACATACCCTCAGGTTGCATTCTGCCGAGAGTTGGGAAAACATCACGGTGACAATGAAATTGGTTGTGACCGTGACATGTCCCCAATTTGCATTCTGTTTTGGACTTCAATATGTCACGGTGACAATGAAATCCATTGTGACCGTGACCCACCCTGTTTTGGCAATATAATCCTAATGTGTTTGGTCATTCAAATGGCATGGCTTTAAGCTGAAATGAAGGACAGCATGAGTAAGTAATGTATATGTGTTAAGTGAACTACAAATGCATACAACTATGATGACTTCTGGATGTGATAAGTTATGTGAATATTAAATGTGAAGACTGAGTTTGAAAGTATATTGAATATGCAAATGAAATGTATGGCTGTGTGCTATTACAAATGTGTAAAGTGAAAAGTGAACTGAATAAGTGTTTAACAACTTAAGCCTGCGAGTCAAGTGGTGGATAGTTAG
Source organism: Excoecaria cochinchinensis (assembly GCA_947683425.1). Taxonomy (NCBI): domain Eukaryota; kingdom Viridiplantae; phylum Streptophyta; class Magnoliopsida; order Malpighiales; family Euphorbiaceae; genus Excoecaria; species Excoecaria cochinchinensis. The sequence goes on from CANTUQ010000011.1 coordinate 4,948,129, forward strand.
GCATGCCTATAGGGTCAAGTGCTGCAGCCCCATGCGTTAAATGTGTCTGATTCCATGGGAATCACAATGCGATTATCCTTACTGGATTGTGTTATATGTGGAATGATGAAAAGTACCAGAAGGTACTAATGTGATATGAAGCACCAGAAGGTGCTAAATATGAAAAAGTAGTCTCGATGAGATTACTGGTATCTGAGAGATACCGATGCGATACCCGTTATCCGCGTCATTGAATTGCAGGCAAAGTGGCAAAAAGACTAATTGGTTAATCGGCTAAAAGTTAATTAAATATAACAGAAGTGATTGTGATACAAGAAAGTATGGAAATGTGAATAAGTAATTGATGCCTTATGATTGAATATAATAATGGTTGATCTGGCATGTTTATTAGCATGTTATGTATGATGATTCTGATGTGTGATAAATTATATGCTATATGTATGAGTTCCCCACTAAGCGTTATCGCTTAGCATGGATTTACTCTAATCCGTGCAGGTACGGACGAGAGGTGACTAAAGGACGTCCCCCGCATTTTGGTACGGTCAATAATAGGAAGTATATAGTGTAGGTTTGGGGGTTTGTATTTTGGACTTTTGTATAAGTTTTATTTGGTTAATATGTATTTTGAATATGTAAAGGCATGTAATAATGTAGTAATCACGGATGTAACCTCCCACATGTATGTGTGTCATGCGAATAGCTAAGGCGTGTGACTAATAGTAGTTGGCATGTGATGCATGAATTAAAATAGTGTGTAATGAAATTTTATTATTCAGTTTCCGCATGTGTTCTATGTGTGTGTGCGACCTTCTCTAACTAAGATTAGCTGAGCTAGTTGTCGTTAGGGAACGGGAGTCACAAGTTGTGGTATCAGAGCCTAGGTTGAGTCTTTTCTGGGAATTGGGTAGATAAGATGTGTATAGTTTGTTAACCTAATGCGGAAGTCCTTGTTTAATTTGTGTAGTAAGATGGATTCTGGAAGGCATACCGGTGAGGAGTCTGCCGAAAGTGTGAACCCTCGTGAAGCTGAGGTGATAGGGTCTGGGCAGTCTAGATCAGTTGGCTATGGGAATGAGATTCCATTTGGGCCTATGGAAGCCATGATGAAAATGACACAAGATATGGCGAGAGTGATGGAACGTATGATGGCGCCAAGAGCCCCAATAGAATCTTTGAGGAAGCATGGTTTGGAGGAATTTCATGGAACAAGGTTAGATGAGTCAGAAAAAGCAGAGTACTGGATTGAGAAGGTGGAAAGGATTCTTAAGGAGATACGATGTCCTCCAGATCAGTGGGTTGAGTGTGTGGAGTCATTACTTCAAGGTCCTGCATATGATTGGTGGAAGCTGGTCCTGCAGAATCCGATGCTTCCTGAACCATTAAACTGGGAGTTCTTTGAAAAAGAATTCAAGAACAAGTATATTACTAAAGCACATCGAGAGGCAAATTGGAAGAAGTTCTTGAGTTTGAGACAGAGGACTATGACGGTGGCGGAGTATGAAGCAGAATTCTGTCGCTTAAGCAAATATGCGCCGAAAGGTGTGTTAACTGATGTGTTGCGATGTCAACAGTTTGAGGATGGGTTGATTGAGGAAATTAAAGCTTTGCTGATTTCTTTAACAACAGAGCAGAATATAAGTTACTATCGAATTGTACAAGCAGCTCTGAGAGCTGAAAGGACTTTGGGAGCCCAAAGAGAATGGAGACAAAGGAAGAATGCGAATAGAGGTGGTTCCCAGACGGGGAAAAGATCAAGAGATTCTCATGTGGCATCACCTGCGGAATCAGGGTTCAGTTCTGCAGCGAGAGGGAAGAAGCGAGGCGCTCCCTCAGCATCTGGTTCTGGAAGAGGAACATCTGGTAATAGAAGTGAGGTTCATGAGTGTCCTCATTGTGGTAAGAGGCATAGAGGAGAATGCTGGAGAGTGTCGGGTGCTTGTTATAGATGTGGGAGCACTGAGTATTTCATTGCTAATTGCCCGAATACCTATGAGATGTCAGGAAATCAACAAGAGCAGAGTAGGGGTGGTTCCAACTTGCCTTCTACGAACAGAGGAAGAGGAAGAGGACGTGGCAGAGGTAGTCAGTCCAGAGGTGCAGTCGATTCTGAGATTGTGGATAGACCTGATGAGGCTCCAGTGCGGGCTTATGCTATGAGGGCACGAGAGGATCAGGACGCGCCTGAGGTGATAGCAGGTACTATTCTACTTTGTGATGTGGAAATGTTTGCACTTATTGATCCTGGTTCAACTCATTCATATGTATGTGATAAAAAGATATGTGAAAAGATGCCTAAAGTTGAATGTTTAAAATATGATATATGTGTGTCTAGCCCTTTGTGAGGTAATGTTAATGTGAACAGAGTGTATCGAAACTGTGCATTAGAAGTTCAAGGTAGTGTGTTTCCAGCGGATTTGATTGAACTACCGTTTGAAGAGTTTGATTTGATTCTGGGTATGGATTGGTTAACTAAGTATGATGCGGATGTTAATTGTAAAAAGAAAATAGTTATACTCTCTGATGGTAAGGGAAACCGAGCGACAGTGAGAGGAGTGTGCACTAATCCTCTTGTGAATGTAATATCTGCTATGCAAGCCTGTCGGTGTATGAGAAAAGGATGTGAAGCTTATTTGGCCCTGGTATTAGATAGTAAGAGAGAACAGGTGAAGATGCAAGAGATACCAATAGTCAGAGAGTTTCCTGACGTGTTTCCTGAAGAATTGAGCGGTGTACCACCAATAAGAGAAGTTGAGTTATCAATTGACGTGGTACCAGGAACTGTACCGGTATCTAAGGCACCCTATAGAATGGCTCCAACTGAGTTGAAGGAATTGAAGGAGCAGTTGCAAGAATTACTGAACAGGGGTTTTATTAGACCTAGTGTTTCTCCTTGGGGAGCACCAGTGTTATTTGTTAAAAAGAAAGATGGTACAATGAGAATGTGTATCGATTATCGACAGCTGAATAAAGTAACAGTAAAGAATAGGTATCCTTTACCTCGAATTGAAGACTTGTTTGATCAGTTAAGGGGAGCCGGGGTATTCTCAAAGATTGACTTGCGTTCAGGGTATTATCAGTTGCAAGTGAAGAAGGAAGACGTATCTAAGACCGCGTTTAGAACTCGTTATGGGCATTATGAATTTCTAGTAATGCCATTCGGGTTAACCAATGCGCCAGCTGCATTCATGGATTTAATGAATCGAGTGTTCAGACCGTACTTGGATCAGTTTGTGGTTGTGTTCATAGACGATATTTTGGTATATTCAAGAAATGAAAAGGAGCATGAACAGCATTTGAGAGTTGTACTTCGGACTTTGCAAGAACATCAGCTGTTTGCCAAACTCAGTAAGTGTGAGTTCTGGCTCAAAGAGGTATCATTTCTGGGTCATGTGATCTCATCTGAAGGAGTTAAGGTGGATCCAACTAAGATAGAAGCAATTGTGAATTGGAAACCGCCTAGGAATGTGTTAGAAATTCGCAGTTTCTTAGGCTTGGCTGGATACTACAGAAGGTTTGTGAAAGGATTTTCAGTAATAGCTTCACCGTTGACAAGATTGTTACGTAAAGGAGTGAAATATGAGTGGTCTGAAAGATGTCAAACAAGTTTCGATCGGTTGAGGAAGACGTTAGTAGAGGCACCGATTCTTACACAGCCTATGACTGGTAAAGAGTATGTATTGTATACCGATGCTTCAGGTGTCGGATTGGGTTGTGTATTGATGCAAGAGGGGAAGGTGATAGCGTATGCGTCAAGGCAATTGAAACCGCATGAGCAGAATTATCCTACTCATGATTTGGAATTGGCTGCAGTAGTGTTTGCTTTAAAGATTTGGCGACATTACCTGTATGGTGAGAAGTGTAGGATTTACACGGATCACAAGAGTTTGAAATATCTGCTTACACAGAAGGAACTGAATCTGAGACAGCGAAGGTGGCTCGAGTTGTTTAATGATTATGATTGTATGGTGGATTATCATCCGGGAAAAGCTAACGTAGTGGCCGATGCTTTGAGTAGGAAGTCAATTTCAGCATTACAGTTAAAGCGGATTGAGTGGAGGTTTTCTGCAGATGGAGCTTTATTGGCACAGTTGAAAGCAAGACCGGTTCTGAAGGATGAGTTAATAGTTGCTCAGAGGAGTGATGGGAGATTGCAACAAGTTCTGCAGTCAGTTGGTGTTATGGATAAGACTGACTATTCAGTGAATGAAGATGGAATACTGCAGTATAAGAATAGAATGTGTGTGGCCAACGATAAAGAATTAAGAAAAAGATTGATGCACGAGGCTCATAATACAGTTTTCACTATGCATCCAGGTGGAAACAAGATGTATCAAGATATGAAACAGTTGTATTGGTGGCCAGGGATGAAGAAGGATGTAGTGGAATATGTGTCTAAGTGCCTTGTCTGTCAACAAGTTAAAGCGGAGCATCAAGTGCCCCAGGGGATGTTGCATCCACTCCCTATTCCCCAATGGAAATGGGATAATATCACGATGGATTTTGTTACTGGATTGCCTCTGACTTCAAGACAGCAAGACGCAGTATGGGTTGTCGTGGACAGGTTTTCAAAATCAGCTCACTTTATACCTGTTCGGATGGATTATTCTATGGAAAAGTTGGCTGAATTGTATGTAAGGGAAATTATCCGATTGCATGGGATACCTTTGTCTATTGTTTCTGATAGGGATCCTAAATTCACTTCTAAATTTTGGAGGAGTTTACAGGCAGCGTTGGGTACGAAATTGAATTTCAGTACTGCTTTCCATCCACAAACCGATGGACAATCGGAAAGAATTATTCAGGTTTTGGAAGATTTGATGCGAGCGTGTGTTTTGGATTTCTCTAAGAGTTGGGATAGGTATCTTCCACTTATGGAATTTGCTTATAACAACAGTTATCAGACCAGTATTGGTATGGCACCATATGAAGTTTTGTATGGAAGGAAATGTCGTTCACCGATTTGCTGGACGGAATTGAATGAAAGCAGAGTCATAGGGCCAGATTTGGTTCGTGATACAGAAGAGAAAGCTAAAATCATACAGCAAAGATTGAAGGCAGCAAGTGACAGACAGAAGTCGTATGCTGATTTGAAGAGAAGAGATATTGAGTTCAGTGTAGGTGATAAAGTGTTTCTGAAAGTGTCTCCTTGGAGGAAGGTACTGCGATTTGGTAAAAAGGGAAAGCTGAGTCCAAGGTTTATTGGGCCATATGAAGTGCTTGAAAGAGTAGGTTTTGTAGCTTATCGGTTGGCTTTGCCTCCGACTTTGGCTAAGCTACATGATGTGTTCCATGTGTCTATGTTAAGAAGATATAGGTCAGATGATTCCCATGTGCTATCTCTACCAGAAGTGGAAGTGCAGTCAAATTTCACTTATGATGAAAAGCCAATAGTGATCTTAGCAAAAGAAGTAAGGCAACTTCGGAACAAGCAGATACCACTTGTGAAAGTACTCTGGCAGCACCATGGTGTTGAAGAAGCAACTTGGGAACCAGAAGCGGCTATGCGAGAACAGTATCCACAACTATTTCACTCAGGTATGAATTTCGAGGACGAAATTCTTTAAGGAGGGGAGAGTTGTCATGGCCGGATTTGTACCCTAAGAGAATTAACCTAATTTGGCATGTGTGTGTAGGATTGGACTTAATTGAAAGAAAGAAGTTTAGTTAAGGGATTTAAATGGTAATTATGAATGTTTGTGCTAAGCATGAGTTAAAGGCTGATTAACTAGTTAAAGGAAGGATTAACTAAGAATAAAATAACTTGATTTAATGGAAAGTGGAGGCAGATTAGAGGAAGTGGTTTCCGTGTGGCTTCTTGAGAGGATGCCACCTACACCTTTGCATGCAAGAGTGAGTTAAGGGAAGGGAAGAGTTTCATTTGTGTAATCTAGCAATTTTCTGTGTTCTTCTCTTTTCTTTCTTGCGTGGGAGTGAGTGTTAAAGAAGGGTAAGTATATTGATGTTAAGTTGCTCAAGAATTAAGGGGTAAACCTAAGAGGTAAGTGAATAAGTGCATATTCTCATCTTCTACTCTTTCTTCTTGGTTGAGCTGGTTTGGATGGGATATTATTGGTTTGAGTTTGAGCTTGAGTATCTGTGTTGTTTTGTTAGCTGAAGAAGTGAAGAGAGATCAAGGAAAGGCTGTAATCGGCGAGCCGAGCGTCCGTCGTAATTAGGAGCTAAGGCGACGAGGTTTGGGAACAAACCCTAATTGTATGAATCTGTGATTAGTGTTGGTTAAATAGGGTTTTGAACTGAATTGCATGATATGTGAAATTGAAGGTTGAGCATGAACTATGTGATGCTAAATTGTATGCGTATTGTAGCAATTTGATTGTGATTAAGTACTTGAAAGTGATCATGATTTGTACTATTATTGAATGCCAAACAAGAAGGGAAAATCAGGTATGTGTTATTGATGTATTTGGGTTAATTGCCAAAAATGAGAATGAGATTTGAAGTCTTAATGAGAAGGAAGAAATGGACTGAAAAACATAACCATGTTATGGTGTTTTTGCATAGGTCACGGTGACAATGAAATCCATTGTGACCGTGACCCACCCTGTTTTGGCAATATAATCCTAATGTGTTTGGTCATTCAAATGGCATGGCTTTAAGCTGAAATGAAGGACAGCATGAGTAAGTAATGTATATGTGTTAAGTGAACTACAAATGCATACAACTATGATGACTTCTGGATGTGATAAGTTATGTGAATATTAAATGTGAAGACTGAGTTTGAAAGTATATTGAATATGCAAATGAAATGTATGGCTGTGTGCTATTACAAATGTGTAAAGTGAAAAGTGAACTGAATAAGTGTTTAACAACTTAAGCCTGCGAGTCAAGTGGTGGATAGTTAGGCATGCCTATAGGGTCAAGTGCTGCAGCCCCATGCGTTAAATGTGTCTGATTCCATGGGAATCACAATGCGATTATCCTTACTGGATTGTGTTATATGTGGAATGATGAAAAGTACCAGAAGGTACTAATGTGATATGAAGCACCAGAAGGTGCTAAATATGAAAAAGTAGTCTCGATGAGATTACTGGTATCTGAGAGATACCGATGCGATACCCGTTATCCGCGTCATTGAATTGCAGGCAAAGTGGCAAAAAGACTAATTGGTTAATCGGCTAAAAGTTAATTAAATATAACAGAAGTGATTGTGATACAAGAAAGTATGGAAATGTGAATAAGTAATTGATGCCTTATGATTGAATATAATAATGGTTGATCTGGCATGTTTATTAGCATGTTATGTATGATGATTCTGATGTGTGATAAATTATATGCTATATGTATGAGTTCCCCACTAAGCGTTATCGCTTAGCATGGATTTACTCTAATCCGTGCAGGTACGGACGAGAGGTGACTAAAGGACGTCCCCCGCATTTTGGTACGGTCAACAATAGGAAGTATATAGTGTAGGTTTGGGGGTTTGTATTTTGGACTTTTGTATAAGTTTTATTTGGTTAATATGTATTTTGAATATGTAAAGGCATGTAATAATGTAGTAATCACGGATGTAACCTCCCACATGTATGTGTGTCATGCGAATAGCTAAGGCGTGTGACTAATAGTAGTTGGCATGTGATGCATGAATTAAAATAGTGTGTAATGAAATTTTATATTCAGTTTCCGCATGTGTTCTGTGTGTGTGTGCGACCTTCTCTAACTAAGATTAGCTGAGCTAGTTGTCGTTAGGGAACGGGCGTCACAATGTTTTAGAAGAAGGATTTAAGGGATAATGCTCTGAAGAGACTAAAAATGCCTTGGAAAAAGACTTAAAGATAACGCTCCGAAGAGACTGAGAATGACTTTAAAGAAGGACTTAAAGATAATGCTCCGAAGAGACTGAGAGTGCTTTTAAAGAAGGACTTAAAGATAATGCTCCAAAGAGACTGAGAAAACCTTTAAAGAAGGGCTTAAAGATAATGCTCGGAAGAGATTGAGAATGCTTTTAAAGAAGGGATTAAAGATAATGCTCCAAAGAGACTGAGAATGCCTTTAAAGAAGGACTTAAAGATAATGATTCGAAGAGACTGAGAATGCCTTTAAAGAAGGACTTAAAGATAATGCTCCGAAGAGATTGAGAATGCCTTTAAAGATGGACTTTAAGATAATGCTCCGAAGAGACTGAGAATGCCTTTAAAGAAGGACTTAAAGATAATGCTCCGAAGAGACTGAGAATACCTTTAAAAAAGGACTTAAAGATAATGCTCCGAAGAGACTGAGAATGCCTTTAAAGAAGGACTTAAAGATAATGCTCCGAAGAGACTAAGAATGCCTTTAAAGAAGGACTTAAAGATAATGCTCCGAAGAGACTGAGAATGGCTTTAAAGAAGGACTTAAAGATAATGCTCCGAAGAGACTGAGAATGGCTTTAAAGAAGGACTTAAAGATAATGCTCCGAAGAGACTGAGAATGCCTTTAAAGAAGGACTTAAAGATAATGCTCCCAAGAGACTGAGAATGCCTTTAAAGAAGGACTTAAAGATAATGCTCCAAAGAGACTGAGAATGCCTTTAAAGAAGGACTTAAAGATATTGCTCCGAAGAGACTGAGAATGCCTTTAAAGAAGGACTTAAAGATAATGCTCCGAAGAGACTGAGAATGCCTTTAAAGAAAGACTTAAAGATAATGCTCCGAAGAGACTGAGAGTGCCTTTAAAGAAGGACTTAAAGATAATGCTCCGAAGGGACTGAGAGTGCCTTTAAAGAAGGACTTAAAGATAATGCTCCGAAGGGACTGAGAGTGCCTTTAAAGAAGGACTTAAAGATAATGCTCCGAAGAGACTGAAAATGCCTTTAAAGAAGGACTTAAAGATAATGCTCTGAAGGGACTTAGAGTGCCTTTAAAGAAGGACTTAAAGATAATGCTCCGAAGAGACTGAAAATGCCTTTAAAGAAGGACTTAAGAATGCCCTGATAAAGGACTTTGCTAGCTACCGCATGATTTCAACTTGCACATGTTTCTTCTTGACTTCATTGTGCCGAAGCTATTGCTTGGTTTTGCTTTTTCTTGCAAAATCATTAGCACGAAAGCATATACAAAAGATTGTGTGTGCATGATTTACACGAAACACAAACAAAGGATTAATGTATAAAATTATATATACCCAACTATACCCATGAAGGATTGAATGCACGTGATATACAGGAGGATATGCAAAAGATCTATGCATGTCAGATGCATCTGAGATGCAAAAAATGGATAGACCACATCCTAGGTGGTCAAGAGTTATGTTGAGGTACTGCTTGGTTGCTCACATTGTCTGATGTCCCCAAGGATCTAGAAAAGCATCGTCTTGGCTTTAGGGGTTATGACCCATGATCTTCTCAAAGATAACTGACCCGTGAGCATCTTTGCCCCCTGGTCAATGAGGATTTTGCCCCCACAAACTCATGTCCTGCACCATACGCCTAAAGGGAAATTATTGAAAGCAATATTGCCTTATCGCTCCAGGCTTCAAAAGTCATTGTTTTAAAGATAGTGCGTCCCTTGTGGATTTTTACACTAGCTTTTCTTAGCGAAAAATGCGTCCTTTCGGAATTTCACATAATCCTGTGCCTTTTTTTTTTTTTGCCTGGAATGGACCCAACCCAATCCAGCGGCTTTTATTCATTTTTCATTCATTTTTTTTAATTTTTTTAATGACAGGAGGAGGATTTGTCACATGAAAAATTGTTATTACTGCCTTAAAACTTGCTCCAACATATGTCCTCATACCTGCAATAGGTTTCTCTTAACCATTTAATTGCATATTTATGCCTAGCTTATGCATGCATTTCTATCTAAAAGCGTCATATAGCAATAAGAATGACTGTGAATGGACATGTGATGCAAAAAACACTAGTTTTGTTCAATCTCAGTGAGTAACACCTCAGGTGCATTCGACTCCTGTTATCAATCAGCCCTCTCGGGTTTTCATGATTGAATATTTTTTTTCAGCTCTCAATTTATTCTTTGAACGTGGATTCTAGATGTAACGTTTGAGGACGAGCCTTTACTCGAATGCATGAACGCACTCATGGCTCCCTACTTGAAGCTCAAGAAACACCATATGTACCAAACCTTATTAAAATGTCATCTCCGCTAATTGGATAAGATTGAACCAAGAATCATGAGGACTTACTTTGGTTGCAACGTTAGGCTTAGATAGATGCCTGTAAAAGAAGGATCAGGTCGCTAGAGAAAAATGGTCGCAATATTTACTCGAATGATTAGTGAACCGTTCTCAGCTCAGTTGCATATACAGAGATATTCTTGAATTTGGGCTCGGTAACATTTTAGCTCACCAAGATCTGAATAACAATCCAAAAGTAATCGTTGAAACTCGTTAAGTGATTCTCTATTTCTTTTTCTTCTTTTCTCTTTTTTTTTTTCTTTTCTTCTTCTTCTTTTTTTTTGAGTTTGTGGATACTAAACCCTCTTCTCCATGTATAAACTCATCCTTATCTGGGCGAGCTGTGATAGCCCAAAAGATTATCAATGAAGTACATCTGTCCTTATTAGAGCTGCCATTGTTCTAAGTGGAGGTAAAAATCATTTTAGGCAAATGGTAGTTTCAACATGTGTCATAACAAAATCGGTACGCATTTAGCATACCAGCATAAAGGCTCAACGAGCTAGCAAGTGATTGCAAAATGAGGGTAGGAAATGGTCATTTAGAGAGCTATACAAAAAATGATTGCCTAAATCATTTTCCAAGTTCCGTCTTATCCAGGGATCACTTTGACGGGTAATCAGAAAGGTTCTAGTGCTCTTAGTGAGTTTTCATCCAGTCCCTTAATTGCAACTAGTTTTTCTTTTCTTTTCTTTTTTCATATTTTACCTCACTTCAGGAGTCAAGTTGAATGCAACCAAGATTACTATTTATTGAAACTAAATAAAATAGTGTTTATTAAATCAATGCCTTTAATCACGATTATCACTTATGCTTGATGCAATAAGATATGACAATGCATATATAAGAAAAGCCCATATTATTAAAACGGAAAAGAGAAACAAGTGCATAGTTCAGGAATACACTTTAGAAAAGGAAAGGCATTGTAACAACTCTAATTTTCTCTCTCTTCCTCTAGGCCAGGCACTAATTCTTGAATGCAATCTCTCAGAGTACGATAATAGTCTGTTCTATGCCCTGTGTACTGGTGATATGCACAATACCAGTCTGTTCTGTGTCTAAGCTGGCCTTGACTTGGGGCAGGCCGAGCTGGCAAGGGTTGTAATTTCCCTTCCTTGATGAGACGAGTGAAGTGCCAAGATAATGGCTTACCCGAGATAGTGAGGTGGCGCCGAGTTGTTCCTATGGTCGAGACTTATGCTGTTCAAGTATTGCCCCCATTACGACTGTTGTTTCCCTTGTTTTTGCCGGAGGCCATGTTTGTAGATTTAGCTATTTTATCCAGATGCTCGGCCTCAGCTTCAATGGCTATATCTTTTAGGGACTCCCAGTCCTTCAGCCCCTTTATCTTTAATCCATCCTTCAAATATGGGCTAGCATTCCTAATAAATATCTTGATCTGATCCGAAGTTTTCGGCTTCTTCTTCATCTCTATTACCCGGTTCCTCCATCGGGTTAAGTACTTATGGAATGACTCGCCTGGCTTTTGCTGTAGCAGCTCTAGATCTTTTAGAGTGACCTCTATCCTTGTACTACAGTCGTACTGCTGGAGGAACTCTCCATCAGCAAATCCCAGTCTTCTTTTGTTCTCCAGTCTAGTCCATGATACCAGTCTACCGCAGGGCCTGTCAAACTTAAACAAAAGTACTCTACCTTCTACCTTTTTGTTAGCGAGGTACCCTTCATTATCAAAGAGTATTGCTTCATGTGTGGAGTGGGATCCGATGTGCCATCAAACTTGGGGACATCAGGCATCCTGAAATTATCTTGAAATTTAGAGGGATTAGATCCTCTCCATCCAGCTCCTTGTCTTCGGGGTCCATCCCCTTTATCATCAGCATTCGGGACATCGCCTCAAATTTCTCTTCCATTTTTCTCCAAATGGCTTCTTCTATCTGGGGTGGCTTTGCCTTTACGACCATCTGTTCGTCTTGCCCCTCCCATAAGTCAATCACATATTTAGGGCCTTCTCTATGCTCGACAGGCGCTGTCGCTCTTGGCTCAACCACAGGCAAATCAACTGCTGCTAGGGGATCCTCCCTAGCAACCCCTTGCTCTTCTTGCTCTCTAACTGGAGCAGCAGCCTATTGCCTAGCAAGTAGGGCTAGGGTAGTGGCAAGGTTGCCCATTATCGCATCATCCTGGCCTCAAACTCTTCCATTCTCTTTCCCACTTCTTCAATAACTAATGCACGGGTAGCCTCAGGCTCTCTAGAAGGATCAGCCATACTGGACGCTGCTGAAGATAAAGTCTTACTATTTTCTAAATCTGAGTCCTGAACTGATACACCTCCAAGCAACTCGAATATAGGATTCCTGATCAGCCACCCACTAGAATCTCTAGACCACCCGGACGAATCCATGATGGCTGTATAACTCACTTTGTTAGAATAATGCATGAATAACGTAATTGATGCATGATCATGAGCTATGCAGCACGTCACAACCACATACAAGCAAGTAGATTCTTCCAACCTTTATTTCTCCCACACATGAGGTAATATAGTCTCTTCCCTAGGTGGGCTTTTCCAAGGGTTAACAGGGAACCCATTGGACACGTATGGTGCACGGTGAAAAATCGGCAGCATAACACCTCTTGTCTAATGTACATACGTATGGGTGTTTGGCCATTATATATTTAAATAATTCAACTAAATTAAGATGGGCCCACCGGGGCATAAAAGACTTTGATGAAGACCATGTTAATTTGATTGATTTTGTTCAATATATGACGGCTAAATAGCAAGCATGGTATTATGGTACATTTCACCTAGTGGGAGTATCTATTGTCATTACATGAGCTTTGGTCAAATGTGGTGATACTTTAGGGCTACCCAAGCATGGTCCCTGCCAACGGGTCTAGCTCATCACGAGCATAACGACCGATCGGGTCTCCATTTAATTTACCATGGTGGTGAGAGGCTTGGCCTAATGATTATACTTAACACTTCCCTACATTGAGTGAACGTAGGGTCATGCCTCGGAAATGCACCGGGGTTAAGAAAGGGACCAAACTAGCATAATTCTAAGGCTCTAACATGGATGCAATGCAATTTTAGATGAGAAATGGAATTTTAGTTTCAAAAACCCAATTATACATTTTAACCAAGATATTTTCAGAGCAAAGTCACAAATGTTCCCCAGCGGAGTCGCCACTGTGACGCGCGCCGAACCTAACAAAAGCCCTCATAGGTGAGACCCGCTTTTAGGGTTCGAGGGATTGGTTCGCGTCTTTTGATCTTAGGCAACATGAGACATTTTGGAATTCCTTACCCAATAGAACATTGGAAAGTTCATCTAGTCCCATGAAGCCTTTAGGCACCTTTGAGGTATTTTGGAGTTACCACCCAATTTACAAGAAATTGGGAAAGGTCATCTAACCTCTATGGTCTAAACCAGAGAGTAGCTCGGAACTTCACACTTATTCATGTCTTTGGTTAATTATAAATGAGTTTTTAAATTATAAAATTTCATCTCTCATCTCACGCATTTAATGCAATTTATTTAAGGCGCACTTCAAGCATCGAGGAAGCAATAAAAGAAAAATATAAATAAAGCAATAAATAAAGCGCTAAACACACAAAGCAATGCCATTTACAAAAGGAAAAATGGGACAAATACAATCCCCTAATAAGAAAGAAAAACTGAATAAAATTTAAATGGAAATCGGGACAGAATACAATCCCCAAATGAAAGAAAATAAAATTGCACAAAAAATAATTAATTACAAGGGCCCACAAAATATAAACCTAAATTTAAACAATCACGCAAAATTAATCAAAAGGGGTAACATACATAAATAGGGATATTTATTTGGTTTAGGAACATTGGTTGCTTCATGCTCACTTAAAAAGGGATCGAAGAGTTATTTTGGTATTTATTGTGAAAATCGAGATGAGTAATCCCATTTTTAATAAATCAACTATTCGCTTTAGTCCGCGATATTTTTGCATGTTTTGGCTAAAATCTAGGACATTGGTCCCAATTTATTAGTAAAAATTTCATTTTGATTGTACAAAATATTTTTGTGATTTTTTATTTTGCACGCGTATAAAATAAACTATTTTATTTATAAGCACAATACAGTCACTTAAATAGGGATAGGAAAGGTCTCACCCAAGTGATGTAAACTCCTATGTGTCGCGAGTAGTTTGATCATGATAAATGCTCAAACAAATAAGCACAACATTTTAGCCCCAACAAAAGAACAATAAAAAATGTTAGTAATAATTCAAAAATTAATCAAAAATAAAACTAGAGAAAATCTAGTGCAAAATTAATACACCAATAGAATATAAAATAAGTCAAATTGAACACATTAATTTAATATATTAACATCATACATGAAAAAATGCAAAGTATAACGACGATAAAAAAAATAACAATAACGATAATAACACCAATAACAACAACAACAACAAAAATAATAATAATAATAATAATAATAATAATAATAATAATAATAATAATAATAAATGATGATAGTAACAAAAAATAATAATCATAATAACAAACTAGCAACATATATAATGATGATAGTAACAACAAATAATAATAATAATAATAATAATAATAATAATAATAATAATAATAATAATAATGATGATAATGATGATAATAATAATAGTACTAATGACAAGCCAATGAAATTAAATGAGTAAATAAAAAGGAAGGCAATTGAACATGCAATATACAATAATAACATTTAAGCATACAAAAAATCAGAAATAATAATAATAAAAGAGAAAATCATGCAAATCTTGTTTTTCATCTCCTAACATCATATATATTTACCCATTTTTATGCCAATGACAAAATAAAGATTGAAAACTCATGCTAGAGAATAAATCTCAACCCAAAAAAACACATACATTCATTAATGCAAGAAAAAAAAAGTGAAATGAAATAAAATGAAATAAATTAACATGAATAAAATGAAATGAGATAAAAATGGATCCAAGAATCTTTACCCTCATAAATAAGTAATATGGAAGCAAGATGTCTCAATCTATTCTCCTTGTCAAGATTCGAGAGTAAACTCCAAAAAATGTACAAGAAAATCTTGAGTTTATGTCTCAAATAACTCAAGAATACTAAAATTTAAAAATAATTTTTTATATTTGTTGTTTAATTTATTTGAGAAAACTCAAGTTAAGAAAATTAATTTTCCTTTCTCAAGCTTCCAAACTCAACAAAAGAAATTTTTAGATCCAAGAAAAACTAGAATAAAATCAAAGGAGAAAATTTTTAGATTTAAGAAAAGAAAATTAAGGAAGTTAAAGAAAATGATTTTAAATCTCAAGAACAAGAAATTCCTTGTTTTTCCAGCAAAATATACTCTTTTCCTCAAGAACACCTTCCCAAAAATCCCTTGGAAAAAATCAATTCCCTTAAAGAAATTTTCTTAGCCAAAAAATCAATATTTTCTTCTTCCTCCCACCAAATCAAAAAAATCCTCCGTCAAAAAACACATTCCCACACCCCCCCCCCCTCCCCCCCCCCCCCCAAATTGGTCCACCTTCAGCTCTTTTCAATTTTCATCTTCCCCAATTTCAACAAAAAATACTCACAAATTCAAAACAAAATCCTAAAAGTCAAATATTTACAATTAATGTTTTTTTTTATTTTTAATTATTTTTTGTTATTTTTTGACTTTTAACACCCACCCAATTTGACTAATATTTGTCAAATTTCAACAAAATCTAAAAAAATCATTTTTTACCCTAAAAATGTGAAAAAAATGATTTTCGGCGGAAATTGGCGAAAACTAGGCGGAGCTGGCAAGATTTCTCGTAGCTGGGGGGGGGGGGGGGGAAGCGTGTGGATCGGCGAGAAATCTCACTAATCAGGCGAGATTTTGTGCAGCTCGCGCTGCGCGGCAGCCCGATTGTGGCCGAAAATTATTTTATTTTATTTTGTTTTAATTTTTTTCAAAAAATACAACAATAAAAAAAATTACAAATAATGATAAAAATAAAGATACAAATAAAAATAAAATAAAAATAAAAATAAAGATAAATATTTTGAAAGAATTTTGAGACAAATGGAAGAATTTGACAAAGAGATGATCAATTCCTATTTTCTCGCTTATGAATTAGTCTTTAACTTTATCATCGGGTAATCCTAATCTTAGATCGGCTCGGGACCCGGTATCTACACACACACTAATGCCACCCATACACTCATATCCTACAACTCTATATGCACTCACACTATAAAATTACCCACAAAACATGCATTTTACCTAAAATGCCCTTATCACATGCCATCACACACCCAATGCACACATGTACAAATGGCTCCAACTTCTAGGGGGCAAACGGAGTGTTACAATAATGCTCTCCAGAATCCTTCCTAAACAAGAGTCCTTCTTAAGATAGGAAAGAAAAACCCAATTCATGCTTTGAACCAAAGGTGAGACCAAAGCTGGGTCTTGGTTTGGTCCCAACTTTTGTAAGCTACTACCTCTCAACCAAAGCTACATATCTTTGATTCTAGCTTTGGTAAGCTACTGTCCATTATGAAAATTCCATCTTTAAGTGTTGTTTCCTACCAAAGCTGGACCTTGTTTTAGATCTAACTTTGGTCCCAACTTTGCTAAGCTACTGTCCCTTTAAGAAAAATCCATCATGAAAATTCCATTTAGATCACCCAAATTTAGCACAAAAACATATAATCAATAAAAGAAAATAATAATTCAAAACAAATACAAAAACATACGAAAAACCTGCCTTAAATCATTAAAATAACACTGAACTTAAAGAAAAACTTCCTAAACATACTATAAAATCACATTCTATTAGTATGCGCATATGGTAAAAGGAATGAATGATTAACATGATAAGGCATGCATGCATGCATGTATGTGATAATGCAAAGATATGTATGGAAATGTGAACATGCACTTTTGTGGTGAAAACATTCAATTATGTAGAATTTATGCATATGAAATACATGTATTAGGTGAGCATGATGCGAACATATGCATGTAAAATTTCAAAACATTTTATGTGAGCCCATATTATATGCATCCATCGTAGATCAGTCATTAATGGTGATGGCATTTCTAAGGGATTTCCTAACTTTAGCTAACTCTTCAATTTTCTAAGATGATCTATTGCTATCACAAGCAACTGTAGTCATTGTTTTAAAGGTGATGCACTCTTTGTGGATTTTTACATTAACTTTTCTTGGACTAATACGCATCCCTTTGTTGGATTTTCACATATCCTTGGGCCTAATTTTTACCTAAACTTGATCCAACCCATTCTAGCAGCTTTTCATTGTCTATTATATTTTTTGCATTTCATCATCATTTTATCATTATTATTTTTTGTTATTATTATATATATTTTTTAAGTTTCAAGAGTTATTGAGCTTCTAGAAATACAGTTTGCAAAAAAATCATTTCAATATGGTTCTGTGTGAATCTCTTACATCTGACATACCATTTGCTCCCTTCGTGAATATGAACAATAATGCTTAATTATGCATTCTAATATGATAATACCATATAGGAAAAAATGGTAATCAAGTTACATACATTCAATGCAAAAACATTGCTTTCTCATTTAATTTTAGCAAATGACATTATGATTTCATTTGATTATAAATCCTATTATCAATCAACCATCTCAAATTTTCTTGATTGAAAATTTTCTCTCAACCTTTAATTGTTGCCTAGGACACATCTTTTAGTCTTTGCCCTAGCAAGGTGCCCATTCCTACCTAGGTCTTCCTTTGTTGGTTTTCAACCTGTAGGGCTAGTATTTCTCTTCCTTTTCTTTTCTCTGAGTCTACCTTTCTAAGTTGTTTGTATCAACTAGTCACTGTGACCGCTTCGAGAGAGTAGTTAATTTGTCTTTTGATATTTGTTTCGTTGTCAGTTGGAAGAATAGCAATCCCATTACAATAGACCTTCAAGGATGAGTGCTCCTTACTAGCTTCGTTTTTGTTCCTCTTTTGAATTGGGCCACGAAAGATCTTACTTAATTGCAAAGTGAATTTCCTTCTTTTTCTTTTTAGGTGGCCTTAAACTCAATAGACTTGGTGATGGGGCTTTTTTTCTAACCAACACTATTTTTAGAACCTTAACTTCTGGTAAGAACCATTCTTGTTGACATTTTGATTTTAGTTTGATGTTGTGAAAAGTTGCAATTATATTTATATTTTAGGTTATTTCTTAGCATAATTATGTGTTTTTTTATTTATTTTTAGTCTTAATTAGTTAGTTTCTGTCATTTTATTAGTTTTTAATGTTTTTATAATTTTCAATAAGTTTTGGGATGTTTTAGGCATTTTATTTTAATCCGGAACTAAATTGGAGGTGCGAGGCTAATTTTAGGAGCAATTAGTGATGTAGGGCAGATTTTGCCTAAAGCACAGTTGTGCTTTCACAGAGCACAACTGTGTTATCCAGTATTGTGTGCTGCCTAGAACAACACAAAGCATAGCTGTGTTTCTCACAAAACACAAAGCACAGTTGTTTTGCTGTGCTCTCTAGTGAGATGCGTGCGCGATGAGGGCCAGTGTACAACGATCCAGCACCTAAAGCACAACTATGCCCTTCCAAAAGCACAGCTGTGTCACCTAGTTTCCACTAAATCACACGCACAATGCGGCCCTAATCTTGCCCAATTTATTTAAGGACACAGCTGTGTTTTCTAAAACACAAATGTGCTTTTCTGCAGAATATAAATAGGCGTCGTTTCATCTTGCAAAAGAGATAGATAGATATAGAGAGTAGTAGATAGAGTAAATTTAGAATTAAAGAAGCAAACTTTTATTTTTATTTTTTGGATTTTATTTTCTCGCTTTAATATAAGGCAGCTTTTTTGACCAAACTGTATGTGTCCTAACTATAGTGTCTTCTCACTTTTTTCTTTCTTTTTGTTATGTTCTGATTTGCTTTGCAGTTATTTCATCTAAATCTCCCCATTTTTATGTATTGTCTGCATTTTTAGTTTTGCCCCCGGTCTCGCCAAGTAATCCAGCTTGAACTTCTTATGAGTTGGTTAATTAATTATGATGACCTCACAACAAGAATTATAGCTTTTGCCGATGGAATTCCGTCTGTAATTGCAAATATCGATGGAATTTTGCCGACAACAATTTTCGTCGGTAATTCGACCATTACTAATTTTTCCCAACGATTTGTGACATCCATCGAAAAATTTACCGATGGAATTATGAATTCGATCAGAAACTTTATCGATAGAATTAATAATTCCGTTGGTAATGTTAACAACAGAATTTCCAATTTCATCAATGATATTACTGATGGAATTATGAATTCCGTTGGTAAATTTACCGACGAAAATAAGCGTTCTGTTAGTATTTTTAATATTTTTTTATTTGAATGTTAAATATTTTTTAAAATTATAACACATGATAAAATTTTGTAATGGGCAAATAAAATATATTAATTATAGCAAAATTTTCTGTTCAAAACGTATTAAAATAGCATAAACTTAAATAATTATAAGCACAAAATTAATATAAAATCTCTAACTAAACCGGTGGTCAAGGTGGACGATCAGTCTGTTGGGATGAACCGTTGTCTTTTGATTGCATCTAATTCACATGTTGTTGCAAACGAGTTAACTGATCCATCAAGACTTGCACTGTATTTTCAAGGTTAATTAGTCTTTCATTCGATGCGGATGCCCTACTGGAGGAGGCAGCTATACTAGATGTGGAGGATTATGAGTAGCAGCTATTAGCAAAAGAAACTAAGCAATAAATCTGTCTACAACGGTCCCTATGACCGACTGTCTCATAAAATGTACGACTCTGATCAATATTTTTAAAATTCTATGTTTGATGTTGAAGTGTCTCTTGTATTTGCTCCTATTATAAAACAAATTATATACATTAAATACCAGTAAATTTTAACTAATATGATAAATAAAAATATTATTAAAATATAATTTAAATGCACATGGATTTGTTGGCTTCGACGGATGACGAACGTCACACCATCATGGTTACCTATGTGGGTGTGCATGAACACCTCATTATAGTAGGCGGCCCCCCAAGCAATGCTTCTTGCAAACAAATAAAATGATATTATTGAACTAAATTTAAAAAAAAAATCAGCAGAGTTTTCTCTATTTTTTTGATATTTACCCCTATTAAACAAAACATTATATCAATAATCTAGCAACCAAGGCATATATCAACAATCCAACAACAATCTAGAATTTTGTCAACATATTATATCAAAAATTTAAGTAGAGTTTCCTCCATTTTTTTGATATTTACCCTTGCTAAACAAAACATTATACCAATAATCCAGAGACCAAGGCATATATCAACAGTCTAGCAATAATTCTAATTTTATAAATAATACAACAACAATTCAAAATTTATAGATATATTATGTTCAATGTAAAGTACATATTATATCAAAAATTTCAGTAGAGTTTCCTCTATTTTTCTGATATTTACACCTATTAAACAAAATATTATATCAAAAATCCAGCAACCAAGGCATCCAGCAATAATCAAGCAACAATCCAAAATTTTATCAACAATCTAGAATTTTATAGATATATTATGTTCAATGAAAAGTACATATTTTTTTATATTGAAGTTTGTACATCACATAACT
This sequence comes from Excoecaria cochinchinensis, assembly GCA_947683425.1. Lineage (NCBI taxonomy): Eukaryota > Viridiplantae > Streptophyta > Magnoliopsida > Malpighiales > Euphorbiaceae > Excoecaria > Excoecaria cochinchinensis. The sequence goes on from CANTUQ010000011.1 coordinate 4,968,868, forward strand.
TTGAAATATAATTAAATCAAAATGGTTAATTAAGGTTTGAATACTTACAAGTCTCTATGGATGCTTACTGTGGGTCCTCGATCCTCTACTGTGAAATGATGCACTGACCCCCTCCATTCCTGCCCGTCTATTATTTGCATTTCGCCCAGAAATGGTCACTGCCTTAGGTGTTGACTAGTATTACTGCCAGTTTGCCCACATATCTTTTGAGATGTAACGAGGCTTTCCACCCTTCTTTTTCTACATACTCAAGAAATCTCTATGGTGTCCACGGGCTCGACTCTCCCATACATGATAAATGTCATAATCAAATTTTGAATGCCAAAAGAATTGTTTCTGAAAAATAAAAATTAATAACAATATGTAAATATTAATAAACAATAATAACTAAGATTTAAGTTTTAATTTTAATTACCTCGAACTCTTTAAAATAAAAATTCTTTGTCTCTTGGGTTACTTTCTCCTAACTTTAACCATCAAAATCAATCTTCTGATGGAAATTTGCAACAATTGCGTGGGAGTTCTTTTCCGAAGGTTCCAACCTGCATCGCAAGCAATTTCAGAAGTTAAATGAAACCAAATATGATTAGAAAACACAATCATTTATCACTCACCGATTATTAATAATTGACATGTAGATCTTTCTGTCTACTCCAACTAAACCAGGAGCTAGAGGTTGAGCTACCACTATTCCTGATATATGTGATGGTGTTGATGCAGCCCCAGTGATTGAGGTAAATGTTCCTCCTCCATTTATTGATGTACTAGCATGGATAGTGGGGGATGCAGTAGCTGGGGTAGGTGATGGAGAATTGTGTGGTAATGAAGCTTCTGCAGAGGAAATGGCAGGTTGTGATGCCTCAGGTAGAGGATGAATACCTACTGCCAGTGGTGGTATCCTCATCCTTGGTGGCAGCATATTATGACCCTTTCTCTTCATTGGATTATTATGAACCTGAAATATATGAAAACAATTGTGCATTAATATAAAACACATCATATTTTAATAAAATAACTATATATGTAACAAGTATATTTTGATGAAGCAATAATTAATTTTTTCACTTTATATGCAATTAATTATAAGAATTAGTTGTTATCATCCGTTAAGTGTAAATCATAATCATCATCTTTATTTTCCAAAGTGTTAGAATCAAAATCTGACTCCTTTTCAGATACGTTGCCCTCTATTGATTCGTCATCCTCACCAGATAAAATGTCTACATATTCATTATTTGGGTTATTCAAAAGTTGATCTTTATCATATGTGACACTTGCATTTATTTCATATACCCGGTTTCCTCTTCTTGCTTCAATTTCATTCCTTTTATTTTGGCCTGTTGCTTTCATTTCAAAAATACCTCTTGGTTTTACTTTGTAAACCACCAACCAATCTTACTTATCCCGTCTTAAGCTGGGGAAAGGGACATAATACACCTGGATTACTTGCAGTACCAATACAAAAGGTTCAAATTTACTAAATCTTTTTCTTTGATTTATTTCAACTAAATTGTATATGCTATGGACTTTTGTTCAATATTAGGTGTTGGATCAAACCATTCACACCTAAATATGACAACACATTTTACCAGCAACACGGGGTATTCTATTTCAATAATCTCAATGATTTTACTATAATAGTCCATCGATTCCCCTTATATGCAAACCCAAATGTTTACCATTGCCTTGTTATGACCATGATACTCAGTATGAAATTTGTATCCATTAACAAAATACATTAGATATGTTTTGATAAATCGTAGAGGTCCTTTTGACAGATCGAAGATGAACTTGTTTTTATTTGGATTTATGGAGGCCTACAACATGAATAAATTTTATAATGTTACATATATAAGTGTAATTTAAATACTGATATTAGATTATATAAATCATTACATAGGTATTCCATGAACCATCGATGAAAGTTGTTTTCTACATCTTTATTGATCTCATTATCTATCCTTTCTGGCATCAAGTTGCGTAACCAATCCTCGTATATGATAAAAATTAAATACAATATTATGTAAATTGAGACAAAAATTAACATTGAAAACTGATGTATTTTGTTTATTTTTTAATTGAAAAAACTTTAACTTACTTTATGAAAGGTTGAACCTCTTGGCAATTCAGTAAAATATTACTATGGGTGGCCCCCATTTCTTCATCAGTTAACATTTTTCTTGTGTTGTGTCCATATAAATGGCCAGGATATGTGAAAATTGATAAGTTCCCATCATCGATACTCATTTCTCCCCCATCGTCATTGCGAGAAACTTTTCTATGTCTTGTCTGCAGATGCGGCTCTAAGTAATGCGAGAAAAATGTACTTGCTTCCTCCACCAAATACACATTACATATTGAACCTTCAACTCTGGCTTTGTTTTTTACATTTTTTTAAGGTGTTAAAAATACCTACATCCGAATTATGATTAAAATTAGTTATATTGAAACATACCTAAGTTTAGAAATCCAAATGTAAAATCTAATTAGCTCTCAAATGGGTACATCCATCGAAATTGCACAGCACCTTATTAGCTAGATGAATAGGCAAATGTTCCATGCAATCGAAAAAGCTTGGAGGGAAATTCCCTCTAATTTATAGAGGACAATCGGGATTTCTTTCTCCATTCTTTCAATGTCAGCCAATTGAATTTTAGAAGATGTTAATGCTTTGAAAAACAAGCTTAATTCTATAATCGCTTCCCAAACCTTAATTGGTAACAACTTCTGGAATGCAACTGTGATTAGCCTCTGCTTAAATACATGACAGTCATGGCTTTTCAATTCAAATAATTTTAACTTTCTCATGTCGATGCACATAGTTATGTTTGAAACATATCCATCGGGAATCTTTAGACTTTTTAACCATTCACACAAAATTTCCTTCTATTTTTTGTCTCAAGTGTAACCAGATTTTGGATATTTACGTGTGGTTGGATCCATGTCTAACTCATTAATTCGTCAAAACATTTTTAAATCAGCTTTTGATTTTCTATTGTCCTTAGTCCTCTTGTCAATATTCATCATGGTGTTAATCATATTATCAAATATGTTTTTCTCAATATACATAACAACTAAAATTTTAACGTATCAAATTTGACTTCCAATATGGCAAATCCTAGAGGATACTTCGCTTTCTCCAACCGAAGTTTTTACTAATTTCTCGATTAACAGCCTTGGTTTCAAGTTTTGTAACTTTTAGCAAGCCCAATTCATCAATCTCCTGCAATATTTCCTCACTAACTCTATTAGGGGGAGGAGTTTATGTACCACTATGTTCCTAAGAAACCTTTGTTTATTGCGTCTAAGTGGGTGATCGGGAGGAAGAAATTTTATGTAGTTATCAAACCAAGATATTTTGCACCCATTAGTTAGATAAAAAGCATCAGAATCATTGCCACAATACGGACAAGCCAATTTACCTGCTGTACTCCATCCGGATAAAATAAAATACGCAAAAAAATCACTAATTGTCTGTAACAAAGTTGTGCACATGATAAAATTCTGCATCACTGACACATCATAGGTTTGCACACCAAGTTCCCACAGATGTTGTAATTCAGAAATCAAAGGTTGTAAGAAAACATCGATTTTTTGCTTAGGATTCCTAGGTCTAGGCACAATAATGGTTAAAAACATGTATACTTCATTCATACACATCCATGGTGGCAAATTATAAGGTGTTATTATGTTTGGCCATGATGAATAATGTTTCCCTGATTGACCAAAAGGTTGTAAACCGTCTGTGTACAAGCCCAACCTAACATTTCGACATTCAGCAACAAACTAAAGATAGATGTCATTGAAGTGTTTCCATGCAATTACATTAGACGGATGGCTCATTGAACCATCCGTCTGCTCATGTTTAAAATGCCATCTCATATGACATGCAGTCATTTCGAAAGCATATAATTGCTGAAGCCTTGGACTTAGAGGAAAATAATACATACACTTCCAGGGTACCAATTTCTGCTTACTTATGCAATTTCTCAGTTTAAACCTTGGTTGAGTACAAAATTTGCACTCAAGTAAGTCCACATCTTCTCCCTAAAACAACGTACAACGTAATCTACAACAATCAATTTTTTCGACTGGCAAAACCAGGCGTCGAATAAGCTTCTTCATGTTGTAAAAATTATAGACCATTTTATGATTAGGTGGCAATGATTCATTATACCAAGCAAGAATTTTATGCAGACTTCGATCAAAAATATGCCCTTTAGATTTAATGTTCAATATCCTAGCAACTAATGATAATTGAGTCATATTCTCACAACCTGGCGATAATTCCTGATCGGCTGATTTTAATAAGTCAAAGAATTTTTATGTATCCAGGTTTGGGTCTGTCACACCCCGAGATGTACCCTAGAAGGATTTGAGTATATTGTGGATGTGTAATGATCAAAGTTGTGTAATTTGATGGGATAAGTATTGCCAAATGGACAAATTAAGGATTTAAGTAAAAGTTTCGACAAGTGTGGCTAATGGTAAAATTGTGGAATATGGGATTTGAGTTTAATTGAAATAATAAGATTAGTTAAGTGGGCCAATGTGATGGATTTTAAGTTAGGAATATCAATTCTTTAGATTGGTAGAGTTGAAGGATTAAAAAGGAGAATTGGACACAAATATCTAAATTGGACCTATGGAAAGATGACATGTGGCAAGGAATTAGAGAGGGCTATAAATAGCAAGGAGAGAGAAAGAGAGAGTAGCATTTTTTTAACTGCCTTGTTCTCCCGTTCTCTCCTCCTCATGTTACTTCCTCTTCTCTTCTTCTTCTTCCTCTTGTTTTATCTTCATCCATCTTCTTTTGGCTGGAGTTGTTGCAAGGAGATGGGTGTTTTGTTTGAGATTTAAGCTATGTTTAAAGAGGTAAGTTTAAGTTTGATTTCTTCTTCCATTTCTTCGAGTGGTTTTTGGAACCCTAGATTTATATTTTGTGAATTTGTGTGTTTTGCTAAGGATTTTGGATGAGAAAGACTTTGGATGGGTTTTGGAACAAGAAAGATCAACCAAGGAAAGTGAGTAGGAGCAAAGGAGTTAAGGTTAGGGATATTTGTGTATTTGATTTAATTTGTGATTTTGGGTTTTGTTTGAAACTCTGGAAAAGTGTGTGTTAAATAATGTTTTTAATTGGGATAAAAGTTGGATCTTATGTCATTATCGATTATTTGAATGTGAAAATTGTGTGGTGTTCAAGTTTGGTTTGATGGGTAAGTTTTGAAAGAAAAGAATTTCTGCAGTTGCTGGAGATCTGGAAACACAACTCTGTCATGCGGACCGATCGGTATGAGCCTCTTCATGACACGTGAAGTTCTTCACGAGTCATGAAGATTGGCTCGTTCGGCATGGAAGACCGATCGGTATGTGGCTCTCCACGACACGTGAAGTTCTTCATGAGTCATGAAGATTAGCCGTGTGGAAAGAGGATCCGTTCGGCAGGAGTGATGAGGCCAATCGAGAGAGCACGAATCATGCTTAAGTGCACGAGTTGTGCATCTGAGCACAAGTCGTGCATCTGTGTGGTATGCTCGGATGAGAGGATCCGTTCGGCAGGAATGACAAGGCCGATCGGGAGAGCACAAATCGTGCTCAAGTGCACAAGTCGTGCACAGCTTCTTCTCGGCAATGTGATTCTTGTTCCTATCGCGATCGCGGCATAATTTCTTCCTACCTGCCCTATTTTCTTAAACTGATTTTCTTATGTTTCACCCTACATGGTTTCTCACTTGTGTTATGTCCCTATAATTAATATGAGTGTTTTAATTTGTTAATTATTCAAATGCTTCTGTACATGTTGGTAATTTAATTATGATACTTTTGTTTACCATTATTTTTTAATGGCTGGTTGTGCATAAAGCACTGTCATTTATTTGTTAAGTCCATATGAGTATATGATGTTAATAATATAGATGTGTTCAGTATGTTCATATGCATATGATAAGTATCACTGGTACATGTCATATTGAAACAAGTGAATGCATAATGAATAATGACATTATTACATTTAATATGCTCATGCGAATATCTTAATCTATGAAACTACACATGATTAGGTTGGATACGATAAATGAAATTAGTGCATATGATAGGCATATATATTGATACATGTATCTATGTGATCATAAATGAATAATGCTAGTGTTTGATAAAATGGGTATATATACATAAAATGTGAAAGAATTTAATAATGATATGGAATTTAGCCTGCGTTAGTCGAGTCGTGGATAGATAGGCATGCCTATAGAGTTCTGTTAGCTGCAACCCTATGTTCTGTTTGGACCCTGATCAGGTCCCCGTTTGGTTCCTCGCGAACCTCATTGTGTTTGGATCTTGTTTAAGATCCCCTCAATAAAATGTTTTTGAAAGGAAAATGTGATGTTGCTTTCGTACCCGTAAGGTACCGCCATGCGTTCGATTCATACCCGTAAGGTACCGCCATGTGTTCACTCGCTTATCCACCCCTATGACTTAGCAAGCAATTAATGAAGATAAAAAGTATGTAAATGAATTGATAAATTCTGTAATGATGTGCAAAAGTTATGTGAATTAATATTTGATGCATTTGTGATAAATGCCAATTGACTGGTGCTTTACGCACCCCTCTGTTCTGGATCCTTTATGGACACTTATGTGGAAGGGTGTGGTATCTTTGGATACCCCTATGTTTTGTATAATAAGGCGATAGCTGTTAAACGAAAAGAAATGTATCTCGTAGTGTTTGTTCGAATAGACATGTATGCAAAGATCCTAAATGCGTAAGAGTTAGTATGTGAATATTGCATGTTATTAATCTGTTCAAGAGTTATGAATATGCTTGTCTACATGATAGCGGTAGGAAGAATTATTGAAATACTTGATATGCATGTTTGATATCGTTGAGAGCTTAGTAAATGTACTTTATGAATGTGTATATATATATATGTTTATATGTTTAAATAAGTATACAGGTATGTAATATGTTATCTGCCTTCGGGATGTAGGCCTGGGTAAGCATATTGGTAAGAAATTATGTGTGTTATTTGATGACTTTTAATGAATGTATTAGGTACGTATCGATTAGTAAGCACGAGATAGAAACCAAATTTAGGAAAGATGTTAGGATTAATTCTAGAACTTGTGTGAATGAAGTTTTCTGTAAGAACTACGTGGTTTTGATTCCCTACTATAGGGATACGTAGGAAGCTTGTAATATTTATTTCAAGCTCGAACCAAATCTGAAAATCTAAATGTTTTATTTAGCTTTGAATAATAAATGGTTTGAACAAATGAAATGTTCTTATGTAAGTACTAATACTGTAATCTGCATGATTTTGGAAATGATAGTAATAATGGGAATCGATATGACTTAATTTGCCCCACTAGCAAATGTATCTTTGGTAACCTAGGAGGTATAATTATTCACATAGTTAATTAAATGAATTAAGCAAACAATAAGTATGCATAATGTCATTGTAAGTTACTAAGGTAATAATGTAATTCTGGCTATGGTATGTAATCAAATGTATATAGGAAATTGTTTAAGTTTCGTACGTGAAATAGAATATGAATTGATGATAGCTTTAATCGGTGTACTTTATGTTCATGTATATATATATATATATATATATATATATATATATATATATATATTGATTTACATGTGTTTGCCTCGGCAACCACTATGAGTGGCTGCCCATTATTTATTTTGCCCAACTAAGCGTTATCGCTTAGCACGGTTGTTTGTCCGTGCATGTTAGGAGATCAGAGTAGCGCAACTGTTCTCTGTGACTTTGGCTAACGAGTCAGTAGAAGTTATAGAATATTTTTATTGCTTGTCGATTTGTAATTATGTTTATTTATTTAGCATTTGTAATGAGATGTAATAATCTTTAGTGCGAATGATGGTGTGTGTGAGATAAGTTTAGGATGTGCATGTCTCAAGGTTATGATCTTAGAAATTTTATTACTCTGATTTCTACATTGTCATGTGTGTCCTTGTCTGGTGGCACCTTCTGCTCACTATAGCTCTTCACCCTTCGAAATGCTACGTGTGGGAGTTGGGGGTGTTACAGGATCTTCTTCGACATTGTTTATATTTGTATGAAATGACTGACCAACAGTATCATAAACCATTTGGGTATAAAAATTTTCAGTTTTGTTAAATCCAGACCCCCCCAGTATAAAAGTCACCTACATTTATTGACGAATTGATGGAATATCTCCTAGAAGAGCTACTTATTCGTGGATCTCCATGTCTTGTCCATTTAAAATAATTAGGTACAAAACCCTTTCTCAATAAATGGAGTTGAACATCACCAGTAGGAAAAAAAATAAGTATGTTTTCACTTTTTACATGGAAGTCTGATTTTAGGGCCATCCAAGTATGTAGGTTGAGAATGTGCATATTCAATAAAACTTTGAAATCCTTTGACAAACTCAACATTAATGAAACTGTCTAGTTGTAATCTTCTATACATCCAAGATCTATCATTATTACTCATTATTGTAAAACTGTTAATTATAAAAAGATGATTCATATGTTAGCTTTTACTAGTAAGGGATTAGGAAAGCATAATTATGAATTAATAAACAGTGAGGAATTCATACACCTAATAGTTTATAATAATTGAGGGCATTTTTGTCATTGTAGTACAAATTAATACATGAAAATATAACAAAATCAAATAAAGATATAACATAAAATTAAAGAAAATCATATACTGTTTCTAAATAACATAACTGTCCAAACTTGCTTTTAATTCATGTTTGTAATAGGTAATATAACACCACAAGAAGTTGGAAATTTGCTAAGAAAAAAAAATAGTGAGACAATTATTGGCAAACAAATTGAAAAATCTATACTAAGTACCATAATTATAACTAAAAAGCACAATCATGCAAGAACTTATTTAAAATGTTAAGGAAAATTAAATTTTTTATTTATATTATTTCAAAATTTGTAGGATCAATAATGTTGGTCATTGAATTTTATATTATGATTGTATAAATGAGATTTTAATTTCAACTTAGTTCTGCTAATTTCAACAAACATATTGACAATTCTTATAATTGGGGTATCAATTCTCATAATTATTATAATTAAAAGTATAAATAAATATAATAATTACACATATAGAAAATACACAAACACCCAACATTTAAAAATAAATAAACATAAATAAATGAAAACAAAACTAATATAAACATAAAAAATAAAAAATATAAATATAAAAAAATAAAAAAATATAAATAAATGAAAAAAATACACAAACACCCAATATAAACATAAAAATTAAAATGAATATCATAAAAAAAAATTAGAAAAAGAAACTGACCAGATCTTAGTGAGGAGGGCAAGGCTAGGATCGGCGAGAAGGAGGGGACGGTGGCCCTAAGAGCAGGCGAGAGTGGGGAAGCGGTGTCAAGCTAGATCTACAGTTGTACGTGAGGGAGGAAAAAGAACAGTGCATACGATGGATGGCAGGGAGGAAGTGTGACGGCGAGAGGAAACAAACTCTAGTGGGGGCGACCTGTAGGAGAGCGATCGGCAGGCTTGGGGCACAAGTCAGCAAATCCACGTAATAGACGAGGGAAGGGGAGGAGAGAGGAAGGGAGAGAGAAAAACCAAATTTTTTGGTTTAATATATTCAAACTTTAGGGACGGAATCTGATTTTTTATTACTAAAGTTAACATTACCGATGGAAATCACATTCCGTTGGTAAATTCCACATTTAACGATGAAACGTGTATTCCGTCTTTATTTTTAGTGACGGAATATTCCATTCTGTAGTTAATTTTTTTATTTAACGACGAACTATTATTCTATTGCTAAAATTATTAAATAACAATGGAAAACAATTTCCATTGCTATTTTTTGGCGACGAAATAATACCTCCGTCGCTAAAAACGTTGGAGAAATTCCCTCACTTTTTTTTGCACCACATTTGGTGACGGGATGAAAATTCCATCGCTAATTTTCATCTCTAAATGGTTATCTTAACAATATTTTTAGCGACGAAATATGATTTTCATTGCTAATTAGCGACGAAAATCAATTCCATCTGCAAAAAGCTTTTTTCTTATAGTGCCTTGTCCTTACGCCAATGGAAAATCATTAAGTTGACCTTTATTTGACATCTATTCATGATCTAGCACTGCTTGGAGCGATTTCCAAACTTGGATTCCTTTGCTTGGCATTATCAGGTGCAATGAGCTGGATCCCTTATTTTGCTTCCATCTCATCTAATGACTAAAAGATTCTGCCTTTTATTTGCTCAATGAAGAACTTGATGTAAACCACCACATATTTGTATCCTCTTTGGAAGCTTCTTGGGTTGATCTTGTCTTGTCAATCATGTATGTCTGGATGGCATACTCTATTCTAAATCAACATGAAGACTCTTTTTATTTATTATTTTTTATTCTTTCAAACTCCCTTTTTAGAATTTATATCTGGTGCAATCATATCTTATTTAAGTGCCGATATTAAATGAAATGATGATTGTTAAATTAATTTTTATTTCATATTATGATTATCACTATGCATGATGCAATCAGGTGAGACTTTGCTAGATAAATAAAGATTTTCATATAATTAATAAAAAGCAAGTACATTGTCTTAAATATAACTTTAGGGAATAAAAATAACAGTCCTAAACAAAGCAACAAAATCCTGATGCAACCTCTATCTTACTTTAACATTTCTCTTTAGTTTTTGGGTTTGGCATTTGTCTATCATCTATAAGATCCTGGATTACAGTGCAGGGAGTGTAGCAATCATTAGTGAAATGATTGGTATGCTAGTGATATGCACAATACAGGTCTGTTTTGTGCTTTGGCTTGTGTTCATCTTTGTAGCACCCTTAACGTTCAATACTGTACGTACAATAATTGGATAATCAAATGTTACAATAAACAGTTCAGTAAAAATTTTTCGCATTAAAAAATTAATGATACTCATAAGCAAATAAATCAATAATATAATAGTCCACATATAATATTGTCTGCAAATTTCATACATAACATATCTATAAACCATAAACCTTATAGTGCACCGTAATCGTATACATGCCATACCTATTCTCTCATCTCTGCATTTGCTCCTCGTCTCGACTATCATTAATATTCCGGCAACTTAAAAATTTCCTATCTTTGTAACCTGCGTGCAGCAGCAACACTACACGCTCAGCATTGAAATGTCTAGTGATGGATACATATCCTAAATTTTTCACACTAATACAACATGCATGCACACACAAGCATTTTTCTTTACTCCCATTATGTGAACATTAATTTCTGAGTCTTTTAGACAGTTTATGACATACTTTTATTGTAATCATTTATCTTTTACCTTTGTCATTATTACAGCAATCACATTTATCATTATTATTGCTATTATTAGTATCACTATCATTTACACTGTTAACTTTTACAATATTACCATTACATTTCGTCTGTTAATTTGAGGACCAGTTATAATGACAATTTTTGTAATTATCTTATAAATATATCCATTTGTTTTTCTTTATTTGCTTATAACTTATTTACATCAATTACACTTTACACTACTTTTCCTACTGGATTTTAATCAGTTACATTTCATATTGTACACTTGCATTGTCAATACTATTTCTTAATACACTGACTTATTTAGGTACTTAATATTTTCATTATTATTCTCTTAATCTTACACATGAATTCTATTGATATTATCTGACTAATGTCCATCGTTAACTGTCTTGTAATAATTTTTTATCATTACCATGGTTAATAATAATATTATTATAACAATACCTAAATTACTCATATTTCTTAATTTTATTTTTAAGTAAGTTGTCATTATTTCTCTATTAACCTTTAACATTTTACTATTAAACTTAAATCCCTTCATGCATATAAATATAACACTAACATTCTCATGTGGTCCTTATAATTACTTTACTATCTTCCTAACATTATATAACTTGGTCCATTATTAATTAACATTATTATTTATATTTCTTATGTCCGTTCGTTATACTTTCCATTTACATTACTTTTTCTAGGAACATTATGGTGATACTCATATTATTGTTAACAATATCACTTACTTAATTATCCATGTTATTAACTAATTTACTTGATTAAATTTACATATATGATAGTCTAAGAGCATTAGATTTCATACATTACGTTTCATATAACTAGTTCATATTTATATTACTTATCTTAATTACATTTTATTATCTTTTAAATTTCATTCTTTTATACACTCTTTGATCTTTATATTAGTACTTTAATTATACAACCCTAGATCAGTATTTCTCAATAATTCTTTATACCACAATGATATCTTACAATAATTTACTAACACTATCATTGATTATTTTCTTACATTCAACACTACTATATTTCACCATTTTATAAAATGAACACTTACTATTATTATCATCATTTTCATCGTTAATACTAACATTAACATAAATATTTACAATAACATAAACATTAATGCTAAGATTACTCTTATTATAATTAAATCATTGATTTCCCCATTAATATTATATTATTCAATTAACCTTTATATTATCTGTAAATTATATTTTAATCCTTTAATTTACATTTCTATTACCAATTTACCGTTTTGTCCTACACTTTTCACTCATTTATATTAATGCCATTCGTTAACTTATTATCATACTTATTTCATTATTTAACCTGCAATTTACCACTTAGTTCTAAGAATATTATTCATATATCAAATTACACTTATACACTTAGAACATTAGTAAAATTACAATTTTACCCTTAGACAATTAATTATTTCATTCGATTATTTACATGCAATAATATTCTTAATATCAATTAAAGCACTCATTTAAGGACACACACACACACACACATATATATATAGTACACATAAATTTTTATATTTGTATTTAGGTCCCTTAACTATGGTATAATTCCAATTAGGTCCTTATATGATATCATATTTACATTTAAGTCCTCCAATTATGTTATATTTACATATAGGTCCTTAAACTATGCTATATTTATATTTAGGTCCTTTAACTATTGTTAAATTACGATTTTATCTCTAACTTTCTCATATTTACAATTTTGCCACCAAATTAACTTATCAATTTATTTAATTCATTATTTAATATGCAAATTACCATTTGGTCCTTAAAATATCATTTTAAAGCCAAATTACCTTTTCATCTTCTAAAAGTAATTGATTTACATAAATATTCATTTAATTACATTTTTGCCCTTATTAACATTTATTAACTTATTTATGGTCAAATTACAATTTTACCCCTAAACTTTTTATTTCTTTCAATTAGGTCAATTTTTCACATAAATGTCATTTTAATCAAAAATTAACCATATTAAGCTCATTTTTACCATATTGCCCCCTAGTATAATTCTAGCATAAATCTCTGGACTGGATACATGAGACGTGAACCCTATACGTTAAATATATTTTAGAGGGACCTCGAAGGACCACCCATACATTCTATTTAGAGGGACCCTGAAGGACCACCCCTATATTCCATTTCAATACATTTTAGTAGGACTGTCACTGGCCTATAATAGGTGAGATGTCATGCTCACCACTACGATATAGTGTCCCTATGGCTAGCCAACTATATCCTGATCTAGATTTAACCACCAGACAAGTACTAAGGGCATTAAACATTCCACTTTTCCATTATCAATTTACAATATACATTATGCATAGAACATAACCATACCATTCCATTCCATTCTATTTCTATCAAATCAATTGCAAACCACTTAATCACTCCATTTTAGCATCAATTATACCATGACAATATTTAAACATATTTCATTATATACTTTTTATTATTTACATAATGTAGCATTCCATGTGAACATATTCAGTCTCCATTCTAAAGTAATCAATTAAATTACTATATACTCAAGTTTTGTCCCATTAACCTCTTATACCTTTAATCTTAACAAATCATCAATTTACGTTATAATTACCTTATAAATATCATTCGACGAAGATATATTTCATTTATCATAATTTATTTTTCTCCCATTTTTCACACATTTGATTAGATTTCATGTTAATTAACCTAGTTATGCCTTTATATGTTATTATATCATAACATATCCATGTATAATACCATACATACCATTCGGCCATGATGACATACATTCACTATAAATTACGTTCATCTCATTTATCATTCCTTTAGCTAAATTACATGTTAATTAACCTAGTTATACCATTAAATCACATGAAAACATATCAAAATTACATTTTTCACTATGTACACTATTCGGCCTAAGCATTCACCATTCATTATGTTCATTTTTCTTTCCTTTATCCATTCAATTAATTAGATCTCATGCCAAACATCCCTTATAAATCATTAAAATACCATAAACATCATGATATACCATGGAAAACCATGGATATACCATTCGGCCTAACTACACCTACATCATCAAAGTTTTATCTTTTCATTTTAATCATTCAAAATCTCATTTTTAACCTTCCTAAACATGATGATATGGTTTGATTCAATTAAACATTCATATTTCACATACTTTATGTTCAAACATAACAAAAAATCATATCTTTAACATGGAAAAAGGAGGATATCGTTTCCATTAACCTTATTTTCTTATTCTCCACATCTTAAACATCCTTCCATAGCCTTGGGTCCTTAAAACACCATCACTTTTCTTATGCTCCAATAGTGGCCGAATATAAACATCAAGGAAATCACCATAAATTTACTTTCTTTTTTTAATAAAATCACATAAACATGCTCTAGACATCCTAAAGTACCTATTTGAACCTTTAAACCAATTTAAAAATATCAACTTTAAATACCTCAATTTGACATCTAAACTTTTCCACTTATTTTCTTCCACTTCTAGCACTCTAAATGGACTCCAATCACCATCACCAAGTTTTAGAGAGGCTTAAATTTGTTTAGGAAGCTTAGATGTAAGTAGCGATTGCAAGAAAAATGAAAAAAATGGAGGAAAAATAGAGAAACATCAATTCGGCCAACGGGAGGAGGAGTGAGGCGGTTTCTTCTCTAAATAAAACTGGTCTTGGGGGGTTTATATAGGTGGGTAATTGAATTGGACCAGGTCCAACCAAAGTGGTTGAACCGGTTTGAACCAATTTTCTCTTTTTAGGTTATTTTTCAATCCAAAATGAATTTTATCCACTAAATCAATTAAATTTCTCTCCAAATCAATTCCATCATTCTTATAATATATAATTTAGTCTTCATGCAAAATTTCAGCTCAATCAGTGTCCTTTTGGGGTCCGGTTCACTTAAATTGGTCTGTTTCAACACTGTTCGGTTATGCCGTAATTTGCTAATCTTTTACTGTCAAAAATTTCTAAAAATTATTTAAAACCATTTCACTTTCCACGAGATGACCTTCAGACCTCATTTACTATTTTTAAAAATTAAGTCAAAATTTAGTCAACCCTGGTTACTATTGAACCGAACTAGAGGCAAACTTCAGTTTGACTTTCGAAAGCATATTTGACCTCATTTTCACTCTAAATTTTATCACTAGACTCCTGATAGTCCACATATCAAAATAGGTGAATAATATTTTTTTTAGCATACAGCTACTATTTACAGCTATATACTTCCTAGGAGGTCACATATCCTAGAATTTTTATGCCTCTAGCACGTTTAACCTTTTAACTCCTCTGTAATTTAGGATACTAGAACTGTTGTTTTCACACCAAAATCACACTACATACTCTACATAATTCATTGATGGATACTACACTAGTTTCAGGCCCTTACAATCTTTGGCTGATCTTACTGGCAATGGTTGTAGCTTTCCTTCCATGTATAGCTTCTTAACGTATCATTTCAAGGGCTTCTTTAAATTAGAGTAAAGCATCGTATATTCATCGCTTCTCTTCCTTTTGGGTGTACTTGAAGTAGCTTAGGCCTTTGGTGAAGAAGGCTTAGCAATAGGTGCGGAAGGCATGGCTAAGGTGACTGCAACATTGGCTTGGATACCAAACATGACAGCCAACATACTTCAATAAAAGGAAGTGAGTGTATCTTGGATCCCTTATTGGAAGGTGAAAAGGATTTTATCAAGCTGTCGATGTGTGACCGGGGTGTCTTTATAATTAGGTACATGATGGGTTAGCAATGGATTGACATGTATTATAACAACAATGGGTGGTGTTTGATTTAAAGTTGCCAAGGAAGAGGTTAAGATCTGGAGTCCAAGTATGGCTATTGCATCATTCAACTCCTCGTAGGTAAGAGCAGCATCTTCTAGACCACTCCTGTTGTTCTTAGAAACGTTTACTGGACGATGGGATATATTTCATGTGGAAAGAATTTCGATGGCTGATTTACTATATCTTTCATTCAAAAAAAAGTTAGGGCATGATGCATGGTAAAGATTGGACACAAATGTATGGGATGTACATAAATGATCTTACTTTAGTTTTCTAATGGCATGTATGCATGTATATGATGCGCATGTTACATGCAAGATATATACATGATACAAGATATAACATGGTGATATGTACATGGTATGATACATGATGATGTTTACATGATATAACACATGGTACAACATGATTGTATGTACATGGTATGATGTATGTCCATGGTATGACAAAATGGTATGTACATGTGTCATACATGGTGGAGTATAATGTATGTTGTATGCACTACAACAAAATAATAGTCTATAATGACTTAAGATAATTATTATTTAAAGTGTTATAAATATTATTATAGATATATACAAACGTTTTTAGCAAATGTCAATTATATGTAATTTATGCCAGTGTGGCTTTAGGTTTATATATCGTATATGGCAAATGTTTGTATAAACTTTTAGAAACATTTTAATGGACTTTATGCCTACGTTTTTCAAACCTTAGTATAATCCATTGTTGTAACATTTTTAAAATGACATAAAAATTCTTAATTAAACATTAGTTTAGATATTTATATGGACAAATTAGATGTGTTGCTTAATATAATAATTATGATGCTTATTGTATGTCATTTTAAATGCATTCTTAAATGTAGTTAACTAACTCTATTCTAACATTTATTTTTGTGTTATATAGCACCACTATATACTATTAATGACTATGATTACGTAGTTTTTATGAAACATTTGTATAACATCACTTGAAATAATATATAATGACAATATATATATATATATATATATATATATATATATATATATATATATATATATATATAATGTATTCCAAATATCATTGTAGAATAATATTGTCACATTCTATAAATTGTCACTTAAATATATTAGTGTGTCATTTTGTGCTATAAACTGTCACTTAAATACATTAGTGTGTCATTTTGTTAAATGTTAGTCTAAGGTATTTTTTTTTTTCTGACATTCAAGTGCTTAAATAAATAACATATGACAACCGTCACTTGACGATAATATATGCAACATTTGAAAATTATCAAATTAGAATTTATATTTTAACATATATTTAATTCTACAAAATTATATTGATATCACATTTTTAAATGTCACTAAATATATTTTTATTATATATTTTAGAATTTAAAATTTGTCCTAATATTATTTAATATGACATTTACCAAAAATGCTGTAAATTTTAAAAACGTGATATTTTTCTAATTCTTATTGAAAGTTTTATTACAACACTAAATTAGCATTATCCAGTGGAAAATATAATTAATTATATATGTATAACGAATTTTACATGTATCTAAAATAATATGGGAATTATAATCATTCATTATACCGAAGGCATCAAATAACAACTTAATTTTAAGTACTTGATAATAAACAATAATTAAAAAATGTCCAACTTGAAAATGTAAATTATAATCTAATTATCAAATAACTAAGAATTCAATTCCAATGCTCATATTATTGCTTAAGCGTTTACACGAGTCTAAATCTTCTTATACCGAACCGAAGTACCAAAAAAAAATTCAGAAGCGAATTGTACCATTGAATTTTTTGAATAGAACCGAACCAAATTATACCGTTGACTTTTTGACTAGAATCAAACCGAACCGAGTTGTACTGGAACCGACTGAGAGCTTTATTCAATTGTATCGAACTGTTCTGAAACCAAATTAAACCGAAAGAACCGATATTTATTAAATTTTATATATAATAGTAGTAATTTATATATAAATATTATTTGTAATTTCTATTATATATTTATTATATAAATTTTACTTAATAATTATTTGTATTAAATATTTTAATGCACTAAATTAATATAATAAATAGTTAATAAATTAAAATGGATATTTTAATTATTAATAAGATAAATTTAATTATTATATCTATATGAATATGCAATTAATTTTATTTAGTTTTAGTGTCACTCAATTAATACTAACCTATTTTCTTAACAATTCTTATATGAGCCAGTAAATTAAAAATATATTTATATATAGTTGTTATTTATAATGAAATTTTACTCGTTAATGTAAATGTATGAGTATATAACATTAATCATCTTACCAATAATTTCATTCATTTTTAGCATCACTCAATTAGTAATCATCTATTTTTGGCATAATATCTATATGAGTAATTGATGATGTATTTTAATTATATAATTATATACAATTATTGTATCAATGAAAATTTACCAATTAATGTAATTATATGAGTATATAATGACCTTACTAATTAATTTTACTTACTTTTAGTATCACTCAACTAATATTTATCTATTTTGACATCATATCTATATAAGTAATTGAGTTGTAAATTAATAATTAAATTATATATAATTAAATTTTACTAATTAATGTAATTATATAAGTATATAATCACCTAAGCAATTAACTTCATTTACTCTTAGTATCACTCAACTAGTATTTATATATATATATCACAATACATTTATGAGTGATTGAGTATGTAAATTAATAATATAATTATATGCAAATATTATATATAATGAAATTTATCAATTTAATTCATTTAATTATAGAAACATATAATCACCTTAACAATTAATTTAATTTACTTTTAGTATCAATCAACTAGTACTTATTTAACGTGGCACAATATCTATATGAATAATTGAGTTTAAATTAATAATTTAATCATATATAATTAAATTTTACTAATTAATGCAATTATACGGGTATATAATCACCTAATCAATTAACTTCATTTACTCTTAGTGTCACTCAACTACCAGTCATATATTTTTAGCACAATACCTATAAGAATAATTGAACATGTAAATTAATAATATAATTATATATAATTATTAAATATAATGAAACTTACCAATTCAATTCACGCAATTATATGAAAATAATTATACAATGAGTTGTAAATTAATAATTTAATTATATATAGTTAAATTTTACTAATTAATATAATTATACGAGTATATAATCATCTTACCAATTAACTTCATTTATTCTTAGTATCACTCAAGTAGTACTCATATATTTTTGATACAATACCTATATGAGTAATTGAGCATATAAATTAATGAGCAATTCAGCCCCTTTAGATAAAAAAATTTCAATCACAATTATTCGATTTCCCAAATCCGAAGGGATGATTACCAATTATGACTACCCATTTGGTTTGATCGGAAACTCTTAGGCATTCATTCCTTAAGAATATTTTACGATCCAAAGGATCGAGAAGATGTGAAGTCCTTTACCTGGTTACGATTACCCAATTGGGATTGGCTATTTATTGCAAAATTTGACTACAGTTCAAAAAATAAAACAAAATCAATTATGATTATCCGATCGATTACATTTTGAAAAATAAAACAAAATAGATTACAGTTGTTCGATCGACTTAAGGAACAATTCATCCACAAAACTAAATTCGATTTTATTTCTTTAAATAATACAAGCAATAAAATGACTAATGGCATCTTTTAGGAAAGAAAAATGTTGAAACCAAAAGGATGCGAAGGACTAAACATTCCCAGTTTGGGGCAGATACCATCAGAGTCCTTGATGCACATCCTCCTCCTCTTCTTCCTCTTCGTCATCCTCTTTCTTCCTTCTTCTCTTCTTTAGCATTGAATTGCTGAACCTTAGAAGGGATGCAAGGTGGGAAGTTAAAAAAGAAGCATTTCAATAGGTAATGCCATAGGGAAATCACACCAAGAAAATCATGTTTATTCATCTTCCTAAAATGGGAAAAGATGTAAAGATTGAGGAACTCAAAAGGTTTTAGGTGTTTAAATTCCATGATAAAGAAATTACAGGAAGAAACGAGAAGATGAAAGCAAAAGTTTTAAAAAAGGAAAGGGATTTCATAACGAATACCCATTTATAAGGAAATTTTCCTCAAAAAGTTGAAATGACAAAGCCACATGACAACTCGAGATTGGAGCATACCAAAAGGGGTTGAGAAATGAGGAGTAGCCATAATGAGCACAGTTAATGAGTAATTCTAGATTTTGAAGTGTTTGGAATACCAAGGGGCTATCTCAGTATCAGGCATCGATCACCTAAGCCCCTCTGCCTCTGATCTTTCAAGTCGATCGGAACGTCGATGGTAACTAGGCATCGATTGCCAAATGCCCTAATTCTTTCAATCCAACAGATTGATCAGAATAGTATGAGTAACGAAAAAAAAAACTTCACAAAAACACTACCGTTTTCAAAGACCCATGCACCAACTATTTGAACAACTTTCATCCCCCGATCCACCTAGCCAATTGCGACATCAAGGGGGGCATAAGGAATGATAATACCTACTACTATTATACTTAGGCCCGGCCCAATAGTCATAGGCCATATCACAGTTCAGGCCCTACTGCCAGCCTAGGAACTCAAAAGGCCTATCGACTAGCTAACACAGGTTTAACACTACTAGATCGATCAAGCACCCCACCGATCTAGCAAGATCTAATAAACCAATCACATCAGCAGGCTCTGCCTTGCTAGCCATCACATGGACTACTAGGCCGATCAGAGCGTCGTGGGAACAAGCAAAAGGCAACACTCAGACCCCTCATGGATCCAATCAGACTGACCAGAAGGGGGACAACGTCATTATCACACATTAGGCCCGAGTTGAAGCTCATCCTAAAGTCTAGACAGGCGATTTCATCTTCTAAACTCAAAAGAACTAGTTATCTCTATGGGCGTTATTCAGAAACACACATGAGATTTTCTTTTTAACCTGATGACTCGTGCTAATCATGATTTTTTTATCAGCACACTCTAATTTTATGCTACTCACAAAGGGCAATTTGCTAGCATCGATCACGGTTATTCGATCAACCCGCTACAAATATTGATATCATGCATTTTGATTGTTAAGTTAAATAATAAACCGATCATGTTTTTCGATTGGGTCATTAGCTTGATTGAACTCAAAAATAAATAAAAAGCAAAAGACAATAATAGTGAACTAGAAATTGGCAATTTTATTAAAATTTCTAAAAAACAAGAGAGATAGAAAGGAAGTCATCCTATCTAGCACTTTGGCACCGATTGGGCTCAATGTTTCTAGAATGGGGCACAAATCTCACCAGGAGGCCCCGAAAATATCAAGTTTGCTAGCTTCTGCATCTCTCCAGAAAAGTGTATCTCTCCACTTATAAATGCCTAGAATCTGCAGTCCTTCCCTCCCTCAGCTCAGAGCCACCATCTTCCCAATTGCCCCTCGCGGCGAAAAATGGAAAGTAGAGAGGAAAAAGGGGGAAATGAAAAGGGAGTTCGAGAAAAAAGAGCAAATAGGCCCCTGATTTGGGAGCAATGAGCACCCTATTTCGGCTCCTATCTCACTCAACACAGAGAAGCTAAGTGGTTTGGGGCCCATACTTCCCTCCGTCAATGGAGTAAAATTCATTCATCTTCCTAAAATGGAAAATAGATGAAAAGAACTGAAGCCAAAATATTTTCAGATACTTAAATGGCTCTATGAATAAATGCTTGTGAAGAAAAGTAGCGAGAAAATTGCTTACTTATAGGATGAAAACTTCCCCTATGAGAAAGGAAACTAAAAAGGCTTGAGCCACGTGATAGCCCGGAGAAGTTGAAAAGATGGAACGACGCTAATAAAATCATAATTAGCATGTCAAATGAAGCATCTTCCACTTAATGCGCCAAAAGTTTCTAAAAATGAAGCATCACCATTAATGAGAACGGATGATAGTATTTCAAGCAATTAGAGGCCTCCGATCTTCGGAAGATCGAACACCTTCTAAGGGGGACAAATGATAATACTCATTATTGCAAGGCCTAAACCAACACCTAAGTCGGGCTCAAAACCATAAAGCCCAGATGTATGACGTAAGATGCCCAAAGAAATCAACAGGTTGCCAGTGCGGTGCATCCGGTTGAAATGGTAGGACACGTCCCCTGTCAGTTCACTACACATGCTACCGCCATATCCTCCTAATTACTTTCTGTCACATCACCACCTACCTACTTTGACACCAGGTTATACTACTCAAGTGGACTTTTATGCTCATATACTTACATTCAGGTAATTTACAATCTCAACCAAGAGACCCTTTCTCTACTTTCTTAACTCTCTGCCTCTCTAACTTAAACACCGGAGTGCTAATACCTTGCACCCCAATGGTTAGACTTCATTTGTTTTGTAGATCGGCCATTGACATCTCCTGATTGATTTCAGCTTGTTTCACCTCCATGTCATCTCACTCTTAGTTTTGATATTTCAGAACCTATCAATTATGAACTCTTATCTCCTATTATTAGGAAATATATTAGATTATTAACACAAACAAATAATTATATTTAAACCGTGATTACATGATATATATATATATATATATATATATATATATGTGTGTGTGTGTGTGTGTGTGTGTGTGTGTGCGTGTGTGTGTATAATAAAAATTAATTTGAATTATATAATAATTAATATATACTATAAATTTTCTAATAAAATTTTATTAAATGTATTCACAAATTTATAAGAAATTATAATCCAATTGTTATATTTTATACATTATGTTTTATGGTAGAAATTATAGATATCACTAATTTATTTGTTTATATTAAATAGTATGATGTAATGCTTTTAGTAATATTTATATATATATAAGGGCATTCTGTAAATATTATACTTAGTTTAATAATGAATCAACGAAGTTGAATAAGTTTACTATAGTATAACATAACTTTAATTGGTAAAAAAAATAAATTATGATCTTAATTTCAATTATTATGAATTTATATTATGTTTATCTACTAAAGTATTCAAATCTATACTTATGTATTCTTCTCAAAATTGAAATAAGCGTGTTATTGAAGAACTAGATGCGAACCCGGACCCTAAAAGTGGGCCTCTCGAGAAACATAGTGGGTTCGGCATGCATCACGGTTTGGCATGATGGATAGTTATGAACACTTCCCGCGTGGTTCTCGAAAGGCTTGCTTTTAGGATTCGAAAGGGTTCGCGTCTAGATCTTGAGTAACATGAGATATTTTGGAATTCCTACTGTGATGCGTGTCGAACCCCGTGGCACCCCGGACCGCCCGCTTTTAGGGCTTTCGAGATGAGGTTCATAAAAACTTGTAAGAAATTACAAGAGCGTCCATTTTGGGTAACAAGGAGGTTTCATGGAGTCGCCACCCAATAGAACTTTGGGAAAGGTCGTCTAGCCTCAGTGAGCCTAAGACAACGCTACTATGCCCATCATGGGCCAGCCGAAGGTGTCTTGGAGGCTTCCACTATAACAAAAGGATGGCCCTCTCGCCTCGCGCTTGGGCAACCCAGAGGGGTCTTGGAGGCCCCACCCTAATAGAACATTAGGATGGTCCTCTCGACTCGTGGCGCCTAGGAATATGCAAGTTTGAGGCTTTTGGGACACAAGAGGTGTCTTGGAGGCCCCATCCCAATAGAACATTGAGATAGCCCTCTCGCCTCGTTGAGCCCAAAGATTAGAGATGGTTCGGGACTTCTCATTTATTCATACCTTGGTTAAATTACAATTTTGAGTTTTGAATTTAAAATTTTATCCCTTTTCTCATACGTTTTGATGCAATGATTAATCACATAATAAAACGGTAAATTAAAATAAGGGTAAATAAAATGGATTACAATAAAATTAGGGACGGAATACAACCCCCATTGTAAAATGAAATATAAATCATACATAAAATGGGATATTTATTATTGATGGGAACATTGGTTCTCGCATGCATAGTTAAAGAAAATGATTTTAAAGTGACAATTTATTTGGATGAAAAACTAGGACATTGATCCCATTTTGTTAGAAAAAATCCCAATTTACTAATATAAAACTTTATGCGACTTTTTAATTAACGTGCATGAGAATAAACAAACTTATTACAAATTACATATTAAATAATAAAATCAAATAAAGGCAAAATAATAGTAAAAAAGCTAAAAAAAAAATCCCACGAAAATGGTGTCTTCAAACTTCCATGGGCTCCCACTCGCCATTGAAAAGGCTCACACAAAAAAATAATTATTGAAATAAAAAACACAAATGAAAGTGATGTTAGTAATGAAAATGAGTTAAACATGTAACATGTAAAAAATGAATTAAAATAAATAAAATACATCATGCATGACAAATTAAGTAGATGACATAATAAAAAATATAACTTAACACATGAACAATTCAACATGCATAAATAATAAAAATAACAACAATAATAAAAATTATACATGCATGAAAACATGAAAATAATAATGATGATGACAACAATAATAAATTATAATAATAAACGAAACTAATAAAAATAATAATAATGATAGTAGTAATGATAATAATAGTAATAATAATAATAATAATAATAATAATAATAATAATGATGATGATGATGATGATGATGATGATGATAATAATGATAATAATATGAACAATCAAATACAATAATAATAATAAAGCACAATACCATCAAAAAATATGAACGATCCAATTAAACATGCAAGAATAAAATGAAGAAATAAAATAAGCCAATAATGCTAACACATGTTAAATGATAATACTAACAATAACAATAATATATGAATAAAAATAATGACAATAATAACAATATGAACAATTAAACAAACAATAAGAATAAGAAATAATAATATGAATAATTAAATAAACATGAGAAATAAGAAGTAAAAAAATAGATCTAGGAGAATTTACATGATAGCTAATCATTTGTAAACAAAAATTATATTAAAAAAATAAGTTAAAAATTGAGCCAAAAATGCTTGCCCTCAAATTTAATGTGATGAATGAAGTGGGATGATAAATCCCTTGCTTTGATTTAAAAAAAATATAATGAAATTTTATCCCAAAAACAAATAATTGATTTATTTGTCTTAAGAAAGAAATTATGAAGAATAAGAAGTAACTTCCCAAGAACAAATAATTAATTTATTTGTCTTAAGAAGTAACTTAATAAAATCAAATTAGAACACTTGGAGAATTTTTCTTGAAGAAGAAGAAGAAAAAAATAAGAAGAAGAAGAAGAAAAGAGAAAACAATATTTTTCTTAAGAAAAATCCCCCTTAATTCTCTCGCTAAAAATGATTTTATACTCCCCAAAAAATTCAGAATTTTAATGGAAAAAATAAAAAGATTTAATTGCCATTAACATAAAAAAAAATTGAAGAATTTGAAGAGTTAGAATATAAAAGGTTTTAAAATTAAATTCTACAAAAAAATCAAAGAAAAATCCTTAAAATACAAGAAAAACGGCCAAAATACCTGTCGGGGGCGAATCCGCGTGCATAGGGACGAGCGCGCCCTGGGGCGCTGCCACACCCCCTACACTCGCAAATTTTTTTTTTATATTTTTTGTAAAACATAATAATTTCAAAACATACCCTTTTTATCTCAAAATAATTTTTAAAACCTTTCTAAAATATATTTTTTTAAAACACATTTTTATTTATTCCTAATAAATCAAACCGATAAGGAAATCGTCACTTCCAACTTTCATTTTTGCCTATAAACAGGTACACTTAATTTCATAATTGGGTAATCTTGATCTAGGCTGACTCGAGACCCGGTGTCTACAGTTTCCCCAAGTTTTGCGGAAGCTGGTATACTAGTGTCTAGATGAGCCTAAACTTAGAAAAGGAAAGAGACATGTACCTGAGGCAGCCGTCTTTTCGGAACGAATGATGCTGTTGGGGTGGTTGTCGCCATGCTGTCGGCGTGTTGAAGCGGTAGTGCCGTGATCGTGCAAACCCTCCGTGGAGTGGTAGTGCCGTCATCATGCTAACCCTTCTAGAGTGGTAGTGCCATGGTCGTGCTAACCTTCCGTAGAATGGTAGTGCCGCCATCGTGCTAATTCTTTCGAGATATGAAGCGGTAGTGCTGTGATCTTGCTAACCCTCTAAGGAGTGGTAGTGCCGTCATCGTGCTAACCCTTCTGAGATGTGAAGTAGTAGTGTCGTGGTCGTGCTAACCCTCCGTGGAGTGGTAGTGCCGCCATCGTGCTAACCCTTTTGAAGTGGTAGTGTCGTGGTCGTGCTAACCTTCGTAGAATGGTAGTGCCGCCAACATGCTAACCCTTCCAAGATGTGAAGCGTTAGTGCCCCGTGATCGTGCTAACCCTCCGGGGAGTGATAGTGCCATCATCGTGCTAACCCTTCTAAAGTGGTAGTACCATGGTCATGCTAACCTTCCGTAGAATGGTAGTACCGTCATCGTCCTAACCCTTCTGAGTTGGTAAAGTGGTAGTGCCGTGATCGTGCTAACCCTCCAGGGAGTGGTAGTGCCGTCATCATGCTAACCCTTCCGAAGTGTTGCTGTCTGTGAGCCCTTTGGTTGATTGCCCCCTGAGAGGTCATTGGCTGATGCTTGAACTGATGTTTGGATTGATGTCATTTTGGTTGGTTGCCCCCTGAGAGGTCTTTGGTTGATTATTGGATTAGTGTTTTGATTGATGTCATCACTCGCCTTTTGTCGGTCTTCGCATCGAGTCTCTCTTTCTGCAAAATTAGAAAACCAAATATGCAGGAAAAATAGTGAGCATGCACGTGAAATGCATGAGTAATGCAGGATAAGAATTCAACTTAGTGGACTTGGAGATAACAGCCGGGCTAGCTGCAATTGCGATCGAACGATGCCTTTTGAAGCTGCTTTTGAATTTCATATCTTTGGAATTGCAAGGTTCTCATCTGATACCTGTAGTCATTTTTTTGAAGGTAGTGCGTCCCTTATGGATTTTCACACTAGCTTTTCTTAGCGGGAAATGCGTCTTTTGCGGATTTTCACATAACCCTGTGCCTTATTTTTGCCTGGAACGGACCAACCCAATCCAACGGCTTTTTTTTTTTGAGGACAGACTACTTGTTTTCCGGTTTTTACCCTATCCTTTTGCCTAACTTTTGCTTAGAACGCCAA
Organism: Excoecaria cochinchinensis; assembly: GCA_947683425.1. Taxonomy (NCBI): domain Eukaryota; kingdom Viridiplantae; phylum Streptophyta; class Magnoliopsida; order Malpighiales; family Euphorbiaceae; genus Excoecaria; species Excoecaria cochinchinensis. The sequence continues at coordinate 4,996,200 of CANTUQ010000011.1, forward strand.
TTACGATTTTTATCTTTAACGGCTTTTTCTTTTCTTTTTTTTTTTTTGCAGATTGCTGAAGCTGTTGGCAAAAATATTTCGGGTGTGATCGGCATGTGCATACACCCATGTCAAAACTGTATGAGCTTGATTCTTATCATGAAGGTGCTGTAGGATTGGCTTCACAGTTGATAGCAGGATAAGTAGTTGACTGAAGCACCCGAGCGGTGAAAGGAGCGAAGGGTAGATAGTAGAAGACTTTGATCATGCAAAGTGAACTGCTCTGATCACACCAATATGTCATTGCATAAATGCATGTGTTTCAATTCAATTTCATTAAACATGATCATTGTTTGACATTAATCTCAAAAAATACAGGACCTCATCTAATCTCGGGATAGATCTTAGGCATCAAACTCCTGTTATTAACTCGCCCTCTTGAGTTTTTATGATTGAAAATTTTCTCTCTGCCCTTAATTTTTGCCAAGATACTCTTTTTCTGAAGCAAATTATAGATTCAACATTGGGGATAAGATTCAACTCAAATGCATAAATGCTCTCGTGGCTTCTCGCTTGAAGCTCAAGACACACTATATGCCTCTTCCTACGTACCGAACCTTATTAGAAGGTCATCTTCGCTAATTGGATAAGACTAAACCAAGAATGAAAAGGTCTTACTTCGGTTGTAACGTTAGGCTTAGGTAGATGGCTATCAAAGGAGGATCAGGTTGCTAGAGAAAAAATGGCCGCTCAACTCAATGGCATACTATAAAGGTATTCTCGAATTTGGATTTGATAATATTTTTAGCTCCTCAAGCTTAGCATAACAATTAAGTTAAAGCAATTGCCACTGAAACTCATTAAGAGGTCATTATCTTAAGCTCTACCTCTTTTTCTTCTTTTTCATTCTCTTTTCATTTTTTTTCTTTTCTTTCTTTTTCTTTTTTTTCCTTGCGAGCTCATGTCTTTTACGCATGAATAAACCCTCTTCCCGAAGTGTAAACTCATCCTTATCAGGACAATTTTTTTATAACCCAAAGAGTTGTCAAAATGTACATCCATCCCTTCTAGAGCGACCATTCTTCTAAGGGGAGGCAAAGATCATTTTAGCTGAAGGGATAGTTTTAATATGTGTAACAAAAAAAACGGCACGCATTTAGCATACCTATATAAAGGCTCAACGGGCTAGCAAGCGATTGCGGAATAAGGGTAGAAAACAACCATTTAGAGAGTTATACAAAGAAGGGCTATCTAAATCATTTTTTAGGTTTCGTCTAATCCAGGGATCGCTTTGACGGGTAATCAGAAAGGTTCTAGTGCTCTTAGTAAGTTTTCATCCAATCCCCTAATTGCAGCTAGTTTTTTTTCCACTATTTTTTTATTTTTATTTTCTCAGCTCTTAGATTTTCCTCTCCTCGGGAGTTATATTAGATGCTATCAAGATTTTCTTTGAATTTCCCAAAGTTTCGAGATTAAATGTAATCGTTTTAATTGAATTAATATCAAAAAATGAACGCTTCGTGATCATGAGAAATGAAATCATAGAGACACTATACAAATACACAAAATCGCTCATCTTATTGAAATTATAAATACTATAAATACTGTCATAAAAAGTGTTCTTGGAACAAAAAGCAAGAAAACATAATCTTCTCCTCTAAAAAGCAACTAAAAAACATATTCTTCTCCTCTGATCACATTCATTATGGGGGAACTTCATTATAGCTTGCCCTCTTCTTCTTGTCTCTTTTCTCAGCATCAGTGATCTCCTTGGAATCAATAAGATCCTGAATTTTGTTCCTCAGAGTTCGACAATAATCTTTTAGATGCCCGGTGTGCTGATGGTAAGCGCAGTATTGATCCTCTTTATGCCCCGGCTTTCCTTGATTCATGGTTGGCCTGGATGGCAATGGTCTCAGCTTGCCTTCCTTTGTCAATTTCTCCAATACCAAAGATAGAGAGCGACCCAAATTGGAGTAGTACCTCTGAACCTGTCCAACCTCAGTGGCTGAAACCTCGGCCGTCTTACCACTTCTATTATTGCTCCTTCTTGCACTGCCCGACTTGTACCCTGATTGGTTGCTATAGCCTTTCCCAACAAAGTTATTTTGGCTTGCTTTTTTACTAGGTAAGCCCCCTCAGCTTCTACAGTGATGTCCTTAAGGGACTCCCAGTCTCTGAGCCCTTTAAAGCTGAGCAAGTCCCTCAAGTAAGGGCAAGAGTTCCTGATAAATAGCCTGATTTGGTCAGTAGTGTCAGGCTTTCTCTTCATCTCCATGACCTTATTTCTCCATCTTGTAAGGTATTCATGGAATAACTCATCATTCTTTTGCTGTAAGAGCTCGAGGTCCTTTAAGGTAACCTCCATTCTGGTGCTGCAGTCATACTGCTTCATAAACTCCTCAGTCAAAAGGTCTCAATCTTCCTTGGACCTCCTATCTAATCCATGGTACCAGTCTACAGCCGGACCCACCAGACTAGGGCAAAAATATTTCACCTTCTATTTCTTGGTCAACCATGTGCCTTTCTTCACTAGGGTATATTGCTTAATATGTGCAGATGGATCCGAAGTACCATCAAACTTCGGTAGCTCAGGCATTTTAAACCTTAGAGGTAATAGCTCTTCATCCCTTAAATCTCTGTCTTCAGGGTTGATCCCCTTTCCGACTGATAGCATGTGGGTGATTGCCTCAATCTATTGCCTCAACCCTCTCATCACCTCATCTTCTGCCCTAGGCGCTCTGGCCCCCACAAATTAAGGTGCTACTGCCTCTTCATTTCCCTCCTCTATCATAAAATCTTCCTTAAGATTAGGGATTATTGCCCTTCTTGGCTCAGCAGGCACAACAACTATATGTTCATTAACAAGCTGGCGAGCAGTATTAACTACAACGGGGGCTTATCTGCCAGCAGGTGGTTCAACTTGCCCCCCAACATGAACTATCGGGGGCTGTGGAGCAACGGGTGGATGTGGAGCAGCTGGTGGTTGTGGAGCAGGAGGATGAGCAATCCTATCAGCCATAGTGCCCATCATTTCTAATATTCTTCGCTCAAAATCTTCTAGCCTCCTAGCAAGGTCTTTAGTTGTTAAGGCCCTGCTCTCTTTTGCCATTTGTGATTCTATGGATGACTCTCCGGTGTTGAGGGTGGCTCAGAATTCCAATCAGACACTAATTCTGTCAATCTAAGGGGCATATCTATCATCACCAGCCGACCGTCCCTAGTCCACTTAGGTGAATCTATGATGGCTGAAAGATTTGAACTGTTACAATGATGCATGAATGATATATACAATGCATGATCGTGTTGATGCAACATGGACAATCACATACAAGTAGATAGATCCTTCCAACCTTGTTGCTCCCACACATGAGGTAGCGTATTCTCTTTCCTAGGTGGGCTTGGTCTATGGGTACGGTGCACGGTGAAAAACCGACAGCGCAACATCTCTTGCCTATTGTACATACGTATGGGTTTTGGCCTTTATGTATTCAAATATTTCAACCATATTAAGAGGGGCTCACCGGGGCATGGAAGCCTTTGATGAAAGACCATTTAATTATGTTGATTTTGTTCAATATATAATGGCCCACATAGCAAGCATTGTATTAAGGAGCATATCACCTAGGGGAAGTATCTATTGCCATTACATGAGCTTTGGTCAAGGGTGATGATACTTTAAGGATACCCAAGCATGGTCCCTACCAACGGGTCTAGCTCATCACAAGCGTAACGACCGATTGGGTCTCCATTTGATATACCATAAGGTACGAGGCTTGGGCTGGTGATTATCCCTAACACTTTCCCACATTGAGTGAATGTAGGGTCATGCTTTGGGAATGCACTAGGGTTAAGAAAGGGACTAAGCTAGCATAATTCTAAGGCTCTAGCATGGATGTAATGCAATTTCGAAAAGGGACAAAATTTTTAAATTAAAACTCAATTATATGTTTTAACCAAGGTACTTTCGAATCGAAGTCTCTTATGTCCCTAGTGGAGTCGCTACTGTGATGCGCGCCGAACCCCATGGTGCCCCGGACTGTCCTCTTTTAGGCCTTTTGGGATAAGGTTCATAAAAACTTATAAGAAATTACAAGTGCATCCATTTTGGGCAATAAGGAGGTTTCATGGAGTCGCCACCCAAAAAAATATTGTGAAAGGTTGTCTAGCCTTAGTGAGCCTAAGACAACGCTGATATGTCCATCATGGGCAAGCCGGAGGTGTTTTGGAGGCTTCCACTCTAATAGTAGGATGGCCCTCTTGCCTCGCGCTTGGGCAAACCAGAGGGTTCTTAGAGGCCCCACCTTAATAGAACATTAGGATGGTCCTCTCGCCTCGTGGCGCCTAGGACTATGCAAGTTTAAGCCTTTTGGGACATAAGAGGTGTCTTAGAGGCCCCATCCCAATATAACATTGAGATGGCCCTCTCACCTCATTGCGCCCAAAGACTAGAGATGGTTCGGGACTTCTCATTTATTCATACCTTGGTTAAATTACAATTTTGAGTTTTGAATTTAAATTTCATCCCTTTTCTCATACATTTTGATGCAATAATTAATCACATAATAAAACGGTAAATTAAAATAAGGGTAAATAAAATGGATTACAATAAAACAAGGGGCGGAATACAACACCCATTGTAAAATGAAATATAAATCATACTTAAAATGGGGTATTTATTATTGATGAGAACATTGGTCATCGCATGCATAGTTAAAGAAAATGATTTTAAAGTGACAATTTATTTGGATGAAAAACTAGGACATTGGTCCCATTTTGTTAGAAAAAATCCCAATTTACTAATATAAAACTTTATGCGACTTTTTAATTAATGTGCATGAAAATAAACAAACTTATTACAAATTACATATTAAATAATAAAATCAAATAAAAGCAAAATAATGCTAAAAATGCTAAAAAAAACATCCCACGAAAATGGTGTCTTCAAATTTCCATAGGCTTCCACTCGCCATTGAAAAGGCTCACACATAAAAATAATTATTGAAATAAAAAACACAAATGAAAATGATGTTAGTAATGAAAATGAGTCAAACATGTAACATGTAAAAAATGAATTAAAATAAATAAAATACATCATGTATGACAAATCAATTAGATGACATAATAAAAAATATAACTTAACACATGAACAATTCAACATGCATAAATAATAAAAATAACAACAATAATAAAATTCAACATGCATTTAAACATGAAAATAATAATGATGATGACAACAATAATAAATTATAATAATAAACAAAACTAATAAAAATAATAATAATGATAGTAGTAATGATAAATAATAATAATAATAATAATAATAATAATAATAATGATAATGATAATGATAATGATAATGATAATGATAATGATATGAACAATCAAATACAATAATAATAATAAAACACAATAACATCAAAAAATATGAACAATCCAATTAAACATGCAAGAATAAAATAAAGAAATAAAATAAGCCAATCATTGTAACACATGTTAAATGATAATACTAACAATAACAATAATATATGAACAAAAATAATGACAATAATAACAATATGAACAATTAAATAAATAATAAGAATAAGAAATAATAATATGAACAATTAAATAAACATGAGAAATAAGAAGTAAAAAAATAATAGATCTAGGACAATTTACTTAATAGCTAATTAATTGTAAACGAAAATTATATTAAAAAAATAAATTAAAATTTGAGCCAAAAATGCTTACCCTCAAATTTGATGTGATGAATGAAGTTGGATGATAATTCCTTGTTTTGATTTAAAAAAAAAATATAATAAAATTTTATCCCAAAAACAAATAATTGATTTATTTGTCTTAAGAAAAAAATCATGAAGAATAAAAAGTAAATTCCCAAGAACAAATAATTAATTTATTTTTCTTAAGAATTAACTTAATAAAATCAAATTAGAACACTTGGAGAATTTTTCTTGAAAAAGAAGAAAAAAATAAGAAGAAGAAGAAGAGAGAAAATAATATTTTTCTAGAGAAAATCCCCTTTAATTCTCTCTCTAAAAATGATTTTATACTCCCCAAAAAATTCAGATTTTTAATGGAAAAAATAAAATGATTTAATTGCCATTAAAATAAAAAAAAACTGAAGAATTTGAAGAGTTAGAATATTAAAGGTTTTAAAATTAAAATCCACAAAAAAAATCAAGGAAAAACCCTTAAAATACAAGAAAAATGGCCAAAATACCTGTGGGGGGCGAATCCGCGCGCATAGGGGCGAGCGACGCCCATCGGCGAGCCCGATGGGCGTCGCTGCGCGAGTGCGCATGACGCGCATGCTATCGCTCGTGGGCGCGGGTGAGGCCACCGCGTCGCTCGCGCTGGCCGCTGCGCGTCCCCCAGCGCGCGAGTGAGCATGCCCTTTGCGCTGGGGCACTGCCGCGCATGCCCAGCGAACTGCCGCAACCCCGACACTCTCAATTTTTTTTTTAAAATTTTTTTCTAAAACATAATAATTTCAAAACATACCCTTTTTGTCTCAAAATAATTTTTAAAACCTTTCTAAAATATATATTTTTTTAAAATACATTTTTATTTATTCCTAATAAATTAAACGGACAACAAAATCGTCACTTTCAACTTTCATTTTTTCCTATAAACAGACACACTTAATTTTATCATTGGGTAATCTTGATTTAGGCTGACTCGTAACCCGGTGTATACACCTACCCAATAAAAAATTGGAGAAGTTCATCTAATCTCATGAAACCTTTAGGCACCTTTGAATTATTTTGAAGTCGCCACCCATGTCATGGCCGGAAATGTACCCTAATAGTATTGACCTAATTTGGCATGTGTGTGAATTGAATTTACAGTTTTGAATCAATTGAAAGGTTGGAAGGTTGGAAGGACCTAATTGAAATATAAAGGATAGTTAAGTGGTTAATTGGTGATTATACAAGATTAAGTTAATGGCGGGTTAGTGGCTGATTAATTAAGTAAATAAAGGATTAATTAAAGTTAAACAAGAGACAGATTTTTCCAGTGGAATCCGTGTGGTACTCTAAGGAATTGCCACCTCCACACTTGCATGCAAATGCAGGGTAAGAGGAGAGAGGGACCGACTAAATGGATATTCAGCCATTTCTGCACTTTTGTTCTTCCTTGCTTTTCCGTGTGAATAGCTTCTTAGAGTTTTAAGCTAATTGCATGTTAAGTTGTTAAAAGATCAAGAATTAGTACTCAAGAGTTAAGTGCAAAACTTGGAAGGTAAGTGATTATGTATGCTTATACTCATCCTCTACTCTTTCTAATTGGTTTTGAATTGGTTTGGATGGGGCATTGCTGGATTAAGTTTAAGCCTGTGCACTGGTATTTTATTGGTAGCTGAAGAATTGAAGAGGGATAAAGGAAAAGCTGTGATCGGAGAGCCGAGCGTGCAACGAAACTAGGAGCTAAGGCGACGAGGTTTGGGAACAAACCCTAATTGCATAAACTATGCGATTCGTGTGTTAGTTGTTTAGGGACTTGGTATGAATTATGTGTGTAATGAGAATGAATGTAATTTATTCTCAAATGAGTGGTAATTAAAAGATGGAAACCAGCTATGTGCTAAATTGTGTATGTGGTTGAGTTGGTTAATTGCTAAAGGGGAATAATGAGTTTTGAAGTCCTTGAAGTGAGGGGAGAAATGATGGCTGAATTGAATTATTTTGCATAGGTCACGGTGGTAACCAAGTTGGTTGTGACCGTGAGGTATGCTTGAGTTCAATTCTGCCTAATGGATTTGGTGTGTCACGGTTGCAACCAAAATGGTTGTGACCGTGAGGTACCCAAGTGAGCATTCTGTTTTGCAAGGCTTGGATATGTCACGGTGGTAAGCAAATTGGTTGTGACCGTGACATAACGCCAAGTTGCATTCTGTCGAGAGTTGGGAACATGTCACGGTGGCAACCAAAATGGTTGTGACCTTGACCTGTCCCTAATTTGCATTCTGTTTTGGGACTTTAACATGTCACGGTGGCAACCAAATAGGTTGTGACCGTAACCTACCCTTTTTTGGCAATATAACCCTATTGTGTTTGGACATCTAAATGGTAAGGCTTAAAGCTCAAAGGCAAAGCATTATGGGTAAGTATTATGTGTGTATATGTAATGTACATTTGCATACGAACATGATGATCCTTGAATCAAATTAAGTATGTGATTGATGACCATGGATAAATGATCTTGGGAAATATTATGTGTATGCAAATAAAGTGAATGGCTATGTGTTAAAGAGTATGTGTAACTGAACGCGATGTTGGAGAGTGATAAATGGGAAGTGAAGATTGATCAAAGTGAAATTAATAACATGATTAAAACTTAAGCCTTCGAGTCAAGTAGTGGATAGGTAGGCATGCCTATAGGGTCAAGTGCTGCAGCCCAATGCGTTCAATGTGTCTGATTCCTTGGGAATCACAATGCGATAATAATGCGTATAATCCTTGCTGGATTTTATTATATGTTGAATGATACACTCGTACCTTAGGGTACTAATGCGTAAATGAGATTTCAATGCAAATTTAGTACCTCGATGGTACCAATTCGAAACCCGTATCCGCGTCTTTGAATTGCCGGCTAAACTAATTAACAAATGGAAATGATAGTGATATGAGTATATGAAGTATGATGAGCGAATACATAAATGGTTATGTTGTTTAGTGCATTATGATCGAATTTAGCCATGAGTAATGATATGCTTAAAATGGTAAATGATGTGGTATTAGTTGTTTAAGCATGACCTCTAGCATGTAATGTATGATGCTATTAAATGTATGTGATACTTGTTATATACGTGTTCCCCACTAAGCGTTATCGCTTAGCAGGGGTTTACTCTAATTCGTGTAGGTACGGACGTGAGGCTTGGAAGGACATTCCCGCATAGCAACGGTCAACATTAGGAGTGCTGCGGATGTAGGTTATGGGGTTTTGTTAAGGGGAAATTTTGTATAACTTTGCCCTCATTTTGTATAATTATGTAATAGCTTGTGTAACTAAAATGTACTCGAGTTTGTAAGGCTTGTAATAACTAAGCAGGTTATCTTATCGACTGTGTAAATTTGCTTGATAAGTCAATGGATATAGTACAAGACCTAGTGACGATTGACATAAAATGAATGATGTGTGTATGCGAGCGAGAAATTTTATTATGCAGGTTTAATAGAGTTTTGTATGAGCATGTGTATGCATTATTTTATTGTGTACGGTCATTCCTAGCTGGATTAGCTGAGCTAATGCGCCAGTTTGGGAACGGGCGTCACAAGTTATGGTATCAGAGCCTAGGTTTAGTCTTTTCTGGGAGATTGGGTAGCTAGGTGGTGTATAGTTATGTTGACCTAATGCGGATGTCCTTGTGTAATTTGTGTAGTAACGATGGATCTTGATCGCAATTCTAGAGAAGAGACTACCGAAAGTGTGAACCCTCGTGAAGCAGAAGTGACGGGGTCTGGTCAGTCTCGTCTAGCTAGTTTCGAAAATGAAATTCCAACGGGTCCTATGGAAGACCTGTTGAAAATGTCGCAAGATATGGCAAGGGTTATGGAACATATGACTGCACCACAGGCACCAGTGGAAGCATTGAGCAAACATGGGGCTGAAGAGTTCCATGGTACTAGTTTGGATGAGTCTGAAAAGGCAGAATACTGGTTGGAAAAGGTACAGAGGATTCTGGGTGAGATTAAGTGTCCTCTGGGGCAACAAGTGGAATGTTTGGTGACGCTGCTTCAGGGTGCAGCATACGACTGGTGGAAGCTAGTCCTGCAGAATCCGATGCTTCCTAATCCTATCACTCGGGAGTTCTTCGAAAAGGAGTTCAGAAATAAGTTTATGACAAAAGCTCACAGAAAGGCCAACTGGAAGAGGTTCTTGAATTTAAGACAGAAAGCTATGACAGTGGCAGAGTATGAGAAAGAATTCTGCCGTTTGAGCAAGTATGCGCCGAAAGATGTTCTGGCTATGGAGTTTCGGTGTCAGCGGTTTGAAGAAGGATTGAATGAGGAAATCAAGGCATTGTTGGTTTCACTTACTACTGAGCAGAATGTGAGTTATTACCGGATAGTTCAGGCGGCAATGAGAGCCAAGAGATCTTTCGGAGCTCAACGAGACAGGTTGCAGAGAAGAAATGCAAATAGAGGTGGTTCTCATGTGGGTAAAAGATCAAGAGATTCTTCTATGGCACCACCTGCGAAATCAGTGTTCAGTTCTGCAGCAAGAGGTAAGAAGCATGGGGCTCCTATAGCATCTGGCTCTAGGAGAGGAGCATCTAGTAACAGGAGTGAGGTACATGAGTGTCCTCACTGTGGGAAGAGACATAGAGGAGAGTGCTGGAAGGTGACGGGTGCTTGTTTTAGATGTGGGAGCATTGAGCATTTTCTTGCTAACTGCCCCAATGCATACGAGACGACAGGAAATCAGCAAGAGCAGAGTAGGGGTGGTTCAAATTTGCCTTCTGTTAATAGAGGAAAAGGAAGAAGACGTGGCAGAGGTAGCCAGTCCAAAGGTGCAGCTGATTCTGAGATTGTGGATAGGCCTAATGCGGCACCGGTGCGGGCTTATGCAATGAAGGCACGAGAGGATCAGGATGCGCCTGAGGTGATAGTAGGTATGTTTCAACTTTATGATGTAGAAATGTTGGCACTTATTGACCCTAGTTCAACTCATTCATATGTGTGTGCTAAAAAGATGTGTGAAAAGATGCCTAAAGCGGAATGTTTAAAATATGATATATGTGTATCCAGTCCTTTGGGAAGTAATGTGAATGTGAATAAAGTGTATAGGGATTGTGCCTTAGAGATTCAGGGTAATGTGTTCCCTGTGGATCTAATTGAGTTGCCATTTGATGAATTTGATTTGATATTGGGAATTGATTGGCTGACTAAGTATAATGCAGTGGTTAAGTGTAAAAGAAAGATTGTGGTGCTCAGTGATGGTAAGGGTAATAAAGTAATAGTGAGAAGGAACATGAACAGCATTTGAGAATTGTGCTTCAAACATTGCGGGAACATCAGCTGTATGCTAAATTGAGTAAATGTGAGTTCTGGTTGCGAGAGGTATCCTTTCTGGGTCATGTCATATCTTCAGAAGGTATTAAGGTGGATCCAGCTAAAATAGAAGCGATTGTGAATTGGAAGCCTGTAACACCCTTATACCCGTAAACTATACGGATACCGGATGTCACAACACTGAACTGACAAGCACTGCACTGCATCTGACTGATTTGTAGGAAATATTTTTTTTTATTTTTTTTTTAACAATAACATTCAGACACAGCAAGGACAAACATTTACACCAACACACTAAACAGGATAATACCATATACCTTGTACCTCTTTCGCGATCGTATACATGCCATGCCAAACATCAATCCTTTCTGTCAATATCCTCGTTTAGACGATGCTATATCTTCGGCCACATTAAAAATTTATTATAACCTGCGCGCAATGACACTTACGCACTGAGCATTAAAATGCCCAGTGGTGGATACATATCCTACGTTTTCCACAATAATTCTACATGCATGCACACACACACATATTTTATCTAAATCATAGAGAATTAATTCCTGAGAAATTAGAATATTTATTATACATTTTTACGATATCCATTATCTTTGTTCCTTTAATTATCACTGCTTTGACTGATCATTTTATACACTGTTATCATTATCACTTTTACCATATTTAACTATTACGATATTAACTTTAATCACTTATCCTTTCATTCCTTATTTACATTCTTATGGCTTTATTTTAACACTGTCCAATCGGTTTATCAATTCGCTATTTATCATTAATAATTATTTAACACTATAGTACTACAACTCAATTATCACTTATCAATCAATTTTCATTTCTATCCATTGACATTATCTTATGTTTACCTTTGTAACTAATTATCAAATAGTCATTTCTCAATATTCAAATCATTAACTTACTCTAAAACTTACTTTATGTATTTGACATTCCCTTTTTACTTTCTTACATTACACTAATTATTTTCGATAACACTTTTAACTACACCCGCTCTTTTATTCATTTATTTATTATCATTTACTTATGAATTACTTTATCACCGAATGAATACATTAAAATTATTACTGGGTCACTTGGATGTTTATGGTCCAATCACAATTTTTTTATATCCTTTATTTTCTTACATTATATTATGACTTAATTCACTATGGCCCCTTATTCACTTATGTATATTAGACTAATATTTTCTTCACTTTACTATTAGTAAATTTCTCTTTATTCACATTTACATTCCAACTTATCTGATAATAATTAATTACAACTAAATTCTCATTTAATTACTTGTTCACAATTTTGCCATTTACCTTGCTATCCTTTATTACCACTTACTTTCTATTTGCACTATCATTCCAGCATCACAAAAATACATATACATTCATATTCATTATACATGTATAAATTAATTACAATTATTAATCATTTAATATTTATTCATGCAATAATTTTCTACACTTCACAATTCGTTGCTTAATCACTTACCAATTACATATATTTATTTTCCATAATATATTTACTAAATTATACTTTAATTCACTAATTAATCTTAACTTTATGATCCTATAATTTGATTCCTACATTTCTTTATTACTACACATTCTCATTTTTAATTGCTTTATTTTACAAGAGTGCCACTACTTAAATGCATTACTATATTTATTCTTTATTTTGCCATATGTTTCATTATTTAATTCTTACCATAACACCCAATTTAAATTATACTATACACTTTGCTTAAATTCTAAATTTTCTATTTCAATTGGCTATAATTACACCTTTGCCACTATTTACACTTAATACTACTTTTAGTTTATTATTATTGCTTATTAAATCATTAATTATAATTACTCACTTAATTTTAGCAATTTAATCATATAATTACTTCACTAAATCACATTACCTACTAATTACATTTTAATTCTTTAATTAAACTTATTATTTCTTTAATCACACTTAAATCCTCATCCTTTTACTAAGGTTTCCAATAATACACTTGTCTTTTTCAAAAATGACAATTATGCCCTTAGTTCATTTTAACTTCACCTTATTTACACTTATGCCATTAGTTCATTTTTATTTCACATTATTTACATTTATGCCATCAATTCAAAACTAACTTCTTCAAAATTACCATAATGCCACCAATTCAAGTATTTTTCATCAAAATTACGATTATGCCCTTATTTTACTTTTCTTTATACATAATGACATAAATACCCTTAATTATATTTCTTTTTACCACATTTCACTATTTAACATGCAAAATTACTATTTTGCCCTTAAATTATCTTTTTCATGCCAAATTACATTTTTACCCCCAAAAGGTTACCAATTTCCATATTTAACCTTTTAATGACATTTTTACCCTTATTTGTCATCTTTCACACATATAAGCACATAATTACCATTTTTCCCTTAAACTTTTCAATAATTACGATTATAACCTTATCCTTATCTTTATTCCTTATTCTTATCCTTATCACTTTAATCATTACCATATCTTATCCTTATCACATAATCATTACTATATCTTGTCTTTATTACACAATCACATGTAAATCTTTATCTTTAACACATAATGACATGCATAATCATTTAATCATTTGTCTTTTCATACTAATATAATTTTAATAACAAATTAACCATTTTAAAACTCATCATTATCATTTTGCCTCGGTATAATGCTGGCAGACTCTAAGTCACAGGATAAACGGGATGCGAACCCCTATGGGCTCACAATAACCCGTAAAGACCCAAATTGATCAGTCCGGTACATTCCAAACCTGAAGAACCCCGAAGGATTACTCCAGTACATTCCAAACCCGAAGAACCCCGAAGGATTACTCCGGTACATTCCAATACAGATACTTTTAAAAATACAGAATAGGTCCATCATTGGCCTATAAAATAGTGAGACGCCATGCTCACTCCCGCGGTCTTAAGTCCCAATGGCTAGCCATCATATCCTGAAACTAGACTCAACTACCAGCTCATCACATAGGGCAACAATATTTTATTTTTCACATTATTAATGTGTCATACATACATTTTATGGCATATCAACATAACATCTCATTCATTTTCATGCCATATCATCATCATCCATGTGAATACCATCTTTAAACTATCACATGCTATGAAAGCTCATTATTTCATACAATATCACACTTTATTACTATGCACATTTCAACATATTTATTATATTCACTTACAAATTGGCATACACATTCATTTATCATTACTTAATCACTTTATGCCATTACTTTCCGTTAATTATCAAAATACACACTTATACCATTTAGATTACCATTCGGCCAAGACTTTAAATCTCAATATCATACATTATAATTTCCCTTAGTCACTCAATTATATTTATTTCATGTTAGACATACCTTATATATCAATTATATGCCATCATTCAAAACAGTATTCACTTTATGCCACATAATACCATTCGGCCAATATATTAATATTTCATTTAATTCACTTTAATTTCATTTAGTCATTTATTCATTCAATTTACATGTTATATTAATCATACTTATCATTTATTTGCCATAAAACACAACATAACCCATTATTTCCCTTGTTAATCCATTCGGCCAACACTATAGAAATTCACTATATTTATTTTTCATTCCTTTAATCCTTCCATCATATATTACACCATGTATACACGTTATGTTCATCATTTATACACCATAAATCCTTACAAATCCTTAAGAATTTCTTATATTTTTATTCGGCCTAAGTTGGAATTTCATACCCAAAATGTTTTAATTTATCTTAAGCACATTTATACACTTATTTAGCCCCATTAATCATGTTTATCAAGTTAAATTCAATTATACATGCATATATCACATACATGCAAGATAAACATAACCAAAAATCACACTTATACCATGGAAAAGAAAGGATATTGTATCCACTAACCTTATTCCCTTGCTTTCCACCACTTAAACTTGCTTCTATGCCTTATCTCCTTAAAAATCCATCATATCCATAAAGATCCTAAGGTGGCCAAATATAAACATCAAGATTTACTCCAAACCTTACTTCCTTTTTACAATATAATCACATAAACATACTCTAGACATCCTAAAATACCTATTTGAACCTTTAAACTAATTTAAAAATATCAACTTTACATACCTCAATTTCACACCTAAACCTTCACGTCTAGGTTTCACCAACTTTTCATCCACCAAATGGACTTCCAAAGGTATCAATAGAAACTAGAGGAGCTTAACTTTGATGAGGAGGCTGAAATATGGGGTGAGATGGAGGAAATTTAGAAGAAAAATGAAGGAAAAGAGGAGAGTTAAGGTTAGGACAAGAAGGAGAAGAGAGGAGGTCGGTTTGGATGGAGAAATCTGGATTTCTCCAGCCTTTTCCATCTATTTATATTAGTAATATTGAACCGAACCAGGTCCAACCAAAGCGATCGAACCGATTTGGTCCGATTTAAGGTTTTATGCTCTTTTAGCACTGTTTTTGGTATTTTGAATTTTCCTGACCTCTTTTTAACTCCCAACCAATTCCATCATGTTTAAAATATCAAAAGTATCCTCCACACAAAATTTGAGCTCAATCGGAGTCCATTTGGGGCCCGGTTCGATTCTGTCGGTTTCTACCGTAAAACTCAAACCTAAGGCTGTCAAAAAATTCTAAAAATTATTCTGAGCTTGTACACTTCCCACACAGAGCCTTTTTATCCACTCTAGCACTTCCGAAAAATTTGGTCAAAGTTTGGTCAAACTCTGGTTCAACCGAATCGAACTTCAGACTGACATTCCGGGGCCTATTTGACCTCGTTTTTTCACAAAACTGTACCACCCGACTCTACTCACTCTATTGATCATTTTTATGCAATAATATTTTTTTTGACTTACTGGAGTTGCCTGCTTCCCAGTAGGTCACCCATCCCAGAACTACTATGACTCTGGCACATTCAACCTTTAAACTTCTCTGAATATAAAATAACAGAAACATAATCAAATGCTGCGAATCTAAAAACAGACACTACAGACAATGCGGAATAATTTTAGGGTGATATGCAGGCCATTACAAAGCCACCTAAGAATGTGCTTGAAATTCGTAGTTTCTTGGGGTTGGCTGGGTATTATAGAAGGTTTGTGAAAGGGTTTTCAGTGATAGTTTCTCCATTGTCAAGGTTACTGCGAAAGAGAGTTAAGTATGAATGGTCAGAAAAGTGTCAGCGGAGTTTTGATCAGTTAAAGAGAATGCTGGTAGAAGCACCAATTCTTACACAGCCTATGTCTGGTAGAGAGTATATCCTGTACACTGATGCTTCAGGTATAGGATTGGGTTGTGTATTGATGCAAGATGGAAAGGTGGTAGCATATGCGTCAAGGCAATCATGAACAGAATTATCCAACCCATGACTTGGAATTGGCGGCAGTAGTGTTCGCTTTAAAGATTTGGCGGCATTACTTGTCTGGTGAGAAGTGTAGAATTTACACCGATCACAAGAGTTTGAAATATCTGCTTACTTAGAAAGAATTGAATCTGAGACAGCGAAGATGGCTGGAGCTGTTTAAAGATTATGACTGTATTGTGGATTATCACCCGGGAAAAGCCAATGTAGTGGCAGACGCATTGAGTAGGAAGTCAGTCTCAGCATTACAGTTAAGGCAGATCAAGTGGAGATTCTCTGCGGATGGAGCCTTGCTAGCACAGTTGAAAGCGAGACTGATTTTGAGAGATGAATTAATACATGCACAGAGGAATGATGCAAGGATGCAACAGATCCTACAGTCAGTCGGTAATGATCTCAAGACCGACTATTCAGTGAATGAGCATGGAGTGTTGTTATATAAGAATAGAATATGTGTGGCAAGTGATAGGGAACTGAAGAAGAGGTTGATGCATGAAGCCCATAATACAGTTTTCACTATGCATCCAGGCAAAAACAAGATGTATCAGGATCTGAAACAGCTGTTTTGGTGGCTAGGTATGAAGAAAGATATAGTGGAATATGTGTCCAAGTGTTTGGTATGTCAACAAGTTAAGGCGGAACACCAAGTTCCATAAGGACTGTTGAATCCACTCCCTATTCCACTATGAAAGTGGGACAACATCACGATGGATTTTGTCTCTGGATTGCCTCTGACCTCAAGACAGCAAGATGCAGTGTGGGTTATAGTGGACAGGTTCTCAAAGTCAGCTCATTTTATACCAGTTCGAATGGACTACTCGATGGAAAAGTTGGCTGAATTGTATGTAAGAGAAATTGTCCGATTGCATGGGATACCCTTATCTATTGTCTCTGATAGGGATCCCAAATTCACTTCTAAGTTTTGGAAGAGTTTGCAATCCGCATTGGGTACGAAATTGCATTTCAGTACTGCCTGTCACCCGCAAACCGAAGGACAGTCGGAAATAATTATTCAGGTTCTAGAAGATTTGATGCGAGCGTGTGTTTTGGATTTCCCTAAGAGTTGGGATAAGTATCTTCCACTTATGGAATTTGCTTATAACAACAGTTATCAGACTAGTATTGGCATGGCACCTATGAAGTTTTGTACGAAAGAAAATATCGCACACCAATTTGTTGGATGGAGTTGAATGAGCACAGAGTCATTGGGCCAGATTTGGTTTGCGATGCAGAAGAGAAGGCAAGACTTATTCAACAAAAATTAAAAGCAGCTAGTGATAGACAGAAGTCCAATGCGAATTTAAAGCGGAGAGATATTGAATTTGAGGTAGGTGACAGAGTGTTTCTGAAAGTGTCTCCTTGGAGAAAGGTGTTGAGATTTGGCAAGAAAGGGAAATTGAGTCCAAGGTTTATCGGGCCATATGAGGTTCTGGATAGAGTAGGTCCTGTAGCTTATCGATTGGCATTGCCTCCAGCATTAGCCAAGCTTCATGATGTATTTCATGTATCCATGTTGAGAAGGTATAAGTCAGATGAATCTCATGTGTTACCTGTGTAAGAAGTAGAAGAACAGCCACACTTTACTTATGACGAGAAACCAAAGGCAATATTGGCAAAGGAATTGAGGCAACTTCGGAATAAGCAAATAGAGCTTGTAAAAGTGCTCTGGCAGCATTATGGTGTAGAAGAGGCAACATGGGAGCCAGAAGCCGCTATGCGAGAGCAGCATCCACATTTGTTTAACACAGGTATGAATTTCGAGGACGAAATTCTTTAAGGAGGGGAGAGTTGCCTGGCCGGACCTAATTTGGCATGTGTGTGAATTGAATTTACAATTGTGAATCAATTGAAAGGTTGGAAGGACCTAATTGAAATATAAAGGATAGTTAAGTGGTTAATTGGTGATTATACAAGATTAAGTTAATGGTGGGTTAGTGGCTGATTAATTAAGTAAATAAAGGATTAATGAAAGTTCAACAAGAGACAGATTTTTCTAGTGGAATCCGTGTGGCACTCTAAGGAATTGCCGCCTCCACCCTTGCATGCAAATGTATGGTAAGAGGAGAGAGGGACCGACTAAATGGATATTCAGCCATTTCTGCACTTTTGTTCTTCCTTGCTTTTTCATGTGAATAGCTTCTTAGAGTTTTAAGCTAATTGCATGTTAAGTTGTTAAAAGATCAAGAATTAGTGCTCAAGAGTTAAGTGCAAAACTTGGAAGGTAAGTGATTATATATGCTTATACTCATCCTCTACTCTTTCTTATTGGTTTTGAATTGGTTTGGATGGGGCATTACTGGATTGAGTTTAAGCCTGTGCATTGGTATTGTATTGGTAGCTGAAGAATTGAAGAGGGATAAAGCAAAAGCCGTGATCGGAGAGCCGAGCGTGCAACGAAACTAGGAGCTAAGGCGACGAGGTTTGGGAACAAATCCTAATTGCATAAACTATGCAATTCGTGTGTTGGTTGTTTAGGCACTTTGTATGAAATATGTGTTTAATGAGAATGAATGTAATTTGTGCTCAAATGAGTGGTAATTAAAAGATGGAAACCAGGTATGTGCTAAATTGTGTATGTGGTTGAGTTGGTTAATTGCTAAAGGGGAATAATGAGTTTTGAAGTCCTTGAAGTGAGGGGAGAAATGATGGCTGAATTGAAGTGATTTTGCATAGGTCACGGTGGTAACCAAGTTGGTTGTGACCGTGAGGTATGCTTGAGTTCAATTCTGCCTAATGGATTTGGTATGTCACGGTGGCAACAAAAATGGTTGTGACCGTGAGGTACCCAAGTGAGCATTCTGTTTTGCAGGGCTTGGATATGTCACGGTGGTAAGCAAATTGGTTGTGACCGTGACATACCCCCAAGTTGCATTCTGCCGAGAGTTGGGAACATGTCACGGTGGCAACCAAAATGGTTGTGACCGTGACCTATCCCCAATTTGCATTCTATTTTGGGACTTTAACATGTCACGGTGGCAACCAAATAGGTTGTGATCATGACCTACCCTGTTTTGGCAATATAACCCTATTGTGTTTGGACATCCAAATGGTAAGGCTTAAAGCTCAAAGGCAAAGCATTATGGGTAAGCATTATGTAATGTACATTTGCATACGAACATGATGGTCCTTGAATCAAATCAAGTATGTGATTGATGACCATGGATAAATGATCTTGGGAAATATTATGTGTATGCAAATAAAGTGAATGGCTATGTGTTAAAGAGTATGTGTAACTAAACGCGATATTGGAGAGTGATAAATGGGAAGTGAGGATTGATCAAAGGGAAATTAATAAGATGATTAAAACTTAAGCCTGCGAGTCAAGTAGTGGATAGGTAGGCATGCCTATAGGGTCAAGTGCTGCAGCCCAATGCGTCCAATGTGTCTGATTCCTTGGGAATCACAATGCGATTACAATGCGTATAATCCTTGCTGGATTTTATTATATGTGGAATGATACACTCGTACCTTAGGGTACCAATGTGTAAATGAGATTTCAATGCGAATTTAGTACCTCGATGGTACCAATGCGAAATGCGTATCCGCGTCTTTGAATTGCAGGCTAAACTAATTAACAAATGGAAATGATAGTGATATGAGTATATGAAGTATGATGAGTGAATACATAAATGGTTATGTTGTTTAGTGCATTATGATTGAATTTAGTCATGAGTAATGATATGCTTAAAATGGTAAATGATGTGATATTAGTTGTTTAAGCATGACCTCTAGCATGTAATGTATGATGCTATTAACTGTATGTGCTACTCGTTATATACGTGTTCCCCACTAAGCGTTATCGCTTAGCACGGGTTTACTCTAATCCGTGTAGGTACGGACGTGAGGCTTGGAAGGACATTACCGTATAGTAACGGTCAACATTAGGAGTGCTACGGATGTAGGTTATGGGATTTTGTTAAGGGGAAATTTTGTATAACTTTGCCCTCGTTTTGTATAAATATGTAATAGCTCGTGTAACTAAAATGTACTCAAGTTTGTAAGGCTTGTAATAACTAAGTAGGTTATCTTATCGACTGTGTAAATTTGCTTGATAAGTGAATGGATATAGTACAAGACCTAGCAACGATTGACATAAAACGAATGATGTGTCTATTATGCAGGTTTGATAGAGTTTTGTATGAGCATGTGTATGCATTCTTTTGTTGTGTACGGTCGTTCCTAGCTGGATTAGCTGAGCTAATGCGCCAGTTTGGGAACGGGCATCACAACCCAATTTACAAAAATTGGGAAAATTCATCTAATTTCGGAGGTCTAAACCAAAGAGTGGTTTAGAACTGCACTCTTATTAATGCCTTGGCTCAATTATAAATGAGTCTTTATTAATTAATTTCAATCTATTTTCTCATACGTTATATAATTTAATTAAAGCACGCATCAAGCATCGGAGGAAAGCGATAAATAAAAAAATAATAAATAAAATAAACTACAAAATAAATTATAAGTTGAAATTGGAACAAAAATACAATCCCCAAAAATAGAAAATTAAATAAATGAAGTTCAACTAAATAAATAACATACATAAAATGAAATATTTATTTGGAATAAGAACATTGGTTCTTTTATATTCACTTAGAAAAATCGAAGAGTTATTTTTAGACATTATTGAGAAAATCGAGTTGAGTGATCCCATTTTTTGAAAACTAACTCTCATTTTGAAAGTGATAGCTTATTTGTTAAAATTAGGACATTGGTCCCATTTTATTAGAAAAATCCCAAATTCACTAATATAAATATGTTTTTTGGTTTTTTAGTTACACGTGCATAAAAAAATCATTTTATTACAAACCAAACCAAAATAATAAAAAAAGCAAATTAAAGAAAAATAAACAAAAGTGTAAAATATTAAAATCAAACCAAAAGGGGGGCCTTCCAATCTCCGTGATCTCTGCTCTTCCGCTTAAAGGCTATACTCAAACAAGGGAAACATATTTTTAAATCAAAAAACAAATGTAAAATAACACAACATGTTAGTAATAATTCATGAGAAAATCAAACAAAATACATAAAATAATATAATAAAAACAAAAGTGAATGATTATAACATGATAAAAATAAATATTGAGATAAGCAAAAATAATACAAAAGGCATAGCATAAAAAAACTAAGTAAAAAGACAAAAAAAAACAAAAAACAAAAGGACAAAAGGAGTGAGGGGTGGACGCCCCTCACTTATTCTTCCCGCCCCTCACTTCTTCTTTCCACCCCTCGAGGGCAGAAGGCCTAGAGAAAATCGGTCTTCAAGTTTTACTCAAAAAATCACGCCAACAATACTATTTCATGCATTTTTACATGCTTTCACTTGATATTCATGCAAAACATTAAAAAAAATCTTAAAACATGTAAAATAACACATAAAATCAATCAAAAATTACATATTATCAAACTTAAAAATATGCATCAATGGTAGAATTAAAATAAAGTGTAGTGTAGTGAGAGAAATATATTTGGATCTTGAAATTTACCCTCAGACTGTAGTATATTAGAAAGAGTTGTGCTCTTGGATTGGTTTGAAGAGTTTATAGAGGTTAGAGGTTTTGTAAGAGAATTTCAAGGTAAGTGGTTTGACTTACAAACTATTGATCTTCTTCTTCTGCTTAGTTTCTATTTATGATTTTAGTAGAATGAACCTAGATTAAGTGTTTGTTTGGGTGAATTTATGCAGGGAAGCTGTGGATAAGAGACAAGACAAAGGCAAGGAGAACGTTTGAGCAAAAAGAGTTAGAGATCAAGCTGCGTTTTTACGGTTGGGATCGTGTGTGATTTTCTGTAGTCGCGTGTTTGATGAGTTGTGTTTTGGTTTTAATTCTTAGTAGATGTAAGTTGATTTGAGTAGAAAATATAGTTCTTGTATTAGTTCAAAAGTTCTATTAGATGAAAATATTATGTGTATGTTCATTTTGATTGCTTGTAGTTCTTAGTATGTAAGATGTATTGAAGATATTTGATGAGTTACTTGCATAAGAATAATTATGCTGTAGGCCTTTTTGGCTGGGTTTGTATTTAATTAGATTGGAAGACATGTGTATGATATTGGGTTGATGTGTGTATAATTGTGCATGAGAGTTTTGGGTGTTTGAAGGTTTTGGCACGAAATTAGTGTTCTGTCGCGAGCGCGATAGAACGGTCCGAAGGTGAGTGTTCACCTTGCCAAGCCTGGTCGCGAGCGCGAACCTCGTCGCGCTTGCAACAGAAGCAAATGGGTATTCTTTCGCGAGTGCGACATTCTTGCGAGCGCGATAGTATATGATTCTTAGCTCTGTTGCAGGCGCGACACATGTCGCGAGCGTGACACTGTCTAGAATTTTGTATGTAAAGTTTTTGACCTATTTGTGTGTATAGTATTGCATTGTATATTGTATGAACATGCAAAGTAGATGAATATGGCATCACAATTAGATATGTATGAGTGTGTTTATGGTTTGTTTAATTAATACATGATTTGAAATTATGTGTAACGACTTGTATGGATACTTGAGTATAAAGTTCAGTGAATAAGGTTATTTATACAAGCTTGAAGAGTCATAGTAGTAGATAGATAAGCATGCTTATAAAGGGTTAGAGTGCAGCTGCTAGAGTGGCACCGTTTGTGTCTTGATGTAGAATACCGTGCATATTCATATTTTAAGTTAGGTCTCTACATATTGATACTGAGATTCAGTATTTAGAGTACCCATATCCACCATTAATGAAATTCAGGCTAATGTATGTGTGACGCGCGCCGGACCCCGTAGGCCGCCCCTTTGACCGCCCGCTTTAGGGCGATCGGGCAATTGAGGATCCGTTGGCAAACTTGTAAAGGTATTTACAAGTGCGTCTGTTTTGGGCAACAAGGAGGTTTCATGGAGTCGCCACCTAATAAAACATTGGGAAAGTTTCTCTCACCTCAGAGAGCCTAAGACAACGCATGTATCCATTTTGGGCCAACCAAAAGGGGTCCTGGAGGATGAACCTCTCTCCCTTGGAGCCTAGGATTTATTGATTAAGTCTTTGAAAAGGACACGAGAGGTATCTTGGAGGTTCCAATGAGTGATCGGAAAGATCTCTCGCCTCGTTGAGCCCAAAGACCAGAGTTGGGTTCGGGACTTCTCATCTATTTCTACCTTGATTAATTTTACAACTAAGTTTTGAGTTTACTAGTTCACTCTCTCTCCACACGTTGTAATTTAATTAAAGGCGCAATTATTCAGATCAAAAGCGTAAAAATAAATAAAGCAAAAATGAACGTTCCAAAATAAATTACGTAATACTAGGAGCGTAATACAACTCCCATTTATAAAAGTGCGATGTATACATTAAACGGGAAATTCATTTATTTCGAGGATTGTGGTCCTTCATGCACTAATTATGAAAATAATTTTTTTTATATGACATTTTTCATTGGTTAAAATAGGACTTTGGTCCTTTATTTGCAAAAATCACCAAATTAATTAATATAAAACATTCATCCATTTTATTTAACGCGAAATAAGACAATCTATACAAGCATAAAGATAAATAAATCAATAAATCAATAAAAAAAGTGCGAAATTAAATTAAATAAATAAATGGCAAAAAGGGGGAAGGAGTAAAGCAACTAGAGTCTTCCACATTTGCGCATGGCGACCTCCTCTCAAGCTCAAATCATCTCAATGACCAAAAATTAGAATCTCAAAAAATAATCAACAATATTAGTATTTAATAAACAAGCTAGAATAAATGTAAAAGAAGACTAAAAATCAAAAATAAATAAAAACTATTAATATTCTACTTTTTACAGAAAATAAAGGATTTTGAAAACTAAATAATAAAAAAAGGGAAAAATAATGAAAAGGAGTACATTGCAAAGGAAATAAAATAGCTTAAAAAATGGAAACAGAACACAATGATGGCCACAAAAACTCTACCAATAGGCGTCCGTTGGGGTGACCGACGGGTAATAAGGTGCGCCGTTACGCGCCGTCGCTCAACAGAGAGACAGGCGTCGGTGACCTTATTGTCCGTCGGTCACCTCTGTTTCTCAAAACAACGGCAAAAACGCAACCAAACAATTTTCCTCAAAACAAGAACCGAAAATAAATGAAAATAATTAAAATAAATCAAACAGAACGTGTGTCCAGGATATTTACCCTCGGATTTTACCTTTTAGGATGGATTTTCGGATGGTTCGAGTCCCGCATGCTTTATGAGAAATAAGGAAAAATTAAGAAAAGAAACCTGGATTTTTCTTTCTTGAATAATCGTAAAATATTCAGATGTTGGAATTTATGAATATTGACGGGAAACCAATTGATTTTAGCTCCCTTCAATTAGTTAAATTCTCCAAATCCAAAATGAAAATGAAAATTATGGAATTTCAATGAGATAAAAAAGAGAGGAATTAAATAATCAGAAAGGGGTTTTTAGGGTATACTGTAGCTAAAATCGTCCAACTAGCCAACCAACCCCAAAAACTGGTGAAAAATAGCTTTATATAGATTTTGAATCACCGACGGTCGTCTGAGCCATACCGACAGACGTCTGAAGCTAAAGACGGGCATCGGTTAAATCCAAATCCCAATAGGAAATCGAATTTAACCGGTAGGCATCGGAGTACTACAGACGGGCGTCGGGACTCTCCATCCAGAGACGGTCATTTCGTGACCGACGGGCTGGCCGCCTGTGGAGGTGAACTTCCTTTTTTTACCCTAAAACTCCCAATTCTTTTTGGCAGGAATGAAAAAAACATATTTCTCGTGAAACTAGTAGGCCAAAATCTCTTAATCCCAACCATTCATTCGGACTCGGGCATCGATTTCTTCATCGGGTAATCTCCGATCTGGACTGCTTCGGGACACGGTGCTTACAGTTGCCCCCAATTTTGGAAAAACTAGTGCACAAGTGCCTAGATGAGCCAAAATTTAGAGAATAAAAGAAAACAAAAGGAAGAATAGCGTACCTAAAGCAATCCTTACCTTTCGCGTTCCTTGCCGGGTAGACCTCGTCTCAGTCTGCTCAGCGAAGAGTGAATTTGATACAGGTGCCCCTACCGATCTCATCTCGACCTGTAAGGTATTGGTGAGATGTAGCGTTCTCTAGGTATGTGAAGAGCAGTGTTCTTTAACTGCGACTTCGATTTGTGAAGTTCCCCTGCTGACCCCAATCCGATCTACAGGGTGCGTAGTACTCTCTGACTATCGCGTGAACTGTGAGATGTAGCACTCTCTGACTACAATCTGGGTGTTGTTGATCTGTTAGCCTCGTCCCAGCCTGATTGCCCTCGGCATAACGTGAATGAAGAGGTTTTGAAAATAATTTGATGTCCCGAAGAGACTGAGAAAGCCTGTAAAAAATGTCTTGAAGATAATGCTCCGAAGAGACTGAGAATGCCTGTGAAAAAGGTCTTAAAGATAATGCTCCGAAGAGACTGAGAATGCCTTTTAAGAAAGGTCTTAAAGATAATGCTCCGAAGAGACTGAGAATGCCTTATGAACAAGGACTTAAAGAGAATGCTCCGAAGAGACTGAGAATGCTTGTGAAAAAGGTCTTAAAGATAATGCTTCGAAGAGACTGAGAATGCCTTTTGAACAAGGACTTAAAGATAATGCTCCGAAGAGACTAAGAATGCCTTTGAGAAAGGTCTTAAAGATAATGCTCCGAAGAGACTGAGAATGCCTTTTGAACAAGGACTTAAAGAGAATGCTCCGAAGAGACTGAGAATGCCTTTTGAATGAGGACTTAAAGAGAATGCTCCGAAGAGACTGAGAATGCCTTTTGAACGAGGACTTAAAGAGAGTCTGATAAAGGACTTTACAAGTTACCACATGGTTTCAACTTGTGCATGTTTCTTCTTGACTTCATGATGCCAAAGCTATCGCTTGGCTTTTTCCTGCAAAATCATTAGCACGAAGGCATATACAAAAGATTGTGTGTACATAATGTGCGTGAAATGTACACATAAAACTATATACATGAATAACAAATAAATGATTAGTGTACAAAATTAAGTGTACACAACTATGTGCATGAAGGATTGAATACACGTGATATACTGGAGGATATGCAAAAGATCTACACACGTCAGATGCATGTGAGATGCAAAAATAGATAGACCACATCCCAGGTGGTTAAGAGGTTCGCTGCGGGTATTGTTCTACTGGTCCCATTGTCAGATGCCCCCAAGGATCTAGAAAAGTATTGTCTTGGCTTCGGGGATTCTGACCCGGAATCTCTTCAAAGAGAACTGTCTCGTGTGCAATTTTGCCCCCCCTGTCGGGGATTTTGCCCCCTAGGACTCTGAATTAAGTTCTGCATTATGCACCACTTCACCAAAGGGAAGTTGTCCGGTGTAATGTCGCCTTATCGCTCCAGGCTTCAAAAGTCATTATTTTAAAGGTAGTGCGTCCCTTGTGGATTTTCACACTAGCTTTTCTTAGCGGGAAATGCGTCCCTTTTGGTATTTTCACATAACCCTGTGCCTAACTTTTGCCTGGAATGGTCCCAACCCAGTCCAGTGGCTTTTTTTTTCTTTTTTCTTTTCAGGGGTAGGAGGAGGATTTGGCATATGAAACATCGTTATTAATGCCTTGATAATTGCCCCAGCATATGTCCTTATGTCTGCAACAGGTTTCTCTTAACCGTTTAATTGCATGTTTATGCTTAGCTTATGCAAGCATTTCTATCTATATGCACCATATAGCAATAAGAATGATCACGACTAGACATGTGATACAAAAACACCAGTTTTATTCAATCTCAATGAGTAACACCTTAGGTGCATTCGACTCCTATTATCAATCAGCCCTCTCGATTTTTTTTTTCGAATATTTTCTCTCAGCTCTTATTCTTTGAATGCGGATTCTAGATGCAACGTTGGGGACGAGACTCAACTCGAATGCATAAATGCACTCATGGCTTCTTGCTTGAAGCTCAAGAAACACCATATGCCTCTTCTTACGTACCAAACCTTATTAAAAGGTCATCTCCGCTAATTGGATAAGACTGAACCAAGAATCAAGAGGTGTTACTTTGGTTTTAACGTTAGGCTTAGGTAGATGGCTGTCAAAGAAGGATCAGGTCGCTAGAGAAAAATGGTCGCAATATTT
Organism: Excoecaria cochinchinensis; assembly: GCA_947683425.1. NCBI lineage: Eukaryota > Viridiplantae > Streptophyta > Magnoliopsida > Malpighiales > Euphorbiaceae > Excoecaria > Excoecaria cochinchinensis. The sequence continues at coordinate 5,023,706 of CANTUQ010000011.1, forward strand.
ACTCGACTGATAGATGAACCGTTCTCAGCTCAATTGCATATCCAAAGGTATTCTTGAATTTGTGCTCGATAACATTTTAGCTCATTAAGATCAGAATAACAGTTAAAAAGGTAATCATTAAAACTCGTCAAGTGGTTACTATTTTGAGCTCTATCTTTTCTTTCTTCTTTTTATTTTTTTTATTATTTTTTTTTTCTTTTTTATTTTTTTTTGCGAGCTCACGCCTTTGTGCATGATTAAAACACTCTTCCCAAAGTGTAAACTGATCCTTACCAAGGCAATTTTTGATAACCCAAAAAACTGTTAAAACGTACATCCATCCCTTCTAGAGCGGCCACTCTTCTAAGGGGAGGCAAAAATCATTTTAGGCGAGGGGATAGTTTTAACATGTGTAACAACAAAATTGGCATGCATTTAGCATACCTCCATAAAGGCTCAACGGGCTAGCAAGCGATTGTAGAATAAGGGTAGGGAATAGTCATTTAGAGAGCTATACAAAGAAAAGGTTGCCTAAATCATTTTCTAGATTCGGTCTTATCCAAGGATCACTTTGACGGGTAATCAGAAAGGTTCTGGTGCTCTTAGTGAGTTTCCATCCAATCCCCTAATCGCAACTAGTTTTTTTTTTATCTCACTTCAAGAGTCAAGTTGAATGCAACCAAGATCACTATTTATTGAAACTGTATGAAACGTTTGTTAAACCAATGCCTTAATCATGATTATCACCTATGCTTGATGCAATAAGATATGACAATACTTATATAAGAAAAGCCCATATTATTAAAATAGAAAAGAGAAACAAGTGTATGATTTAGGAATACACTTTAGAAAATGAAAAGCATTATAACAACTCTAATCCTTTCTTTCTTCATCCAGGCCCGGCACCAATTCTTGAATGCGATCTCCCAGAGGGCTACAATAGTCTGTCCTATACCCTGTGTACTGGTGATACGCACAATACCAGTCTGTTTGGTGCCTTGACTTTTCCCTGACTTGGGGCAGGCCCAGCTGGCAAGGGTTGCAACTTCCTTTCCTTTATGAGGCGGGTGAAATGCCAAGATAATGGCTTGCCTGCGACGGTGAGGTGTTTAGGAGTCGCTTTGGTGGTTGAGACCTCTGCTATCCCAGTATTGCCTTTATTACCATTGCTGCTTTCTTCGCTTTTGCTCAAGGTCAGGTTTGCAGATTTAGCCATTTTATCCAGATGTTCAGCCTTAGCTTCAATGGCTATATCCTTCAGGGATGCCCAGTCCTTCAGCCCCTTCATCTTTAACCCATCTTTCAGATATGGGCTGGCATTCCTAATAAATAGCCTGATCTGGTCTGAGGTATCAGGCCTCCTCCTCATCTCCATTACTCGGTTCCTCCACCGGGTCAAATACTCATGGAATGACTCATCCAACTTTTGGTGTAGTAACTCTAGATCTTTGAGAGTCACTTCCATCCTTGTGTTACAATCGTACTGCCTTAAAAACTTCTCCGTCAGCAAATCCCAATCTACTTTTCTTCTACGATCAAGGCCGTGATACCAGTCTATGGCCGGGCCAGCCAAGTTTACACAAAAGTACTCCACCTTCAGTCTCTTCGTCAAGGTGGTCCCCTTCATAATTAATGAATATTGCTTCACATGGGCAGTTGGGTCAGTAGTGCCATCGAACTTAGGGACATCTGGCATCTTGAAGTTGTATGGGATTGGATCCTCTCCTTCCAGCTCTTTATCTTCAGGATTCATTCTTTGACCCCTACTTAACAATCGGGCCATCATCTCAAATTTCTCTTCCATTTTCTTCCAAATGATTTCTTCTGACTGGGGCGCTTTTCCCCTTTCTGACATGATGCTATCCTCATACTCTTCATCCCCACGGTCATCCTCCAACCTCTGAACTGGTCTTCTCCTCTGAACCCCTGATGCCACAGACCTCAAATCCACAGGCGGTGATCGGATCTCTTCTTGCCTTTCTTCTCTGTCCTCCTACCGTTCATTTTGTCTCATAGGAGGAGGAGGCGGGTTCTGTGTGTGCTGGGCCATCGCGGCCATCATGTTCATCAAGCTCCTTAAACCTTCGGCCAACTTCTTCTGCATTCAAATCCCTGGTGGCATCATTCTCTCTCGGTGTGTTAGCCATCTCTAAAACAGTGCAGCTGGTCTCTGAATGAGTCTCCGAGAAATTCTCCCTTTCTGGCAACTCAGACACAGGATTTTGGATCAATCGTCCCGCAAGTCCCCTCGTCCACCTGGGCAGATCTATGATGGCTGCAAAGATAATGAGTCAGAATGATGCATGAATGCAATGAAATGCATGATCGTGATGTACAACACCCACACAAATCACATGCAAGCAGATAGGTCCTTCCACCCTTATTACTCCCACACACGTGGTCATAGTCTCTTTCCTAGGTAGGATTAGCCCATGGGTCAACAGGGAACCCGATGGACATGCATGGTGCGCGGTAAAAAACCGGCAGCATCACACTCCTATACTAATGCACAAGCGCATGAAATAATGATCATTACATATTTAGGTAATCCAAATACATTGACATGGACCTACCGGGGCATGAAAGCCATTGGCTAGGTAACCAAACAAGACATTTGGATTCATCTAATACATAAGGATCTATATAGCAGGCACGGTATTATGGTTCATATCACATAGGGGAAGTATCTATAGCCATTACGTGAGCTTTGGTCAAGGGTGGTGTTACTTTAGGTCTACCTAGGCATGGTCCCTACCAATAGGTCTAGCTCATCGTGAGCATAACGACCGATTGGGTCTCCATTTTATATACCAAATGGTACGAGGCTTAGGCTGGTGATTATCCTTAACACTTTCCTTCATTGAGTGAACGTTGGGTTGTGCTTCGGGAATGCATCGAGGTTTAGAAGGGACCAATCTATCGTAGTCTAAGGCTCTAATGGGATGTAAATGCAAATTTGAATGAAAGCGAATTTATAAACTAAAACATAACTATAAATTTTAATCAGGGTATTTTTAAATCAAAGTCGCGAACAAGTCCCCAGTGGAGTCACAACTGTGATGCGTGCCGGACCCCGCAGGCCGGCCCTTTGACCGCCCGCTTTAGGGCGATCGGGCAATTGAGCATCCGTTGGCAAACTTGTAAAGGTATTTACAAGTGCGTCTATTTTAGGCAATAAGGAGGTTTCATGGAGTCGCCACCCAATAAAACATTGGGAAATTTTCTCTCGCCTCAGAGAGCCTAAGATAGCGCATGTATCCATTTTAGGCCAACCAAAAGGGGTCTTGGAGGATGAACCTCTCTCCCTTGGAGCCTAGGATTTATTGATTAAGTCTTTGAAAAGGACACGAGAGGTATCTTAGAGGTTCCAATGAGTGATCGGAAAGACCTCTCGCCTCGTTGAGCCCAAAGACCAGAGTTGGGTTCGGGACTTCTCATCTATTTCTACCTTGATTAATTTTACAACTAAGTTTTGAGTTTACTAGTTCACTCTCTCTCCACACGATGCAATTTAATTAAAGGCGCAATTATTCAGATCAAAAGCATAAAAATAAATAAAGCAAAAATGAACGTTCCAAAATAAATTACGATAATACTAGGAGCGGAATACAACTCCCATTTATAAAAGTGCAATGTATACATAAAACGGGAAATTCATTTATTTCGAGGACTTTGGTCCTTGCATGCACTTATTATGAAAACAATTTTTTTTATGTGACATTTTTCATTGGCTAAAAGAGGACTTTGGTCCTTTATTTGCAAAAATCACCAAATTAATTAATATAAAACATTCATCCATTTTATTTAACGCAAAATAAGACAATCTACACAAGCATAAAGATAAATAAATCAATAAATCAATAAAAAAAGTGCGAAATTAAATTAAATAAATAAATGGCAAAAAGGGGGAAGGACTAAACCAACTGGAGTCTTCCACACATGGCGACCTCCTCTAAAGCTCAAATCATCTAACTGACCAAAAATTAGAATCTCACAAAATAATCAACAATATTAGTATTTAATAAACAAGCTAGAATAAATGTAAAAGAAGATTAAAAATCAAAAATAAAAAAAAAAACTATTAATATTCTACTTTTTACAGAAAAGAAAGGATTTTGAAAACTAAGGAATAAAAAAAGGGAAAAATAATGAAAAGGAGTACATTGCAAAGAAAATAAAATAGCTTAAAAAATGGAAATAGAACATAGGGACGACCACAAAAACTCTACCGAAGGGCGTCCGTTGGGGTGGCCGGCGGGTAATATGGTACACCGTTACGCGCCGTCGCTCGACAGAGAGAAACGCGTCGGTGACCTTATTGCCAGTCGGTCACCTATGTTTCTCAAAACAACGGCAAAAACGCAACCAAACAATTTTCCTCCAAATAAGAACCGAAAATAAATGGAAAATAATTAAAATAAATCAAACAGAATGTGTGTCCAGGATATTTACCCTCGGATTTTACCTTTTAGGATGGATTTTCGGATGGTTTGAGTCCCGCACGCTTTACTAGAAATAAGCAAAAATCAAGAAAAGAAACCTGGATTTTTCTTTCTTGAATAATCGTAAAATATTCAGATGTTGGAATTTATGAATATTGACGGGAAACTAATTGATTTTAGCTCCCTTCAATTAGTTAAATTCTCCAAATCCAAAATGAAAATGAAAATGAAAATTAGGGAATTTCAATGAGACAAAAAAGAGTGGAATTAAATAATCAGAAAGGGGTTTTTAGGGTATACTGTAGCTAAAATCGTCCAACCAGCCAACTAACCCCAAAAACAAGTGAAAAATAGCTTTATATAGATTTTGAATCACCGACGGCCGTCTGAGCCATACCGACGGACGTCTGGAGCCACAGACGGGCATCGATTAAATCCAAATCCCAATAGCAAATCGAATTTAACCGGCGAGCGTCGGAGTACTACAGACGGGCGTCGGGACTCTCCATCGAGAGACGGTGATTTCGTGACCGACGGGCTGGCTGCTTGTGGAGGTGAACTTCCTTTTTTACCCTAAAACTCCCAATTCTTTTTGTCGAGAATGAAGAAAACATATTTCTCGTGAATCTAGTAGGTCAAAATCTCTGAATCCCAACCATTCATTCGGACTTCGGCATCGATTTCTTCATCGGGTAATCTCCGATCTGGACTGCTTCGGGACACGGTGCTTACAGTATGTTTAGTAGTGTATATGAGATGTAGTGGAGACTGTTATACATTTTTGCCCCTACATGAAATGTAATATATATGTTAGATGTACCTGCTCATGAATACATGTAAGAGGTAGTGGCTTATTATGACTTATCATTTTGATGATGTTTGCATGAGTATGAAATTGCTAAAGCAAGAGGTGATATGCATGAAAGAATATATGTTACTATATGTTGTTACATGATACGCATGGCTATTTATATGTAGTGTGTGCTATATTTGTGACTTCGATAGAAGTCTATAGCTTTGTTTATCCCCACTAAGCGTTATCACTTAGCACGGGTGTTTTTCCCGTGTAGATTCACAAGATTGGATTTGAGAGTGCTCATCTGCCGGCCATTAGGAGCTTGAGTGAAGTCTTTTATTTTATATAGTTGAATCTTTTTGTATCGAATAGTATAGTGTTTTTGTATTAGAGGTTATTGTTTTTTTTAATGTAGTGTATATGTACAGACCAATGATCATGTAATTATGAACAATGATATTTTGTAATATGTTCAGTCTTAAAATTTATGAATGCAAGTATATTTGGTTTATTAATATTCATTTCCGTAGTAATGTGTGATTATATGTATATGTGTGTCTTTGTTTGAGCGTAATGTCCGATATCCTCCCAAGGGGTATTGGGGTGTTACATTTTGTGGTATCAGAACATAGTTTGGCAAATTTAACAAGAGTTGGACAAGTGGTGGAATGGGGGTTTGACTTTTAGACTTTCTGGTTAGTTGTGGAGGATTTAATGTGTTTGGTGGCCTTAACTATGTTAGTTGGCCGGCACTTATCCCTTGAACCCTTTCTCTTGTTCTTTATTTTCTGGTTTTCTTCCTCTTTTCCTTACTTCTTCTCCTCTTTCCCGTTTGCCTATCAAAAGTTTTGCTCTTGGATTGGTTTGAAGAGTTTATAGAGGTTAGAGGTTTTGTAAGAGAATTTCAAGGTAAGTGATTTGACTATCGTATTATTAATCTTCTTCTTCTGCTTGGTTTTTATTTCTTACTTTAGTAGAATGAACCTGGATTAAGTGTTTGTTTGGGTGAATTTGTGCATGGAAGCTGTGGACAAGAGATAAGACAAAGGCAAGGAGAAGGTTTGAGCAAAAAGAGTTAGATATCAAGCTGCTTTTTTAAGGTTGGGATCGTGTGTGATTTTCTATAGTTGCATGTTTGATGAGTTGTGTTTTGATTTGAACTCTTAGTAAATGTAAGTTGATTTGAGTAGAAAATATAGTTCTTGTATTAGTTCAAAAGTTTTATTAAATGAAAATATTATGTGTATGTTCATTTTAAATGCTTGTAGTTCTTAGTATATAACATGTAGTGAAGATATTTGATGAGTTACTTGCATAAGAATAATTATGATGTAGTCCTTTTTGGCTGGGTTTGTATTTAATTAGATTGGAAGACATGTCTATTATATTGGGTTGATATGTGTTCAATTGTGCATGAGAGTTTTGGGTGTTTCAAGGTTTTGGTACGAAATAAAGGTTCTGTCGCGAGCACGGCAGAACATTCTGAAGGTGAGTGTCCGCCTTGTCATGCCTGGTTGCGAGCGCGAGCCTCGTCGAGGTCATGACAGAAGCCAAATGGGCATTCTGTCGTGAGTGCGACATTCCAGCGAGCGCGATAGTATGAGATTCTTGGATCTGTCACGGGTGCGACACATGTCGCAAGCACGACACTGTCTAGGATTTTATATGTAAAGTTTTTGCCCTATTTGTGTGTATAGTATTGCATTGTATATTGTATGAATATGTAAAGTAGATGAATATGGCATAACAATTAGATTTGTATGAGTGTGTTTATGGTTTGTTTAATTAATACATGATGTGTAATGACTTGTATGGATACTTGAGTATAAAGTTCAATGTATAAGGTTATTTATACAAGCCTGAAGAGTCATAGTAGTGGATAGATAAACATGCTTATAAAAGGTTAGAGTGCAGCTCCTAGAGTGGCACTGTTTGTAACACCTCGATAAGTACCCTAGTCGGATTCGTGTTTATTGGAATGCTAAAGTGTGTGAAGTGCTTACTGGATTTGTCGAATTGATTAAAAGTAGTTGAGGATGTGTTTGGTATTAATTTAAAAGTTTCGACAAGTGCGGCTCATTGTAAGTTTGTAAAGTATGGAAGTTAGGACTTAATTGAAGGAATAAAATTAATTATGTGGTCCAATGTTAAGAATTATATAAATAGATGCCAAATGTAAGAAGAGAAAAGAGTTGATGGACTAAATAGGAGAATTGACATAAAAATCTAATTTGGGCAAATAGGAAGGTGGCATGTGGCTTTAGGGATAGGATTGAATGGAAGAGGTATAAAAGGAAGAGAGAGAAATGTGGGAGAGGCAGAAATCTCCTCTCCTCTTTCCCGTCTCTCATGTTCCTCTTCTTCCTCTTCCTTGTTTCAAATCCCTCCCTAATTGCTTTGTTTTTGGATGGGTTGATTTCACCCATGGTCACTCAACTTATCACTTATCGCGCAAAAGTAACCGACTTTTTTTTTCTTACTTAAATGTCACTGAACTTTTAACATTATTGCACAAAAGTCATATTGACTGGAATCCGGCGACGACTCTTGCCGGATTGATAAGTTCAACAAATGCTACATTTAAATTAATTTCACTCACGGTCACTAGACTTATCATTTATCTCGTAAAAGTAATTAACTTTTTTTTTCCAACTTAAATGTTACTGAACTTTTAACATTTTTGCAAAAAAGTCATCAATCCGGCAAGGGTCGTCGCCGGATTCCGGTCAACATGACTTTTGTGTAATAATGTTAAAAGTTCAGTGACATTTAAGTAAGAAAAAAAAAGTCGGTTACTTTTGCGCGATAAGTGATAAGTTGAGTGACCATGAGTGAAATTGACCCGTTTTTGGATTGGTTAGCAAATTTAAAAGTTGATCAGGTGAGTCATTAGTTCCTTCCTTCTCCTTCCCCTCTTCTCTAGCTTGGGTTGAGGTTATTTATATTTTTGGTTAAAGTTTGAGCTTTGGATTTGTTTTGTGTGGAGGAATTTGGATGAGGTGGTGTATGGAAGAGTATGATAGTAAGTTGAGGCAACGATTTAAGCTAATAGGAGCAAAGGAGTTTGAGATTTGGGAAATTTACATGCTTTGATGTATATATATATATGTGTGTGTATTGATGAGTTGCTATTTTTATATGTATTTGTTAAATTGGGTTGCTTGTGTTAATTTGGTTGGGTAAGTTTGCTTGGGTTTAGGGAGTTTGAGTTTTTAGGGGACACTCTGCCCAAATTTCACTAGACCTCTGGTGATTGTTTTAGCTATAAGTAAAGTTTTAGATTCCCAAATAGTATGAAAATAGTGCCTTTAGAAAGATAAGACACATACCTAAAAGTGTCTCAGAAATGTCCATAAGCAAATTCTAGCTCTAAAATCCTTAAAAATGGAAATAACCAGGGTGTTTTTACTTAAGCAGGTTCACTGGAGCAGTGTAGGATGTTTAGATCATATATAAAGTTTTATATGTCCAAATGATCTAAAATTTGTTTCATTTGAAACCTAACATTCTAAGAAATAATTTTCAAGGGATCTTATTTTCCTAAAAATGAGGTTTAGATGCCGGTTTAGGTGGTTTAAGTTTGAAGTGAAAAGCAGTCCTGTTACCTGTCTTCGCTGGAAACCTGAAGGAAGGTTCTGTCGCGACCGCGAAAGAACCTGCATAATAAGGGTTTTTCTTCTTATTTTGAACCTTTTGGTTGGCAGGAATCATTGCCCACCTTTACCCTCCTCTAGTTTGTGTATTTTAGTATGTTTTTCCTTCCGAAATACACTCGAACTTCACCGGAACTTTTTAAGATGTATCCATCACATGTTTAGAGCTTGTAAAAGAGTAAATAAATGGCTATCACTTAGGAATACAAGTGACTAGGGTTATAAATAAGAATATTGGTTGAGCTACTTAAAAGTTTAATGAGTCAACACTTTCGAATATGTCCAATATTGACATGATATATATTTGTGTTAGGGGATTTGTAGTGAAATTCTATTATTTATTATTTATATATTGAACCAGTAAAACTACGGGGTTTTGATTCCCAATATTTGAGATATGTAGGAAGTTTGAAATGCCATTCTAAGTCAGAACCAAATCTTAGAAATTTATTCGTGTATAAAAGATGATGTATTGACGAAAACTCTAATAACACTTATGTGGTTATGAAAATTAATGATCGATTCAAATGTATGCAATTAGTGTCTATTCCTAATGAATAATTGTGGAAGTAATGTTTACGAAATGGATACAGACATTATAAGAAAAAGTATGCATATATGTATAGTTGTATTAATGAAGAATAAGCGTGAATCCATGTACAATTGTAATAATTGAGGATTTATATGATTGGAAAGCATGTTTGATTGCATTAAGAGAGTTGTGTTTAACCGTGACGGAATGTGATATTTGGCTCTATCGTGAGCGTGACAGAGGCCGTCTAACTTTTGGTCGCGAGCGCGACCCTTCTTTGCACTATGAATGTACATTGTTGAGAGGTTTTGCATGATTTCTCACTTATGATTTATATATATTGCAAGGTATAAACTATAATATGTTGTATTATGTAAGCTACAAATGGAATGAGTTTCTAAGTATATGTTAACACTAGGATATGATTGTAATATAAGAATGTGTAATAAGTAATGTATGTTATAAGATAAGTATACATGAAAGACTTTGACTACCCAACGATATATATATATATATATATATATATATATGTATATGTATATGTATATGTATATGTATATGTATATGTATATGTATATGTATATGTATATATATATATGTATTACATATACATATATATACATATATATGTATATATGTATATGTATCTATATATATACATATACATATATATACATATATATGTATATATGTATATGTATCTATATATATATATATATATATATGTATATATATATATGTATATGTATCTATATATATCTATATATATATATATACATATATATGTATATATGTATATGTATCTATATATATATATATATGTATCTATATATATATATATATGTATCTATATATATATGTATATGTATATATATATATATATATGTGTATATATATATATATGTATATGTATATATATATATATATATATATGTATATATATATATATGTATATATATATATATATGTATATATATATATATATATGTATATATATGTATATACATACATATATATGTATATATATGTAAGAAGGATATAAATATCATAAATGGGAAAAAATATTGGAATAGCTTGCGTCAGTCAGTTGCGGATAGATAGGCATGCCTATAAAGTTCTGTTAACTGCATCCCCAATGTGTTTTGGACCCTGATCAGGTCACCATTTGGGTGCTCGCGATCCTTAATGTGTTCGGATCTTTTTTAAGATCCTCAATGTGAAAATATTTTTGAATGAAAATGAAAGAAAATGCTTTTGGTCATACCCACGGGTACCAATGTGTTCACTCATTATCCACCCCCTTGACCAAGTAGGCAATAAATGAACAAAAGAATATTAATGGAATAATAAGTTATGAACTGATAAGTGTACGTGATAATTTGCAAGAAAGTATGTGATTAAGCTTTTGATATGAATATTTTGTCTATTGTGACTTAGAATGACAACTCTTTACCTTTCAATGAAAAAAAAATACACGCGAAAAAAAAACAAAAGAAAAAAAATAAAAGCGAAAAAGCAAAAAAAACAAACAAATAAACAAAAAAAACAAACAAAACAAAAGCAAAAGTAAAAAAGCAAAAAAAAAAAAGCAAAAAAGAAAGGAAAAAAAAAAGAGAAAAAAAAGGAAGGAAAAAAAAAGGAAAAAAAATAAAACAAAAAACAAACCCACAATTTTGCCCTAAACCATCTGAGCATGACTGGTAACCCAATTTCAACCACTAAAACCTAACTTGTAACCCAATTTCAGCCAATCTCAACCATTGAAAACCACTTTAGAAATTGAACTACCAAAGCTGACAAAAGTAAGGTGTGGGATTTCACATTCAAGCCCCAAATAAGGAACCCATCGTCACAACCAGTTTGCACAAGGACCAAGGAAAGGACTTTGAGACCAAAGAAGGAACACCGTCAGAAAGAGCAGCCTCCCCGGCTAATGAAGAGGAAAGCCAATTCAATCAACATTGACGGACTGAAGGAGGGTTCATGGCAAAGGCTAAAATAATAATAAAAAAAAAACAAAAATAAAAAAGGAGAGAAAATATTCAATCAGGAAAACCCGAGAGGTCTGATTGATAATAGGAGTTTGATGCTTTCAGGATCTATTCCGAAAGTTGATGAGGCCTCATATTTTTCGAGTTAATGCCAAATAATGATCATGTGTTATGAAATCAAACTGAAATACATGCGTTTATGCAATTATATTGATGTGGCGAAGGTAGTTCATTCCGTATACTCAAAGTTGTCTGGTCCCGGTGTAAAACCAACACATTGACCTTCTGCCATTCTCAAGCGCTTCAGTTGACTCATCCTGCACTCAACTGTGAGGCCAATTCTACAGCACCCTCATAATAGGGATTAGAACCATAATCTGAGACATAAGTACGTGCCAATCATAACTCAAAGATCTTCAACGATAGCTCTAGCCTTCTTTATAATAAAAAAAAAAAGAAGAAAAAAAAGTGGCCGTTAGAGATGAAAACCGTAATTGGTGCTCTCAGCAAAAGTCAGGCCAAAGGGTAGGGTGAAAACTTTGAAACAGAAAGTCTGTCCTACAAAAAAAATGAAATGATAAAAGCCGCTAGATTGGGTTGGGTCCATTACAGGCAAAAAATAAGGCACAGGGTTATGTGAAAATCTGAAAAGGGCGCATTTCCCGCTAAGAAAGGCTAGTGTGAAAATCCACAAGGGACGCACTACCTTAAAAGAATGACTACAGGTATCAGAGGAGAACCTCATAATCCCCAAAGGCATGAAATTCAAAAGCAATTCCAAAGGGCACCGATCCTACTGGAAATTGCAACCAAACCGGCTGTCACCTCCAAATCCACCCAAATGAATTCTTATCCCGCATTCCTGCATAACACATACATTTCACGTGCATGCTCACCAATTTCCTGCATATTTAGCTTTCCATTTTTGCAGCAAGAGAGATTCGATGCGGACAGCAACGAAAGGCGAGTGATGACATCAGTCAAAACATAATCCAACCAACCAACCAAAGACCTCTCAGGGGGCACCACTTCACAAAGGTTAGCACGATGGCGGCACTACCATTCTACAGAAGGTTAACACGACCACGGCAGTACAACTTCACAAGGGTTAGCACGATGGCGGCACTACCATTCTACAGAAGGTTAGCACGACCACGGCACTACCACTTCACAAAGGTTAGCACGATGGCGGCACTACCATTCTACAGAAGGTTAGCACGACCATGGCACCACCACTTCACAAGGGTTAGAATGATGGCGGCACTACCATTCTACAGAAGCTTAGCACGACCACGGTACTACCACTTCACAAGGGTTAGCACGATGGCGACACTACCATTCTACTGAACGTTAGCACGACCACGACACTACCACTTCAGAACGGTTAGCACGATGACAGCACTACCACTCCACGGAGGGTTAGCACGATCACGGCACTACCGCTTCAAATCTCAGAAGGGTTAGCACGATGGCGGCACTACCATTCTATGAAAGGTTGGTACGACCATGACACTACCACTTCGGAACGGTTAGAACGATGACGGCACTACCGCTCCACGGAGGGTTAGCACGATCACGGCACTACCGCTTCAACAAAAGACAATACGCTGACAACATGGTGACAACCGCTCTAACAGTATCATCCAGTCTGGGAAAGCGACCGCCTTAGGTACGCGTCTCTTCCCTTCTTTTCTGAATTTTGGCTCACCTAGAGACCCAAGTTCTAAGTTCTCCAAAATTGGGGGCAACTATAGATACCGAGTACCGAGGCGATCCAAGATCAAGATTACCCGATGATGAAAATGATACTCGCCACAAGAAAAGGTGTCAAAACTGATATTTTCCTTGTCGAAAATCTCTTTTATTCCTCTAAAAATTTTAACTTAAAAATTTTCATTTTTACTCTTATTTTTATTCCTTTTTTATTTTATTTATTTTTATTTTTATTTGTTTAATATTTTTAATTTTTACATTTTATTTTATTTACTTTATTTTTTTATTTTTATTAGCGCACCGCGCGCGCAGGTTGGGTCGCGCGCATGCGGGCCATGCTCTCGCGGGAGAGCCCACAGGCGCGACCTGCGCCTGCCTGGCGACGCGCGCCCGCCAGGCGCACATCGTCTAGGGCATGACGTGCGCCCACAGGGGGGCAGCGCGCTCGCCCAACCTGCGGGCACTCTTGCGCTTGCCCCTGCCCCTTCTTGCGCTTTCGTTTTCACCTGGTTTCTTGGTCAATTTTTCAAGTTGTAAAAAATGGGTTTCATGTTTTTATGTTATTTTTGAACAAGGGAATTAAAAGAGCATTTGTCTTTTCCTATTTTGGGACAAGACAGGGAAACAAATTGGGACTTCTCTTCATTTCACAGGGGTGGCACCTTTATTAAAAAAAAAAATGGGTTTTAGTTTTCTCTCAAGCAAACCTTTTTCTTCTTCAAAAAATTCTTAAGCTTTTTCTCAGGTTTTAATCTTTTCTTCTCTAAAAAATATTTCATCTTTGGTTTTATTTGAGCAAGAAAAATTAATTTTCTTTGCTTATTCATCCTACAAAAAATTTTTTTTTTTAGCTAATTTATTTAAAAACATAGATTTTCATATTTTTTTCGGGTGTTTATTACCATAAATTCAACAAGGAGGACGGATTAAGACGCCGTTTTCTTAAATCTATAAAATTCTGATGTTAAACATTTTTAGACCCATCCTCATTTATTCTTGTATATCATTTATTTGTTGTCAATATTATTATTTTTGTGTTATTATCATTTATAATTTATTTCTAGCATTTTATTGTGCTTTTGCTACTGAGGATGTGATTTTAATTTGTTTCTTTTTCCATTGAGGACATGATTACTAATGTTGGTATACTTGTGATGTTAATTTGATTTTTGTGGCTTTAATTTCATCACTGTTGGCGCCAACCCTATTATTATTATTATTATTATTATTATTATTATGGTGAGCGTATTTGTTTGTTTGGTCATCCCACTGTTACTCTTCCCATTATTGTTATCATTATTAGTATATTTACTTTTGCTGTCAACTTGGATACCATTATTATTATTATTATTATTATTATTATTATTATTATTATTATTATTATTTAATTGTCACCATTATGCCATGATTATTTGTTATTATTGTCACTATAATTTTATTGTTGCCATTATTATTATTATTATTATTATTATTATTATTATTATTATTATTATTATTATTATTATTATTATTATTTTATTATTATTATTTTATTATTATTATTATTATTATTATTATTATTTAATTGTCACCATTATGCCATGATTATTTGTTATTATTGTCACTATAATTTTATTGTTGTTATTATCTTGTCTTTATTTGATTAATTTTTAGAATCATTACTAATGTTTTTTTTAATATCATCTTCTGTCTGAGATTTAATTTGAGTCGCACTGTGTGAGCATTCTCGTGACCACACGAAGGGTCACCACGCATAGGCGACCGCGTCGATTGGGTAAGATCTTCCCTATTCTTTTTTGTTTTGTTGTGCTTGTTTGCAAATAACATGTTTTTATTTTACGCACGTGTGAGATAAAAAATCACAAAAATATTTTTATAATTAAATTGGAATTTTTACTAATAAAATTGGAACCAATGTCCCTCATTTTAGCCAAAAAATGTAAAATGTCACAATAAAACGAAGAGTTAATTTTCTCTAAAATGGGATCATTCATCCCGATTTTTTGAACTAGCAAACAAATAACTCTTCGATCCCTTTTCAAAATGAGCACAAAGGAACCAATGTTCCTAAACTAAACAAATGCCCTGATTTATGTATGTTTTCCTTAATGTTTGACTTTATTTGTTTGTTTTAAACTTATATTCACGTATTTTCCTTCGGGCCCTTGTAATTAATTTTGGGGCAACATTATTTAATTTCTATTTGGGATTGTATTCCGTCCCAATTTACCTTTTTAATCTTCTTTTATTGGGGTTGTATTCCGCCCCAATTTCTCTTGTTATTGTGTGCTTGGCGTGTTACTGTTTTCTTTTATTGCTTTATTTATCGCTTTCTTTATTGCTTTCCTTTGTAGCTTTTGAGTGCTTGTAGTGCACTTTAATTAAATGTATAAATCATGTGAGATAAGAGATAGAATTTTAGGAAGTTAAAAACTCATTTATAATTAACCAAAGCATAAATAAGAGTGAAGTTTCCGAACACCAATCTCTGGTCTAGACCGATAAGAGGTTAGAGACCTTTCCCAATTTCTTGTAAATTGGGTGGCGACTCCAAAATACCTCAAAGGTGCCTAAAGGCATCATGAGGCTAGATGATCCTCCCCAATGTTCTATTGGAGAGGAGGCACCCAAGATGTCTCATGGCACCTAAAATTAAAAAGATGCAAACCAATCTCTCGATCCCTAAAAGCGGGTTCAAAGAGGGCCTTTGCTAGGTTCGGCATGCGTCACACATGGGTTAGACAGGAGGGCCAAGGAAGATTGGGACCTTTTGATTAAAGAGTTTATGAAGCAGTACAACTGCAACACCAAAATGGAGGTCACGTTAAAGGATCTCGAGCTTTTATAGCAAAAGAATGATGAGTCGTTCCTTGAGTACCTTACAAGATGGAGAAATAGGGTCCTGGAGATAAAAAGAAAGCCTGACACTGCTGACTAAATTAGGCTATTTATCAGGAACTCTTGCCCTTGCTTGAGGGACTTGCTCAGCTTTAAGGGGCTCAGAAACTGGGAGTCTCTTAAGGACATTACTATAGAGGCTGAGGGGGCTTACCTAGCAAAGAAAGCAAGCCAAAATAACTTTGCTGGGAAAGGTTATGACAACCAATCAGGGTACAAATCAGACGGTACTGAAAGCAGTAATAATAGAAGTGGTAAGACGGCCGAGGTTTTAGCCACTGAGGTTGGACAGGGTCAGAGGTACTACTCTAATTTGGGCCGCTCTCTATTCTGGATACTTGAGAAATTAACAAAGGAAGGCAAGCTGAGACCATTGCCACCCAAGCCAGCCATGTATCAAGGAAAGCCGGGGCATAGAGATGATTAATATTGCGCTTACCATTAGCACACTGGGCATTTAATAGATTACTGCCAAACCTTAAGGAATAAAATTAAAGATTTTATTGATTTCAGGGAGATCACTGACCCTGAGAAGAGAGTCAAGAAGAAGAAGGCAGGCTATAATGCAGTGCCCCCACCATGAATGTGATCGAAGGAGAAGATGATGTTTTTTAGTTGTTTTTTATTCCAATAACTTTTTATGACAATATTTACAGTATTGGTAATTTCAATAAAATGAACAATCTTGTGTGTTTGCATAGTGTCTCTAATGATTTCATTTCTTATGATCACGATGCATTTATTTTTTGATATTAATTCAATTAATGCGATTACATTTAATCTCGAAACTTTGGAAAACCCAAAGAAAATCTTGATAGCATATGATATAACTCCTGAAGAGAGAAAAATTCTGAGAGCTGAAAATAAAAATAGAAAGTAGTGAAAAAAAAACTAGATGCAATTAGGGGATTGGATTAAAACTCACTAAGAGCACTAGAACCTTTCTGAATACCCGTCAAAGCGATCCCTAGATAAGACGGAGCCTAGAAAATGATTTAGGCAGCCCTTCTTTGTATAGCTCTCTAAATTACTATTTTCTACCTTTTTTTCGCAATCGTTTGCTAGCCCGTTGAGCCTTTATGCTGGTATACTAAATGCATACTGATTTTGTTATTACACATGTTAAAACTACCCTTCGCCAAAAATGGTTTTTGTCCCCCCTTAGAAGAATGGCCGCTCTAGTAAGGATGGATGTACATCATTGACAATTCTTTGGGTTATCAAAAATTGCCCTGATTAGGATGAGTTGACACTTTGGGAAGAAGGTTTAGTCATTCACAAACTCTGCATAGTCAGAGACAAAAACCAAAAAAAAAAAGCAAGAAAAGGAAAAAGAGAAAAAAGAAGTAGAGATCAAGATAGTAACCACTTGATGAGTTTCTGTGTTTATATTTTTTAACTTAATTGTTATTCTGAGCTTGATGAGCTAAAGTATTATCAAACCCAAATTCAAGAATATCTTTATGGTCCTCCCATCAGTCGAGTAAATATTACAGCCATTTTTCTCTAGCAACCTGATCCTCCTTTGATAGCCATCTACCTAAGCCTAACGTTACAATCGAAGTAAAACCTTTTGATTCTTGGTTCAGTCTTATCTTATTAGAGGAGATGACCTTCTAATAAGGTTCGGTACGTAGGAAGAGGCATATGGTATTTCTCGAGCTTCAAGCGGGGAGCCACAAGTGCATTTATGGATTTGAGTTGAGTCTCGTCCCTAACGTTGCATCTAGAATTTTCTTCAAAAAAAAGAAAAAAAAGAGCATCCTAGGAAAAAATTAAGGGTGGAGAGAAAATTTTCAATCATGAAAACGCGAGAGGTCTAGTTGACAACAGGAGTTTGATGATTTCAAGATTTATCCCGAGATTAGATGAGGTCTTATATTGTTTGAGTTAACGTCAAATAATGATCATATGTTATGAAATCAAATTGAAACATATGCATTTTTGCAATATTGATGTAGTCAGAGCAGTTTATTTTGCATACTTAAAGTTGTCTAGTTCCGACATGAAGGTAGCAATTGTTACTATCTGCCCTCTGCTTTTCTCACTACTCGGGCCCTTCAGCTGATGCATTCTTTTGTCAACTCTGAAACCAATTCTATAGCACCTTCATAATAAGAATCAAACTCATACAACCGTGATCTAAGATGTAAGTGCATGCCGATCACACCTGAAAGATTTTTGGCAACAGCTTTAGCCTCATTTACAATCTGCAAAAAAAAAAAAAAAAAAAGAGTCGTTAGAGAAAAAAACCGTAATTGGCGCTCTAAGCAAAAGTTAGGCAAAGAGATAGGGTGAAAACCTGAATACAGGCAGTCTATCCTTAAAAAAAAAAGAAAAGAAAAGCCGCTGGATTGGTTGGGTCCTTTCTAGGCAAAAATAAGGCACAGGGTTATGTAAAAATCCGCAAATGACGCATTTCCCGCTAAGAGAAGCTAGTGTAAAAATTCACAAGGGACACACTACCTTCAAAAAAATGACTATAGGTATCAGATGAGAAACTTGCAATCCCAAAGGCATGAATTTGAAAAGCAGCTTCAAGAGACATCGATCCTATCGCAAATTGTAGCCAACTCGGTTATCATCTCTAAGTCCACTTAGATGGATTCTTATCCTGCATTTCTGCATAATCCATGCATTTTATGTGCATGCTCACTATTTTTCCTGCATATTTGATTTTTTAATTTTGCAGTAAGAGAGATTCGATGCAGACACCGGCAGAAGGCGAGTGACAACATCAATCCAAACATCAATTCATGCATCAATCCAAACATTAATCCAAACATCAATTCAAGCATCAATCCAAGCATCAACCAAAGACCTCTCAGGGGGCAACTAACGAGAAAGCTCTTAAGGGGCACCACTTCAAATCTTAGAAGGGTTAGCATGATAGCGGCACTACCATTCTACAAAAGGTTAGCACGACCACGGCACTACCACTTCACATCTCAGAAGGATTAGCACGATGGCAGCACTACCATTCTACAGAAGGTTAGCACAACCACGGCACTGCCACTTCATATCTCAGAAGGGTTAGCATGATGGCGGCACTACCATTCTACGAAAGGTTAGCACGACCACGGCACTACCACTTCAGAAGGGTTAGCACGATGACGGCACTACCTGTAGACACCGGGTCCCGAGGAGGTTCAAGATCAGGATTACCCAATAATGAAAATAAAGATTAATTCACAAGCAAGAAAGTAGGAATTGATCATCTCTTTGTCAAATTCTTTTATTTGTCTCAAAATGCTTTTAAAATGTTTATCTTTATTTTTATTTTTATTTTATTTTATTTTTATTTGTATCTTTATTTTTCATCCATATTTTGCATTTTATTTTATTATATTTTGTGAAAAAAATTTACAAAAAAAAATATTTCGGCCGTGATCGGGCTGCCGCGCGCTGGCCTACGCGCAGCAACGAGCAGCAGCGCACAGCGCACGAGCTGCTCCGCGCATCGCACGTGCATCTCGCCCGATCGGCGAGATTTCTCGCGAATCTGCACGCTCTCCCACCCTGATCGGCGAGATTTCTTGCCGATCCTGCCCAGTCTCGCCGATTTTTGCCATTTTCCACCGAAATCAAATTTTTTCACATTTTTAGGGTAAAAAATGATTTTTCCTTGGGATTTTTTCAGATTTTGTTAAAATTTGACAAATATTAGTCAAATTGGGTGGGTGTTAAAAGTCAAAAAATAACAAAAAATAATTAAAAATAAATAAAAACATTAATTGTAAATATTTGACTTTGGATTTTATTTTAAATTTTTGAGTGTTTTTTGTTAAAATTAGGGAAGAGGAAAATGGGAAAAAGCTAGATGTGAACTAAATTGGGGCAGAGAATGGGGTTTTGACGGAGGATTGATTCATTCTTGAAGGGAGGAAAAAAAGAAAATAGGGATTTTTTGGTAAGAAAAATTCTCTAAGTGAATTGATCTTTTCTAAGGCATTTTGGGGGGAGGTGTTCTTGAAGGAAGAGAGTGTATTTTGCTGCAAAAACAAGGAATTTCTTGTTCTTGGAGTTCATCTTTTCTTCTTCTCAAAACTTAAAATCATTTTCTTTAATCTTCTTAATTTTCTTTTCTTAAATCTAAAAATTTTCTTCTTTAATTCCATTCTAGTTTTTCTTATATCTAAAATTTTTTATTAAACTTGAAAACTTTGAGAAAGGAAAATTAATTTTCTTAACTTGAGTTTTCTCATCAACCATCAAATAAAAAAAAATCAAATCATTTTTGAATTTTAGTATTCTTGAGTTATTTGAGACATAAACTCAAGATTTTTCTTGAACATTTTTTTTGAATTTACTCTCGAATCTTGATAAGGAGAATAGATCGAGATATCTTGCTTCCATATTACTTAATTCTGAGGGTAAAGATTCTTAGATCCATCTTTATCTCATCTCATTTTATTCATGTTAATTTATTTCATTTCATTTTATTTCACCTTTTTTTTCTTGCATTAATGCATGTATGTGTTCACTTTGAGTTAAGATTTATTTCTTTAGCATGAGTTTTCAATCTTTGCTTTGTTCTTGCCATGAAAATGGATAAATATACATGATGTTAAGAGATGAAAAATAAGATTTGCATGATTTTCTCTTTTTGTATTATCTTTTGTGAACTTTTTTGTATGCTTAAATATTATTGTCTCATATTACATGTTTAATTACCTTCCTGTTGTCTATTCATATGATTTTACTAGATTATTATTATAATTATTTATTGTTACTATCATCATTTATCATCATTATTATCATTATTATTGTTATTATTTTTTTTGTTGTTGTTGTTATTGGTATTCTTATTGTTATTATTTTCATTATTGTCATTATATTTCGCATGGTATTATTTCATGACTTAGCTATGGTTATTATTATTAATATACCTTGCATGATTTTTTATTTTATGTGTGATGTTCGTATATTAAATTAATGTGTTTGATTTAACTTATTTTATATTCTATTGGTGTATTAATTTTATACTAGATTTCTTTTACTTTTATTTTTAATTGACTTTGTAATTATTGCTAATATTTTTTTGTGTTGTTTTTTTATTGGGGCTAAAATGTCGTGCTTACTTGTTTGAGCATTTATCGTGACCAAAACTCCTCGCGAGACATAGGAGTTTATATCACTTGGGTGAGACATTTCCTATCCCTATTTATGTGACTGTGTTTTGTTTGTAAATAAAATAAGTTTATTTTATAAGCGTACCAAATAAAAAAATCACAAAAATATTTTGTACGATAAAATTGGGATTTTTATTAATAAATTGGGACCAATGTCCTAGATTTTAGCCAAGGAATGCAAAAATATTGTGGACTAAAACGAAGAGTTGATTTTATTAAAAATGGGATCACTCATCTCAGTTTTCAACCCAATGGTAAAAATAACTCTTCGATCCCTCTTCAAATAAGCATGAGGGAACCAATGTTCCTAAACCGAATAAATACCCGATTTATGTATGTCATTTTCTATGTGTGATTTTCTTTTATTTGTTTTAGATTTATGTTCATATATCTTGTGGACCCTTGTAATTAATTCTTTTTGGGGCAATTTTATTTTCTTTCACTTACGGATTGTATTCTGTCCTGATTTCCATTTTAAATTTTTATTCAGCTTCTCTTTTCATTTGGGGGATTGTATTTATCCCAATTTCTTCTTTGTAAATGGCGTGTTTGCATATTTACCGCTTATTTATCGCTTTCTTTACAGTTTTCATTTTATCGCTTTCTTGATGCTTGAAATGCGCTTTCAATAAATTGCACTAATCGTGTGAGGAGTGAGATAGAATTTTCAAATCCAAAAACTCCCTTATATTTAACCAAGGCATAAATAAGAGTGAAGTTCTGAACACCTTCTCTGGTTTAGACCGTAGAGGTTAGATGACCTTTCCCAATTTCTTGTAAATTGGGTGGCAACTCCAAAATGCCTCAAAGGTGCCTAAAGGCTTCATGGGATTAGATGAACTTTCCAATGTTCTATTGGGTAAGGAATTTCAAAATGTCTCATGTTGCCCAAGATCAAAAGACGCGAACCAATCACTCGAGCCCTAAAAGTGGGTCTCGCCTACAAGGGCCTTTACTAGGTTCGACGCGCGTCACACTACTACTCCACGGAGTATTAGCACGATCACGACACTACCGCTTCACGTCTCAAAAGGGTTAGCATAATGGCGGCACTACCATTCTACAGAAGGTTAGCACGACCATGGCACTACCACTTCAGAAGGATTAGGACGATGATGGCACTATCACTCCATGGAGGGTTAGCACGATCACGGCACTACCGCTTTAAATCTCACAAAAGTTAGCACGATGGCGGCACCACCATTACACGGAAGATTAGCATGACCACGGCACTACCACTTGAACAAAGATTTACACGCTGACGGTAAATACCGCTTCAACGAGGATTTACAGGATCACGGTAACTCGCTTTAGCAAAGGACAACATGGCAATAACCACCGCAACAACATTGTCTAGTCCGAAAAGACGGCCGCCTCAGGTACGCGCTTCTTTCCCTTTTCTAAATTTTGGCTCACCTAGACACCTGTGCACTAACCTCCCCAAAATTGGGGCCAACTGTAGACATTGGGTCTCAAGGCAGCCTAGATCAGGATTACCCAATGATGAAATTAATTGTGCCTGTTTATAGGCAAAAATAAAAGTTGAAAGTGATGGTTTCTTTGTCAAGTTGATTTATTAAAAATAAATAAAAATGTATTTTAAAAATATTTTGAAAATATTTTAAAATTATTTTAAGATAAAACAAAGTGAATTTTGAAATTATAGTGTTTTAGCAAAAATAAAAAAAAAAATAAATTTCGCAAGTGTTGATCTGCGGCAGCACGCTGGGTTCCTCTCCCACGCCCCTCGCACAGCGTGGGGCGCGCGATGGGCAACACCCGCAGCGTGAGTGACTTGCTGGGCGTCGCTCTGCCCTGTTGCCCCCCAACAACCCTTTGGGTATTTTTTTGGCATTTTTTTAGTTTTTTTACTCATTGTTTTTGTAGAATTTAATTTTAAAATCCTTTGATATTCTAACCCCTCAAATTCTTCAGTTTCTGGGTTTAATTGGGAATTAAATTAATTTTTTCATTAAAAATTGATTTATTTGGAGGTATAAAATAATTTTTTTTGGAAGAGAATTAGGGTGGATTTTTCTTAAGAAAAATTGATTTTCTCTCTTTTTCTTCTTCTTCTTTTTTCCTCTTCTTCAAGAACAAGTTCTCCAAGTATTTTTAAATTTTTAAGTTAATTCTTGAGACAAATAAATTAATTATTTGTTTTTGTGAATTTTCTTACTTCTTTTTTTACAATTTTTCCTTAAGACGAATAAATTAATTATTTGTTCTTGGGATAAAATTTTGTTATATATTTTATTTTTCTAAATCAAGACAAGGAGATTAATCACGTAACTTAATTCATCACATAAAATTTTGAGGGTAAATATTCTAGGCTCAATTTTTATTTAATTTTTGTTTTAATTTTTATTTATACTTAATTAGCAACCATGTAGATTTTTGATCTATTATTTTATTTTGTTTATGTTATATGATTTAGTAATAGATTTAATATTTTTAGCACATCTTATTTTTATTCTTATTTATTCATTTGATTGTTCATCTTTTGTTGTTGTTATTATTATTATTATTATTATTATTATTATTATTATTATTATTATTATTATCATCATCATCATCATCACTTTTGTTCATATATTATTATTATTATTAGTATTATTATTTAACATGCTTTCACATATTTTGTTTTTTATTTCTTTTATTTTTGCTTGCTTGATTGTTCATCTTCCTTATTGTTGATTGCTCATCTTCTTTATTATTATTATTTTTATTATTATTATTATTATTATTATTATTATTATTATTATTATTATTATTATTATTATTATTATTATTGTCAATATCATTATTACTTTTGTTTTATTATTATTATTATTATTATTATTGTTATTATTATTATTATTATTATGTATTACTACTATCATTACTATTATTATTATTTTTATTTTTGTTAGTATTACTTATTATTGTTATCATTATTATTATTATTTATGTTTTTATACATGTTGGTTTGTTCATATGTTAAGTTACATATTTTTATCATGCCATTTAATTGGTTTGTCATACATTATGCATGTTGTTTTATTTATTTTAATTCATTTTTACATATTATATGTTTAAATCCATTTTTTATTATTAACATCATCTTTATTTGTGTTTTTTTTATCTCAATACTTATTTTTTATGTGTGAACCTTTCCAATACCAAATGTGAGTCTATGGAGATTTGAAGACACAATCTTGGTGGGATTTGTCTTATTTATTATTTTTTTTATCATTTTTGCTTTTATTTGGTTTTATTATGTAATATGTAATAAATTTATTTATTTTTATGCATGTTAATTAAAAGTCACGTAAAAAGTTTTATATTAATAAATTGGACTTTTTCTAATAAAATGGGACCAATGTCCTAATTTTTACCCATAAAAACTCACTTTTAAAAAGAAGAGTTAATTTTCTCAAAATGGGATCACTCATCCTGATTTTATCGATAAACACCAAAAAATAGCTCTTCGATCTTTCTAAGTGAAAATGAGGGAACCAATGTTCCTAATAAACGCCCCGATTTATGTATGATGTCTTTTATTTTATTCTTCTTGTGTAGTATTTATTTCGGGCCCTTGTAATTAATTTTGGGGCAATTCTATTCATTTATGCTTTTTTATTTTGGGGGATTATTCTGTTCCAATTTTTCACTTGTAATTTTTTATTGCATTCTTTCTTTACTGCTTTTCCAAAAATGCTTGAAATGCGCTTTAAATTTATTGCATGATCGCGTGAGATGAGAGATGGAATTTTAATTGCTAAAAACTCATTTATAACTTAACTTAAGGCATTAATAATAGTGAAGTTCCGAACACCTTCTTTGGTTTAAGATCCTCGAGGTTAGATAAACTTTTCCAATTTCTTGTAAATTGGGTGGCGACTCAAAAATATCTCAAAGGTGCCTAAAGGCTTCATGGGATTAGATGATCTTTCCAGTGTTTTACTGAAAAGAGGTGTCCAAAATATCTCATGAGTGCCCAAAATCAAAAGATGCAAACCCCTCTCAGGCCCTAAAATCGGGTCTCAGGGAACAGGTCGGGTCCACGCGCGTTAGAAAATGTTAGATGTACCCGCACATGAATACATGTAAGAGGTAGTGGATTATTATCACTTATCGTTTTGATGATGTTTGCATGAGTATGAAATTGCTAAAGTAAGAGGTGATATGCATGAAAGAATATATGTTATTATATGTTGTTACGTGATAAGCATGGTTATTTATATGTAGTGTGTGCTATATTTGTGACTTTGATAGAAGTCTATAGCTTTGTTTATCCTCGCTAAGCGTTATCGCTTAGCACGGATATTTTTCTTATGTAGGTTCGTAGGATTGGATTTGAGAGTGATAATTTGCCAGCCACTAGGAGCTTGAGTGAAGTCTTTTATTTTATGTAGTTGAATCTTTTTGTATCGAATAGTATAGTATTTTTGTATAAGAGGTTATTATTTTTTTTTAATGTAGTGTATTTGTACAGACGAGTGATAATGTAATTATGAACAATGATGTTTTATAATATGTTCAGTCTTAAAATTTATGAATGCAAGTATATTTGGTTTATTAATATTCTTTTTTGCAGTAATGTATGATTATATGTATATGTGTGTCTTTGTTTGAGCATAATGCTTCGATATCCTCCTAAGGGGTATTGGGGTGTTACAATATCTATCTAATGAAGCATAAATATGAAGCTTTTGAAAAGTTCAAAGAGTTCAAAAGTGAAGTAGAGAAATAACTTGGCAAGAGTGTTAAGGAACTTAGATCAGATCAAGGTGGAAAATATTTAAGCCAAAAGTTTCAAGATTATCTTAGAGATAATGGGATATCATCTCAATGGACTCCGGCATATACACCACAGCATAATAGTGTATCAGAGAGGAGGAATCAAACACTATTGGATATGGTTCGATCCATGATGAGCCTAGCAGACTTGCCCAAGTCCTTTTGGGGTTATGAATTGAAAACTACTGTTTATGCATTAAACAAAGTTCCTTGTAAATCGATTGATGTTACTCCATATGAGATGTAGAATGACAAGAAACCCGCACTTTCTAATATGAAGGTATGGGGTTGTCCTGCGTATGTGAAGAGGACAATGTCAGAAAAGTTGGATGCTGTGTCTGACAAATAATTATTTGTGGGATATCAAAAAGAAAAAAATTCGATATTATTTCTATCATCCCTTGGAAGAAAAAGTGTTTATTTTAAGGCATGATGTCTTCTTAGAAAGAGAGTTCCTTCTAAGAGAGGACAGTGGGAGTAGAATAGAACTTAGTGAAGTTCAAGACTCACAAATTGAAGTTGATCAACCGGTTGAACCCAAAACTGAATCTCATAATGATGAGATTACAGTTAAACCTGAAAATACACAAGTTGTTAGAAAATCTACTAGGATACATTCTATCCCACTGAAATATCAATTTCTCATGGACTCAGATAAGAATGTAATTGTAGTAGAGGACAGTAAGCCTACAAGCTATCAAAAAGTTATGAACAGTTCAGAACGTGAATTGTGGCTTAAGGCTATGCAGTCCAAAATAGACTCCATATATGAGAAGAAAGTATAGACTTTGACTCAACCACCTAACAGGATAAAACCCATATGGTGCAAATGGGTCTTTAAGAAAAAGACTGGCCTCGAAGGTAATGTAGTTACTTATAAGGTTCGTTTGGCAGTTAAATGTTATCATTAAAGAGAAGGTACTGACTTTAATGAAACTTTTTCTCTAGTAGCGATGCTTAAGTCCATTAGAATACTTTTAGCCATTGCTAATCATTATGATTATGAGATTTAGAAAACGGATGTGAAGATAGCTTTCCTATATAGAAATCTGACTTAAGAAGTGTACATGACACTACCTGAGGGGTGAGGAAATGGTGAAAAGGTATGCAAGCTTCAAAGATCCATTTATGGATTAAAATAAGCATTTAGGAGCTAAAACATCGGATTAAATGAGACAATTAAAGAGTTTGGTTTCTCACAGTACAAGGATGAGCCTTGTGTATATAAAAAGTTTAGTGGAAGTGTAATTGTTTTCCTTATTCTATATATGGATGACATATTGATCATGGGAAACGATGTCTCTGTTCTTTAATCAGTCAAAATCTAGCTATCCCAACATTTCTCCATGAAAGACCTTGGAGAAGCATCCTATATTTTGGGAATTAGGATCTATAGAGATATATCCAATAGGTTGCTAGGTCTTTCTTAGTCTACATACTTAGATAAAGTATTGACGAGGTTCAATATGGATCTCTCTAAGAAAGGATTCATTCCCATGGTACATGGGAAGCACCTTTCTAAGTCTATGTGTCCTAAGACACAACAGGATAGAGAGAACATAAATTGAATACCATATAGATTAGAAATTGGTTCTATCATGTATTTTATGTTATGTACGCATCTGGATGTAGCATTTGCTTTGAGTGTCACAAGTAGATTCAAATCCAATTATGGAGAAGAACATTAGAGTGCAGTCAAGAATATCCTTAGGTACTTGAGAAGGACTAAGGATATATTTTTGGTATATGGAAAGGGTGATTTACAAGTAAGTGGATATATTGATACCAGCTTTCAGTCAGACAAAGATGACTGTAAATCACAATCGGATTTTGTGTTCATACTGGGAGGAGAAGCAGTCAGTTACAAGAGTTCTAAACAAGAGACGACTACTAATTCTACTTCAGAAGCTGAGTACATTGTTGGTTCAAAGGCGAAGCAGTATGGAACAAGAAGTTCATTTCTGAACTAAGAGTGGTGCCTAACATTGTTGATCTAATACCATTGTATTGTGATAGCAATGTAGCCATTGCATAAGCAAAGGAACCATGGTCTCATCAACGATCCAAGCATATTCTCAAGCTCTACCATCTCATATGGGAGATAAAAGCAAGACAAGAAATGAAGATAGAAAGGGTCCCTACAGATAACAATGTGCTTGATCCTCTCACTAAGGCACTATCCCAGAGCAAATACAATCGCCTTTTGCATAATATGGGCTTAAGACACATGAGTGATTAGATTTAGTGCAAATGAGAGATAGTTAGGAGTATTTCCTGGAGCCCATGTAGAATAGGGAATTATATCATGCATATGAACTTGATTTTCATTTATGAAAAAGGCAATTTACATTTATTAATACTATGTTATTATTACTTATTACTTGATAAAATGTCTTAAATTAATAAATGTAGTCCTTGGTATTATAAATACAATACAAAGGCAATCATGAAAAGTTCATGATATGAGATGTCTATTGCATATAAATGTGTTAATACCCACATATCCCTAGTTATGGTATTAATAAGAAAGGACATTGTTAATACTGATAAACTAGCACATGTTATGCTTCTTGAATGGTTCAAGAAGCAGTCCTCATAACTGTGATCATAGAGATGGTCAAAGCTAACATATGGATGCTTGTTAAAAGAACAAGTTCATTGGAGACCTACCATGAGAATCCTCATATGGATATTAAATCTATGTCAGTCTGGAATCTCTATATAGCAATGGTGCAAGTATCCTCAGACTTAAGATCACCAAAGTTATTTTAAGTAGTGAGTGATATATTTTGACTCCATACTACTTACCTTCATTGAGGGTTAAACATAGTTAGGAGGTTGGGTATGTCATAACCTACTTGAAGATATTTGAGTGATCAACAAAATCTCGGATTTATTATGGGAGTTATCTCATATGTTCAATAATATGCTTATTCGAAAAATCTCTGGCCAGAGTAGAATGTCAAGGTGGATGAGATCCACAAAGAGGAATTTTGGGAACAAGGGTTAAATTATGATAGCAACTTTATTTAGGTTCATATGAGTTGACAAAATCCATACTCAAAACCTAAATGAGATAAAGTGTGGTGAAAGGAGTAATTGCACGGTCACTGTTCTATGGAAGGGTTCAGTCAAAACCACTTGACTTTTTATCACTTGAGTAATCATGATTCTTGGCTAGAAACCTCTCTTGATATGTACATGAACACAAATATAAACATTAATTGGAAAATTAATGAAATGATTTAAAGAGTTTAAATTATTCAATTTATTAATTGCAATTATGTCTGTACTATCAAGTGCATCAGAAAACCTAATAGGTCACACACTTATAGAGAAAGGATAAAATGGTAAAAATATAGAAAATAATAATATTTGATATTATTATGGGATATGTGATTAGCTCTAGTGCAAGTGAGAGATTGTTAGATATGTATGCCCTAGAATCTTAATCACATATAGATTGAGGAAATAATCAATTAAGAGTTAATTAATAATTAATACTCTACCTTTTTAGAGTTCTAGTCTTACTAGAGATTAGCTTTTAATTTAGAGTATAAAAGCAGAAGTGGGATAAAAGATAGAGATATATAAGGATAAGAAGATCACTCTCCTTCCTCTCTCCCTCACCAGCCAAAATTTCCCTCTAGCCGCAAGGAAAAATTAAATAGCCCCTGTACTCTAATTTTTGTTCATTTTCTTCTTTTTCTGGTGTGGACAAGTTAGAGGTGTTCTAAAGTTAGAACTGTGGCTTGCGATAACCCGGTGC
Source organism: Excoecaria cochinchinensis (assembly GCA_947683425.1). NCBI lineage: Eukaryota > Viridiplantae > Streptophyta > Magnoliopsida > Malpighiales > Euphorbiaceae > Excoecaria > Excoecaria cochinchinensis. The sequence goes on from CANTUQ010000011.1 coordinate 5,053,393, forward strand.
GAAGGAAAATTAACTGATCAACAAAACCTTAAAAATGATTTTCCATTCTTTTAGATTAAGAAATATATTTACATGGCAAAAATCTTAATTTTGTTTGTTTAAATTTTAAATTCCGCGTTTGCATGTGATGCATGTAACCGAATAAATTCCAATAGTTGGAGCTCTATAATATCTCACTTTCACTCGACCTGACATTGTTTATGATGTTAATAAAGTGTCTCAGCATCTTCATGCTCCTACAATGAGCCATTTTAGATTTGCTAAATGAATCCTTTGCTATCCTAAGGGAACCCAATCCCCTGGCCTTCAATATATCTCACAAAGTGCAGTCAATTTATGTGGTTTCTCTGAATTCGATTGGACAAGGTGCAAAGAAACTAGATGAAGTACAGGTTTTTGTGTCTTTCTTAGAGTGAATTATATCTTGGTCTTTGAAAAAGCAATCAACAGATGCCCGTTCCAGTACCGAGGTAGAATATCGAGCCATAGCTGTCAACACTGCTGAACTCACTTGGATTTCTTTTCTTCTTCATTATATTGGGATGCCCTTATATAAGCCTCCAAAGCTTTTTGGTGACAACATCAGTGCCTTACATCTCACAATCAATCCAGTTTTTCATTCTAGAACAAAACATATTGAACTAGACTACCATTTTGTTCATGAAAAGGTTGCCTCTAAAAATTTAATTACTCAATTTGTTCCTTCCTCCTTATAAGTGGTAGATGTTTTTACCAAGCCATTGGCCAAATCAGTTTATTCTACTTTAGTTGCCAAGCTGGGTCTTCATCTTCACTCCGATTCCATCCTGAAGGAGTGTGTAAAAGGATAAAAAGAAAGAACTCAATTCAAATCACACTCAAAGAATCTGCAAATCAGATCACAACAGATATGCAGATCACACTTAATAAATCTGCAGATCATATCACAACAAATCTGTAGATCAACAAATCAAATCAGAACACAATCCTTATATGTTATAATAATTTTCTTTTATTTTTTTGCAGAATTTCTTATATATATATAGCTGTATTTTGATCTATAAATATATTGAAAAATATAACTATAGACACCGGGTCTTGAGGCAGCACAGATCAGAGTTACCTGATGAAGATACCAGCACTTGTTCTACAGGTGAAGGAGTGAGGTTGTAGGTCGTTGCCCTTGAAATTTACAAATTTTAGGGATATTGGTGACAAAAAAATCCTTTTTTGTTGAAAGAAGCCTTTTTTACTTTAAGAAAATTATTTTTTTGTTGACCGAAGCCCATTGATCAACAGTGAGCCCGTCGCTCACACTCGAGTGATGGCAGTCACTTGCGCACGCGGTTGTCCGTTGCCTGCATAAGCGACGAGTGCCCATAACATAGCGGGAGTTGGTGCCCGTCGCTCGCGCAGGTGAGGGACACCCGTTGCTTAGCTCGAATGGGTGCTCGTCAATCGCACAGGCGAGGGACGCCTGTCCCTCATGCGAATGGGTGCACGCCATTCAAAGGACCAGGCCGCCCGTTCGATCGATGCCCGCCAGTAGACTCAGCCACGCCTATTGGTCAGTGCCTGGCAGTGTTTTGTTGGACAAATTGCAATTTTATTAACATTTATCTTTAAGATAAATATCAAAGATTTGATTTTATCTTCTAAAATCTAATTTCAATTCAAAAAGATTTGATTTTACCTCCAAATCTAATTTGAATTCAAAAAGATTTGATTTTATCTCGAAATCTAATTTGAATTTAAAAAAATTTGATATCTATCTCTATGGATAATTTGAATTTTAAAAAAGATTTGAACTTTTTATCTTTATCTTCAGTTAGCTTATAAATAGCAGGCTGAGGATCAAGATAAAGGGTTGGCCTTTTTGGTTGGAAAAATTTCGTAGGAAGAGATTAACATTTTTTTGGTTGGAAAAATTTCTTAAAGAGGTTGGCAATTCTCTGGAGTGATAAGGGGCTTCTAGTAAAGGCAGTGATATGAGCCTAAATAGCTCATATTTAATCCATGTTTTATTGGTGAAATATTAATTATGTGTAGTTAATTGTGTTAGAATTAGTTATGTTTTATGTGTTTGTGTGAGTTTTGTGTGTGTAGGAGAGAAGAGGAGAAAGGAGCAAAAAATGAGCTAAAGAAGAGGAGCTTCTATCGCGAGCGCGACAGAATACGCTAAGGAAGAGAGCAGAAGGAGGAGGAAGAAAGAGAGAAAGAATCTGCCGCGACCAAAGAGCCTGTCGCGAGGTTGCGACAAAGCACGGAGAAAGCTAGCGCGAGGAAAGTGAGCGAAGATTCAGGCGCGCTCTGTCGCGAGCCTGATAGAGAGGAACGTTTGACAGAAATTTTAAAATATTGCCTTGAAAAGGCATGACTTCTGACCAAGGCTTGCAACTTTTTGGAAAAGACACTTGAAGAAACATAATCTTTAGATGTTTATATATATTACTTTGAATTGTAAATGAATATACATAATTTTTATTAAGTAGTTTATGCAGTTTGGAAGAACAGTTTTCTTTTCCTTAGTAAAATTTCTTAGTTAGTTTTTATGTTTTGAAGAAGAAGATCAAAGAGAGGAAAAATCTGTTACAAGAGTTTGGAAAAAGGGTTGAGAAATTTCTTTCTTATTCTCTTATCTATTATTTCTTCTCTGTAAATTAAATGAATATTACTTCAATGAATTTGAATGTTATTATTATTCTCTACTTCCATCTATTCTATGAGTCTTTGAATGTAGAATTTCTATTAGTAAAATTGCATGATTTTTATAAGTTAAGATAGAGTCGAGAGATCATTTTAACTTAAATCTAATAGATTTTCATTATCAAAACATAGCTAGAGAGATCAGTATGTTGAGATAGTTGTTATAGGTTGGTAAATAATCTTAAAGTATGTAATTATAGCTAACTAATTCATTAATGAGAATTAAGAGTTAGTGCTTTAAATGTATACTTTGAGCTTTCTAATTCATGTCGAGAGAATGAGTTAGAAATATATTCCAACTTGGCTTGCATTGAAAGATGATTATTATTAATTGGAATGATGGATCAAGTTCATTATTTTAAGTTCCTCATTATATATTTTGTCTTCTTTTGATTATCATTAACTAGGTTTAATTAGTTTATATGCTAAAGCAGTTTATAATCAACTCACCATTAATTGATTATTATAAACAAGATTAAAATTAAGTAATAATAGTGTGTAAATTCATCACATTCCTTGTGGGATCGACATCTTTTGTACTATTTCGGTACACCGTATACTTGCGAAAATTAGCACCTAGAAAATATGATAACAGGCAACAGAAGGGTCAATGCAGACAGAATCTAAGCACAAAATGGTCTCAGCAAGAATTATGGGAAGTAGGGATATCCTGTGATGGATGCCATCCACAATCCCGAATAGCTGGAATTCGCCGATCAACTCTTCAGAAATCACCTTTAGATACCTAGAAAGGCAAAACAGTAGGACAACTCTGGCCTAATAGGTGGGGACATCAGAGAAGCCCTCTAGTGCCTTGATTAATGGCTCTATAGTAAAAATGGTACCCTAGGGGGCCAATCTAGCCGGAGTTGAGAGAGAAATACCTAAACCCAATGCAGTGTCCCTTGTATGTATCAAACCACAGCTCGGGATGCAAGGTAGTGTGCTGGGAGGAAACCTCGCTCCTATAATTGCAGTAAGTTCTTTAGGCAGAGGGCATAATTCTTGATAAGTAAACCTGAAGACGTGGAAATAGGGGTCCCAGAAGCGAACTACAGTTAACATAAGATTCTTGTCCACTCTAACTCTCCTTAGAAATCTGAAACCAGAATAAGGGGTCAAGATGGTATTTTCCCAAGTTCGGGGATCATCCTAAAGTCGGTGCATTTTGACAAGAGTTGATGACGACATTCGAAAAACAATGGGACAAAAATTAAATACAAGTGGAAAGTAAATACAGGAAAAGAGAAAAACCTAGAAAAGGGGGCTCTGATTGAAATCTAAGAAGAAGGATGCATGAAATTTACCAAAATAGACAAGTATTTAAAGAAAGCCAAGACCGACGGGCATGCTTTGAGCGAGACACGGCCAGCCCGTCGGTCAACCTTTGACTACCTGGGTGGATTTTGTCTTGCATGGATCAAGCATTTCACATGCGTAAAATATTTTATGTGTATTTGTGTCATTTTAGTTTTGCAGGGAAACAAATTTGATGGGTACAAACATACACTGAAATCAGGGGGCAAGACAATTAGGGAGTATTAAAAAAAATGGAAATTTGAAATGACCGACAAGCTTGCAGGAATGCCCATCGTTAGCTCCATTGACAGCATGCCTATCGGTCATGAAAAGCTATTTAAGGCTGGGCAGTTGCGTGCTTACCCATCTTCTCTTCCTTTTCTTTTTCTTCTTCCTTTGCGCAAACTGTCGCTCACCCATGGTTTTCCTGCATTTCCTTCTTCATTTTTCATCCGTTTTGCATGCCATTTGAGCCAAAACGCTTCCCTCAGTATCACGCATGTCTAGGACTAACTTTTCTGCATTTATTTCGAGTTATTTTTTAGTATATTTTATCAACTACAAGGTTAGTTTTATTGCATTTTCCTCCTTCTTTTTACTTCATTTTATTAAAATTTATACTCTGAAGTCATGATAGATGTGCATGCTTCAAAATGTAGATCAAATTTTTCCCATTTGTTTCCTGCAATATGGAACCTTGTACACTGACGGTTAGGAAGTAAAAACAAAAAAAGAAAAAAATAACAAGTAATAATAATAAAATAGAAGAACAAAGTGTGGAAATATGCCTTTTTACAATTGTTAGTTGGGAGTAGAATAGGAATGCCTAGTTAGATGCTTAATTATTTCATGAGATAATTATACCTGTGAAATTGTTATTGTGGCCTGAGGCCTATCCCTTTAGTGTTTTTCATGCAGGAAGTTGGGCACATCCTTGCCGGGATGCTGCCGAAATGTTTTTGGATGGGCATATCCTAGTTAGAATACTGCCGAAATTTCTAGAAATTAAAAAATAGTTAATTCACTTATAATTATCATGTAAAACTGACTCTTTTATTTTCAGGATTCCTCCGAAACGCAATATTCCTCAGGAGCAGCCTGAGCCTCAAGCTCTAGAGTGGATGGGCCCTGATCTTAAGGAATGGTTTCAGGCCCTAGCCCATGTCCAGTTCTGCGCCAGCTGGTATATCTCCAAGCCCTTTCTCCAGCTCATGGGGATGCTGCATAAGGTCGATGCGCTATTAGAGGTGGCAGGGTAGACTGAGTTTCTCCGGCCATCATTCTAGACATACCTAGAGATTGCAAGAGAGTTTCTTGCCACCTTTGATTATAAAGGGTTCCAGAGGTAAGATACAGAGGAGGGGGTGATACAGCTTCGGGTCAGAGGGGACCATTTCAGCATCACCTGCAGGGTTTTTGCTCAGGCCATGGGACTCCCACATGAGGCAGATGTGGTGATAGCATAGTGGGCTGTCAGGAGACAACACTGGGAGGCTATCACCTTGCCAAGAGCACCTTACGACCACGATACGGTGAAGAGTACTATGCTCTCGTCGCAGGCATTGAGGTATGTTCATAGAGTACTCTCTAATTCCTATTTGGGCCGTGCCCAGGCGATGGGGATGGTAGCTTAGATACGAATGACTACAGATTACTCTTAGTGGTTGAGACTAGACGCCTTTTCCACCTCCCTCCACTCCAGCCAGTCGAGGATGTTTCGAGAGAGTCCCAGGGGTAGCAGCAGCCTCCACAGCAGCCCCAGCCTAAGGAGGAGCAGCCTTCATAGTAGCCCTAGCTAGAGGAGGAGCAGCCTCACACTCCTCTAGACATGGAGTTAGATATTGATATTGATGACCTACTGCGCACCCCGGTGTCGTAGCGAGCTCAGACCTCACACAACCACCACCACAGGTCTAGCGCTCTAAGGCTCGTGAGGCCAGGAGGTTCCATCCTTCTAGCTGGCCTGGGCACCCAGGGGTATCTATGTGTCACACCCCAACCTATACCATGGATACTTCTACTGAATTAGAGGGAGAAGGAGCCAAGATAGATAGGAGTGTCACATCCCACTAGTGCAATCACGCTAACATCACATACAGAAAGACATTTCAGGAGTAAATTAAAACTTTGAAATAAAGAAGAGTGATACAGAACAAATGAGTACTTTCATTAATATACAAAAGACAGTCTTTACATCTTACATCCGTTTACAAAAAGAGCAAATATACAAAAGCCCAAAATACACTGTTCTGAAGGGCTAACAAAACATTATATATCTGATACAAAAGAAAGGAAAGCCTAGACTATAAAACTTCGATCTCTAGTTGCGTTGGCCTTCCCAATGCGACAAGCCCAGACCATGCGTAGCAAAACCTTCCACACCTGCACGGATAAACACCCGTGCTAAGCGAAATCGCTTAGTGGGGAAATACAAATGCATACCCGCCACTCACAGTGACGACAACAGAAAGCACATGATAAAGATATAATTACAGATATAGAATCATATATAGTTAATTCAAATATTTATATTATCATCCAAAATTCTTGTATAAGGACACACTAAGACCTGCTTAATCATAATGAGTGGATAACAAGTACACATAGATACTTGAAAGTATCGGTATCGTATTATAAACACATAGATACCCGAAGGTATCAAAACATTCTTTTTATTTTTGTTCCAAATTGTTTTCACATAGAATCTTAAGAAAGATTCAAACAGAAGGATCGCGAGGATCCGATCGGGTGACCTGATCAGGGTCCAAAATCATACACATAGCTGCAGTAACACATAACTCTATTAGGCATGCCTAACTATCCACTTATCCGACATTAGCAGGCTATACGAAATCTTGTCAAATTAACATACATATTATTCATTTAAATAGGTATTCAAGGCTTTAAATAAAAGAGTGCATGCAAAAGAAATCAAGTCATTAAGCAAACAGGAGAGAAATCAAATTTGGAAGTCACGTCTGTCGCGCTCGCGACGACTGTCGCGCTCGCGACAGAAGCCAAAACACACTTCCCCGCCTCATCTCGCGATCGCGAGTGACCTCGTGGTCGCGAGATGACGTGGGTGCTGCTCTCTGTCGCGCTTGCGATAGAATAGAGCCTAGCACATGCTCGGAGATTGAACGCTCTGTCGCGCTCGCAACAGTTGTCGCGCTTGCGACAGAGAGCTCCTTCGAGTTCCTTGGCGCGACACCTCTCGCGCCGGCGCGAGGGCTGAAACCTCCGCGCTCTATCGCGCTCGCGACAGTGTCGCGATCGCGACAGATACGGGTTTTTCAGCTCTTACGCCCAAAATTTGCAGAAATTTCATACCAAACACATTCAAACTTCCAAAATTGATTCTAAAGCTTAAAATTAAGCAACACAAGCATCAACAACTCATCATATAATTAAAAACCCAGCTTCATCACCATTTATTTCAATTAAATCAAGCCAAACACATGCTCAATTCCAAGAAATCCCAAAACAGCAATTTTAACAATATTTGCAACTATTCACATGATTTCTTGCAAATCCCTCAGCAATATTCATTCTCAACCATCACATATCAAACTAATTTCAATTTAAGCTATACATATTCAATTCATAACTCTAATCGAAGTTAAAAGTACCAAAACCCAACTTAAATCACAAATACACATATGAAACAAATGTTCCCAAACCTTATCTCCTTCGCTCCTACTCGTGAGCTCTGCTCCCGCTAGCGATTTCTTTCCCTTTTTCCGGTCTAGAAGACTCCTCTGAACCACAAACCCACAACAACTATAATTAATTCTATAACAACCCACATATACATATATAATTATATCAACCTAGAGAAGAGGAAGAAAAAGAATCTAAAACATCAATAACCCCTACTCACCTTTGAGCTTCAAAATCACAATCTCAACAACTCTAATTACTTGAATAAAGAAGAGGGAGCAAGATTGTGCAAAGAAAAGGAAGAACGAAGAAGAAGAAAAGAAAAGAAGAGAAAGTGGCGTGATGAAGGAGAAGAAGAACGGGAAACAAAGGGAAGGGCTGCCTTCTCTCTCTCTCTTCCCACCAAACCCATTAATGCTAACTTATCCCATATGCCACATGTCACTCCCTCCATAGGACACATGCCCCCTAACAAACCCTACTCCCATACTCTAACACACACACAAAGTTATTCACTTACTCACACCCTACCACCATACATTCACTCATACACTAACCTAGCTCCTCTTCTCATACTATTACACCCACACATACTCTATTTAAATAAATAATCCAGTTTATTACATACATGCAACATATAAAATTACACACACATACAGACACGGACAGGCTCAAACTACTGGGGTGGTTTTCGGGTGTTACAATACTCCCCCACTTAACAGAATTTCGTCCTTGAAATTCTTACCTGCTTTAAACAACTGAGGGTATTGCAATCTCATAGCTTCTTCTGGTTCCCATGTGGCTTCTTCAATACCATGATGTTGCCATAAGACCTTAACCAAAGGTATCTGCTTATTCCGGAGCTGTCTGATTTCCTTATCAAAAATCCTTTTCGGTTCTTCATCATAAGAAAAGTCTGGCTGAATTCGGACATCTTGCACTGGTAACACATGCGAAGGGTCAGACCGATATCTCCGAAGCATAGATACATGGAAAACGTCATGTAATCTAGCTAACTCCATAGGCAAAGCTAACTGATATGCTACTGGACCTACTTTTCTTAGGATCTCATACGGTCCAATAAAGCGTGGACTTAATTTGCCTTTCTTTCCAAAACGAAGAATCTTTCGCCACGGTGACACTTTCAAGAAAACCTTATCACCTACTTCATACTGAATATCTGTGCGCTTCAGATTAGCATAAGAACGTTGTCGGTCCTTGGCTGCTTTCAAGTTCTGTTGCACAACCCTCACTTTCTCTTCGGTATCCCGCACTATATCCGGTCCTATCATAGCTTTTTCTGACAGTTCCGTCCAACATATTAGCGTTCTACACTTCCGTCCATACAATGTTTCATAAGGGGCCATACCAATGCTCACTTGGTAGCTGTTATTATATGCGAATTCCATCAAAGACACGTACTGATCCCAGCTTCCTGAGAACTCCAAAGCACAACCCCGGAGCATATCTTCCAAAACCTGAATAACCCTCTCTGATTGACCATCGGTCTGCGGATGGAAAGCAGTACTGAAATTTAACCGAGTTCCCAAAGCCACCTGAAGCTCTTTCCAAAACTTGGATGTAAAACGAGGATCTCTATCTGATACAATGGATAACGAAATTCCATGCAATCGGACTATCTCATTCACATAAAGTTCTGCCAACTTGTCCATCGAATAATCCACCCGTACCGGCAGAAAATGTGCAGACTTCGACAATCGATCTACTATAACCCATACTGAATCATGCTTACGTTGGGTCATAGGTACGCCTTATACAAAATCCATCGTGATGCCATCCCACTTCCATTGAGGAATGGGTAAGGGATGAAGCAATCCCGATGGCACTTGATGCTCGGTTTTCACTTGTTGACAGGTAAGACATCTTGCAACAAATTCTGTTATATCTCTTTTCATACCTGGCCACCAGTAAAACTGCTTCAGATCTTGGTACATCTTGTCCCCTCCAGGATGCATAGTAAAGACTGATGAGTGAGCTTCTTGCAACAATTTCTTTCTTAACTCACCCACATTAGGTACGCATAACCGATTACCATGCCTAAGCACTCCTTCACTGTCTATCAAGTATTCAGACCGCTTGCCCTCTTTCACTGCTTGCCAAACACGTTGTAGCACATGATCATCTAACTGGGCCTTTGCAATTTCTGATCTCAAACTTTGCTTAACTTTAAGTCGAGCAATCAGAGCACCTTCAGAATCAAACCTCCATCTGCCTCGGCTAACCAGCAACGCAGATATAGACTTCCTACTGAGAGCATCAGCCACTACATTAGCCTTACCCGGATGGTAATCAATAATACAATCATAATCCTTGAATAGCTCTAACCATCTCCGCTGCCTCAAATTCAACTCCTTCTGTGTTAACAAATACTTGAGACTCTTATGATCGGTAAAAATTCTGCATGTCTCCCCATATAAGTAGTGCCGCCATACTTTAAGCGCAAACACTACCGCTGCCAACTCCAAATCATGGGTCGGGTAGTTCCGCTCATGAGGCTTCAGCTGTCTCGATGCATAAGCTATAACTTTGTTCCCTTACATCAGAACACAACCTAAGCCAATTCCCGAAGCATCACTGTACATAGTGTACTCTTTACCCGAAACCGGGTGTGTGAGCACAGGAGCTTTAACCAATAACTCTTTTAAACGATCAAAACTAGCTTGACACTTCTCAGTCCACACAAACTTAACATCCTTGCGAAGTAGCTTGGTCAAAGGAGAGGCTAACACTGAAAACCCTTGAACAAACCGTCGATAATACCCTGCTAAACCCAGAAAACTTCTCACTTCTGGCACACTCTTCGGAGGCATCCAATTGACAATTGCTTCAATCTTACTTGGATCAACACGTACACCCTCTGCTGACACCACATGTCCAAGGAAAGCTACTTCTTTCAACCAAAACTCACACTTACTGAGTTTCGCATACAGTTGATGATCTCTTAACATCTGCAACACCAGCCTAAGATGTTCCTTATGTTCCTTTCGGTCTCTGGAGTATACCAAAATGTCATCAATAAATACCACAACAAACTTGTCCAGATACGGTCGGAAAACTCGATTCATCAGATCCATAAAGGCTGCAGGCGCGTTGGTCAAACCAAAAGGCATCACTAGAAATTCTTAATGACCATAACGTGTCCGAAAAGCCGTCTTAGCCACATCTGCTTCTTTAACCCCCAACTGGTAATAGCCTGATCTCAAGTCTATCTTAGAGAATACCCCAGCTCCTCTCAACTGATCAAAAAGGTCTTCAATCCTCGGTAACGGATATTTATTCTTAATAGTCACTTTATTAAGCTGTCGATAATCAATGCACATCCGCAGGGTTCCATCCTTCTTCTTAACAAACAGCACTGGAGCACCCCACGGTGACACACTAGGCCGGATAAACCCTTTGTCCAACAACTCTTGTAACTGACTCTTCAATTCCTTCAATTCCACTGGGGCCATTCGGTAAGGAGCCTTAGAAATCGGAGCTGTCCCAGGGACAATCTCTACTGATAATTCAACTTCTCTCTCGGGAGGTAATCCCGGTAATTCTTCCGGAAAGACATCTATAAAATCTCTTACAATAGGAATGTCTTGAATTATAACTTGTCCTCTCCGAGAATCCAAAACTAAAGCCAAAAACGCTTCACATCCTTTCCTGATAAATCTTCTGACTTTCATAGCTGATACCACGTTATGCAGAGAACTGCTTCCAATTCCCTTCACAATAACAGGTACTTGATCTTTATCCTTCAAAACCATTACCTTCCTATGACAATCCACTACCGCCTGGTGCTTATCCAACCAATCCATCCCCAGAATAATGTCAAACTCATGGAACGGCAAGCAGATCAAATCCACGACAAACTCTGTACCCTGAATTTTTAAGGGACACTTCCGACACACCCGATTAACCAAAACACTCTGACCTAACGGATTGGATACACAAATCTCATATTCCATCTTCTCTTCATTTCCCAAACTATCCCATAACTTACCAGAACACACATAAGAATGGGTAGAGCCCGGGTCAATCAAAGCATAAACTTCAGAATCAAACAAAGAGAACTTACCGACAATCACTTCGGGAGCATTCTGATCCTCTCGGGCCTTCATAGCATAAGCCCTGCTAGTTGATGGTACAGGGCGATCTACTGTTTCTGAGGATTCTCGATCTCGAGGCCGTCCACCTCGACCTCTTCCTCTACCCCGATTACGGCTTCCTTGGGGTACATTAGATCCAGCTCGGCTCCCTTCCTGCTGTCCCGAAGGATCTCCATATCGACTCGGACAATTCGCAAGCAAATGGTCCGTAGAACCACATTTGAAACAGCCTCCCGTTAACCAACGACACTCACCCCAATGTTGTTTGTTACAATGGGTACATCGGGGAGTGCTATCTCCTATACCTGTGCCCGCTCCCCTGGAAGAACCCTGTCTCCTCCCTCTAGGGGCCGGACTAGCTACAGACTGATCAGCAAAGTTTCCTTGTGATTCCCTTGGCCTCTTGCCTGAAGAAGAGCCACCTCTTGCAGATTTCCTTCTTTGAGCTTTCTCTCTCAGAATATTCTCAGAACGCTCCGCCCTTAAGGCTGCTTGAACCAACTGATAATACTTCACATTCGGAGCCGACATCAAAGAGACTAACATCACCTTCAAAGACTCATTCAAGACTGATTCAAAATGCTGACATCTGAACTCATCTGTGAGAACCCTGGACGGTGCATACTTACTAAGCTTATTAAACTCATTTTCATATTCGGCCACAGACATTGTTCTTTGCTTGAGAGTTAGAAACTGCGCCCACTTGGCATCCTTATAAGCTTTAGTTACATACCGGTTCTGGAACTCACTCTCAAAAAATTCCCATGTAATCGGTTCAGGAACCTGAGGTTGACTAGCCACTAGTCTCCACCAATCATAAGCAGAGCCTTGCAACAAAGACAATGCACACTCCACTTCTTGCTCTGGTGGACATCTTATCTCCCTAAGTACTCTGGATGTCTTCTCTATCCACATCTCTGCCTTATCAGATTCATCTATGCTAGTACCAAAAAAATCCTCTGCACCATGCTTTCTTAACTTCTCAATAGGGGCACTGGGTGCTATTACCCTTTCAAGTACCCTCGTCATACTCTGAAGCATCGCCTCCAATGGTCCCATAGGCACCTCAGGTCGTCTCCTAGGAGATTGAGCCGGACCAGAAACTGAGGGATCTTGCTCTTGGGGATTCGCACTTTCTGCTGACCCCTCAAGCGACCCACGAACGGACTCCATAACTACAAAACATAAACGCAGTGCGCATCAGGCCAACACAACTCCCACAAACTAACTAACACACTGAAACCCAGTAAAATCTAAACCAATAGCTCTGATACCACCTAATGTCTCACCCCAACCTATACCATGGATACTTCAACTGAATTAGAGGGAGAAGGATCCAAGATAGATAGGAGTGTCACATCCCACTAGTGCAATCACGCTAACATCACATACAGAAAGACATTTCAGGAATAAATTAAAACTTTGAAATAAAGAAGAGTGATACAGAACAAATGAGTACTTTCATTAATATACAAAAGACAGTCTTTACATCTTACATCCGTTTACAAAAAGAGCATATATACAAAAGCCCAAAATACACTGTTCTGAAGGGCTAACAAAACATTATATATCTGATACAAAAAGAAAGGAAAGCCTAGACTATAAAACTTCGATCTCTAGTTGCGTTGGCCTTCCCGATGCGACACGCCCAGACCATGCGTACCAAAACCTTCCACACCTGCACGGATAAACACCCGTGCTAAGCGAAATTGCTTAGTGGGGAAATATAAATGCATACCCGCCACTCACAGTGACGACAACAGAAAGCACATGATAAAGATATAATTACAGATATAGAATCATATATAGTTAATTCAAATATTTATATTATCATCCAAAATTCTTGTATAAGGACACACTAAGACCTGCTTAATCATAATGAGTGGATAACGAGTACACATAGATACTTGAAAGTATCGGTATCGTATTATAAACACATAGATACCCGAAGGTATCAAAACATTCTTTTTATTTTTGTTCCAAATTGTTTTCACATAGAATCTTAAGAAAGATTCAAACAGAAGGATCGCGAGGATCCGATCGGGGGACCTGATCAGGGTCCAAAATCGTACACATAGCTGCAGCAATACATAACTCTATTAGGCATGCCTAACTATCCACTTATCCGATATTAGCAGGTTATACGAAATCTTGTCAAATTAACATACATATTATTCATTTAAATAGGTATTCAAGGCTTTAAATAAAAGAGTGCATGCAAAAGAAATCAAGTCATTAAGCAAACAGGAGAGAAATCAAATTTGGAAGTCACGTCTGTCGCGCTCGCGACAGAAGCCAAAACACACTTCCCCGCCTCATCTCGCGATTGCGAGTGACCTCGTGGTCGCAAGAGGACGTGGGTGCTGCTCTCTGTCGCGCTCGCGAGGGTTGTCGCGCTCGCGACAGAATAGAGCCTAGCACATGCTCGGAGATTGAACGCTCTGTCGCGCTCGCAACAGTTGTCGCGCTCGCGACAGAGAGCTCCTTCGAGTTCCTTGGCGCGACACCTCTCGCACCGGCGCGAGGGCTGAAACCTCCGCACTCTATCGCGCTCGCGACAGTGTCGCGATCGCGACAGATACGGGTTTTTCAGCTCTACGCCCAAAATCTGCAGAAATTTCATACTAAACACATTCAAACTTCCAAAATTGATTCTAAAGCTTAAAATTAAGCAACACAAGCATCAACAACTCATCATATAATTAAAAACCCAGCTTCATCACCATTTATTTCAATTAAATCAAGCCTAACACATGCTCAATTCCAAGAAATCCCAAAACAGCAATTTTAACAATATTTGCAACTATTCACATGATTTCTTGCAAATCCCTCAACAATATTCATTCTCAAGCATCACATATCAAACTAATTTCAATTTAAGCTATACATATTCAATTCATAACTCTAATCGAAGTTAAAAGTACAAAACCCAACTTAAATCACAAATACACATATAAAACAAATGTTCCCAAACCTTATCTCCTTCGCTCCTACTCGTGAGCTCTGCTCCCGCTAGCGATTTCTTTCCCTTTTTCCGGTCTAGAAGACTCCTCTGAACCACAAACCCACAACAACTATAATTAATTCTATAACAACCCACATATACATATATAATTATATCAACCTAGAGAAGAGGAAGAAAAAGAATCTAAAACATTAATAACCCCTACTCACCTTTGAGCTTCAAAATCACAATCTCAACAACTCTAATTACTTGAATAAAGAAGAGGGAGCAAGATTGTGCAAAGAAAAGGAAGAACAAAGAAGAAGAAAAGAAAAGAAGAGAAAGTGGCGTGATGAAGGAGAAGAAGAACGGGAAACAAAGGGAAGGGCTGCCTTCTCTCTCTCTCCTCCCACCAAACCCATTAATGCTAACTTATCCCATATGCCACATGTCACTCTCTCCATAGGACACATGCCCCCTAACACACCCTACTCCCATACTCTAACACACACACAAAGTTATTCACTTACTCACACCCTACCACCATACATTCACTCATACACTAACCTAGCTCCTCTTCTCATACTATTACACCCACACATACTCTATTTAAATAAATAATCCAATTTAACACATACATGCAACACATAAAATTACACACACATACAGACACGGACAGGCTCAAACTACTGGGGTGGTTTTGGGGTGTTACACTATGTCCACAGCTCCTCCACCACTAGAGCCTCATACAGAGCCATTAAGGCCTAGTCCACCACCACCTTCTCAACCGACACATCAGGAGATCATCTCAATGATGACTACTGCCCTCGCTGCCATGGAGCGATGGATGGAGGAGAGAGATAGGATATTGGACCGATAGGAGAGGCTTATAAAGGAGCTGAGACAAGGGCTAAGCACTTCATAGGCAGCGGCGGCCCAGAGGATCGACGAGGCCATCCATATGGTGGATGAGTCAGTTACTTCTCCCTGGTTCTGAGTGGAGGTGTTAGAGGCTTCTGTACTGACCATATCTAGGTCCATCAGAAAGCTGACGGAGCAAATGGAGGCCAGGTTTATAGGGATCAGAGATGCCTCCAAATGCCAGAGCTCAGAGTAGACTCAGGTCTTCACAGAGTTGGCCAGGGTGATCAGTGAGTCTCTAGGGTTCTTCAAGACTTGTGCTCATCCTTTCCTAGATGGGTATGCTCAGGTCCAATTTCAGCAGGCTGCCCGAGTAGAGCCGCTGGCATCACTGCGATCTCTGCCAGCAGAGGTCATCCCTCTATAGCTAGCCACCAGAGCCAAATCGTCAACACCCAAGGATCAGCCCTCCACCTCCAAGGCCTGGCCATCCACCTCCGGGGCAAGGCCATCTTCATCTAGTGCTTAGCCGATCCATTTGTTAGATAGCGACCAGGATTCGGATGAGCCATTAGACTATCCTCCTCTTTAGTAGATGTTCAGGAAGTTCTGTATATATAATTGTTGATGTACAAACTTTACATTATTTAGTAATATTTGCTTTTTGTTGAAAGTTTCATTTTATTTATTGAATTTACATCTTGTTAATATTTCATTTTCTGCTTTAAAAATACTTGATGCATCAAAATAACAAAATAAGAGAAAATAAAGGAAAAAGAACAGTTAAAGATAAATAATAAATGACAATGAGAGAAAATAAACGATGTAGAATTTATGCTTTAAAAATATCCAGTTAATATAATAAATTAATAAGATTCTTTGAAATTACAGGAGATACATTCCAACAGTCAATGTGAAGACAAAAAATTCGAATTCGTCATAGCCCAGCAGAGTTGATGATAAGCTGCATCAGAGGAAAATCTTCTGCAAAATAGCTCATCGGCGATAATCATATGCCAGCGCTTCGAATGGTGACAGTCATATGCCCCAATGATGGTTTGCAAAATAGCTCACTGGTGACGATCATATGCCAGCACTTTGAACAGTGACAATCATATGCCTACAGCTCACTGGCGATGATCATATGCTAGCACTTTGAATGGTAACAGTCATATGCCATATAGACCCAATGGTGGTTAGCAAAATAGCTCACTGGTGATGATCATATGCTAGCACTTTGAATGGAGACAGTCATATGCCATACAGACCGGATAGTGTCAGTAAAATAGCTCACTGGCGATAATCATATGCCATACAGACTCGGTGGTGGTTAGCAAAATAGCTCAACGGTGACAATCATATGTGAATGGCTCGAAGGCAACAATCATATGCCAGATGGACCAACTGCAGTATATCAAGTGAGTTATGGTGGAATATGCTTACAGCTCAACGGCGACAGTCATATGCCGATGTCTCAAAGGCAACAATCATATGCTAGACGGACCAACTGCAGTATATCAAGTGAGTTGTAGCGGAATATACTTACAGTCATCAGCGACAATCATATGCCGATATCTTGATGGCGATAATCAGATACCGAGTAGATTACCATCGGTTCAATGGCGATAATCATATGTCGGACGGATCAGAAACAATTCTTTAAGAGACCCGGCGGAGATAATCATATGCCAAAGTCCCGGAGGCGACATTCATATACCCAAAGGGTTAACCAAAGTCTTCAGAGCGACTTAGTAGCAACAATCATAAGCCACCATCCATGATCTTCAAATAGCACAATAAAAAGGAAAGGATTGCCTCAAGTACACGCTTCTTTCCTTCTTCTCTGAATTTTGGCTCATCTTAACACTAGTGCACTAATTTCCCCAAAATTGGGGGCAACTATAGACACCGAGTCCCGAGGCAGCTTAGATCTGAGTTACCCGATGAAGATACTAGTAACTGTTCCATAGGTGAAGGAGTGAGGTTGTAGGCTGTCGCCCTTGAAATTTAAAAAATTTAGGGATATTGGTGACCAAAAAACCCTTTTTTGTCGGAAGGATCCTTTTATAGTTCAAGAAAATTGTTTTTTGGTTGACCAATGCCCATCGGTCAACAGTCAGCCCATCGCTTACGGTTGAACGATGGCTGTCATTTGCGCGTATGGGTGTCT
Source organism: Excoecaria cochinchinensis (assembly GCA_947683425.1). Classification (NCBI taxonomy): domain Eukaryota; kingdom Viridiplantae; phylum Streptophyta; class Magnoliopsida; order Malpighiales; family Euphorbiaceae; genus Excoecaria; species Excoecaria cochinchinensis. The sequence goes on from CANTUQ010000011.1 coordinate 5,071,127, forward strand.
GTCGATCGCATAAGGGAGGGCAGTCCGTCGCTTAGTGCGAGCAGGTGCCCATCGCTCATGCGAACAGATGCTCGCCGCTTAAAGGAATAGGTTGCCCCTTTGACTGATGCCCGTCAGTCGGTGCCTGGCGGCATTTTGGTGTATAAATTGCAATTTTCTTAACATTTATCCTTAAAATAAATATCAAATATTTGTTTTTATCTTCTAAAATCTAGCTTGAATTCAAAAAGATTGATTATATCTCCAAATCTAATTTGAATTAAAAAAAAATTGATTTTATCTCAAAATCTAATTTGAATTCAAAAAAAATTGATTTTATCTCCAAATCTAATTTGAATTCAAAAAAATTTGATATCTATCTCCAAGGATAATTTGAATTTTAAAAAAATTTGAATTTTTTTTATCTTTATCTTCAGTTAGTTTATAAATAGCAAACTGAGTATTTAGAAAAAGGGTTGGTAATTCTCTGGTTGGCAATTTTTTGGTAGGAAAAATTTCGTAAGAAGAGGTTGGCCAATTTTTTGTTGGAAAAATTTCTTAAAGAGGTTGGCAATTTTTTGGTTGGAAAAATTTCGTAAGAAGAGGTTGGACATTTTTTTGTTGGAAAAATTTCGTAAGAAGGGGTTGGCAATTCTTAGATTGGAGATTTTCATTAGCAAAGGTTTTCTTTTCATATCAAATTTTTTATCTCTTCGAAAAAACGAATTAGGAAGAACTCGAGAAAGTGAAAAAAACTTTCTTTCCTCAATCTATCCTTCTCAGATTCGAAATTGCTTACAAAAGATAAAAGAGAAATCAAGAAAGAGAAATCAATTCTATTCTCTTGATTTATCTTCCCAAAATTCCGAATTATTTGAATAGAACAATTTTTGTAAGAGAATTTGTCTTTAATAGTTTTCTTCGGTCAATCAATCCTTGTAGAATTCAAGGGAACTCCACGCAACATTCACCTTCCAAAAATTAACATTCCAAGGATAAACATTCTGGATTAGCCATTCCATAAAATGAATTAATTTATTTTAATTAACCTGTTTTTATCACTTTATTTGCTTTATTGGTAATTTATTATATGGAAAAAATGAATGAAAATATGAAATCTTGGATTTAAGTTGATTTTTCCTTTTTTTTTTTTTTATGTTTCGAATTAATTGACGGGCTAAAGGCCTCACCGACGGCTGTCGTGAGGAATTCCTTCCTCCCATCGGTCACCTCAGGAACGGCCACCCTCGTCCCCTTAGCCGTCCCTGGGTCTCTTTCTTTCCTCATTTTTTATTATTTTCATTCCTTCATTTTGCTTTTTGGTTTCCATGCATTTTAGGTAATTCATTTCCACATTTCCTATTGTTTTAATTATCTATTTTGCTTCGATATCTTTATTTTGCTAACATGTTATTTGTATTTTTGTGAGTTTCTTTATTTTGTTGAATATCGGATGCCGGAAAAGGGAACTAACTAGGATGATTCGAGGAAGATGAATCAGTTCATTTTTTCTACCCTATTTCTCCCATTAGTTTATTTTTCTCAATTCCTATTCATTATAAATGTTATTTCCGTATTCGTTAATATAAAATGCAGCAAGAGATTTCTACAAATGGATGAGGCTTAAATAAAACAGGACCAATGTCCTAATTTTCCCTCCAAACAAAATCGACACTTCAATATTATTCTTTGTAAGCGAGAACCGATGTCTTCATCCCTAATAAATATCACATTTTATGCGTGATCTACATGTCATTTTATTGGAGGTTGTGTTCCTTTCCTAGTTTTATTGTAAATTATTGTACTTTTATCTACTTTATTCTGAATTTACTTTATTTACACCTTTTATTATCTAATTGATTTGCGCTTTAATAATTGAATTAAAATGTATGAGGAAAGGAATGAAATTTTAATTACAAAACTCGATCGTAACTTTGACCAAGGTATGAATAAGTGTGTAGTCCCGAACTCTCTCTGATTTTAGGCTTCATGAGGTTAGATAAAACCTTTCTAATGTTCTATTGGGAAGAGAATTCATAAAAATCTCATGTTGCCCAAAATAGACTTATACGCAATGTCTTAGGTTTCATGAGATTAAATGAATCTTTCCAACGTTCTATTGGAATGGGAATTTCAAAATATCTCTTGTTAACCAAAATAAACATATACGCATTGTCTTAGACTCAGTGAGGCTAGATGAACTTTCCCTATATTTTATTGGGTGGCGACTCCAAAACATCTCTTGTTGCCCAAAATAGACACCCCCATAATCATTACAGTTCTTATGAACCTCTCTCGATCCCTAAAAGCTGGTTTTCGAGGCCTCAAGGGTTTGGCTCGCGTCACAATAACACTTTTCTACTCTAATCTTTTCATAAGTATCATCCTTTTACAAACTTCTTTTCATAGGTTATAACCTTATAGTTTTTGCTTATTTGTAAGAATATTATTTCATATACTATGTAAAGCATTTAGGATAAATATATCTAAATTTATAATATACTGAACTTAAAGTTGAGTATATTATTTTTTAAACATATAATACATCAAGTTTCTTAAGGTTATTTGTTGTTATTATTATTATTATTATTATTATTATTATTATTATATGCAACTAATAACTTTAGATAAATACATATATCACGATATAATATGCCAAAATCTTAATATATTGTAGGATGAAATGATTGTAAAGTGTCCTAATATTCTCTACTGTATAGTCAAAGGTAGTATATGGTTCAAATTTGATTATTTGAATGAACATGGCTTTGTGGTTAATCTTACTTTACAGCTTAACTTTCAAATATAACACAATCCTTTACCCCAATTTCCTTCCAATGGAACAACGCCATTTGGATCTACATCTTTACTAAGTGACTCTATAACTTTTACTATGACCTTCAAACTCTCATTCCAGCCTAAAATAAAACAAATTAATTCGTATAAATAAATGATGTTAAGTTGATATACCTATTGTTGACAAAAATATTATTACTTTATAAAATTATTAACTTTAATTTTTTAAATAATATTACAAGTCTAGAATTACCACATATATAATTATAAACTTTAATTTTCATACTTATTGACTTTATAAAATTATAAACTTTAATTTTCTAAACAATATTACAAGTCTAGAATTACCACATGTATAATTATAAACTTTAATTTTTCAAATAATATTAAAAGTCTAGAATACTCCTAAAATCATTTATTACATAGTTGATTCAACCAATTTAATTAGGATTCATGCTATAAGAGAGAAAGGAAATACTAACATTGATCCATGATTGCAAAAGTTTTACCCAACCTCTCATTTCACTTTTCTTCATTCTTTTTTAATAGTGCAATAACGTACTTTTTTATATTTTGATTACTATATTTTTCTATTATATAAAGGGAGAGGGAAGGGTTCTCTTTTTTATAATAAAATGTTAGTGATTCTAAAATTCTCTAAAAGCCCAATAACCATTATTTTGGTCCCACCTTACATTAGAATCAACCCAAGTAATATAGGCTTTTATGGTTATTAAAATTAATCTAACAATCTCCCATATGGCCCATGTTACGATTTAATGATTCAACAATATACTTTAAACATGCACCATATATCGAATCTATCAAGTCATCAAACTTGAATGAATTGAAATGATGGGATCATGGTGGTAAGACAATCAACTCAACTTTGATTCTAATCTAATGATATGAGTCTTTCCATGTATCACACAATCAACTCAACTAAAAATAACTGTAATCGAGAAATATTGTAATTCTCAACTTTGATGTTTTTCTTAAAACATAATTTGTCATCATAGTAAGACAATGTGTGTACACTATATAATGTGGCAACCAACATGTAAGCAAAAAAATAACTTTAATTGAATTCATAATTGCCAAAACAATAATAGCAAATAACCAAACATATGTATATACATAACATGATCTCACGCTAACAAGGACTTATCTATAATGCCCATCCTTTCAACATGACTAGTAAATGTTTTAGGTGGTAATCATTTAGTTAACGGATCTGCTATCATTACATCAGTTCCAATATGCTCAATTGACGATTTATGCTTTTGCACTTCTTTTTTTACTGACAACTATTTCAAATCCATGTGTTTAGCACCCTTAGAATACTTGTCATTTTTATAGAAAAAGACAGCTGTGAAATTATCACAATAAATTCTTAGCGGTCTAGCTATACTGTCGATAATACCTAACCCTAAGATAAAGTTTTGCAACCACAATGCTTGAATAGTGACCTCAAAGCATGCCACAAATTCAACCTCCATAGTGGAAGTAGCAATGAAAGACTATTTTCCACTCTTTCAAAAAATTACCCCTCCTACTAGTTGGAATAGATAATCGAAAGTAGATTTCCTTGAGTCTACACAAATAGCATAGTCTATGTCACACCCCGTTTGCCCCCTAGTTGAATGAGCCATATGTGTATGTGTGTGCATTTGCATAAGTCTAGCATAATAAGGGCATTTTGGTAATATATGTGTTGCACTATGGTATGAATTAGTTGGGATAGATTTGTGTGTGCGTGAGTGCACCATAGTAGGGTATGCACTAGTGGGTTATTGTGGTGTGTGGGCATGCATATGTTTGTAGGGTGTGTTTGTGGGGCTATGCTTGAGTGTGTGTGTTCACACATTTGTAGGGTATGCATTAGTTGGGAGAGTCTTGTGTGCATGTGATACATTTAGTTAGGGTGTGAGTAAATGATCTCCTCCACTAGATGGTTGACATGTGTAAAGGGGAAGGAAAGATGGGGAAAGAGGAAATGAAAAAGGGAAATCTGATTTTTGAAACCCATTCCCGTTTTATCTTCTTCTTCTTCTTCTTCTTCTTCTTCCTCCTTTGCACTCTCCTAAGTGTTCTACTTAGATTCAAGCTCAAGTGGTGGAATTAATTACTCCCTTTCATCTTCCTTGGTAAGTTTATACTTTTTCCTTTTTGGTTATTCATGCATTTTCTTCTTCTTCTTGGGTTTGATCTAAGCTAGGGTTTGTGTTCTTGGTGTTTGGGTGCTTGTTTGTGCTTAGTTGAGCCTCCTCGTGAGCCAAAGGGCAAGGAGAAGGCTGGACCTAGTGGATCCAAGCAATAGGAGCTAAGGATTTGAAGGTTTGGGAATTTCTTGGTTTTCTTATATATATATGTTTATGTATGAGATTTGATAGTTTCTTTGAATTAGCTTGTTATATGTCCTTTATTTTGATGTATATGCAACGGGTTTTCGTTTTGGAATGTGGATCTTGCAAGAGCATGAGTTAATTTTGGTAATATTAGAGTTGATGTGGTTTTGTGCATAAATTGGGATGTTGGATGATTCTTGAAATTGGAGGTTTAATTTAATGAATTGTAGGAAATTTCTTGTTATTAATGTTATATTATGGTTGTTGATGCTATTGGATGGCTGGGTTTGAGGTAAGAGGCTCATGGTTGAATTTTGTGTGTGGATGGGCGATTTTGGAGGAGGAAAATCTGCAGAATTATGTAGATTTTTGAAATCCCGACGCTGTCGTGATCGCGACTACTATCGCGAGCGCGACAGAGAGCGGTGATTGGAACTTCGCTATCGCGAGCCCGCGACAGCCGAGGTGATTAGCATCCTCTGTCGCGAGCGCGACAACTGTCACGATCGCGACAGAGCGCGATGCTGGCCAAGTGCTATCGCGAGCATGCGATTCGTCGCGAGCCCGTTACAGCAACATTTATTCTCTGTCGCGATCGCGACACCCATCGCGAGCGAGATAGAGCCTGGCCTTCTGTCCTCCTCGCGGTTGGGAAATCCGTTGCGCGTGCAACGAAGAGACTTCGGTCTCTGTCGCGAGCGCGACAGTTCCTGTATGCTGAATGAATTGTTTCTTCGTTGCGTGTGGTGTTTGAACTCCAGTTTTTTTTAGCATTTATGAGATTTATGCTTGATATCTTAAGAACAATATGAATGCGGATCCATGATATGATTATGTACATGATGATGATGATGATTTTGGAAATTATGAAATGGATTGAATGGTTTATGCATGACCTGCTAGAGTCTAGAAAGTGGATAGTTAGGCATGCCTAATAGAGTCTTATAGCTACAGCCCTCAGTTCCGTTTGGACCCCGATCAGGTCCCCGTTTGGTTCCTCGCGAACCCTTTTATGAAAGGATCTTGTTTAAGGTCCCCTTTGAAATTGTTTTGCAAAAGTTAAAAGTATCTTCATTTTATCGGCTCGTACCCGTAAAGTACTGTCCGTATCGGCTCGTACCCGTAAAGTACTATCCGTATACTCGTTATCCACTCCCTCGAGTCAGCAGGTGCCTGGTATGAATTGTGTTATGAGGAAATTTATGTGATACATGTGTGAACTCACAAGTGAAAAGTATAATCTGTTATGGGAATATAAATATCGTTATGCACTTCTGAATGTATGGCTTAGTATATGCATGCTTATGCAACTGATATGCTATGTGTACGGTATATTTTAATATACGCTTGTGTTTTGCTTGATGACCGTTGTGAATGGTTGTCCTTTTTATATGTGTGTTTCCCCACTAAGCGTTTATCGCTTAGCACGGTGTGTTTAGCTGTGCAGGTGCGGAAGGAGTTGCCTTGGGAGAGTCGCCGCAGTCTAAGCCAACGCAGCAGGGTTTAGAATAGGATTGAGTTTTGTAGTTTGAGATTCTTTTTGTATAGAACTCTCTTATATTGATTTTGTAATAGCTTCCGCTTTTGGCTTATGTAATTCGGGATTGTAATTAATTGTTGTATCTCTTTGTTGATCAGAACAGTAATGTAATGACTTCCATTATATTAATGCATGATCAGCTTAATTCTTGAATGGTTTTGTAAAGTTTTAAATTACCCTATATTTCGGCATGTATGTCGATGTATGAATGTATGTATATTTTATATCTGTGTGGTGGCACCTCTACTCATACGGCATCTCACTCCTTATCGGATGGGATCGCCTGAGTACAGGTAAGGGGTGTTACATGTTGTGGTATCAGAGACTAGGTTTAGGCATTTCTGGGTGATTGTTTGTGTGATGCCATGTGTTGATATGTCTATGTCTAGAACTATGTTGGCTGATGCGGCTGTCCTCTTGTTTATTAGATGGATTCTGATTCTGCTCACGGTGCGCTCGAGGAATCCGCTGAAAGTGTGAATCCTCTAGCTGTAGATCCGTCTATTTCTATTTCGGTATCGGCTCAACGTGCTAGGGTCCAGCCCGAGGCCATTGCCATGCCTTTTGAGGCAATATTCAGATTACATCAGGACATGGTTTGGGTTTTGGAAACGGTGACTGCCCCGAAAGCTCCGATAGAGAGTTTAAGAAGAGCTGGTGTTGAGGATTTTTATGGGACCGGGCTTGATGAGTCAGAGGTAGCTGAAAGGTGGCTTGATAAGGTGAAAAGAGCTTTAAGGGAAGTTAGGTGTCCTCCTGATCAGCAAGCTGAGTGTGCTGTGGCTTTGCTTCAGGGGTCGGCTTATGAATGGTGGGAGTTCGTTTGTAGGTGACCTCAGATGCCTGATCCAGTTACTTGGGATTTCTTTAGTGAGGAGTTCACTAAGAAGTATGAGCGCAGTTTCTGAGTTTGAGGCAAAGGGCCTTGTCAGTTTTGGATTATGAGAAGGAGTTTAATTGGTTATCTCGGTATGCTTCGCGTGGGGTTATGACAGATGATTTCAGATGTAAGCATTTTAAAGCCGGGTTGAACGACTCGTTGAAGATTGCTTTGATCTCTTTGATGGTTACACCGGGAGTAAGTTATTATCAGATTGCTGAGGCTGCCATGAAGGCGGAGAAGACGGAATCTTTGGTTAGGGAGAGAGCTCAGCGAAGGAACTCTGCTAGAGGTGGTTTTTCTTCATCTTCGGGTAAGAGATCTAGGAACCCGCAAGATGAACCAGCAGCTGGTTCGGCCACTAGAGGAAGAAGGCAAGGTTCAGCGGCAGTATCTTGTTCTGGTAGAGGTGGTAGATCTGATGTGACGCCTATTTGTGAGCATTGCCATAAGGTTCACCGGGGTGAGTGTAGGTGGCTCACTAGTGGATGCTTTAGGTGTGGGAGCACCGAGCACCGTCTGGCTAGTTGTCCGCAGATGAGTGAGGATTCGGGACCTCAGGGAGGAGCTAGCAGAGTTGGATCGAATGCTTCTCAGGCTGCAAGAGGTAGAGGTAGAGGTAGAGGTCGAGGTGGTCGACCTAGAGATGGAACTGTTTCTGAGACTGTTGAGCGTCCTCCTCCAGTTGTAGTGAGAGCTTATGCAGTTAGAGCCAGAGAGGAGCAGGATGCCCCTGATGTGATTGCTGGTAAGTTCCTACTCCATGACACTGAATTATATGCTCTAATAGATCCTGGCTCCACACACTCATATTTGTGCACAGATAAGATTATTGATAAGTTGCATGTGGTAGATCAGTTAGACTATGAGATTTGTGTGACCAATCCATTAGGGCATAGTGTCAGTGTGAGTAGAGTTTATAGGTGTAACACCCCCATACCCCCGGTAAGGAATATCGGGGCGCTACGCGGACACTTACGTATACATGTACATGCATTAGCGGAAGCGATAGCATAAACACATCCTTTAAAAGTAATTAAATACTACACTAGGGCCCACTTGCATTTCATATTAACTACATATACATTTGCATGTGATTTTTCTACTTATATTACATAATGATGTTACTTAAAATGTAAAAACTCTATCTTTAACTTATACAAAAAAGGTATAACAAAACTCCTAGTGGCCTTGACCTGCAGATGTCCGCTCACTGATCCGAACCTGTAACCTACACGGAAATAAACATCCGTGCTAAGCGATAACGCTTAGTGGGGATAAAATAATGCAAAGGACTTCTTTACGAAGTCACAAATAAATCACACATTTCATGTAACAAAATCAACTAGCTCATGCATATAGTTCTTATACATATACAGATTGCATGCTCAATTATCAAATACTATGAGTTCACATGCATATAACATCTACTCTTTCACTAATTCCTGTACACTACATCTTGTACATTTCATTTATTCAATTATACATTATCATGTAACCACATTCATGTCAATACACTCATGTAATCATGTACTTGTATACAGAACTGTAATGTACTTAAACATTACTCTCATGTACTATGGCTTCATTCGAAGCAACACTATAATCATCTCAAGTTCACTGCACATCATTTAACAAAACAAGCCTGAGTTCCTCTCATGGTGGATACGGGACGCTAAAAAAAAACATTTTCGATAGACCGAAGTCACAAAACATTTTTCATATATCTCTATTAATGACCATTCTCGGAGGTCGACCCGCTTCTGTAACACCCCCATTCCCATACGTAGGCGATCCCATCCGATAAGGAGTAAGATGCCGTATGAGACAAGGTGTCACCAAACAAAAGCAAAGCAAAATATATATATCCATTCATAACATACATTCAGAAATACAGAATAATTAAAAACTTTACATGCAGAAAGCAAAAGCTGATCATGCATTACTATAATTAAACTATTACAATAATGATCTGATCAACTAGCTGAACAAAATAATATTACATATACAAAATATAGATACAAAAGCGGAAGCTGATACAAAACTGATACTGAGAGTTCTATACAAAAAGAATCATCACTGGTACAAAAATAGCCCTACACTAAAAACTCTTCTGTGTTGGCTTGATGACGGCGACTCTCACAAGGCAAAACTCCTTCCGCACCTGCACGGGTAAACACACCGTGCTAAGCGATAAACGCTTAGTGGGGAAACACACATAACTTATGGACGGCCACTCACAGTGGTCGTCAAGGCATAACACATTCACAATGGCAAAATGCAAAGGTTATAACATCTACCATATAAACATGCTCATATTTAAAAGTCATACCTTCAGTATCTCATAATCATATCCATTATAGAATAATCCAGCATGTATTTCATCATTAAACTCATTCAGATATTCCATTCAAAGCCATATCAGATCAGAACATTTCCATTCACATTTAAAGAATACCTGCTGACTCTAGACAGTGGATAACGAGTGTACTGAGGGTACCTTACGGGTACGAATAAAATACTGAGGGTACCTCACAGGTACAAGTCAAATATTATATCATTAATCAAAACATGTTATTTATATACTGAGGGAATCTTAAACAAGATTCTATACTGAAGGGTTCGCGAGGAACCAAACGGGGACCTGATCGGGGTCTAAACTGAACTGAGGGCTGCAGCTAAAGACTCTATTAGGCATGCCTAACTATCCACTTACTTGACTCTAGCAGGTTATGCGTCAAACTGATCACATTTCAGGATATAGAGTATAATTCATCAGAAGATCATGCTATCACGCATATCGAAGCATCAAACAGTAAGACATGCATCATACAACAGTAAAGTCCATTATGAAGAAATACCAAATTCAGTTCTGAGTTAAAAACCAGGAAATTTCGGAAAAACGAGCTGAACGGAGAATCGGGCGAGGTTGGCTGGTCACAAGACGTGACTGGCCTTCTCAACAGGCAGGTCACGGCGTGACCTAGGGTCACGTCTCGTGACGTGCTTGTTTCTCGCCTATCGCGTTTCGTGATCCTCGCGGGTCACGCAATGCTTATGCAGGTCACGGCGTGACCGAGGGTCACGCGACGTGACGCTGCTTCTCCCTCGCAGATCACGTTGCGTGATCTTACAGATCACGCAACGCCTCTTCTTCGCAGGTCGCACGACGTGACCGAAGATCACGTCGCGTGACTTGCTTGTTCTTCAGCTGGTCACGCGACTGGCTTCTCAGCAGGCATGTCACGGCGTGACCGAGGGTCACGTCTCGTGACTTGCCTTCTTCCGTAGCGAGTCACGCGACATGAAGAAATTCAACAGATTCAACAGTACTTCGACTTTTCCAAAATTTCCAGAATTCTCAGAATAACAATTTCAATCCCAATTTGATTTTAACCCATACAAACCTGTCTTTACCTTCCAGAAATCATCTCAATTCACATAATCAATATACATGCAACTCAATTTAGCATTTAAACAACCAAATCAAGACTAATTGATTCAAGCTCTTCAAGAACATATAAACCCTAGAATTCACAGTAAACATCAAAATCGCACAAATCACAATCATAAATTCCCAAACCTGAATTCTAGGCCTCTATCACTTATCTCCACTAGGACCAACAACTTCTTTGCCCTTAGGTTCGCGAGGAGCTTCAACTAATCACAAATTCAATAAGAACATTCAACAAAACAAACCCTAAGTTAAACCTAACTCAAGGAAGAAGATGCAAATGACATAAAGGGAAACTAAGATGAGAATTGCAGTGACTTACCAAGTTAGAAGCAAGAGTGACTAATTTCCACTACCACAATTTGATCTACAGCAAGTAGCAATTAGGAAAGGGAAAAGAAGAAGAAGATGGAGCTAGAAAGGGAAAAACGTGAATTGATCTTCCCCTCACTCATACTTCTTTTCTTTATTCATTTCCCTAACCTAATACACATGTCAATTTCTTGGTGGTGGAATTTAATCACTCACACCCTAACTCAACACATCACACACACCAAATGCAACCTCAATTAAATGTATTCTACAATGGTATAAGCAAATGCACGCAAATGATTCCCAACTAATAACACCCTAATATGGTATGCTCAAGTGTACACAAGTAATTCCTAATTAATTCACACACTAATGCCATGTATGTACCCACACAATAATAAAACCCCAAAATCATGCATTTTACTAAAATACCCTTATGAAATACTGTACACATGCGAATGCTTACACATACAGACAGACAGATAGACAGACAGACAGGCTCATTCTACTAGGGGGCAAATGGGGTGTTACAACTCTCCCCTACTAATAAGAATTTCGTCCTCGAAATTCTCACCTGAACTGAATAACTGTGGATATTGAGCTCTCATCGACTCCTCTGGTTCCCAAGTCACTTACTCGACTCCATGATGGATCCATAATACTTTAACCAAAGGAATCTGCTTATTTCTCAACTGCCTAACCTCTCGGGCTAAAATAGCTCGCGGTTCCTCATCATAAGAGAAGTCTGGCTGAACCTGGATATCCTGAACTGACAGAACATGAGAAGGATCTGACCTGTACCGACGAAGCATTGAAACGTGAAACACATCATGTAACTTTGCTAACTCCATCGGTAACGCCAATCTATAGGCTACAGGTCCTACCTTAGCCAAAATCTCATAAGGTCCAATGAAACGAGGACTAAGCTTACCCTTCTTTCCAAATCGAAGTACTCTCCTCCAAGGAGAAACTTTAAGGAAAACTTTGTCCCCGATCTCAAATTGCACGTCTTTCCTCTTCAAATTGGCATAAGACTTCTGTCGATCCTTGGCTGCCTTCAAATTCCGCTGCACTACTCTGATCTTCTCTTCAGTATCTCTAACCAAGTCTGGTCCAATCATAGATCTCTCGGATAGCTCAGTCCAACAAATCGGAGTCCTACACTGACGACCATACAAAGCCTCATAAGGTGCCATACCAATACTCGACTGAAAACTGTTGTTGTAGGCAAACTCCATCAATGATACATATCTGTCCCAGCTACCCGGAAAATCCAAAGCACAAGCCCTCATCATATCCTCCAGAATCTGAATAACTCGCTCTGACTGACCATCGGTCTGAGGATGAAACGCTGTACTGAAGTTCAACCTAGTGCCCAAAGCTCTCTGTAACTCCTTCCAAAACTTGGAAGTAAATCTCGGATCCCGATCTGACATTATGGACAAGGGCACACCATGCAACCGAACTATCTCATCCACATAGATACTGGCTAATCTGTCCATGGAGTAGTCCACTCTAACCGGCAGAAAGTGAGCTGATTTCGTAAGCCGATCCACAATAACCCAAACTGAATCATGCTTCCTCTGAGTCAAAGGCAAACCAGAAACAAAGTCCATGGCGATGTCGTCCCATTTCCACTCAGGAATGGATAAAGGCATGAGTAAACCTGAAGGTACCTGATGCTCGGCCTTTACCTGCTGACAAGTCAAGCACTTGGAAACAAAGTCCACTATATCACGCTTCATACCGGACCACCAATAGAATTGCTTCATGTCTCTGTACATCTTCCCACTGCCCGGATGCATAGTAAAGACTGAACTATGCGCCTCACTCATAAGCTGACTCCTCAAATCCTCAGACTCTGGCACACATAAACGATCTCTGAACATAAGTACCTCATCCTGAACTGAAAACTCTGATGGCTTACCCGATCTAACCTCATGCACAATCCGCTGAAGCCTCTGGTCATCTCTCTGAGCATCCACTATCCTCTGTCTCAAAGTGGGCTTCACACGTAACTGGGCAAGCAAAGCCCCATCTGAACCAAAATGCCATCTGAATCGCCTCAAAAACAAAGCTGAAACTGATTTCCGACTCAAAGCATCGGCGACTACATTGGCCTTACCAGGATGGTAATCCACAATGCAGTCGTAGTCCTTAAACAACTCAAGCCATCTGCACTGTCTCATATTCAACTCTTTCTGTGAGAGGAAGTACTTTAAACTCTTATGGTCAGAGAAGATCCTACACTTTTCCCCATACAAGTAGTGACGCCAAATCTTCAAAGCAAAGATCACAGCTGCTAACTCTAAATCATGCGTCGGATAGTTCTTCTAATGTGGCTTCAACTGACGAGAAGCATAAGCCACTACTTTTCCTTCCTGCATCAGCACACATCCAAGACCAACTCCAGAAGCATCACTGTAAATGACAAACTCCTTACCCGAGATGGGTTGAGTAAGGATAGGAGCCTCAACAAGCAACTGCTTTAACCGATCAAAACAAGACTGACACCTGTCCGACCACTCAAATCTGACCCCTTTCCTCAACAATCTAGTCATAGGAGCAGTAATCACAGAAAATCCCTTAACGAACCGACGATAATAACCTGCTAAACCGAGGAAACTCCTCACTTCCTGAACATTTCGAGACGCTTTCCAATCAACTATCGCCTCAATCTTGGCTGGATCCACCTGGATACCTCTAGCTGAAATAATGTGACCCAAGAATGAAACTTCTCGAAGCTAGAAATCACACTTGCTAAGCTTAGCAAACAACTGATGCTCTCTTAACATCTGCAAAACCAGTCTGAGATGCTCCTCATGCTCACTCTCATCCCTGGAATATACTAAGATGTCATCAATGAACACTACTACAAATCGATCTAAGTATGGCCTAAACACGCGATTCATCAGATCCATAAAAGCCGCTGGAGCATTTGTCAAACCAAACGGCATCACAAGAAACTCATAGTGGCCATACCTAGTCCGAAATGCAGTCTTCACCACATCTGCATCCTGAACCCGTAGCTGGTAATACCCTGATCGAAGATCTATCTTGGAAAAGACACCCGCACCTCAAAGCTGATCAAATAAATCCTCAATCCTAGGCAAAGGATACTTGTTCTTCACTGTAACTTTATTAATCTGGCGGTAGTCAATACACATCCGCAGGGATCCATCTTTCTTCTTGACAAACAGTACTGGAGCTCCCCATGGAGATATGCTCGGTCTAATAAACCCCTTATCCAATAACTCTTGTAGCTGAGATTTAAGTTCCCTCAACTCTACAGGAGCCATCCGATAAGGTGCTCTCGAAATAGGTGTTGTACCTGGCATAATCTCAATGGACAACTCAACCTCTCTCTCAGGAGGCAAACCAGGCAACTCGCTCGGGAACACATCACTAAACTCCCGCACTACAGGAATGTCCTCAATCTGAACCTGATCCCTCCTGGAATCTAACACAACTGCTAGAAAAGCCTCACAACCTTTCCTGATAAATCTCTTGGCTTGCATCGCAGAAATAACATTATTAACAGAACTAGCACCCAAACCTTTCAAAAACACAAGAGACTGACTTCTATCCCGAAGTACAACTGTCTTCCTATGACAATCCACTACAGCCCGATGCTTTCCCAACCAGTCCATACCCAGAATCAAGTCAAACTCTCTGAAAGGTAACTCAATCAGATCCGCTGGAAGCACAACTCCCTCAACAATCATAGGACAACTCCTAAAAACTCTACTCACACTGACACTATGCCCTAATGGACTGGTCACATAAATCTCATAATCTAACTGATCAACTGAATGCAATTTATCAACAATTCTATCTGTGCACAAATATGAGTGTGTGGAACCAGGATCAATTAGAGCATACAACTCAGTGTCATGGAGTAGGAACTTACCAGCAATAACATCAGCCGCATCCTGCTCATCTCTGGCTCTTATAGCATAAGCTCTAATGGCACCCTGAGGAGGATGCTCAACAGTCTCAGAAGCAGCTCCATCTCTATGCCGGCCACCTCTACCTCTACCTCGGCCTCTGCCACGGGTAGCCTGAGAAGCATTCGAACCGACCCTACTGCCCTCTCTCTGGGAACCTGAATCCTCCTGCAATCTCAGACAACTGGCCAACTGATGCTCAGAACTCCCACACCTGAAGCATGCACCGGTGAGCCACCTACACTCACCCCGATGTGACTTACTACAATGAGGACAAGCTGGTGTAGTCTCAGCTCTACCACCCCTACCAGAACCTGACACAGCTGTAGAACCCTGACGTCTACCTCTAGAAGCCGGACCAGATGCTGACTCATCCTGTGGGTTCCTAGATCTCTTACTCGAAGAAGATCCTCCACGAGAAGAACTCCTCCTCTGAGCTCTCTCTCTCATCACAGTCTCATTCAACTCAGCTCTCACAGCAGCCTCAACAATCTGATAGTAGCTAACCCCAGGTATACACATCAAGGAAATCAAAGCAATCTTCAGAGACTCATTTAACCCTGCCTCGAAATGCTTGCATCTAAAATCATCAGTCATAACTCCTCGTGGGGCATAGCGAGATAACCTGTTGAACTCTTTCTCATAATCAGCTACAGACATGGCCCTCTGTCTCAAACCCAAAAACTGCGCCCATCTCGAATCTCTATAGGTCTGAGTGATGTACTTCTTTGTGAACTCACCCTCAAAGAACTCCCAAGTAATCGGATCCGGTAACTGAGGATGCATGCATACTAACTCCCACCATTCAAAAGCAGACCCCTGAAGAAGAGCTAATGCACACTCTGCCTGCTGGTCGGGAGGACACCGAATCTCTCTCAAAGCATGCTTCACTTTATCTAACCATCTCTCTGCAGTCTCAGACTCATTCAAACCGGTACCGTAGAAATCCTCAACTCCTGCCCTCCTCAGATTTTCCATAGGTGCTCTAGGAGCAGTCACTCTCTCCAACACCCTGGCCATGTCCTGATGCAGTCTAAACATAGCCTCCAAGGGCATGGCTGCGGCCTCGGGCTGAACCCTAGCATGCTGAGTCGACACAGTAACAGAAACAGACTGATCTACAGCGGGAGGATTCACACTCTTGACGGATTCCTCACGCGCACCATGAGCAGAATTAGAAGCCATCTAAACAAACAAGAAACAACCGTATCAGCCAACACAGATCTAGACACATACACATCTAAGAAACTAAGAACAATCACAACAACACCCAGAAACGCCTAAACCTATGCTCTGATACCACTAACTGTAACACCCCCATTCCCATACGTAGGCGATCCCATCCGATAAGGAGTAAGATGCCGTATGAGACAAGGTGTCACCAAACAAAAGCAAAGCAAAATATATATATCCATTCATAACATACATTCAGAAATACAGAATAATTAAAAACTTTACATGCAGAAAGCAAAAGCTGATCATGCATTACTATAATTAAACTATTACAATAATGATCTGATCAACTAGCTGAACAAAATAATATTACATATACAAAATATAGATACAAAAGCGGAAGCTGATACAAAACTGATACTGAGAGTTCTATACAAAAAGAATCATCACTGGTACAAAAATAGCCCTACACTAAAAACTCTTCTGTGTTGGCTTGATGACGGCGACTCTCACAAGGCAAAACTCCTTCCGCACCTGCACGGGTAAACACACCGTGCTAAGCGATAAACGCTTAGTGGGGAAACACACATAACTTATGGACGGCCACTCACAGTGGTCGTCAAGGCATAACACATTCACAATGGTAAAATGCAAAGGTTATAACATCTACCATATAAACATGCTCATATTTAAAAGTCATACCTTCAGTATCTCATAATCATATCCATTATAGAATAATCAAGCATGTATTTCATCATTAAACTCATTCAGATATTCCATTCAAAGCCATATCAGATCAGAACATTTCCATTCACATTTAAAGAATACCTGCTGACTCTAGACAGTGGATAACGAGTGTACTGAGGGTACCTTACGGGTACGAATCGAATACTGAGGGTACCTCACAGGTACAAGTCAAATATTATATCATTAATCAAAACATGTTATTTATATACTGAGGGAATCTTAAACAAGATTCTATACTGAAGGGTTCGCGAGGAACCAAACGGGGACCTGATCGGGGTCCAAACTGAACTGAGGGCTGCAGCTAAAGACTCTATTAGGCATGCCTAACTATCCACTTACTTGACTCTAGCAGGTTATGCGTCAAACTGATCACATTTCAGGATATAGAGTATAATTCATCAGAAGATCATGCTATCACGCATATCAAAGCATCAAACAGTAAGACATGCATCATACAACAGTAAAGTCCATTTTGAAGAAATACCAAATTCAGTTCTGAGTTAAAAACCAGGAAATTTCGGAAAAACGAGCTGAACGGAGAATCGGGCGAGGTTGGCTGGTCACAAGACGTGACTGGCCTTCTCAACAGGCAGGTCACGGCGTGACCTAGGGTCACGTCTCGTGACCTGCTTGTTTCTCGCCTATCGCGTTTCGTGATCCTCGCGGGTCACGCAATGCTTATGCAGGTCACGGCGTGACCGAGGGTCACGCGACGTGACGCTGCTTCTCCCTCGCAGATCACGTTGCGTGATCTTACAGATCACGCAACGCCTCTTCTTCGCAGGTCGCACGACGTGACCGAAGATCACGTCGCGTGACTTGCTTGTTCTTCAGCTGGTCACGCGACTGGCTTCTCAGCAGGCATGTCACGACGTGACCGAGGGTCACGTCTCGTGACTTGCCTTCTTCCGTAGCGAGTCACGCGACATGAAGAAATTCAACAGATTCAACAGTACTTCGACTTTTCCAAAATTTCCAGAATTCTCAGAATAACAATTTCAATCCCAATTTGATTTTAACCCATACAAACCTGTCTTTACCTTCCAGAAATCATCTCAATTCACATAATCAATATACATGCAACTCAATTTAGCATTTAAACAACCAAATCAAGACTAATTGATTCAAGCTCTTCAAGAACATATAAACCCTAGAATTCACAGTAAACATCAAAATCGCACAAATCACAATCATAAATTCCCAAACCTGAATTCTAGGCCTCTATCACTTATCTCCACTAGGACCAGCAACTTCTTTGCCCTTAGGTTCGTGAGGAGCTTCAACTAATCACAAATTCAATAAGAACATTCAACAAAACAAACCCTAAGTTAAACCTAACTCAAGGAAGAAGATGCAAATGACATAAAGGGAAACTAAGATGAGAATTGCAGTGACTTACCAAGTTAGAAGCAAGAGTGACTAATTTCCACTACCACAATTTGATCTACAGCAAGTAGCAATTAGGAAAGGGAAAAGAAGAAGAAGATGGAGCTAGAAAGGGAAAAACGTGAATTGATCTTCCCCTCACTCATACTTCTTTTCTTTATTCATTTCCCTAACCTAATACACATGTCAATTTCTTGGTGGTGGAATTTAATCACTCACACCCTAACTCAACACATCACACACACCAAATGCAACCTCAATTAAATGTATTCTACAATGGTATAAGCAAATGCACGCAAATGATTCCCAACTAATAACACCCTAATATGGTATGCTCAAGTGTACACAAGTAATTCCTAATTAATTCACACACTAATGCCATGCATGTACCCACACAATAATAAAACCCCAAAATCATGCATTTTACTGAAATACCCTTATGAAATACTGTACACATGCGAATGCTTACACATACAGACAGACAGATAGACAGACAGACAGGCTCATTCTACTAGGGGGCAAATGGGGTGTTACAACTCTCCCCTACTAATAAGAATTTTGTCCTCGAAATTCTCACCTGAACTGAATAACTGTGGATATTGAGCTCTCATCGACTCCTCTGGTTCCCAAGTCGCTTCCTCGACTCCATGATGGATCCATAATGCTTTAACCAAAGGAAACTGCTTATTTCTCAACTGCCTAACCTCTCGGGCTAAAATAGCTCGCGGTTCCTCATCATAAGAGAAGTCTGGCTGAACCTGGATATCCTGAACTGACAGAACATGAGAAGGATCTGACCTGTACCGACGAAGCATTGAAACGTGAAACACATCATGTAACTTTGCTAACTCCATCGGTAATGCCAATCTATAGGCTACAGGTCCTACCTTAGCCAAAATCTCATAAGGTCCAATGAAACAAGGACTAAGCTTACCCTTCTTTCCAAATCGAAGTACTCTCCTCCAAGGAGAAACTTTAAGGAAAACTTTGTCCCCGATCTCAAATTGCACGTCTTTCCTCTTCAAATTGGCATAAGACTTCTGTCGATCCTTGGCTGCCTTCAAATTCCGCTGCACTACTCTGATCTTCTCTTCAGTATCTCTAACCAAGTCTGGTCCAATCATAGATCTCTCGGATAGCTCAGTCCAACAAATTGGCGTCCTACACTGACGACCATACAAAGCCTCATAAGGTGCCATACCAATACTCGACTGGAAACTGTTGTTGTAGGCAAACTCCATCAATGATACATATCTGTCCCAGCTACCCGGAAAATCCAAAGCACAAGCCCTCATCATATCCTCCAGAATCTGAATAACTCGCTCTGACTGACCATCGGTCTGAGGATGAAACGCTGTACTGAAGTTCAACCTAGTGCCCAAAGCTCTCTGTAACTCCTTCCAAAACTTGGAAGTAAATCTCGGATCCCGATCTGACACTATGGACAAGGGCACACCATGCAACCGAACTATCTCATCCACATAGATACTGGCTAATCTGTCCATGGAGTAGTCCACTCTAACCGGCAGAAAGTGAGCTGATTTCGTAAGCCGATCCACAATAACCCAAACTGAATCATGCTTCCTCTGAGTCAAAGGCAAACCAGAAACAAAGTCCATGGCGATGTCGTCCCATTTCCACTCAGGAATGGATAAAGGCATGAGTAAACCTGAAG
This sequence comes from Excoecaria cochinchinensis, assembly GCA_947683425.1. NCBI lineage: Eukaryota > Viridiplantae > Streptophyta > Magnoliopsida > Malpighiales > Euphorbiaceae > Excoecaria > Excoecaria cochinchinensis. Next base: position 5,091,364 of record CANTUQ010000011.1, read on the forward strand.
GTACCTGATGCTCGGCCTTTACCTGCTGACAAGTCAAGCACTTGGAAACAAAGTCCACTATATCACGCTTCATACCGGACCACCAATAGAATTGCTTCATGTCTCTGTACATCTTCCCACTGCCCGGATGCATAGTAAAGACTGAACTATGCGCCTCACTCATAAGCTGACTCCTCAAATCCTCAGACTCTGGCACACATAAACGATCTCTGAACATAAGTACCTCATCCTGAACTGAGAACTCTGATGGCTTACCCGATCTAACCTCATGCACAATCCGCTGAAGCCTCTGGTCATCTCTCTGAGCATCCACTATCCTCTGTCTCAAAGTGGGCTTCACACGCAACTGGGCAAGCAAAGCCCCATCTGAACCAAAACGCCATCTGAATCGCCTCAAGAACAAAGCTGAAACTGATTTCCGACTCAAAGCATCGGCGACTACATTGGCCTTACCAGGATGGTAATCCACAATGCAGTCGTAGTCCTTAAACAACTCAAGCCATCTGCGCTGTCTCATATTCAACTCTTTCTGTGAGAGGAAGTACTTTAAACTCTTATGGTCAGAGAAGATCCTACACTTTTCCCCATACAAGTAGTGACGCCAAATCTTCAAAGCAAAGATCACAGCTGCTAACTCTAAATCATGCGTCGGATAGTTCTTCTCATGTGGCTTCAACTGACGAGAAGCATAAGCCACTACTTTTCCTTCCTTCATCAGCACACATCCAAGACCAACTCCAGAAGCATCACTGTAAATGACAAACTCCTTACCCGAGATGGGTTGAGTAAGGATAGGAGCCTCAACAAGCAACTGCTTTAACCGATCAAAACAAGACTGACACCTGTCCGACCACTCAAATCTGACCCCTTTCCTCAACAATCTAGTCATAGGAGCAGCAATCACAGAAAATCCCTTAACGAACCGACGATAATAACCTGCTAAACCGAGGAAACTCCTCACTTCCTGAACATTTCGAGACGCTTTCCAATCAACTATCGCCTCAATCTTGGCTGGATCCACCTGGATACCTCTAGCTGAAATAATGTGACCCAAGAATGAAACTTCTCGAAGCCATAAATCACACTTGCTAAGCTTAGCAAACAACTGATGCTCTCTCAACATCTGCAAAACCAATCTGAGATGCTCCTCATGCTCACTCTCATCCCTGGAATATACTAAGATGTCATCAATGAACACTACTACAAATCGATCTAAGTATGGCCTAAACACGCGATTCATCAGATCCATAAAAGCCGCTGGAGCATTTGTCAAACCAAACGGCATCACAAGAAACTCATAGTGGCCATACCTAGTCCGAAATGCAGTCTTCACCACATCTGCATCCTGAACCCGTAGCTGGTAATACCCTGATCGAAGATCTATCTTGGAAAAGACACCCGCACCTCGAAGCTGATCAAATAAATCCTCAATCCTAGGCAAAGGATACTTGTTCTTCACTGTAACTTTATTAATCTGGCGGTAGTCAATACACATCCGCAGGGATCCATCTTTCTTCTTGACAAACAGTACTGGAGCTCCCCATGGAGATATGCTCGGTCTAATAAACCCCTTATCCAATAACTCTTGTAGCTGAGATTTAAGTTCCCTCAACTCTACAGGAGCCATCCGATAAGGTGCTCTCGAAATAGGTGTTGTACCTGGCATAATCTCAATGGACAACTCAACCTCTCTCTCAGGAGGCAAACCAGGCAACTCGCTCGGGAACACATCACTAAACTCCCGCACTACAGGAATGTCCTCAATCTGAACCTGATCCCTCCTGGAATCTAACACAACTGCTAGAAAAGCCTCACAACCTTTCCTGATAAATCTCTTGGCTTGCATCGCAGAAATAACATTATTAACAGAACTAGCACCCAAACCTTTCAAAAACACAAGAGACTGACTTCTATCCCGAAGTACAACTGTCTTCCTATGACAATCCACTACAGCCCGATGCTTTCCCAACCAGTCCATACCCAGAATCAAGTCAAACTCTCTGAAAGGTAACTCAATCAGATCCGCTGGAAGCACAGCTCCCTCAACAATCAGAGGACAACTCCTAAAAACTCTACTCACACTGACACTATGCCCTAATGGACTGGTCACACAAATCTCATAATCTAACTGATCAACTGAATGCAATTTATCAACAATTCTATCTGTGCACAAATATGAGTGTGTGGAACCAGGATCAATTAGAGCATACAACTCAGTGTCATGGAGTAGGAACTTACCAGCAATAACGTCAGCCGCATCCTGCTCATCTCTGGCTCTCATAGCATAAGCTCTAATAGCACCCTGAGGAGGATGCTCAACAGTCTCAGAAGCAGCTCCATCTCTATGCCGGCCACCTCTACCTCTACCTCGGCCTCTGCCACGGGTAGCCTGAGAAGCATTTGAACCGACCCTACTGCCCTCTCTCTGGGAACCTGAATCCTCCTGCAATCTCGGACAACTGGCCAACTGATGCTCAGAACTCCCACACCTGAAGCATGCACCGGTGAGCCACCTACACTCACCCCGATGTGACTTACTACAATGAGGACAAGCTGGTGTAGTCTCAGCTCTACCACCCCTACCAGAACCTGACACAGCTGTAGAACCCTGACGTCTACCTCTAGAAGCCGGACCAGATGCTGACTCATCCTGTGGGTTCCTAGATCTCTTACTCGAAGAAGATCCTCCACGAGAAGAACTCCTCCTCTGAGCTCTCTCTCTCATCACAGTCTCATTCAACTCAGCTCTCACAGCAGCCTCAACAATCTGATAGTAGCTAACCCCAGGTATACACATCAAGGAAATCAAAGCAATTTTCAGAGACTCATTTAACCCTGCCTCGAAATGCTTGCATCTAAAATCATCAGTCATAACTCCTCGTGGGGCATAGCGAGATAACCTGTTGAACTCTTTCTCATAATCAGCTACAGACATGGCCCTCTGTCTCAAACCCAAAAACTGCGCCCATCTCGAATCTCTATAGGTCTGAGTGATGTACTTCTTTGTGAACTCACCCTCAAAGAACTCCCAAGTAATCGGATCCGGTAACTGAGGATGCCTGCACACTAACTCCCACCATTCAAAAGCAGACCCCTGAAGAAGAGCTAATGCACACTCTGCCTGCTGGTCGGGAGGACACCGAATCTCTCTCAAAGCACGCTTCACTTTATCTAACCATCTCTCTGCAGTCTCAGACTCATTCAAACCGGTACCGTAGAAATCCTCAACTCCTGCCCTCCTCAGATTTTCCATAGGTGCTCTAGGAGCAGTCACTCTCTCCAACACCCTGGCCATGTCCTGATGCAGTCTAAACATAGCCTCCAAGGGCATGGCTGCGGCCTCGGGCTGAACCCTAGCATGCTGAGCCGACACAGTAACAGAAACAGACTGATCTACAGCGGGAGGATTCACACTCTCGACGGATTCCTCACGCGCACCATGAGCAGAATTAGAAGCCATCTAAACAAACAAGAAACAACCGTATCAGCCAACACAGATCTAGACACATACACATCTAAGAAACTCAGAACAATCATAACAACACCCAGAAACGCCTAAACCTATGCTCTGATACCACTAACTGTAACACCCCCATTCCCATACGTAGGCGATCCCATCCGATAAGGAGTAAGATGCCGTATGAGACAAGGTGTCACCAAACAAAAGCAAAGCAAAATATATATATCCATTCATAATATACATTAAGAAATACAGAATAATTAAAAACTTTACATGCAGAAAGCAAAAGCTGATCATGCATTACTATAATTAAACTATTATAATAATGATCTGATCAACTAGCTGAACTAAATAATATTACATATACAAAATATAGATACAAAAGCGGAAGCTGATACAAAACTGATACTGAGAGTTCTATACAAAAAGAATCATCACTGGTACAAAAATAGCCCTACACTAAAAACTCTTCTGTGTTGGCTTGATGACGGCGACTCTCACAAGGCAAAACTCCTTCCGCACCTGCACGGGTAAACACACCGTGCTAAGCGATAAACGCTTAGTGGGGAAACACACATAACTTATGGACGGCCACTCACAGTGGTCGTCAAGGCATAACACATTCACAATGGCAAAATGCAAAGGTTATAACATCTACCATATAAACATGCTCATATTTAAAAGTCATACCTTCAGTATCTCATAATCATATCCATTATAGAATAATCCAGCATGTATTTCATCATTAAACTCATTCAGATATTCCATTCAAAGCCATATCATATCAGAACATTTCCATTCACATTTAAAGAATACCTGCTGACTCTAGACAGTGGATAACGAGTGTACTGAGGGTACCTTACGGGTACGAATCGAATACTGAGGGTACCTCACAGGTACAAGTCAAATATTATATCATTAATCAAAACATGTTATTTATATACTGAGGGAATCTTAAACAAGATTCTATACTGAAGGGTTCGCGAGGAACCAAACGGGGACCTGATCGGGGTCCAAACTGAACTGAGGGCTGCAGCTAAAGACTCTATTAGGCATGCCTAACTATCCACTTACTTGACTCTAGCAGGTTATGCGTCAAACTGATCACATTTCAGGATATAGAGTATAATTCATCAGAAGATCATGCTATCACGCATATCGAAGCATCAAACAGTAAGACATGCATCATACAACAGTAAAGTCCATTCTGAAGAAATACCAAATTCAGTTCTGAGATAAAAACCAGGAAATTTCGGAAAAATGAGCTGAACGGAGAATCGGGCGAGGTTGGCTGGTCACAAGACGTGACTGGCCTTCTCAACAGGCAGGTCACGGCGTGACCTAGGGTCACGTCTCGTGACCTGCTTGTTTCTCGCCCATCACGTTGCGTGATCCTCGCGGGTCACGCAATGCTTATGCAGGTCACGGCGTGACCGAGGGTCACGCGACGTGACGCTGCTTCTCCCTCGCAGATCACGTTGCGTGATCTTACAGATCACGCAACGCCTCTTCTTCGCAGGTCGCACGACGTGACCGAAGATCACATCGCGTGACTTGCTTGTTCTTCAGCTGGTCACGCGACTGGCTTCTCAGCAGGCATGTCACGGCGTGACCGAGGGTCACGTCTCGTGACTTGCCTTCTTCCGTAGCGAGTCACGCGACATGAAGAAATTCAACAGATTCAACAGTACTTCGACTTTTCCAAAATTTCCAGAATTCTCAGAATAACAATTTCAATCCCAATTTGATTTTAACCCATACAAACCTGTCTTTACCTTCCAGAAATCATCTCAATTCACATAATCAATATACATGCAACTCAATTTAGCATTTAAACAACCAAATCAAGACTAATTGATTCAAGCTCTTCAAGAACATATAAACCCTAGAATTCACAATAAACATCAAAATCGCACAAATCACAATCATAAATTCCCAAACCTGAATTCTAGGCCACTATCACTTAGCTCCACTAGGACCAGCAACTTCTTTGCCCTTAGGTTCGCGAGGAGCTTCAACTAATCACAAATTCAATAAGAACATTCAACAAAACAAACCCTAAGTTAAACCTAACTCAAGGAAGAAGATGCAAATGACATAAAGGGAAAATAAGATGAGAATTGCAGTGACTTACCAAGTTAGAAGCAAGAGTGACTAATTTCCACTACCACAATTTGATCTACAGCAAGTAGCAATTAGGAAAGGGAAAAGAAGAAGAAGATGGAGCTAGAAAGGGAAAAACGTGAATTGATCTTCCCCTCACTCATACTTCTTTTCTTTATTCATTTCCCTAACCTAATACACATGTCAATTTCTTGGTGGTGGAATTTAATCACTCACACCCTAACTCAACACATCACACACACCAAATGCAACCTCAATTAAATGTATTCTACAATGGTATAAGCAAATGAACGCAAATGATTCCCAACTAATAACACCCTAATATGGTATGCTCAAGTGTACACAAGTAATTCCTAATTAATTCACACACTAATGCCATGTATGTACCCACACAATAATAAAACCCCAAAATCATGCATTTTACTAAAATACCCTTATGAAATACTGTACACATGCGAATGCTTACACATACAGACAGACAGATAGACAGACAGACAGGCTCATTCTACTAGGGGGCAAATGGGGTGTTACAGCTTCACCCAAACGGGGCAGAACGTTGGCAGCTGCACTCAATAATCCCTTTATAAGCATGCTTATCTATCCACTATAACGGTAATCAGGCTCAATACCGACTCACACACTATACACAGACATCAACTCATCAACTAAAATTCAAGTGCATTTATCAAATTTAGAGACATTTAATTGATATACAATCTTTAATAATCATCATATACATGTGTTCAACTCATTACATAAACATATAAATCATGCAAAGCAAGATAGAAGAAAACACTCTCTCCAAAACAAATAAAACAGGATGCGAAGAGGTTCACTGTCGCGATCGCAGCAAGAAGTCGCGCTCGCGACAGAAGCTAAGTTCATTGTCGCGATCGCGACAGAAGATAGATTACAAAAAGGCTCTATACTCTATACCAAATGCATTATATAGCAATTCCTAAGTTCATACATATTTAGTATGTCATTTACTATACTTCCTACAACTATACATTGTTACTTTATTAGTTGAATTACCATCTTTAATCATACTCATATGTATTTTTCCATTAACAACTAGTTTGTAATCATTTAGGAGCCCTAATCATGTATAAAACGTTAAGGGGAAAGGCAAGGGGTTTACCCATGCCAACTATGGGCTCAAAATGAAGAAAAAAGAGCTTAATATAGGTTGTTCTGTCGCGAGGTCGCGACCTGTGTCGCGATCGCGACAGAGGCTCCGCTTTGGTGCCTCACAAGACTGCTTTTTACCCTAAACTTCTATCGTCTAAATGAACCTCTAAACGTCATTTTTTGGCACAGTGGTCTTCTTAACAATTGTTCCATAGGATGTGAAATTTCCAATGGAACAAGTTTCAGGTCGTTTGAACATCTATAACGAAAAATATGGTCTATACAAGCTATACTATTCCAGTGAACCCGCCAGAACAGGGTCACCTACGTTTTAATTACTTTTTGGGATACTTAGAGCCATAATTAGATTAAGTACCCTCTTAGACAGTTTTAGATACGGATATTATCTTTCAAATGCAATTGGAATAAACACAATTGGTTTCCTATAACTCTACTTATGACAAATACAATACACAGGGGTCTGATGACAAATAAGCAGAATTTCACAAAATCAAACTCTATCATCAACACAAACACTCAAATGATCAAGTTACATGCTTATAAACATATATACACATGTCATAAGCACTGCAAGCAATCAAAATGAACATCTTGAGCTAATTAAAGCTCATCAAGCATCTCTTTATTTCAACATGTCTCTATTCAAACATTTTTCATCTAAACGCATGCAAAATTAACAAGATCACACTCGATCCCTACCTTAGGAAGCTCAAACTAAGCTCTCTATTCAGCTCCAAGCCTTTCCTTTACTTTATCCCATTTCTTGTTCAAAGCTTCCACAAATCACATAGAAAATATTTTGAGTTAGACTTTTTCTCACTTTAAATTAAAAATAGAAAGAAAAAGGAGGTCAGATCGGAAAACAAATTCAACTTACCTTTAGAAGAGACCTAATCAAGTCCTACTATGCTCTCTTTAAGCCACTTCAAGTGGTTCTCCCTCAAGAACAAATCAAATGAAGAAGAAAAGAACAAAGGGAAGAGTAAGAGAGGAGAACGGCTAAAGGCCAAAGAAAAAGAAAGAAAGAAGAGCAAAAGGGCCAAAAGCTAGGAAATAAATAAAATGGACAAATGTTGGCCGGTCAAACCCAAAGAAACCAAATCCTCTCACATAATTGCCACCAAACCAAATAAATGCCAACCACTCTCACTTAATGCCACTTACCCTTCATTAATCCATCTCAATCTAAAAGTCCCATGCCACATGTCACTCTCTCTTGTAGCCATGTGTCACTTCCATACAATGACACTTGGCACACTCCTACAATGCCACTTGTCAAACTCTTATGCCGCCACTTGTCACTCTTATACGATGCCATGTGTCAACTCCCTACAACTCTAAATCTTTTAGTCCCACTTCTACACATCTTGCGAGGGGGTTCTATCGCGCTCGCGACAGAACGCTCACGCCCGCACCAACCAGCTGAAGTTCGAAAATCGCTGGAGGGCTCTGTCGCGCTCGCAACAGAACTCTCGCACATAAAATTTACCTTTTCCGAACCAAAAACTCTGTAATTCTTCTAGGGCCATTTTGGGGTGTGACAATAGGAATTGTCCTTTGTTGGTTGAGGGAGTTGAGTTCCCTGCGGATTTGATAGAGTTGCCCTTCAGAGAGTATGATTTGATTTTGGGTATGGATTGGTTGGGTGAGCATCGAGCTGTAGTTGATTGTCATAGGAAGACCTTCGTGCTTCGCGATAGGAATCGAGCTCCAGTGTTTGTTAGAGGTTTGGGTGCGAGTTCTGTGAGCAATGTGATTTCTGCAATTCAAGCCAAGAGGTTTATGAGAAAGGGTTGTGAGGCTTTTCTGGCTGTGGTTTTGGATTCCAAGAGGGATCAAATTAGGATTGAGGACATCCCTGTCGTTCGAGAGTTCAGTGATGTTTTTCCAAGTGAATTGTCGGGTTTGCCTCCAGAGAGGGAAGTTGAGCTAGCCATAGAGATTATGCCGGGTACCACACCCGTATCGAAGGCACCTTATCGAATGGCTCCTGTAGAGTTGCGAGAATTAAAAACTCAACTACAAGAGCTTTTGGATAAGGGGTTCATTCGACCCAGCATATCTCCTTGGGGAGCTCCGGTTCTATTTGTTAAGAAGAAGGATGGTTCCTTGAGGATGTGTATCGACTACCGATAAATTAATAAGATAGCAGTGAAGAACAAGTATCCGTTGCCCAGAGTCGAAGATTTGTTTGAACAGATTCGGGGTTCCGGCATTTTCTCTAAGATAGATCTTCGGTCGGGATATTATCAGCTTCATGTTAAGGATGAGGATGTGGTTAAGACTGCATTTCGGACTCAATATGGCCATTATGAGTTCCTTGTGATGCCGTTTGGTTTGACTAATGCTCCAACGGCATTCATGGATTTATTGAACAAAGTGTTTAGACCATACTTAGACCGGTTTGTGGTTGTGTTTATAGACGATATCCTGGTGTATTCCAAGGATGAGTCTGAGCATGAGGAGCATCTCCGATTGGTTTTGCAAGTGTTGAGGGAACATCAGTTGTTTGCTAAGTTGAGTAGGTGTGATTTTTGGCTTCGGGAAGTGTACTTTTTGGGCCATATAGTTTCAGCTAAGGGTATCCAAGTGGATCCAGCTAAGATTGAGGCGATAGTGGATTGGAAAGCGCTTAGGAATGTTCAGGAAGTGCGGAGTTTCCTTGGTCTGGCGGGTTACTACCGTCGGTTTGTTAAAGGTTTCTCTGTGATTGCCGCTCCTATGACTAAGTTGCTGAGGAAAGGAGTGAAGTTCGATTGGTCGGATAAGTGTCAGGCTTATTTTGAGCAGTTGAAGCAGTTGTTGGTTGAAGCTCCTATACTGACTCAACCCACCTCGGGTAAGGAGTTTGTTATGTATAGTGACGCTTCAGGTGTTTGTTTGGGATGTGTTCTGATGCAGGAAGGTAAGGTGGTGGCTTATGCTTCTCGGCAGTTGAAGCCACATGAGAGGAACTATCCGACGCATGATCTTGAGTTGGCAGCGGTTGTTTTTGCTTTAAAGATTTGGCGTCATTATCTGTATGGAGAGAAGTGCAGAATTTTTATGGACCATAAGAGTTTGAAGTATTTCCTGACTCAGAAGGAACTGAATATGAGGCAACGTTGATGGCTTGAGCTGTTTAAGGATTACGATTGCATTGTGGATTATCATCCGGGTAAGGCTAATGTAGTCGCGGATGCTTTGAGTCGGAAGTCAGTTTCTGCCTTCTTTTTGAGACAATTTAGATGGAGGTTTGATTCAGATGGGGCTTTGATAGCTCAGTTGAGGATCAAGCCTACCTTGAGACAGCGGATAGTGGATGCTCAGAAGGTTATTGAGAAGCTTCAGCGGATTATGCAAGAAGTCAGTTTAGGCAAGTAGTCAGAGTTTTCGGTTCTGGATGGGGTTCTTTTGTTTAGAAACCATTTGTGTGTTCCGGATAACGAAGAATTAAGAAGACAGCTTTTGGATGAGGCACATAGTACAATTTTCACCATGCATCCCGGGAGTAACAAGATGTATCGGGATATGAAGCAATTTTATTGGTGGTCTGGTATGAAGAGGGACATAGTGGACTTTTAAGTGCTTGACTTGTCAGCAGGTAAAGGCTGAGCACCAAGTCCCTTCGGGATTGCTCACACCTTTGTCCGTTCCGGAGTGGAAGTGGGATGACATCGCTATGGATTTTGTTTCCGGGTTGCCCTTGACTCAGAAGAAGCATAATTCAGTTTGGGTTATTATGGATCGACTCACGAAGTCCGCTCACTTTTTGCCGGTTAGGATGGATTACCAGATGGATAGATTGTCCAGTACTAGTTCGGTTGCATGGAGTGCCTTTGTCTATAGTTTCAGATCGGGATCCAAGGTTCATATCTATGTTCTGGAAAGAGTTGCAATGAGCCTTGGGTACCAAGTTGAACTTCAGTACAACGTTTCATCCTCAGACAGATGGTCAGTCCGAGCGAGTGATTCAGATCTTAGAGGATATGTTGAGGGCATGTGTTTTTGATTTTCCAGGTAGTTGGGACAAGTATGTGTCGCTGATGGAGTTTGCCTACAACAACAGTTTTTAGACGAGTATTGGTATGTCACCGTATGAGGCCTTGTATGGACAGCAGTGTAGGACTCCAGTTTGTTGGACAGAGCTTTCTGAGAGGTCAGTGATTGGGCCAGATCTGGTTAGAGATATAGAAGAGAAGATCAGAGTTGTGCAGCAAAATTTGAAAATAGCTAAGGATCGACGGAAGTCTTATGCCAACATAAAGAGAAAAGATATCCAGTTTGAAGTTGGGGATAAAGTTTTTCTTAAAGTTTCTCCTTGGAGAAAAGTGCTTCGATTTGGAAAGAAAGGAAAGCTTAGTTCTCGCTTCATTGGTCCGTATGAGGTGTTGGGAAGACTTGGTCCAGTAGCTTACAGATTGGCTTTGCCTATGGAATTATCGAAGCTTCATGATGTGTTTCACGTTTCGATGCTTCGTCGGTATAGATCGGATCCTTCTCATGTGTTGTCGGTTCAAGAGGTTCAAGTGCAGTCAGATTTTTCCTACGATGAGGAGCCTAGAACTATCTTAGCACGGGAAGTAAGACAGTTGAGGAATAAGCAGATTCCTTTGGTCAAGGTTTTGTGGAATCACCATGGGGTCGAGGAAGCAACATGGGAACCAGAGGAGTCAATGAGAATTCAGTACCTGCAGTTGTTCAGATCAGGTGAGAATTTCGAGGACGAAATTCTTGTTAGTAGGGGAGAGTTGTCACACCCCGTTTGCCCCCTAGTTAAATGAGCCATATGTGTATGTGTGTGCATTTGCATAAGTCTAGCATAATAAGGGCATTTTGGTAATATTGTGTGATTTGGGGTTTTTCTGGTGCGTGTATGCATGTGTTGCACTATGGTATGAATTAGTTGGGATAGATTTGTGTGTGCATGAGTGCACCATAGTAGGGTATGCAATAGTGGGTTATTGTGGTGTGTGGGGATGCATATGTTTGTAGGGTGTGTTTGTGGGGCTATGCTTGAGTGTGTGTGTTCACACATTTGTAGGGTATGTATTAGTTGGGAGAGTCTTGTGTGCATGTGATACATTTAGTTAGGGTGTGAGTAAATGATCTCCTCCACTAGATGGTTGACATGTGGAAAGGGGAAAGAAAGATGGGGAAAGAGGAAATGAAAAAGGGAAATCTGATTTTTGAAACCCATTCCCGTTTTCTCTTCTTCTTCTTCTTCTTCTTCTTCTTCCTCCTTTGCACTCTCCTAAGTGTTCTATTTAGATTCAAGCTCAAGTGGTGGAATTAATTACTCGCTTTCATCTTCCTTGGAAAGTTTATGCTTTTTCCTTTTTGGTTATTCATGCATTTTCTTCTTCTTCTTGGGTTTGATTTAAGCTAGGGTTTGTGTTCTTGGTGTTTGGGTGCTTGTTTGTGCTTAGTTGAGCCTCCTCGTGAGCCAAAGGGCAAGGAGAAGGCTGGACCTAGTGGATCCAAGCAATAGGAGCTAAGGATTTGAAGGTTTGGGAATTTCTTTGTTTTCTTGTATATATATGTTTATGTATGAGATTTGATAGTTTCTTTGAATTAGCTTGTTATATGTCCTTTATTTTGATGTATATGCTATGGGTTTACGTTCTGGAATGTGGATCTTGCAAGAGCATGAGTTAATTTTGGTAATGTTAGAGTTGATGTGGTTTTGTGCATAAATTGGGATGTTGGATGATTCTTGAAATTGGAGGTTTAATTTAATGAATTGTAGGAAATTTCTTGTTATTAATGTTATATTATGGTTGTTGATGCTATTGGATGGCTGGGTTTGAGGTAAGAGGCTCATGGTTGAATTTTGTGTGTGGATGGGTGATTTTGGAGGAGGAAAATCTGCAGAATTCTGCAGATTTTCGAAATCCCGACGCTGTCGCGATCGCGATGACTGTCGTGAGCGCGATAGAGAGCGGTGATTGGAGCTTCGCTGTCGCGAGCACGCGATCCCATCGCGAGCCCGTGACAGCCGAGGTGTTGAGCATCTTCTGTCGCGATCGCGATAGAGCGCGATGCTGGCCAAGTGCTATCGCGAGCACGCGATTCGTCGCGAGCCCGCGACAGCAACATTTGTTCTCTGTCGCGATCGCGACAGAGCCTGGCCTTTCGTCCTCCTTGCGGTTGCGAAATCTATCACGCGCGCAACGAAGAGACTTCGGTCTCTGTCGCGAGAGCGATAGACGTCGCGAGCGCGACAGTTCCTGTATGCTGAATGAATTGTTTCTTCGTTGCGTGTGGTGTTTGAACTCTAGTTTTTTTTAGCGTTTATGAGATTTATGCTTGATATCTTAAGAACGATATGAATGTGGATCCATGATATGATTATGTACATGATGATGATGATGATTTTGGAAATTATGAAATAGATTGAATGGTTTATGCATGACCTGCTAGAGTCTAGAAAGTGGATAGTTAGGCATGCCTAATAGAGTCTTATAGCTGCAGCCCTCAGTTCCGTTTGGACCCCGATCAGGTCCCCGTTTGGTTCCTCGCGAACCCTTATCTGAAAGGATCTTGTTTAAGGTCCCCTTTGAAATTGTTTTGCAAAAGTTAAACGTATCTTGATTTTATCGGCTCGTACTCGTAAAGTACTGTCCGTATCGGCTCGTACCCGTAAAGTACTGTCCGTATACTCGTTATCCACTCCCTCGAGTTAGCTGGTGCCTGTTATGAATTGTGTTATGAGGAAATATATGTGATACATGTGTGAACTCACAAGTGAAAAGTATAATCTGTTATGGGAATATAAATATCGTTATGAACTTCTGAATGTATGGCTTAGTATATGCATGCTTATGCAACTGATATGCTATGTGTATGGTATATTTTGATATACGCTTGTGTTTTGCTTGATGACCGTTGTGAATGGTTGTCCTTTTTATATGTGTGTTTCCCCACTAAGTGTTTATCGCTTAGCACGGTGTGTTTACCCGTGCAGGTGCGGAAGGAGTTGCCTTGGGAGAGTCGCCGCAGTCTAAGCCAACGCAGCAGGGTTTAGAATAGGATTGAGTTTTGTAGTTTGAGATTCTTTTTGTATAGAACTCTCTTATATTGATTTTGTAATAGCTTCCGCTTTTGGCTTATGTAATTTGGGATTGTAATTAATTGTTGTATCTCTTTGTTGATCAGAACAGTAATGTAATGACTTCCATTATATTAATGCATGATCAGCTTAATTCTTGAATGGTTTTGTAAAGTTTTAAATTACCCTGTATTTCGGCATGTATGTCGATGTATGAATGTATGTATATTCTGTATCTGTGTGGTGGCACCTCTACTCATACGGCATCTCACTCCTTATCGGATGGGATCGCCTGAGTACGGGTAAGGGGTGTTGCAGTCTAAATCTAAATAACCAAACACTTCTAGATGATTTGATTTCCTGTATGTGAGCATGTAATCCGTTGTGCGTTGTAAATACCTAAGTACTTTCTTTATAGCTTTATAGTGACCCATTCTAGGATTACTTTAATATCGGCCCAACATTCCAATAACAAAACTGATGTCTGGTTGAGTACAAGTATGAATATATATCCACTACAAGAAAATGATGGATTAACAATGGACATTACCGACGAAATTCCATATGTAAATAAAATTACCAATGGGATTTAACAACGAAAAAAGTCACCAGTGTATTGGTTGTTGGTAAATTTATAGACGAAAATACCATCCATCGATAAATTTACCAACGGACTCGTAATTTCCTTCAATAAAATTTGCGACAGAATATTTATTTCCATTGAAAACATATACGACAAATATATAAGTTCCGTCAGTAAATTTACCCACGAAAAATGCTATTCTATTTACGTCGGTAAAATTTACCTATGGAACCTTTATTTTAGTCCGTTATTTTAACAACGAAAGAAATGCTTTCTGTCAGTAAATTTATGGAATTTTTAATTTTTTAATTTTTTTAATTTAATTTTTAAATGATAGAATCATCAATGATAATAAAGTATAAAATATTATAATGGACAAAAATAATATAATTGAAAATGTATTAATTAAAACAAATAATTTTGGTAAAAATGTAACAATAACATATAATCAACTAAATGCACTACACTAATGAAAATAATAAGGTGGTAGGAAATAATACAATCTACACTGATAGAAGATGAAGCAAATACAAATGAGTAATAGTTTCATTGGTTGTCTTTATTAGTTGAAGTGTATTTGGAGAAGTACTGATAAGCTTTCAAGATCAGGCAATCATCCTCCCATTTATCATCGTGATAGTGTAGACACCAGGTGCCGAGACAGTCCAAATCAGGATTACCTAATGATGAAATTAATATTTGTTCATAGGGGAAAAGGTTGGAAGCACCAGTTCCCTTGTCAAGTTCCCTTTCTTTAAAAAAAAAAGTTCAAAGGTTTGTGACCCCCAGCGCGAGGGTTTCCCACGCCCCCCAGCGCTGTGTGTAGCATGCGAGCTCGGGCGGCCTAGGCGTCCCTCATCACCAAGTTGCCGAAAATCATTTTTTTTTTCTTCCAAAAATTGGCATTTTGATTCCATGTCATATTTTTCGAGATTTTTCACAGTAAATATGAATTTTACACTTAAATAATGTAGAATTTGATTAAAATTCAAATTTTTTTCCTAAATTAACTAGGTTTTTTCCTAAAATCATATAAATAAGAAAAGAAAGAAAGAGATAAGGGGAAGAGATTTTTTGTTGCAATTTTTCTTTTCTTCTTCAAGAAAATATTTTGCTGCATCTTTTTTGGGTTTTCTTCTTCTTTAAGAGAATTTTTTTAAGGTTTCAAAATAAATTATTCTTAATCAAAAAAGGCTATTCTTGAGATAAAGAAAACAATTATTTATTGTTGTGAATCTTAATTTTCTTCCATTGTTTTTTTAGCAAACTTTTTCTAGAATTTTTTTTTCTTTCTAAAGAGATAAAACTCCCATTTTTATATAATTTTTAATTCTATTTTTATGGATCTAGACAAAAAAAATCAACCATCTTTCTCCTTTCACTGAATCCAAATTATGAGGTTAAATATTCTGGGCTCGATGCTATATTTTAATTTTTTATATTTTTTTTATTATTCAAAGTCAATTAATCACCATGTATATTCTTAAATCCATTGATTATTTATCTATTCTTTCTTTATTTTTTTTATTTTGTTTATTTACTTACTTCATAGTTCATCCGTTGTTTTTATTATTATTATAATTATTATTATTATTATTATTATTATTATTATTATTATTATTATTATTATTATTTGTGTTCTTATGTGTGTTGATTTATTAATCTATTAATTCGTTTATTTCATTATGTCATTGAATTTATTTGTCATTCATAATACACTTTATTTCATTTTATTTATTTTAATTCATTTTTATTATTTTATGTGTTTTAATTGGTTGTTGATTTAATTACTAACATTGATTTGTTTGTGGTTGTTTTTTTTTTTTGGTTTCAATACTTGTTATTTTCTTGTTTGAGCACTCTTGCGAGCGAAGGAAGAGATCCAAGAGATTTATTTTGATTGATTAAGTATTTTTTATCATTTTTTCTTTATTTTGCTTTTTATTTTTTTTTATCATGCTACTCGTAATAAAAATATTTATTTTATGCGCAATTAATAAAGAAAATCACAAAAACATTTATATTAATGAATTTGGGATTTTTTCTAATAAAATGAGGCCAATGCCCTAATTTTACCTAATAAAATATCACTTTCAAAAGAAGAATTAATATTCATAAAATGTGATCACTCATTCCCATTTTCTCAATAATACCTAAAAATAACTCTTAGATTATTAAGTGAACATGAAGGAACCAATATTTCTAATCCAGAAAAATGCCCCGATTTATGCATGTTATTTATTTAATTGGTTTTGTTTGTTTAATTTTATATTTTGGGGGATTGTATTTTTGTCCTAATTTTATTTTGTAATTTATTATTTTATTTATCACTTTTTCTTTATCACTTTACTCAATGCTTGATGTGCGCTTTAAATTTTAATGCGTGACCGTGTGAGATGAGAGATGGAAAATTAATTGTTAAAAACTCATTTATAATTTAACCAAAGCATTAATAAGAGTAAAGTCCCAAACTACTCTCTGGTTTAGACCCTCGAGCTTATATGAACTTTCCTAATTTGTCTAAATTGGTTGGTAACTTTAAAATACCTCAAAGATGTCTAAAGGTTTCATGGGATTAGATGAACTTTCCTAATGTTCTATTGGATAGGGATTCTAAAATATCTTATGTTACCCAAGATCTAAGACGCGAACCCTCTTGGACCCTACAAGCAGGCTTATGGGAATCAAAGCGGGTTTCGGCGCGCATCACAGTGGCGACTCCACTAGGGACTTTGAGACTTTGCTTCAAAAGTGTCTTAGTTAATAAGATATAATTGAGCTTTTAAAATTAAAAATTCTCTCTCTTTTTAAAGAAATGCATTGCATCCATGCTAGAGCCTTATAACTGTCACACCCCGTTTGCCCCCTAGTAGTATGAGCCTGTTTGTGTGAGCATGCATTTGCAGGTGTTCGGCATATCATAAGGGTATTTTGGTAAAAATGCATGTTTTTAGGGTTTTATTAGCATATGGATATATGTTTGGCATTAAAGTGTGAATTAATTGGGATATGATTGTGTGCATTTTGAGCATATCATATTAGGGTGTTTTAAGTTGGGAGTGCATAGTGTGTGTGTGTTCATACCATTGTAAGGTGTTTTAAGTTGGGAGTGCATTGTGTGTGAGTAGTGCATGTTTATTGAGTGTGAGTGATTGGTTTCCACCAATAGGAAAGTGACAAGTGTAGGGTTAGGGAGAAAGATGAGTTAGTAGAGAAGGAAAAGTGGGAAAGGCTGTGACTCAATTCTTTTGTTCCTGATTCTTCTTCTTCTTTGGCTCATTCTCTTCCTTGCTCTCATTTGAAAATCCTAGCTTGAATCAAGCTACTGTTAGTGGAAATCAATCATCTCCTTGGCATTCTTTTGGTAAGTTATTGCATTCCTCATCTTGTTTTCCATTTGTTTTCATCTTCTTCTTCTTCTATGGGTTTAGATTTAACTTAGGGTTTTTATTTTGGTTATTCTTGATGTGTTGATTGTTAGTTGATCTTCCTCGCGATCCTAAGGGCAAGGAAATTGGTAGGACTAGCGGAGCTAAGTGATTTGAAGCTTAGAATTTCAGGTTTGGGATTTGTTTGATAGATTGCTTGATTTTGAGTTTACTGTAATTTTTAGGGTATGTGTTCTTGAGATACTTGAATGGGTTTATGTATGATTTTGGTTGTATTGATTGCTGAATTAAGTTGGTTTTATGTCATTTATGATGTATGGATGATCTACTGGAAGGTAAGATGAGTTTTGTAGTGTTTTGAATCAAATTGGAATTGGTTTTGGGAGTTCTGGGAATTCTGGGAATGGAAAATCACAATCCTGGTGATTTTCCGTTTCCAGTATGTGTGAGTGAGCGTCCTACTTGTGCTCCATCCTCCGAGTCGTGCTCTTCAGTGTGCAAGACGTGCTGTGGAGCACGGGACGGAGGGAAGAGGGCAGCTTCGTCCGACTCGTGCTCCCTCATCCGACTCGTGCTCCTTCAATGTGTGAGTTGGATTATGGAGTGCGAGACGGAGGGAAGAGGGCAGCTTCATCCGACTCGTGCTCCCTCATCCGACTCGTGCTCCCTCATCCGACTCGTGCTCCTTCAATGTGTGAGTCGGATTATGGAGTGCGAGACGGAGGAAGAAAATGAAGGAGCTTTGGCACGACACGACTCGTGCTCTTCAGCACCACTCGTGCTTTGCTGAAGCCCTTCATCTCGTGCTTCATAGCACGTCTGAGAGATTGGACACGAGTCGTGTCCTTCAGCACGACTCGTGTCCTTCAACACGACTCGTGTCCCTTGCTCCTTTGCCTCCAGAATTCCAAAAATGTATTTTAAATATATTTTTCATGGTTTTTCCGTATTTCTTTCATGGTTTTTCCGTACTGTATGTTATACGAACTTGTGTATATGACTGTTATTGTATTTATTATGTATGATAAATTATATACTGTGATTTGAAACAGAATTTGGGTTATGCATGTTTTATTTATGATTTATTGATATGAATGTGAGTATTATTATGAGATTACACTTGGAATCATAATTTGAATGATGCATAACCTGCTAGAGTCAAGTAAGTGGATAGTTAGGCATGCCTAATAGAGTGTTTTAGCTGCAGCCCTCAGTTCCGTTCGGACCCCGATCAGGTCCCCGTTAGGTTCCTCGCGAACCCCTCAGTATTTGGATCTTGTTTAAGGTCCCCTCAGTAAAAATATTGTGTTAATGATAAACAAATGAAATGACTTTTGATTTGTACCTGTGAGGTACCCTCAGTAATCAATTTGTACCCGTAAGGTACCCTCAGTTCACTTGTTATCCACTACCTCGAGTCAGCAGGTGTTCGATTGGTTTGCTCTGCTCTGATTTGACTATATAAATGTGATATCTGAATGAGTATAATGATGAGATGTATGTTTGATTATTTTAGAATGGACATGAATTTGAGATGCGGAATGTATGGCTTTAAATTGTGAGCATGCTTATGGATTATGTTATAAACTATTGCATTTGCCATTGTTAATGTGTTATGCTTTGACGACCATTGTGAATGGCCGTCTATATTTTATGTGTGTTTTCCCACTAAGCGTTTATTGCTTAGCACGGTGTTTTTACCCGTGCAGGTGCGGAAGGAGTTTTGCTTTATAAGAGTCGGCGCCGTCAAGCCAACATAGAAGGTTTTAGTGTAGGGCTTAGCTTTTGTAATCATTGATGATTCTTTTTGTATAGAACTCTCTTGTATCAGTTTTGTTATAGCTTCCGCTTTTGTACTTATATTTTGGTGATGTAATATCTTTTGTATCAGCTGGTTTGATTAGAACATTATTGCAATGATTTATTATATTAATGTATGATCAGCTATTGCTTTCTTTTCCCTTAAAGTTTTTAATTGTCCCGTATTTCGGTATTTATGTTATGAATGAATGTATGTTTGCTTTATATCCGTGTGGTGGCACCCTGACTCATACAGCATCTCACTCCTTATCGGATGGGATCGCCTACGTATGGGTAGGGGGTGTTACAATAACTATACTAGTTGCTCCCTTTATTACCCCGGTGGATTCCCGAAGCATGACCTTAAATTCACTCAATGTTGGAAAGTATTAAGAATAATCACCAGCCCAAGTCTTGTACCTCTTGGTATATCAAATGGAGACCCGATCAGTCGATATGCTCGCTATGACTTAGACCCGTTGTCAAGGAACATGCTTGGATAATCCTAAAGTATCATCACCTTTGACTAAGCTCATGTAATGGCAATAGAAATTTCCACTAGGTGACATGTACCTTAATGATTTGATTGCTATATGGGCCACTATATATTTAGTAAAATCAACTAAGTTAAATGGACATTGTAAGGGCTCAAATACCGGGTTAGATGTAAATTGTATTTTTCGGTGACAAAATATATTTTATTTTACTATTGGAAAATATTAGTTACAAGTAGTCCGAGGGAGAAATTTGAAGTGAATTTGAGGTTAAATAGGTGTCCAAATGCTAAAAATGAGAAATAGTCCTTTTGCGGTTTAAATAGTAATTGGGTTTGACCAAACTTTGAATGAACCTTTAAAAATAGTTATTGATGTCGAAAAATTTATCTGAAGGTATGGATAGACTCTAAATAATGTATAGAATTTATTGAAAGTAAAAAGGAATTTTCGGTAATACCGAAAATTGAGATATTGGACTGATTTAAGTGAACCGGACTGCAAACGGACTCCGATTGGGCTAAAATTTTAAATGTAGCCTATTATATATATGTTTGAATAGTTAAATTCTTTTTAAGTCATTGGATACTTTTCCTCGTTCGAGAAGTTCCTCCCTTCATCCACTCTGTCCCCAAGAGTAACTAGGACAAATTCAGTCACGTTGACTCGATTGGTGAAATAGTATCTCTCTCCAAAAAAGCATGTTTTTTTTGCCGCCGCACAAAGAAAATATTTTGTTGCGAATGAACTCCCAAATTTGGAGTATCTTACTTTCACGCAATTCACAGGGTTCAACAAGCAATCGATATTTCACGTTCAAGGGTGTAGTACTCTTTGACCAAACCTTTAAAAATAGTTATTGACGTCAAAAAATTTATCTGAAGGTATGGATAGACTCTAAATAATGTATAGAATTTATTGAAAGTAAAAAGGAATTTTACGGTAATACCGAAAATTGAGCTATTGGACTGATTTAAGTGAACCGAACTGGAAAAGGACTCCGATTGGGTTAAAATTTTAAATGTAGCCTATTATATATATGTTTGAATATTGGTATTAATTTCGAATGAATTTGAGCTCAGGAAGAGAGAGAATTAATTTAAGTTTGCAAATTGGGCCATAAAAGTGGTTTGAGTCTTGGATTGGTTGGTCGAACTTGGTTGAACCTGAAACCAACCCAAAACCTTAGTATAAAAGCTCAAGATTTAGTTTTTAAATCCAAAATTCAGCAACCTCTTGTTCCTCTCTCTTCTCTCTCTAAAACGTGACTTTTTTCTTTCTTTTTCCCTTTTATTTCTTCCAAATTCTTCCATCCTCCTTCAATCCAAGGTTAGTTAATGTTTTCAGCTCCTTAAGATGATGATTTTAGCCATTAATTTCTGGTTTTGGTGAAGGATAAGTGAGAAATTAAAAAGTTAGGTTTTTGGGCATTTTGAAGGTAAATGAAATTAATGATTTCTAGTTTGTTTTATAGTCTTAATAGGTTGTATTTAGTTATTTTAATGGTTTAATTGAGTTATTGAAGCGAGGTTTTATTGGGTTTTCCTTTCGTGTTTCTACCATGATGGTTTTAAGGTGAGAAGGTGATTGTTCTAAGTCAAGAGAGAAAGAAAAGGAGCTTTAGTGAAGGAGAAAGAGAATTAAGTTATGTGGTTATAAATTCTTCAGATTTTCATTGAATTTATTTGAATTTACTGTAACAAAATATGAGATTTTTGATGAATTGTGCATGAATAAGTCAGATTGATGGTAGAAACCTGCTTCGGGATGTTTAAATTGAGGATTGTATAATTAAATTTCAAAAGAAAAATTATGCCTAGAAGTTCAGATTGACCTTTGTGGACTATTTTGATCGTAATTCGAGATTTTAAACCCCAAATTGAATGATTCTAGTTGGGTTAGAACTAGGACTTCGGTGCCTATAAATGTTATAGAAATAGCCATGATGTAATTCTTCCTCTAAAGTCCTTAAAAAACCCAAATAGTAGTCTTTTTCTTTAGGCATGTCAATCGAGCAATAGGTGCTTATGACACCATAACTCCTTGGATACAGATCCAAATGACTTGAATTTTTTAAGTAGAAAATTAATATCTTGAGGATCAATGGTTAAGAAGACCACTTAATCTAAAAATGGTGTTTGTATATTGGTTTCACTGATGCAAGTTAAGGTTAAGGGTATTATGACGCGCGCCGGACCCCGCGTGCCGCCCCTTTGACCAGCCACTTGAGGGCGATCGGGCAATTGAGGATTCATTGGCAACTTGTAAAGGTATTTACAAGTGCGTCTATTTTGGGCAACAAGGAGGTTTAATGGAGTCGCTACCCAATAAAACATTGGGAAAGTTCCTCTCGCCTCGGAGAGCCTAAGACAACGCATGCATCCATTTTGTGCCAACCAAAAGGGGTCTTGGAGGATGAACCTCTCTCCCTTGGAGCCTAGGATTTATTGATTAAGTCTTTGAAAAGAACACAAGAGGTGTCTTGGAGGTTCCAATGAGTGATCGGAAAGACCTCTCGCCTCGTTGAGCCCAAAGACCAGAGCTGGGTTCGGGACTTCTCATCTATTTCTACTTTGATTAATTTTACGATTAGATTTTTAACTTATTAATTTGCTCCCTCTCCACACGATGCAATTTAATTAAAGGCGCACTTATTCATGTCAAAAGCGTAATGAATAAATAAATAAAGTGTAACAAAAAAGGGACTATAAAGATAAATACAATAACACTAGGAGCGAAATACAACTCCCCTTTGTAAAAGTGCAGTACATACATAAAACGGGGAATTCATTTATTTTGAGGACTTTGGTCCTCACATGTACTTATTGTAAAAGAAACTAGTTTTTATCATGGATGTTTTTATTTGATGGAAATTAGGACATTGGATCCTTGAGTTAATAAAAAATCCCAATTTTATTTACTATAAAATATTTATCCATTCTTATTTAACGCAGAATAAAACGATACATTGTGAGCACGAAATAATCAAAAAATGAATAAATAAATTATTAAATAAGCAACTAAATAAATAAATAAAGGGTAAAGAGGTAAACCAAATGGAGTCTCCCATGGAAAAACTCCTCTTAAGCTCCAAATTATCCCAAAGACATGAAAATAATCTCACAAAATAATCAATAATGTTAAAAAAATAAAACATTAATAGTATTAATGAAAATAAAGGTTAAAATTCAGAACTAAAATAATAAGAATAAAACTGTTGATAAAAGACAGAAGAGAAAAATTTAGAAATAAATAGAAATAAATAATAGAAAGAAAATGAGGAAAAAGGTTTTGAGAATTGCAAACAGATCCCAGGGACTGCCTCTAACGAATGACAGAAGGGCATCGCTAGAAGCGACCGATGGATTGCATGCCGTCGTTCATCCTATAGACGGGCATATCCTGGGATGACCGATGGGAAGTAACGCGTCACATATGCACCGTCGCTCAAATGAGCAATGAGCGTCGGTGGTCTTATGACCCGTCGGTCGCTACTGTTCTTCAAAAAAAATAGTAAAAACCAAATTTTCTCAAACAAAATAATTTTTCAACACAATAGTCCAAAAATGGGCAAGATAATTAAAATAAACTAAATGAGGTGGGTGTCCATAATATTTACCCTCGGATTTTACCTTTTAGGTTGGATTCCTAATGATTCAGATCCCGCACGCTTCACGAGAAATGGGTAAAAACCAAGAAAAGAAGGGTTTGAATTTTTTTTTTCTTGGTTTTTCACGAAATGTACAAATATTAGAATCAAAATTCTTAGAAACTAATCAATTCTTAGCTCATTTGAATTAATTTTGATTCACAAAATCAAAAATAGAATGGAGAAATCTTGAGATGAAAAAAAAGAATGCTGGAAAATGTGTTTTTAGGTAGAAAAGCATGTAAATTCATCCAACTAGTCGACCAACCCCCAAAACGGGTGAAAAAAAGGTTTTTATAGGCCTTGAAATACCGACGGGCGTCGGAATCATACCGACGGGCGTCGGTTGAATCCTATTTCCTATTGGAAACAGGATTCAACCGACGGACGCCTGAAGCCATAGACGGGCGTCGGGGCTTTCCATCGAGCGATGGGCATGACGTTATCGACGGGCTGGCCGCCGGTGGAGGTAAACTTCCTTTTTTACCCTAAAACTCCGAATTCTCTTTTCCACTTTGTCGGGAATATAGAAAGCATATTTCTAGTGAATCTAGAGGGCCAAAATCTTTGAATCCCAACCGTTCATTCGGACTCAGGCATCGATTTCTTCATCGGGTAATCTCTGATCCAGACTACCTCGGGACACGGTGCTTACAATTGCCCCCAATTTTGGGGAAACTAGTGCGCAAGTGCCTAGATGAGCTAAAATTCAGAGAAAAAGGAAAACAAAAGGAAGAATAGCGTACCTGAAACAATCCTTACCTTCCGTGTTTCTTGCTGGGTAAACCTTGTCTCGGTCTGCTCAGTGGATAGTGATGGATGTCCCCGCTGATCTCGTCTCGAACTGCAAGGGGTTGATAAGGTGTAGCATTCTCAAGCTACAACCTTGCTGTGAAGAGCAGTGTTCTCTAACTGCAGCTTCAGTTGCCTTACTGACCTCGTCTCAGTCTGCATGGCCTTTCGCTAGCCTCGTCTCGGCCTACACGAGGGATGTGAGATGCAGTACTCTCTGACTGCAATCCCAGTTGCAAGATGCAGTGTTATCTAACTGCAGTCCCGCCGCGATATATTCTATCACTGGTACCCTACTGACCTCATCTCAGTCTGCATGGTCTTCAGCTAGCCTTGTCTCAGCCTGCACGGGGAAGGTGAGATGCAGCGCTCTTTGACTGCAATCTCGGTGTGAAGAGCAGTGTTCTCTAACTGCAACTTCGATTGTGAGATACGGTGTTCTCTAACCACTATCTTGAGGTGGAGAGCAGTGTTCTCTAACTGCAACTCCGGTTGTGAAGTTCCCCTACTAACCCCCGTCCAATATGTAAGGTACGTAGCACTCTCTGGCTACCGCGTGAACTGTGAGATGCAGCACTCTCTGTCTGCAATCTCGGTTTTGTTAGAAATTCCTTGCTAATCCCCATCCGATCTGCAAGGCGTGTAGTGCTCTCTGACTACACCGTGGATTTTGAGGTGCGGTACTCTCTGACCACAGTCTCTGCTTGTTAGCAATTCCCTTGCTAATCCTCGTCCGATCTGCAAAGTGAATGCCCGTTGGAGTACGATTTTGGAGGACATAATGCTTGATGTGTCCATCCTCCAATGTGATTGATGTCTGTGCTTGGATCAATATTAAGCAATGTTCCTGTGTGGCAAAGAACTTTTTTTTTGTTAATTCATATATAAGTGATTCTTGCTTGGTATGCTCATAAATGATTTTGGATTACCATTTATTATTTATCATTATTTTCTATGCATCATTTCTTGTGGTCATGTAGTTTTAAAGTAGATAAACAGAAAAGTTTACAACCATCCTTAATGCAAATAAATCGCAAATAAAGATAGGAAAGAAATAAAAATATGTAAATCTAAAAGTAAATGTTTTTTCCACTAAAACTCCATTTTTGTATAATGTATATACAAGTGCACTGATAATAAATAGTATATAAAAAGAAACAAAATACAAAAATGCCATCCCAACTCCCTGAATGACTATAATGGCGGATAATCCGTGAGCTCCTCCTCAGGGTCATCATCCTCATCATCAGATAGATGCATCGGCTAAGGCTGAGGCTGAGGTGGAGGCTGAGGCTGAGGTGCAGAAGGTCCGGCTCCAGAAGTAGAAGGCTGGGTAGAAGGACCTGCTGGGTCGGGCCGCTGAGAGTTCCATACTCTGACCATGGGCTGGAACCTAGGAGGAACTGCCACTGGCACGGATCGAGGCTGTGGTCTCTCAAAACTCTGCGACTGAAACTTTACCTGAGTATACCCGTCTAGGAAGGGCTGCGCACATACTGTCATGAAGCCCAAGGTGTCTGTGATCATCCTCCCTAGCTCCTTGAAGGCCCTGCTCAACTGGCGAGTCTGCTCAACCGAATCGGTCCTCATACTCTCTAGTCTCTGCTCTGTCTGCCCTCTGAACTCCCGCATGGACTGAGCTAGGGGAGGAACGGTCCCCTCCAATCCCTGGACTCTGGACCTGAGAGAGTCAAGTGACTAATCTATCATCTGAAGAGTCATGTCGATCCTCTGAGCCGCCTGGTCCTGGGATGTCCTCAACTCCTGCCTGAGCTGCTCTCTGGGGCCCTCCTGCTCCTGCGCGATGTGCTCTATGAGCCTAGTCTGCTCCTGACTCATACGCTCCACGATCCTGGCCTGCTCTCGGACCATACGCTCAATAAGCCCGGCCTGCTCCTAGCGCATGCGCTCAATGATGCTCGCCTGCTCCTGAATGATGGCCTGCTGGTGGTCCAGCCTCTCTTGAGTGAGTCTATCCCTCTCTCTAAACTGCTCATGGAGGACCCTATCCCTCTCGTCCTGCCTGTGCTGAAATGCGGTGAACATGGAGACCATGAACTGGGAGATGTCTGGCTGTGATGACTGAGGCTGAACTGGCTCCGGAGTCTGCTCTGGTGGTGGAGCTGTGGAGGTAAATGCCCCCAGGTCGCCTCTGGAGTAGGGGTGGAAGCTCTCTGATGGCCTAAGTATGGCTCGCTGTACCCTCGTAGCTGGAGGAGGACTGGGGGTCGACACCCTCGGTGCTGTATGAGTGCCAAACAGGTCATCCATAGTGAACTCAACCTCAAAGTCCGATGGCGTCCTGGGCTGCTCCTGCTCTGGCTGTAGCTGTGGCTGCTCCTCCTGATAGCCCTGGTGCTGGGGAGGTTGCTCCCCTAGATACTCTGGGTGTAGGGGCTGCTGCTCCTGCGGCTGTGGCGGTGCCTGCTCCTGTGCTGGTGCCTGCTCTGGCTACTCCTGCACTGGTGCTAGCGGAGGGAGTGCAAAGGCTCGCCGAGTCTCGTGTATGGTAAGGAGTCTGAATGCCTCAGGCTGCCCTGCTAGATGCAACACCATTCCCATCTGTACAGCGGCTGGAGCATCTACGTATATCCCCTCATCCAAGGCACCCCCAAGTCTATCCGCGGCGACTCCCAATCCCAGGAGTAATCTGGTAATAACTCCGCCGATGATCACCACTGGGGCTGTCCCCCTAGAAACCCTGACCATGTTAGCCAATATCTCATGGCTAATATTGAGACGCCTGCCTGCCACCATGGCCTAGAGGCTCCAGATCTCTGCCGCATTAAGTGACCCTGGGTTACCAGCCCGTCCGAGGTGCGAGCTGGAAAGCACTCTGTGCAAGTACCGGAGCGCCTGTGAAATCAACACGGTACTCTTTGCTGTATCATGGTCATACAGCACTCCGGGTAGGGCTATGACCGCCCAATAGGCGTGTCTCACTGCTCGCTGGGGCACCATCACTCCGTCGCCCCGTGGGAGTCCCATAGCCTCTGCAAAATGCCGACGCGTGATGCTGAACTGCTGACCATCAAACCAAAACCGTATCACTCCTAGCTCAGTATTGGATCTCTGGTATCCTCCGAAGTGCAATGTGGCCAGGACCTGCCGTACCGCCTCTGGATGTGTCTGGAAGGCCGGTGTCAAGAGCCCTGTCCAGCCTGCGCCCTCCAGAAGTATGTCAATCTCCTCGGCCATCCCCAAGGCCTCTAGGAATGGCCTAGAAATGAAGCGACTCGCTCGAAACTCTACCTGAACCAGTGCTCTGTATCTCTGTGCAGCCTCGGGGTCCATCCAACCTGGAGCCTGTGGTTCAGGCTGGCCCTGTGGGAACCGTAGTCGTGGAGGCATCCTACAAGAAAGAAGTTATGCAATTAATTTAACATAACGGCCATAAATAGACCTAATTTCTTGTATACGGCAAATCAGGCATCCTCCCGACAAAGAGGGTCTAACCCGAAAAAGAAATAGGACAAAAATAAAAATAGAAATAATAATAACATAAAAATTGGGCAGCATCCCGGCAGAGATGTGCCCAACCCCCTGCATTAGGAAAGGCAAAATAACGACAGGTCTCAGGCCCTAATAACCAATTATAATAATAAAATAAAAATAAAAATTTGGGCAGCACCCCGGCAGGGATGTGCCCAACCTCCTGCATGAAAAACAAGAAAATCACAAGCCTCAGGCCCCAACAACAGCACAACATTTACTGGTTTCACAATTAACACATGCATAAGGATTTCTCATTTTTACGCAAGCATGCTTTATTAGAATTCAAGGCAACCAAAGTTTCATGTAGAGTTGTCTAACAGTGTAACTGAGGAAAAATATACACCCAAAATTAATTATTTAAACAGCACCTAAGGCTAATTATTAAGGCACAATATCTATACTAACAACAATCCTCAGTAATAAAAAAATGGAAAAAATAAACTAATTTTCTTGAACTTAAGACAAGAAGAAGAAGATAATTAGAAGAAAATAACAAAAAAAATGGTTACTAACCTATAATTGGTAGAAAAATGATGAAAACGCGAAAAATATACTTCACTGGGTGTCCGGTAGCGTAAAGAATGTGAAAATGCAAGACAAAAATGTGAAAAGATGAAGAAAAAGTGAGAAAAACGTAATGAGGGACGGTTTGAAGAAGGAAAGCAAAAAAAGACAAACACCAAAAACTGCCTGTCCGACGGTCTCTGCTCATTTTTATAGTTTTCGTGTTCGACGGGCTGAGTGCCTCCAGGAACGATCGACGGCCTGATTGTCTGTCGTTCAAAATTCCCTCATTTAATGCGTAATTAATGCACATGATAAATGCAATGATGGTGCATGCATCTGCCAGGTGGATGACTTCCGACGGGAAGGCCACTGCCACTGAGGCACGGGCAGGCCGTCTGTGGAGTGTTCCTATAAATTTGACCAATTTTCCTTGGGATTTGTGCCTTTTTCTTATTTTGACCCTTTTCTATCTTCAGTCTTTGACTTTTAAAGGATGACTTCTCCTCCTTTCTATAAGATGTACCGCATCTTGGATGATGCTCACACCTGGGAAAATAACGTCCTTACTACTCTATCCGGGCTAAAACACTTACGGAGAGCCAAAATAGACCACAACTTACTCCTAGCTGCAACCCATTTTTGGAACCCCTGCTTCCATGTTTTCAAGTTTACTTATCAGGAGTTGTGCCCCCTGCCTGAGGAGTTCGCTGCTATCACTGGAGCATGGTATCCTCCCCATGCTCTGCCCTGCGTCCCTCGCTGTGGTCTGATTCAGATTCGGGATATCGCCCTATCTATGGGCATAGCTCCTTCCGAGGCCGCTCGGCTGGTCTCACAGGGTCCCACCTTTCCGTTGGAGCCATTGATCGAGGCTCTACACAGACTTTCTGATGTCCCTACATATCGGGTAAGCATTGTGTTCTTATTCTATATGATGAGTCTCTTGACCGTAGCTCCAGGGGACTTGGTTGGCGACCTTCGCCTGTTTGGGGTTCTAGATGACTTTCACCGAGGATTATCCCCCTTTCCCCTTATTCTGGCCGAAACCATTCTGGGCCTGGATGCTGTACGCTCTGGATCCACCACCTCATTCACTGGAAGCCCCTTATTACTCTAGGTACGTCATTATTTTAAAAGGTAGTGCGTCCCTTGTGGATTTTTGCACTAGCTTTTCTTAGTGGGAAATGCGTCCTTTCGGATTTTCACACAACCCTATGCCTAATTTTTGCCTGAAGTAAACCCGACTTACTCCAGCGCCTTTTTTTTTAGATATGGTTGCAGGAGAAACTGAAGATGCTGTCAGAGCTACCTCCCCGAGTCATCGCAAAATACTCGCCGAGACACTTCCTCCTGCGTCGACGGTTGTATTCTTTCACAACTCCTGATGAAGGCACCGCTAGATTTGGCGAGCTATCAGATGATGACATCAGTTTCATGTCTGCCTGGCTCCCTCTGTTGATGGATCATCAGGGTGTGTTCCTCTATGCAGGCTTCGTCAGGCCACCTTCTGCATTGCGGCTCGATGTGCTCGTCAGCTCGAGATGACCCAAGAAGTGGTGAGGGTCCCGTTATCCTTTCGGGGAGGAGCTTTTTCTGCTGCTTTTGCTTCTCGCTATCATGAGCTGTGGAGCCAACTTCCGGTTAAGACCCTCATACCTCGATTCGGAGCTCATTCCATGGCTTCCACCAGCGAATATAAGAGATGGGTCCTCAGCCCGGCGTCTGACAATAGGACGCGAGGACTTAAACATTTGCCCGGCGAGAGTAGCGGTAGGACCTAGCTTATCTTACACATGTACACCCCTTTGGGCATTATGTTTCTTTTCAAAACAGAACTAGAAAATGATGAAAATGACCACAGAATTTCAGCATACATGATCAATTTTTGACATTAACTCGACTGTGTACATGTAGACACCGGGTCCCGAGGTGGTCCAAGATCAAGATTACCCGATGATGAAATAAAAGACCGATTTTCGGCAAGAAAGGTGAGAATCGATCGTTCCCTTGTCAAAGGTGTGTTTTTCGGAAAATAATTAAAAATATATTTTAGAAATTAAAAAAATTAAAATGGGGTAAAAAATATTAATTTTGTGTCAAGGTTTTATTAAAAAAAAAAAATCACGAGTGCCAACTGCGGCAGCGCGGGGCTGCCCGCGCGCGTGCAGGCAGGGGGACCGCGCGCCCCCCTGCGCAGGAGGCAGGGGGACTGCGCGTCCCCCCTTGCGCGCTGTGCGGGGGCATCGCGCACCCCCCTGCGCGCGAGGCAGGCGCCTCGCGCGATGTAGGGGCACCGCGCGTGCCCCTGCCCGTGCAGCAGCCTGCCGCGCGTGGTGCAGGGTCACCACAGACAAGCTGGTGTTTCATTAATCGCGTCCTCCAAAGTCTGGCGCCTTCACACACCGACAAGCTGGTGTTGATCAGTCGTTCAGCCGTGGTTTCACACACCGACAAGCTGGTGTTTCATCAATCACGTTCTACAAAGTCTGACGTCTAGACACATCGACAAGCTGGTGTTCATCAGTCATTCAGCCGCGGTTTCACACGTCGACAAGCTGACATTTATCAATCACGTGACCAATAATAGTCCCGTAACGCTGACAAGCTGGCAGGACCAAGTTCGGAAAAGCGACCGCCTCAAGTTTGCATCTCTTCCCTTCTTTCCTGAATTTTGGCTTACTTAGGCACCTGAATTCTAAGTTCCCTAAAATTGGGGGCAACTGTAGACACCGGGTCCCGAGGCGGTCCAAGATCAGGATTACCCGATGATGAAATAAAAGACAAATTTTCGGCAAGAAAGGTGAGAATCGATCGTTCCCTTGTCAAAGGTGTGTTTTTCGGAAAATAATTAAAAATATATTTCAGAAATTAAAAAAATTAAAATGGGGTAAAAATATTAATTTTGTGTCAAGGTTTTATTAAAAAAAAAATCACGAGTACCACCTGCGGCAGCGCAGGGCCGCCCCAGCGCGGAGGGGCGCCTGCGCGGCAGGCCGCCCCAGCGCGCGTGCAGGCAGGGGGACCGTGCGCCCCCCTGCGCGCGAGGCAGGGGGACTGCGCGCGGTGCGGGGGCACCGCACGCCCCTTTGCGTGCGAGGCAGGGGGACCGCGCGTACCCCCCCTGCGCGCGAGGTAGGCGCCTCGCGCGATTCAGGGGCACCGCGCGCGCTTTTCCCTCTCCGTGCGACTGCTTTTGGTCGCCTGCTCCTGCTTTTTTCAGTCTGTTCTTTTCAGTCTGATTTTTCCGTTTGTTTTACCATTTTATGCTATTTTTGATTAACTAAAAATAAAAGCTATTCTTGTCCTTTGCCTTTCTTGGCTAAGGTAAGAATTAAAGAGGATTTTCCCCTCATTTTGAGAGGACGGGCAACATTTATTCAAGGGAATTTCTTTAGCTTTCTCTCCAACTTCTCCTCTCCAGAAAACTTGGTTTTTCTTCTTCAAAATATTCTTAAACTTTTTTCCTTTTTCTCAAGCTTTAACTTTCTTTATTTTTTTTCTTCAAAAAATATAATCCATTTCTTGGGTGATTTGAGTTCGGAAAATTAATTTTCTTTACTACATCATCCACCAAAAAAATATTTTCTATCAAAATATTCTCTTAATTTATTTTGAAATATCAATTTCTACAATTTTTTTCAAATATTCATCACCACAAATTTGACAAGGAGAACAAATCGAGACACCGTTTCTCCGATCTAAAAATTTTGAGGGTAAACATTTTTGGACCCGTTCTCATTTATTTGTTTTGTATATTATTTGTTGTTGTTAATATTATTTTTGCTATTATTATCATGTCTATTATTTACTTTTTTGCATTTTAACGTGTTAATATCACTATTAATGTATTATTTATTTGCTTTAATTTGATTTTTATGTTCATTCACCATTATTATTATTATTATTATTATTATTATTATTATTATTATTATTATTATTAGTTTTTATCGTTACTATTTTGTTATTATATTTGTGTTCATCTCTACTATAGTTATTAATACCATGTTGTTGTTATTATTGTTATTATTATTATTATTATTACTATTATTTATTTTTTGTATATCATTATTATCATTATTATTATTATTGTTGTTGCTTATCATTATTATTATCATATTTGTTCATATTATATTCACTATTATTTATTATCATTGTCCCTTATTATTATTATTATTATTATTATTATTATTATTATTATTATTATTATTATTATTATTATTATTATTTTGTTGTTGTCGCCATACCATGATTATTTGTTATGATTTTATTATTGTCATTATATTGTCTTCATTTGATTAATTTTTGGAGTTGTTACTAATATTCTTTTTGGTGTTGATTTTTGTATGAGTTTTTAATTTGAGTCGGGCTATGTGAGCGCCCCGCGACTCCCCGGATGGGTCGCGACGCGTGGACGGACACTCCGTTTTGGTGAGATCCTTTCAACTCCCCTTGATGTGTTACGTGTTTATTTGTAAATATTTATTTTATTTATGCACGCGTGAGATAAAAAGTCACGAAAATACTTTTACAATTAAATTGAGTTTTATTAATAAAGGTGGGACCAATGTCCCTTGTTTTAGCCCAATAATGAAATTATCATGATTAAAACGAAGAGTCAATTTTCAATAAAATGGGATCACTCATCCCGATTTTCCTCCAAACAACCAAAGCGACTCTTCGAACCTTCTTCAAGCAAACGTGAAGGAATCAATGTTCCTAAACCTTAGAATAGGCACGAAGGAACCAATGTTCCTGAAGTAATGTCCCGATTTATGCATGTCTTTTATTTTAATCTTGCGTGAGTGTTTAAATTTATGTACATTATTTGCCTTTGGGCCCTTGTAATTAATTTTGGGGCAACTTTATTTATTTGTGGGGATTGTATTCCCTCCTCATTTATATTCTTAATTTCCTTTTATTGGGGTTGTATTCCGCCCCTATTTCTCTTGTGATTGCGTGCTTGCGTGTTTTTCGCTTTCTTTTATCGCTTTATTTATTGATTTCCTTTTACTGCTTTTGAATGCTTGAGGTGCGCTTTTACTTTTAATGCATTAATCGCGTGAGATGGGAGATATAATTTTAAGAGATTAAAAACTCATTTACAATTAACCAAAGCATAAATAGGAGGGAAGTTCCGAACACCATATCTCTTGTCTTGATCGATAGAGGTGGAGACCTTTCCCAATTTCTTAAAATTGGGTGGCGACTCCAAAAACACCTCAAAGGTGCCTTTAGGTGTCATTAGGCTAGGTGGTTCTCCCTAATGTTCCATTGGGAGGGATTCACCGATGATGTCTCATGGCACCCATGATCCAAAAGACGCGAACCAAGTCCCTCGAATCCTAAAGCGGATTCACGTCGAGGGCCCTTGTTGGGTACCTCTGGAGCGCATCACAGTGGTGACTCCACTGGGGAATTAGTGTTTGAGACTTCGCTTTGAAAGTGCTTTGGTTAAGATATATAATTGGGTTTTTAAGACTTAAAATTCTATCTCTCGCCAAAATTGCATCATATCATTTTAGAGCCTTAGACTTACGCTAGTTGGTCCCTATCTTACCCCGGTGCGTTCCCGAAGCACGACCCTACTTTCACTCATTGTAGGGAAGTGTTAGGGATAATCACCAGCCCAAGCCTTGTACCTTTTGGTATATCAAATGGAGACCCAATCGGTCGTTATGCTCATGACGAGTTAGACCCTTTGGCAGGGACGACGCTTGGGTAGCCCTAAAGTTTCATCACCTTGACCAAAGCTCATGTAATGGCAAATAGAAACTTCCCCTAGGTAGCATGCTCCTTAATGATGCTTGTGACATGGGCCGTCACGTATTAAACAGAATCAAGCAAGTTAAGTGATCTTTTATCAAAGGCTTTCATGCCCTGGTGAGCCCACCTTAACTTGATTGAATTATCCAAATACGTAATGGCCAAAACTCATACGCGTGTACATTAGACTAGACCTGCTATGCTGCCGGCTTTTCACCGTGCACTTCGCGCATTCATAGGGTCCCCTGTTGACCCATGGACTAAGCCCACCTAGGAAAGAGGCCACATTGCCCCGTGTGCGGGAGAAATAAGGTTGGAAGGGTCTGTTTGCTTGCATGTGGTTGTGGATGCTGCATCAACACGACCATGCATTCTTAATGCCATCCATGCATCATGCTAACGAATTGGATTTTTTCAGCCATCATAGATCCATTTGAGTGGTCCAGAGATCCTAGCGGGAGGTTGGTTAGAAATCAAGTAGTTGAGCCGTCAAGTTTGGCATCAGCATCGGGTTCAGATTGGGATAGAAACTCAGACTCTTATTCAGAATAATCCTCTGGATCAGTAATGGCAGAATTACCGCAAGAGTCGGGTGCTGTAATAACACAGGACTTGGACAAGAGGTTCGAAGATTTTGAAAGAAAGATCTTGGCCATGACGGGGAACTTCGTCGCCCAAATGACACCACACGCCGAACAACCGTCTGGAGCTCCAACTGTTGACCCGGTCGAGACACCTGTTGTGGAGACCACTATACCGACTACTACTGTGCAAGCCAGTTACTGAACCTAGAGTGGCGGCACCAGTTGAGCAACAGAGCGTAAGGATCCCAGACCCGAGGGATGATTTCTTAGGGGAAGAGGAAGATGAGCCAGTAGTCCCTCAAGCGGTGAGGTGCAAAGCTCCTAAGCTAGAGGATGATGTGGTGAGGAAGATGGAAGAAAGAATGGAGGCCATTACGCGAATGTTGTTGGTCGGAAAGGGGGTCTTCCCCGAAGATGTAGACTTGGGTGAGGAAGAGCTGCTGCCTCAAAGATTTAAGATGCCAGATTTACCAAAGTTCGATGGCACTTCTGACCCTTCAGCCCATCTTAAGCAGTATGCCTTAATCATGAAGGGCACAGGTCTCACCAAGAAGCAAAAGGTGGAGTACTTTTGCCTTAGTCTGACGGGGTCGACGGTGGATTGGTACCATGGTTTAGACAGAAGGTCAAAAGAAGATTGGGATTTGCTTACAGGAGAGTTCATGAGACAGTATGACTGCAGCACCCGCATGGAAGTGACACTGAAAGATCTTGAGCTCCTGCAACAAAAGTTCGGTGAATCTTTCCATGACTACATTACGCGGTGGAAGAAAAGAGTTATGGAAATGAAGTGAAAGCCAGACACGCAAGACCAGATCAGATTGTTCATCAGGAACGCTAGCCCGTATTTGAGGGAAGGGCTTAAGATGAAAGGGCTCAAGGATTGG
This sequence comes from Excoecaria cochinchinensis, assembly GCA_947683425.1. NCBI lineage: Eukaryota > Viridiplantae > Streptophyta > Magnoliopsida > Malpighiales > Euphorbiaceae > Excoecaria > Excoecaria cochinchinensis. Next base: position 5,127,073 of record CANTUQ010000011.1, read on the forward strand.
GAATCCTTAAAAGACATAGCAATCGAAGCTGAAGCAGAGTACTTGGCGAAGAAGGCCAATAGTGATAGTTTTGCGCGGAAAAATTACGGGACCCAAGGGGGAAATAGGTCGAGTGGCGCCAGAAGCAGCAGTAACAGAGTGGGCAAAACAGCGGAAGTTTCAGCCACTGACGTAAACCAGAGGCACTATTCGAATTTGGGAAGGCCATTGTCCTGGGTCCTGGAATGATTAATGAAAGAGGGAAAACTTCAACCATTGCCAGCCAGACAAGCTAAGACCTACGGCCAGCCGAACCATAGAGGGGACCAATACTGTGCTTTCCACCAGCACACCGGTCACCTCACTGACTCTTGCAGAACTTTAAGGGATCGGTTCCAAGATCTCATTGATAGTAAGCAGATCTCCGACCCTGAAGAGAGGGAGAAGAAGAAGAATGTCGGGTATAACGCCGTCCCTCCCCCTGTTCTCATGATAGGTTCAGGCTTGCCAGAGTGGTATGTGTTGAGAGACCTCTAAGGTAATGATTATGTAGCAGTCGTCCGCCCCGAGTGGGGGGTTAGCGAAGAAGGGGCTCAGGTTGGCATGAATGTTGGACTCAACAAGTGATAGTGAGACTGAAGAGGCCGATGAGCCAAAGGATGTATGGAACTCTGGGGGTGAAGGAGAGGAAGTGCGAGAGGTACAGGCTATCACCCGCAGTGGAAGAGTGGTGCCGGAAATCGAGAGGCAACAAGACCCAATGCCTCCGACGGTGGAGCGAGAAACAGAAGAGAATCAGATCCTAAAGCAATTAAAGAAGACGCCAGCTCAGATATCAGTGTGGGACCTATTGAGGCAATCCCCGAGCCATAGGCAGAAGCTAGTTGAAGCCTTGTGTGAATCGACAGTCGCCACCACTATCTCACCCTCCGAGTTGTTGGGCATTGTGAAAGGGGGATCTGAAGAAAACATAGTTTACACTGATGTCGATCTACCAATTGAGGGTCATAATCACAACCGACCCCTATACATTAGAGCTCAAATCAATGGTAAACACACGGCCTGTGTCATGGTGGATCACGGGTCCTCCATCAATGTCTGCCCACTCGTGGCCCTGCTTGTGCTTGGTTTGAATGAAGGTATGTTGAGCGAATCTGACTTGACCATCACTGCGTATGACAACTCGAGGAGACAAGCTGCTAGGACTTTTAAGGCGCAAGTCAAGACCGGTCCAGTTGAGATAGAGGCTGAGTTTGTTGTCCTACCAATACCGGCTAACTTTGCAGTGCTGCTAGGAAGGCCTTGGTTTCACAAGTTGGGAGGGGTTCCATCTACGCTCCATCAAATGATTAAGATCCCCTATGAAGGTCAAATTGTAACTATCAAAGCAGCCAGCGAGAATCAAGTGTCAGTACTTGGGATCTCTAAACAGCCTTTCAGCGGGTTTCATGTGGCTATGGTGAATGAAGAAGATGGGACAGTGGTAAGCCCCCAAGTTGTCAATATGATGAAGAGGATGAGCTTTCTCCCCGGGGCTGGTTTGGGTAAGAGCTAACAAGGGATTCAAGAGCCTGTCGCCACAAGGGGGCAAAAGGATAGGAGAGGTTTGGGCTATGCTACTGATGCCAGGAAGAGCAAGCCCGCGAAGAAGCCTGCGAAAGTGCCGCACATTTTGGAGACTTTTGTACCGGCTGCATCGGCGTGCGCCTACTGTGGGGAGGCTGAGCCCCAGTGGATTAGCGGCAAGATTACCCCTGGTTTTGAAATCTTCAATGATGTGTTTGACTGGTCCGAGGGGATGGTCAAGGCAGTGGATGTAACAACCCAAATAGGGCCTGGTCGGAATTTGCGTGGTAAGTCGGTAAGTGAGAGTATTTTCGTAATTTTTGTATGAGGAAAATAGGAAAATAAGGAATTATGTGTTAAAGGAAATAATAGTGTGTGCTTATAGTGTATGGTTGTAGGGTGTAAGTGGACTTAAGGCTTTTATTGTGTGGTTTGTGGTGCATGGTGCCTAAAGGAGTTTTAAGAAATAATATGGTGTGAGTGAGTGTTTGGTGCATTGAAGATATTTGTGTAAGAAAGGCTTGGGTGTGTTTAGTGTATGGTGCCAAGAGTGGATTAAGTTATAGTGGATTGTTTGGTCCTCTAAGATTGTGACAAGTGGCAAGGGTTGGTGAGCAATTAATGAAAAGTAGGAGAGAGGAAGGGAGGGGCAGCTTTTGGTGAGGCTTCCCGTGGAAGCTAGTCCCTTTTCCCTTGTTTCCCTAGTTTCCCATCCCCTCTCTCTCTCCTTCTTCCATTTTTGCTGCTCTCATCTCTTTTCTCTTGTGCTTCGTTGAGCTTTGAGTGGGAATCTTGAGGTTTGAGCTGGAATTGTTGGAGGTAAGTGTTTGAGTTCGGATTGGGGTTCCTTTATTTACTTCTTGTTCTTTGGATTCTGGTTTTGTTGTGGTTTTGGGTCTGATTTGAGTGTGTTGTGGCTGGGTTTTGTGCAAGCATAGGAAGAGAGAAGGAAGAGCAAGGGCAAGGATAAAGTGGTTTCGTGAGTAGCACGGTTTGAAGCTTCGTTTTCCAGGTATGGGAGCTGTGTTCTTGAGTGTTTATTGGGTATGGGTTTTGAATGCAAGCAAGTGTTGGGAGCTATGCTTGTGGATTGTGTTTTTCCCTAATTTCCTCCTTGGATCAACTCTATTTTGAGATTATATGTCATTTGTAATCTTTAGTGTTTTATGGATGCATGTTTAAATCAAGTAGTGATTTATAGTGAAGTGTAAGTGATTTAGTGAAGATGTTATGTGTTTTCGGAATTTGAACATGCCATGTTAGTGTATTTGAGTTTGGTTGTGAGTGATTTCATGTTGAATTTATATTTGATTATTGTGTAAATGTGTTTATGTGGCTTGAGAATGATGCGGTGATGTGCTGGAGGCAAGAGGTAAGTGCTTGAGCATGTTGTGTGCATGTATGAAGAGTTGTGTGTGAAAAGAGTAGGAAAAGTGTAGAAGTGGGCGAATCTGGGTTCTGTCGCGATCCCTCTGTCGCGATCGCGACGTTGTCACGACCGCGACGTTGTCACGACCGCGACGTTGTCGCGACCGCGACAGAGAGCTCGGTAGCGGAACCCTCCGCGCGGGCGTGCTGTCGAGCGTGCGCGCACGACAGAGCTCGGCTCCGTGAATTTCTACCATGAGTGCTTCGTCGCGAGTAGGCCCCTTGGCGCGACCTCGCGAGGAAGTGCCCCGTGCTCTGTCGCGAGCACGACACATGTCACGATCGCGACAGACACCCTTCCTGCTTGCCCTGTTTTTCTGAATGTGTTTCGTTTGTTTCACTTTGCACGGTTTCTCACTATTGCATGAAATATGTTTGTACTTATGACTCGTGATGCCATTGTATTAGTGTCTTAGTTATGAATTTATTTAATATTAGAATCTTGCATTGAATCTTGCTTTTGATTGGGTAAGGTCGTGTGAATGAATGTGTTGTCGAGCCTGAAGTGTCAAGGTATAGGATAATTAAGCATGCTTAAGAAGGGTTAGCGTACAAGTGTTCTGTCCGCCCCGTTTGGGCGAAGCGGTCGACCTCCGAGATGGTCATCTTCCATGTAGTGATAAAATGTTTTGAGACTCTGGTCTCCCGCGCTACCTTCGGGTATTAAAGTGTTTTTGAGGCTTCGGTCTCCCGTGCCGTGTTCCCGTATCCTCGACCATTGATTTCAGGCTATTGTTTGAACTGTCTGATATTGATTTGGTGAAGTGTTCTGATCTTAGTGTGACTCTGAATAGTGTAATGGTTTAGTACATTGTATTATTTATCCTGAATATGTATATCTCTGTACTCTGATTTCTTCGAGAATGAGGTATGTTAGTGCATGTTTATTATATAGTGTTCTGTTGTGCTTGTTTCTCCCCACTAAGCATTATCGCTTAGCACGGGCTTTTATCCCGTGCAGGTAGCGTGAAGGATTTTTGGGAGTTGCTCGTGTCGTGTATCTGCAGGCTGGCCACATAGGAGTCGAGTTATTTATTTTGTCTCCTCCTATAATTCTTTTTGTATATGTATTATTTTTGTAAAGGATTTTAAGTTGTAATCTGTTGGGATATTGTATATAGCTTTGTATTTTGTTTTTATAGTAATGAAGTATATTTTCTAAGATTTTTATTATTGGTTGTTGAATGCTTCCGCTTAGCGCATGTATGCTTCCGCTGTATGTTTTGTCGCGTCGTGAGTCAGCGTCGGGTAGCACGCCCGCCGGCGCCCTTCCAACGGGGGCGGCGGTGGGGGTGTTACAGTGGAAGCCTTCTGGGATGAAGAAATCTTCAATCAGACTCTAGCATGGGATCGGGAGGTTCCCGAGGAGATTATCACCGAAAGTCTGCTGGCCACTCGGGTGAAGGGCAAGGAGAAAGTAGAAGATGAAGAGGCGGCACCAGAGTTGGAGAATTTGAAGATCGACGACGACAAAGGGCTATCGACCTCAGAGCCGGCGCCAGCGGAAGATGATAATGATAGCTTTGCTGATGTACTTTTTATTCTCGAACTATTTGACGACTCTGTCTGTAATTCATAGTACTTTAATAATATGAATGACTTTGCTTACTTGTGCGATGTTTCTCATGATTTCATTACGCATGATCATGAGCATGAATCATTTATATTTGACATTAACTCAACCAATACTACCTCATTTAATCTCGGGACTTCGGAAAATCCAAAAGAAATTTTGATAGCATCCGATGTGACTCCTGAGGAGAGGGTAAAATTCGAGAGAATTCTGAAAAAATATGAAAGAGTCTTCGCCTGGACCTATGAGGATATGCCAGGGATTGATCAGGCAGTTGCCGAACACGCCATTCCGACCTATCCAGAGTGCAAGCCAGTCAAGCAGAAGCTCAGGAGGCTGAGACCAGAATGGGTAGAGAAGGTAAAGGAGGAGGTGCACAAACAGATCGAAGCCAAGTTTCTGGTAGAGGTCCAGTACCCAACGTGGTTAGCTAACGTTGTCCCCATAGCCAAGAAGGATGGGAAGGTCCGAGTATGTGTTGACTACCGAGACCTGAATAAAGCCTGCCCGAAAGATGACTTTCCCCTACCCCATATTGATGTACTGGTGGATAGCGCGGCCGCTTGTATGATGTACAGCTTTGTGGATGGGTACGCGGGGTACAACCAAATCCTTAACAGGATTGTGGATCGAATCAAGACAGCTTTTATCACAGAATGGGGGACATTCGCCTACCGAGTGATGCCTTTTGGGTTGAAGAATGCTGGGGCAACGTACCAAAGGATGGCTACTAAGATCTTGGATGACTTGATTCACAAGAAGGTTGAAGTGTATGTCGATGATATGATGATCAAGTCGGCAACTCGAGAAGGGCACTTTAAGGCCTTGGAGAAGTTCTTTCAGAGGATTAACAAGTATAACCTTCGCCTCAATCCTAAGAAGTGCATTTTCGGAGTTACCTCTGGTAAGTTACTAGGCCATGTGGTAAGCCAAAGGGGAATAGAAGTGGACCCTGATAAAATCAAGGCAATCAGAGAAATGCCAGCCCCCCAGAAAGAAAAAGAGGTTAGGAGCTTCCTGGGAAAGCTTCAGTACATTAGCCGGTTCATAGCTAAACTAGCCTCGGTATGTGAGCCTATCTTCAAGCTTCTTCGAAAGAATCAGCCGGTTCGATGGAATGACGACTGCCAGAAGGCTTTTGAGATCATTAAGGACTACCTTTTGAATCCCCCAGTTCTGCGGCCCCCACGACCTGTAAAGCCATTGATCCTTTACTGAGCAATAGAGGAGAATTCTGTGGGTGCCATGATGGCCCAAGAGGATGAGTTTGGGGTTGAATTCGCAGTTTACTACGTCAGCAAGAAATTCCTCCCTTATGAAGCTAAGTACGTCGAAGTGGAGAAGATTTGTCTGGCCGTGATCTGGGCGTCAAAGAAACTTAGACACTATTTCCACTCTTATAAAGTGCAGGCAGTCGCCAAACAGAACCCTCTCCGTTACCTTCAGGAAGCACCCTTGTTGTTAGGAAAAATGGGAAGATGGCTAATACTGCTATAGGAATTTGATGTGGAGTATGTCACGAGAAAGACCATCAAAGGTCGGGCAGTTGCGGAGTTTCTTGCCGACCATCCAATTGAAGGAGACCAGCTAGAGTATGAATTCCCCGAAGAACATGTGGTGGCCATCACCGTACAGAAGTGGCAGATGTATTTCGATGGGGCAGTAAACAATAAGGGAGCTGGGACGAGAGTAATTCTAGTAACCCCAGATGGAGAGAAGCTTCCCTTAGCCAAGAAACTAAGGTACAGAGCCACCAATAACGAAGCTGAGTATGAAGCCTGCATCTTTGGGTTAGAAGCGCTCTCAGCCATGGGGGAAAAAGTAGTAGAGGTCTTCGGGGACTCATCCTTAGTAATCCACCAAGTCAAGGGTGAATGGACCGTTAAGAAAGAGCGGCTGTTGCCATATGTGAGGTGTTTAAAAGAACTAAGTGGCCAGTTTGAAATCTGCACCTTTAACTACGTGCCCCGAGATGAGAACCAATTGGCAGACGCCTTAGCCACCCTGGTATCCATGTGGGACAACCCTGAAGGAATAGCCCTGAGGCCTGTGCTCATTTCTAGTTCAGACAAGCCATACTTTGAGACCGAGCAAGTTGGGGATGTCGAGGCTACGGATGGGAAGCCCTGGTACTATGATGTCCAGAATTATTTGGAAAGGTCGATATTCCCAGAAGAGGCCTCTGAAAAAGACCAGAGGATGATTCGCAAGCTATCCACCCAGTTCATCAGCATGGACGGCGTGCTGTACAAGAGACAAGCCGACGGCATACAGCTAAGGTGCTTAGATGACAAAGAAGCCAAAAAGGTTATGGAGGAGACCCATGCAGGTGTCTGTGGGGCCCACATGAATGGTCTAGCCCTAGCAAAGAAAATCATGCAGCAGGGGTTTTTCTGGTTGACAATGGATACAGATTGCTCTAGGTATGTGAAATAGTGCCAACTATGCCAACAGTATGCTAATCTGAGACACCTCCCCGTTTCGGAGTTGTGTAACCTGACGTCTCCATGGCCGTTCGCCGCATGGGGAATTGACATTATAGGAGAAATACACCCGACAGCCTCCAACGGACACCGATTTATTGTGGTCGCTATCGATTATTTCACCAAGTGGGTCGAGGCTGAATCTTTCAAGAAGTTGGGCGCCCGGGAGATGGCCAGATTCATTGAGCGACATCTGATTTGTAGGTATGGGCTCCCGCATCACATTGTGTCGGACAATGGGGTACAATTCCAAGCTGAGACTAAACAGATGCTCAAGAGATACGGCATTCAACACCATAAGTCTTCTCCATACCGACCGCAGGCTAATGGAGCAGTCGAGGCGGCTAATAAGAACATTAAAAGGATACTGGCTAAGATGGTGCAAACCTATAAAGACTAGGCAGAGAAATTGCCATTTGCACTTTGGGGCTACAGGACCACTGCCAGAATGTCTATAGGGGCTACCCCTTTCTCCTTGGTTTATGGGACGGAAACAGTCCTACCGGTAGAAATAGAACTCCAGTCATTAAGGGTGGTAACAGAAACTCAGCTACCAGAAGCCGAATGGGCCCAGCAGCGACTACTACAGTTGAACCTATTGGACGAAGATAGGATGTGGGCATACTACCACAATCAGATCTACCAGAAGAGATTAGCTCTCTCATTTGGGAAGAAAGTAAGGAAGCACCCGTTAAAGGAAGGAGACCTAGTCTTTAAGCAAATGAGGCCAGGGGTTCCCGACTTTCGGGGCAAGTTTAGGCCAACTTGGGAAGGACCCTTCATTCTGAAGAAGCTTTTGTCTAAAGGGGCCGCGATTTTGACAGATAGCGATGGAAATGAGTTCAGGGAGCCGGTCAACGTCGACAGATTGAAGAGGTTCCATGGCTAAGGGCTAGGAAAAAAATAAATAAGACAAAAGAAAAGAGAGAAAATGTTCAATTAAGAAAACCCGAGAGGGCTGATTGATAACAGGAGTTGTGATGCCTTCAGAATCTATCTCGAGATTAGATGTGGTCTGGTATCTTGGGCCTAATGTTAAATAATGATCATGTGTAATGAAATCACACAAGAAAAATGTACCTGTATGCAATTATGCACTCAGAGTAGTCCTCTTATTCGATAAATGTCCATAGTTCCTTTTGAATAAATAATATGTCACTCCCCAATTCGAATGAGCACAATTTATCCATGCAACCGACAGAAACTTTATCCTTAAAAAAAAAAAAGCCGTTAGAGATGAAAACCGTGACTGGCTATCTAAGCAAAAGTTAGGCCAAATGGAAGGGTGAAAACCTGAGAACAGGCAGTCTGCCCTATAAAAAATGAAATTAATAAAAGCCGCTGGATTGGGTTGGGTCCATTCCAGGCAAAAAATAAGGCACAGGGTTATGTGAAAATTCGATAAGGACGCATTTCCCGCTAAGAAAAGCTAGTGCGAAAATCCACAAGAGACGCACTACCTTTAAAACAATGACGTACAACGCTTGGAGCGATAAGGCGGCATTATCTCGGGCAACCCCTTTCAAGCAGAGACGCACATCACACAGTTCTCCCTGAAAATTATGAGTCAGAGTCCCTAAATCAGGACAACGCCTTCAGGCCCTCGGGGGCATAATTGACCAAACGAAGCCACGAGTCGCTTCTGTAAAAGTTATCGCACCTCGATCCCTGGGCCACTCAGATGAATGGTGTCACCTGCATCCTGCATAACATATGCACATGCACATGCATAACTTACCCTTGCATACATATTTCTTTTGATTCCTCAGGAAAGCCTGGCGCCTTCACACACCGACAAGTTGGTGTTTATCAGTCGCTCAGCCGTGGTTTCACACACCGACAAGCTAGTGTTTCATCAATCACGTCCTACAAAGTCGAGCGCCTTCACACACCGACAAGCTGGTGTTTATCAGTCGCTCAGCCGTGGTTTCACACATCGATAAGCTGGTGTTTCATCAATCACGTCCTACGAAGTCTGGCGCCTTCACACACCGACAAGCTGGTGTTTATCAGTCGCTCAGCCATGGTTTTACACATCGAAAAGCTGGTGTTTCATCAATCACGTCCTACAAAGTCTGGTGCCTTCACACACCGACAAGCTGGTGTTTATCAGTCATTTAGCCGTTGTTTCACACACCGACAAGCTGGTGTTTCATCAATCACGTCCTTCAAAGTCTGGTGCCTTCACACACCGACAAGCTGGTGTTTATCAGTCGCTCAGCCGTGGTTTCACACGCCGACAAGCTGGTGTTTCATCAATCATGTCCTTCAAAGTCTGGCACCTTCACACACTGACAAGCTGGTGTTTATCAGTCGCTCAGCCATGGTTTCACACATCGACAAGCTGGTGTTTCATCAATCACGTCCTACAAAGTCTGGCGCCTTCACACACCGACAAGCTGGTGTTTATCAGTCGCTCAGCCGTGGTTTCACACATCGACAAGCTGGTGTTTCATCAATCACGTCCTACAAAGTCTGGCGCCTTCACACACCGACAAGCTGGTGTTTATCAGTCGCTCAGCCGTGGTTTCACACACCGACAAGCTGGTGTTTCATCAATCACGTCCTACAAAGTCTGGCGCCTTCACACACCGACAAGCTGGTGTTTATTAGTCGTTAAGCCGTGGTTTCACACACCGACAAGCTGGTGTTTCATCAATCACGTCCTACAAAGTCTGGCGCCTGTAGACACCGGGTCCTGAGTAAGCCTAGATCGAAGTTACCCAATGATGATAATTGCCTTCACAGGCTTAAAAGGTTAAAAGTGATGGTTTTCTCGTCAAATTTACATTTTAGAGTGAAAAATTAAAAAATAATAAAAAAAGATTTAAAAAATTAATTTTGAAAAATGGGGGCTTAAAATTATGGTGTTTTTAGTCAATTTAAAATTTAAAAAATAGAAAAAAAAATAAAAAAAAAATAAAATTTTTTCGGACCGCGAGTGTCGGGCGCGGCAGCGCGCCTGCGGCAGCGCGCAGGCGCGCTGGCGCCCAGCTCGCAGGCGCCAGGCGCCCAGCACGCCGACGCCCAGGCGCCCAGCGCGCTGGGCGCGATTTGGCGACGCGCAGCGTCGCCAATGCCGCGCGTCGCTAAAGAGCGACGCGCAGCGTTGCGCGCTGCGCGCCGCACCGCGCGCCTCTGCGCGCGATTCCCGCCCGACCTCCGCACGGCTCTCGCGCGCCTCGCCGCGTGAGTCCCCGTCGCTCTATAGCGACGGGCGGCGTCCCTCTGGCGACGGGCTTCCGGCCGTCGGTACAGGGTCTGATACCCTTTTCCTCTTTTTCAGCCTTTTTTCCGATTTTTTCACCCAAAAATCCGTTTTTTATCCCATTTTTTTGGGGTTTTTGACTTCAAATTAAATTCTAAAATATTTTTTTTAGGTAATTAAATAATAAAACTTGATTTTATCATTAAAAATAAAATAATTTTGGGTTAAAATAGGTTTTTTTCCTTAATTAAATTAGGGCAACCTATTTTATCCTATAAATAGTTTATGATGAAATCAAAGTAGCTCCTCTTCTCTCCTCCTCTACACATTTTTTAGACCTAAAATTTCTTTTCATCTTCTTCTCCTTCCACTAAAATTCCAGATTTTTTCCCCAACCAAAAATCAAAAATAAAAATCAAATGTTCATTCTTTCTCCAACATAATTTCTTCTAAACATATTTTTAGAGGAAGTTTTGTTGTTGGATTTAATTTTTGAGACAAATAGAATAATTATTTGTTCTCAAAATTGTTTTTCTTCTTTTATTTTGTGTTCAATAAAACTTTTTCATTGATTTTGTTTTGAATCTCTTTTTGATAAAAAATTGATTTTGAGACAAATAAAATAATTGTTTGTCATCAAAATCTAATTTTTATTTGATAAAACTTCAATCAATTTTTCTTTATTTTAATCAATAAAACTTTTTTTGATCAAAATCATTTCTTTAGGCAAAGGTATCAATTCTTTGTTCTTAAAGAATTTTTGATCATTTTTATTTTCATGTTCCTTGGAATAAAATTCCAACATTTTCATAATATTTCACTCTAATATTGTGAATCATCAAACAAAGAAATCAATCATCACTTTTCCTTCATCAAATCCAATATTCTGAGGGTAAATATTCTTGGCTCCATTTCAATTTCTATTTTATTTAATTTATTCATGTATATGTTATTGTTATTATTATTTATTTATTGTTTTTAATCTATTCAATTTGTTGTATTGATTTTATATTTGTTCCATTTAATTATTTATACATGATATGATTTTTATTCACATAAATATTGATTGTTTATTAATTTTAACATGTAATTAATTTATTTCACTTTAATTCATCATTATTTTTAACATGTAATTAATAAATTCATTTTAATTGATCTTTTTGCCATGTAAATGGTTTATATCATTTGTGAACATATTTAATTAATCGTATTGTTCATTTAATTGTTTTCATCATTCTTTAATCGTTTTCATTTATTATTCTTTTCTTTATCATTTTATATATTCTTTGATTCGTTTATCTTCATCATTTTTCATCATGTTCATATTTTTACATATATTAATTAAGTAACATGTCATATTTTATTTTATTCACATCATTTAATCATTTGTCATACATAATGCATGTTTTTCATTTATTTTAGTTTATTAACATTTTGATTCCATTATCATTCTTTTCATATCATTTGTTATTCATTATTTTGTATGTTTAATTGATTTAATTGATTTAATCACTAACATTATTTTATTTGTATTTTGTTTTATGTCTAAACTCATTTTTTCGCTTGGGCATTTTTGCGAGCACATCGGGAGGTCCAAAAAGGCTCGTTTGGTTCATATACATATTTTCATTCGGTTTGTAATATTTTATTTAATTTTGCCATATAATTTTCTTGTAAAATTCTTTATTTAGGCTCGCTAGAAAGAAAAGCACAAAAACATTTTTATTAATTAACTTGACATTTTTTTTCTAAATAAAAGGGGACCAATGTCCAAAGTTTTTCATACCTAAATAAATCATCACATCAAAACTTTTTCATAATAAATATGCATGCAAGGACCAATGTTCTCACTATTAATGAATAACCCGTTTTATGCATGTATTTGACCTTTATAAATGGGAGTTGTATTCCGCTCCTAGTGTTATTGTAATTCGTTTTTTAAATGCTTTATTTTGGATTTTGCTTACATTTACCGCTTTTGATATGAATGATTGCGCCTTTAATTTTAAATTGCATTGTGTGGAAAGTTGATGAAACAATAAATTCAAAACTTAATTATAATATTAATCAAGGTATAAATAAATGAGAAGTCCCGAACCAGCTCTGGTCTTTGGGCTCAAGAGGTTAGAGGTCATCCTTCAAGATACTTCTTGAGTCACGAGGCTTTAGCGCTAATCCTAGGCCTCCTGGCTCAATATGGATAAAAAGCGCAGTCTTAGGCTCTCCGAGGCGAGAGAAACTTTCCCAATGTTCTATTGGGTGGCGACTCCATGAAACCTCCGTGTTGCTCAACATAGACGCACTTGCGATTCATCGCAAGCTGTTAACGGACCCGCTAATGCCCCGATCGCCCACGTGCGGGCGGTCCGAAAGGGCGGCGCTCGGGATCCGGCGCGCGTCACAGCGCCTTCACACACCGATAAGCGGTGTTTATCAGTCGCTCAGCCGTGGTTTCACACACCGACAAGTTGGTGTTTCATCAATCACGTCCTCCAAAGTCTGGCGCCTTCACGCACCGACAAGCTGGTGTTTATCAGTCGTTCAGCCGTGGTTTCACACACCGACAAGCTGGTGTTTCATCAATCGCGTCCTCCAAAGTCTGGCGCCTTCACACACCGAGAAGCTGGTGTTGATCAGTCGTTAAGCCGTGGTTTCACACACCGACAAGCTGGTGTTTCATCAATCACGTTCTACAAAGTCTGACGTTTAGACATATCGAGAAGCTGGTGTTCATCAGTCGTTCAGCCGTAGTTTCACACGTCGACAAGCTGACGTTTATCAATCACGTGACCAATAATAGTCCCGTAACACCGACAAGCTGGCAGGACCAAGTTCGAAAAAGCGACCGCCTCAGGTACGCATCTCTTCCCTTCTTTCCTGAATTTTGGCTCACTTAGGCACCTGAATTCTAAGTTCACTAAAATTGGGGGCAACTGTAGACACCGGGTCCCGAGGCGGTCCAAGATCAGGATTTCCCGATGATGAAATAAAAGACCAATTTTCGGCAAGAAAGGTGAGAATCAATCGTTCCCTTGTCAAAGGTGTGTTTTTCGGAAAATAATTAAAAATATATTTTAGAAATTAAAAAATTTAAAATGGGGTAAAAAATATTAATTTTGTGTCAAGGTTTTATTAAAAAAAATAAAAAATCACGAGTGCCACCTGCAGCAGCGTGGGGCCGCCTGCGCGGCAGGCCGCCCCAGCGCGCAGGGGCGCCTGCGCGGCAGGCAGCCCCTGCGCGCGAGGCAGGGGTACTATGCGTCCCCCCCTGCGCACTGTGCGGGGGCACCGCGCACCCCCTTGCTCGCGAGGCAGGGGGATCGCGCGGCCCCCAGCAGCCTGCCGCGCGCGGTGCAGGCGCGCCACGAGCGCTCTTCCCTCTCCGTGCGACTGCTTTTGGTCGCCTGCTCCTGCTTTTTTTTAGTCTGTTCTTTTCAGTCTGATTTTTCCGTTTGTTTCAACATTTTATGCTATTTTGGATTAACTAAAAATAAAAGCTATTCTTGTCCTTTGCCTTTCTTGGCCAAGGTAAGAATTAAAGAGGATTTTCCCCTCATTTTGAGAGGACGGGCAACATTTATTCAAGGGAATTTCTTTAGCTTTCTCTCCAACTTCTCCTCTCCAGAAAACTTGGTTTTTCTTCTTCAAAATATTCTTAAACTTTTTTCCTTTTTCTCAAGCTTTAACTTTCTTTATTTTTTTTCTTCAAAAAATATAATCCATTTCTTGGGTGATTTGAGTTTGGAAAATTAATTTCCTTTACTCAATCATCCACCAAAAAAATATTTTCTATCAAAATATTCTCTTAATTTATTTTGAAATATCAATTTCTATACTTTTTTTCAAATATTCATCACCACAAATTTGACAAGGAGAACAAATCGAGACACCGTTTCTCCGATCTAAAAATTCTGAGGGTAAACATTTTTGGACCCGTTCTCATTTATTTGTTTTGTATATTATTTGTTGTTGTTAATATTATTTTTGCTATTATTATCATGTCTATTATTTACTTTTTTGCATTTTAACGTGTTAATATCACTATTAATGTATTATTTATTTGCTTTAATTTGATTTTTATGTTCATTCACCATTATTAGTAGTATTATTATTATTATTATTATTAGTTTTTATCGTTACTATATTGTTACTATATTTGTGTTCATCTCTACTATAGTTATTAATACCATGTTGTTGTTATTATTGTTATTATTATTATTATTACTATTATTTATTTTTTGTATATCATTATTATCATTATTATTATTTTTGTTGTTGCTTATCATTATTATTATCATATTTGTTCATATTATATTCACTATTATTTATTATCATTTTCCCTTATCATCATCATTATTATTATTATTATTATTATTTTGTTGTTGTCGCCATACCATGATTATTTGTTATGATTTTATTATTGTCATTATATTGTCTTCATTGGATTAATTTTTGGAGTTGTTACTAATATTCTTTTTGGTGTTGATTTTTGTATGAGTTTTTAATTTGAGTCGGGCTATATGAGCGCCCCGCGACTCCCCGGATGGGTCGCGACGCGTGGACGGACACTCCGTTTTGGTGAGATGCTTTCAACTCCCCTTGATATGTTACGTGTTTATTTGTAAATATTTATTTTATTTATGCACGCGTGAGATAAAAAGTCTCGAAAATACTTTTACAATTAAATTGAGTTTTATTAATAAAGGTGGGACTAATGTCCCTTATTTTAGCCCAATAATGAAATTATCACGATTAAAACGAAGAGTCAATTTTCAATAAAATGGGATCACTCATCCCGATTTTCCTCCAAACAACCAAAGCGACTCTTCGAACATTCTTCAAGCAAACGCGAAGGAATCAATGTTCCTAAACCTTAGAATAGGCACGAAGGAACCAATGTTCCTGAAGTAATGTCCCGATTTATGCATGTCTTTTATTTTAATCTTGCGTGAGTGTTTAAATTTATGTACATTATTTGCCTTTGGGCCCTTGTAATTAATTTTGGGGCAACTTTATTTATTTGTGGGGATTGTATTCCCTCCTCATTTATATTCTCAATTTCCTTTTATTGGGGTTGTATTCCGCCCCTATTTCTCTTGTAATTGCGTGCTTGCGTGTTTTTCGCTTTCTTTTATCGCTTTATTTATTGATTTCCTTTTACTGCTTTTGAATGCTTGAGGTGCGCTTTTACTTTTAATGGATTAATCGCGTGAGATGGGAGATATAATGTTAAGAGGTTAAAAACTCATTTATAATTAACCAAAGCATAAAGAGGAGGGAAGATCCGAACACCATATCTCTAGTCTTGACCGATAGAGGTGGAGACCTTTCCCAATTTCTTAAAATTGGGTGGCGACTCCAAAAACACCTCAAAGGTGCCTTTAGGTGTCATTAGGCTAGGTGGTTCTCCCTAATGTTCCATTGGGAGGGATTCACCGACGATGTCTCATGGCACCCATGATCCAAAAGACGCGAACCAAGTCCCTCGAATCCTAAAGCGGATTCACGTCGAGGGCCCTTGCTGGGTACCTCCGACGCGCGCCACAGTATGCCCTATTAATTCATGAAACCAAATCTTAATAGCATCAACTCCTGTTACCAATCGGCCCTCTCGGGTTTTCTCGATCGGACATTTTCTCTCATGCCTCTAATTTTTGCACAGGATGACTTTTTCGGTTTTCACCCTGTCGAGGCGCCCAATTTTAGCAAAGCCGCCTTTTTTCGATTTTCGACCCGCAAGGCATTTTATTCCCTTCTTTTTATTTTTAGCCTCTAGCCGTGGAACCTTTTGAGTCTGTCTATATTGATTGGTTCCTTAAATTCGTTGCCATCACTATCCGATAGAATTGCAGCTCCTTCGGACAGCAGCTTCTTGAGGATGAACGGCCCTTCCCAGGTTGGTCTGAACTTCCCTCGGATATCCGGTGCCCCAGATCTCATCTGTTTGAATACCAAGTCACCCTCTTTCAATGGATGCTTCTTAACCTTCTTCCCGAAGGACCGGGCGAGTCTCTTCTGGTAGACCTGGTTGTGGTAGTAGGCTTTCAATCTGCTCTCATCCAGCAGGTTCAGATGTTACAACCTTTGCTATGCCCATTCAGCCTCAGGAATCTGGGCTTCCTTGACCACCCTGAGTGACTTAAGCTCTACCTCCACTGGCAGCACTGCTTCCGTTCCATACACCAAAGAAAACGGCGTAGCACCCATAGATGTTCTAACCGTTGTCCTGTAACCCCACAGTGCGAAAGGTAGCTTTTTTGCCCAATCTTTGTAGGTCTAGACCATTTTGGCTAGAATCTTCTTGACGTTCTTATTAGTGGCCTCTACTGCTTCATTGGCCTGTGCTCGGTATGGAGAAGACTTATGGTGCTCAATCCCATACTTCTCAAGCAGTTTCCTCATTTCTCCCATAAATTGGACACCGTTATCAGACACTACATGATGTGGGAGGCCATATCTACAAATCAGATTCTTCTCAATGAACTTTGCCATATCCCGTGCATTAATCTTCTTAAAGGACTCTGCCTCTACCCATTTGGTGTAGTAGTCGATAGCGACTATAATATATCTGTGCCCATTAGATGTTGTAGGACGGATCTCCCCAATGATATCTATTCCCCGGGCTGCAAACGGCCAAGGCGATGTTAAGTTATGTAGTTCTGACACAGGCAGGTGTCTCAAATCCGCATACTGCTGGCATAGCTTGCACTGCTTCACGTACTTTGAACAATCATTATCCATAGTGAGCCAGTAGAATCCTTGTCTCATGATTTTCTTGGCTAGTGTCAAACCATTCGTATGAGCTCCACATACACCTGCGTGAGTTTCTTCCATCACCTTCCGGGCCTCCCTTCCATCCAGGCATCTGAGATGAATACCGTCGGCCTGCCTCTTGTACAATGCTCCATTTATGCATATGAATTGAGTGGACAACTTACGGATCATTCTTTTGTCTTTTTCAGTAGCTTCTTCCGGAAATTTTGTGCTTTCCAAATAATTCATGATATCAAAATACCACGGCTTTTCGTCTGCTATTTCTATTTCCATTATCGGTTTGACCTCAAAGCTAGGCCTCTCAGAACTCGAGATTAGAACCGGTTTCATGGCTACTCCTTCCGGATTGTCCCACATTGACACTAGGGTTGCTAGTGCATCAGCCAAACGGTTTTTCATCCCTTGGCACGGAATGGAACGTGCAAGTCTCAAACTGACTACATAGCTCCCTCATATATTCGACGTACGGCACTAAACGCTTTTCCTTGATAGCCCACTCTCCCCGAATCTGGTTGATTACTAAGGATGAATCTCCATACACCTCCACGTCCTTTGCCCCCAGGGCAATTAAAGCTTCTAGTCCGAAAGTGCACGCCTCATACTCAGCTTCGTTATTAGTGGCCCTGTATCTCAACTTTTTGGCCAAAGGGAGTTTTTCGTCATCCGGGGTTGTCAGGATGATTCCTACTCCTGCTCGCTTATTGTTAACAGCCCCGTTAAAGTGCAGTTGCAAACCTTGAACAGAGATCGTCGCTACATTTTCATCAGGAAAATTGAACTCAAGTGAATCGCCCTGGATGGGATGATCGGCTAGAAACTCGGCTACTGCCCGCACTTTGATAGTTTTTCGAGTAATATACTCGATATCGAACTCCTGTAGTAACAGCAACAACCTTCCCATTTTCCCGAGCAAAGATGGTGCTTCTTGCAAATACCTCAGAGGGTTCTGCTTTGCCACTGCCTGTACTTTGTATGAATGGAAATAGTGTCTCGGCTTCTTGGATACCCAAATCACGGCGAGGCAGATCTTTTCTACTTCTACATATTTTACCTCGTAAGTGAGGAATTTCTTGCTGAGATAATAGACTGTGAATTCCACTCCGAATTCATCTTCCTGAGCTATCATGGCAGCTACAGAGCCATCTTCCACTACTAAATACAAAATGAGCGGCTTGACTGGTTGTTGCGGCCTCAGTACTAGTGGGTTCAGTAAATACTCTCTGATGCTGCCGAAGGCCTTCTGGCAGTTCTCGTTCCATACCACAGGCTGATTCTTTCTAAGCAGGTTGAAAATTGGGTCGCATATCGAGGTGAGCTTTGCAATGAATCAGCTAACATATGTAACTTGCCCAAGAAACTTCTCACATCCTTTTCCTTTTGCAGCACTGGCATTTCCATAATAGCTTTAACCTTATTCGGGTCGATTTCGATCCCCCTTTGGCTGACCACATGTCCTAGCAACTTTCCTGAAGTTACTCCGAAGACACACTTTTTGGGATTTAGCCGCAGGTTGTATTTATCTATTCTAGCGAAAAACTTCTCTAATGCTTCAAAGTGGCCCTCCCTGGTGGCTGACTTGACCATCATGTCATCTACATATACTTCCACCTCTTTATGGATCAAGTCACTCAAGATCTTTGTCGCCATCCTCTGGTAGGTAGCCCCTGCGTTCTTCAAACCAAAAGGCATCACTCTATAAGCATATGTCCCCCATTCTGTGATAAAAGCTATTTTGATCCGATCAATTATCTTATTGAGGATCTGCTTGGAGCCGCATAACCATCCCCAAAGCTATACATCGCGCAATTGGCGGCGCTGTCTATCAATACATCAATATGGGGCAGTGGGAAATCATCCTTCGGACAAGCCTTGTTCAGATCTCGATAATCCACGCATAGCCTCACCTTTCTGTTCTTTTTGGCCATAGGGACTACATTGGCTAACCATATGGGGTACTGTACTTCTACCAGAAACTTAGCTTCAATTTGTTGCTGAATCTCTTCTTTCACCTTATCTACCCATTCCGGCCTAAGTCTTCTCAGCTTCTGTTTCACAGGCTTGTGGTCTGGATAAGTCGAAATGGCGTGTTTCGCGACGTTTCGATCGATTCCTGGCATGTCCTCATAGGTCCAGGCAAAGACTTTTTCATATTTTTTTATTATTCTCTCAAATTTTTCTCTTTCCTCAGGAGTTATGTTTGATGCTATCAAGATTTCTTTCGGATTTTTTGGGGTTCCAAGATTAAATGGGGTAGTATCAGTAGAATCAATATTAAATATGGATGGAATGTGATCATGATCATGCATGTTGAAATTATTAGAAACATCGCGCAAGTAAGCAAAATCATTCATTTCATTAATAAAATTATAATTGTCATTTAAATCATTAAAAAGTTCAGGAATGAAAATACAATCTAAACCGGTCTCTTCCTCATCTCCCACTGGGTCTGCCAATGCTGACGGTCCTGCCTCATCTGGGTTGACCAGAGGTTCTTCATCCACCTCTTGAGCAGCTTCTTCCATCTTCGCCTTCCCTTTGACATGAGCGACCAGCATAGCTTCGGTCACCACTTCCTCGGGCTCTTCCCTGTCCCAGATAGCTCTGTTGGTCAAGACCTCTTCATCCCAAAAGTCATCAGCTGGCTTGATCATCCCGATGTCCCAGTCATAAACATCACTGAATACCTCAAAACCTGGCACAATCCTTCCCTTGACTAACTGAGGCTCGGCCTCCCCGGTGTAAGCGCAAAGTGGTGTTGCGGGCACGAAACTTTCCCAAAGGTGGGGAATCCCCTTTGCTGGCTTCAGTCCTCTCTGCACTCCTCTTTTATAGCCCAGGTCCTTTCTGTCTTTCTGACCTTTAGTGGTGATGGCCTCTGGCATCCCTTGGGAATTCTTACCCAATCTAGCACCCGGAAGGAACGCCATCTTCTTCATCATAGCTAGCACTTGTGGGCTTCCTTCTATTGTCCCTTCCTCATTGATCATGGCCACGTGGAATCCACTTAAAGGCCGCCTCGCTATCTCGAGTATAGACACTTGATTCTTTCTTGCAGCCTTGATGGTCACCACTTGTCCTTCATGTGGTATCTTGACTATTTGGTGGAGAGTAGAGGGAACACCTCCCAACTTGTGGAACCACGGTTTCCCCAGCAATGCTAAAAAATTGGCAGGAATGGGCAAGACTACGAATTCTACCTCAGTCTCCACTGGCCCAATCTTAACTAACGCCTTGAAAGTCCCTGAAGCATGCCGACGAGAATTATCATAGGCTGTGATCATCAAATCTGATTTAACTAGCATGTCCCCCGTCACTCCAAAGGCTGCCATGGCTACTTGAGGGCATACATTAATCGACGACCCATCATCCACCATCACACAAGAAGTGTGCTTCTGATTGATTTGAGCCCTGATGTATAAGGGGCGATTGTGGTTGCGGCCTTCCGTGGGTAAATCAGCATTCGTGAACACCACACTCTCTCCAGCCCCTCCTTTCACCACTTCCAGCAACTCAGTGGGCGAAATCGTTGTAGCCACAGTCGCCACACATAGAGCCTTTACCAATCTTTGCCTATGAGAGGGGGACTGTGTAGACACCGGGTCTTGAGGCAGTCCAGGTAGAAGTTACCTGATGAAGAGATCCATGTTGGTTTCCGGATAAATGGATGGAATTCGGAGGTTTTCATCTTTCGGTTTCACAAGGATTAAAATCTTTTTCGCTATAGCGTGAGGTTTTGAAAGAGTTTGGGAAATTTTGGTTGAAAAAGGAATTTTTGCTCCACAGACGGGATGGCCGTCTGAAGTAGGGATGCTCGTCCCTACTTGGGGTGATCCCCGTCTCTATGCATAGTAGGGATGGCCCGTCTGTAGCTAGGGACGGACACGTGTCTGAATAGGGACGCCCGTCCTTAGTCCCACGATGCGGCCCGTCTATAGCTAGGGACGGACACGTGTTTGAGTAGGGACACCCATCCCTAGTCCCGCATTACAACCCATCTGTAGCCGAATTTCCACGCTTGCCCTTAGTAGAGATGCCTGTCAGTAGTCGCAGGGATTCCTGTCCGTAGTGGATCTGATCAGTTATCACCGGATTTGATAAAATTTTATCTCTTATCCTTCAAATGTGGGTTAAGATTTGGTTAAAGTTTTAATTTTAAAGACTACTTTTAAAATTCAAACTCAAAACTGATGCTTATCTAATTTTATCTCCAAAATTCTATAAATTGGGAGGTAAAATTCATTTTTAGGGGTTAGAAAATTTGACAAATTTTTTGTGGAAAAATTAAACACTTTTTGAGAGACTGGAATTTTTTTTTGAGCAATTTATAAAAGATTTATAAAATTTCTACTTATTTTATTTGTTAAAAATTCTTCCAATTAATTGATTTACTCAAATTCTTCTTGTTAATTAAGCCAATTGAGGTAACGAAATTCATTCGTTTCCATCAATACAGCTAATTCAAACACTCGATCGTTATTAAATTTTCCAGAAGGGAAAATACAAATTTTCTTATTTTTGATCCGTTTTATTTGATCCTTGTGGAGCGTGCGGGGACTTAAACTATTCGATATTCACCCTAAAAGGTAAAATCTGAGGGTAAACATTCTGGATTAGCATTTGTATGATTTTAATTGGCTAATATTAATTGTTTTTATTTGTTACCTTTTTTTTTATCTTTTAACTTATTTCTCTTAAAGTGTCCTATATTTTTCTTTTCTTCACTTTATTCACCAATTTTGACACTGACATGTTTTTTTCCTATGAGTTATTTTCTGACAATTTGGAGTTGAGGTTGTAAATGATGAGGGTCGAGCCAATCTGAGGATTTCCATACGGGTTCTTTCTTCACTCTTGCTTTTTATTCATGTTATTATTAAGATTATTTCAATGTCGTTAAAGTAAAAAGGGGCCAAAACACTTTATAGTAATTAATTTAGAAATTTTCCTAAAGAAAAATGGGACCAATGTCTCAATTTTCTCCATCCAAAATAAAACCATCACATCAAAATTGTTTTATAATAAATATGCATGCGAGGACCAATGTCCTCATCATTAATGAATACCCCGATTTATGCATGATTTGGATTTTATTTACAATGGGGGTTGTATTCCACCCCTAGTTTTATTGTAATTTATTTTGAGAATGTTCATTTTAATAATGCTTTACTTATTACTTTTGACGTGAATGATTGCGCCTTAATTAAATGCATCGTATGGAATGTTAGTGAAACAATGAATTCAAAACTTAATTATAATATTGATTAAGGTATAAATAAATGAGAAGTCCCGAACTCACTCTGGTCTTTGGGGCTCAATGAGGCGAGAGGTCTAGGACTTCCAAGACACCACTTGAGTCTCACCAAAAGACTTAAATTTACAAATCCTAGGCTCCAGGGGGTAGAGGCTGAGACCACCAAGATCTCTCTGGCTAGCCCAAAATGGATATATATGCGCCGTCTTATGCTCGACGAGGCTAGACGACCCTTCCCAATGTTCTATTGGGTGGCGACTCCAAGAAACCTCATTGTTGCCCAAAATAGATGCACTTGTAAATACCTTATAAGTTTAAATGAATCCCATCCTGATCGCCCTAAAGCGGGCTTTTGGGAGGCCACGAGGCTCGACGCGCGTCACAGTGGCGACTCCACTGGGGACATACTCGAGACTTTGATTCGAAAGTACCTTGATTAAAAATTATAATTGAGTTTTAGTTTAAAAATTTCACCTTCTTTCAAAACTGCATTGCATCACATTAGAGCCTTAGATCTATGCTAGTTTGATCCCTCTTTCAGCCTCGGTGTGTTCCCGAAGCACGACTCTACGTTCACTCAATATAGGGAAGTGTTAAGGATAATCAACAGCCCAAGCCTCGTACCATCATGGTATATTAAATGGTGACCCAGTCGGTCGTTACGCTCGTGATGAGCTAGACCCGTTGGTAGGGAGCATGCTTGGGTAGCCTTAAAGTAACACCACCTTTTGACTGAAGCTCATGTAATGGAAATAGTTACTTCCCCTAGGTGGTATAAACCTTAATACTATGCTTGCTATGTGGATCATTATGTATTAGACAAGGCCAGATAATTTGATTGGTAACCTAATCAAAGGCTTTCATGCCCCGATAGGCCCATGTCAATTTGTTCGGGCTGCTTAAATACCTAACGATCATAACCCATGTGCTTGTGCATTAGTTAGGAGAGGTTATGCTGCCGGTTTCTCACCGTGCACCATGCGCGTCCATCGGGTTCCCTGTTAATCCATGGATCAATCCCACCTAGGAAAGAGACTATGACCTCGTGTGCGGGAGTAACAAGGTTGGAAGGACCTATGTGCTTGCATGTGGTTTGTAAATGTTGCATAGCACGATCATGCATCTTAGTACATTCATGCATCATCCTGACCCTTTGTGTTTTTCAGCCATCATAGATTCACCTAGGTGGACAAGAGGGTCTCGGGGGCGACTACGCAGAATTCCATTCTTCGAGTTACCAGAAAGGGTAGAGTATCCAGACACTTCTTCTGAAACTAGCTACGCTACTTCAGCTCAGTTTTCTTTACTTGAAGAAATGGCCAATTCACCAAGAGGGGTAGATGCCACCAGGGCAATGATAGCAGAAGAAGTGGGCCAAAGGCTTGAAGAGTTTAAGAACCGTATGATGGCGATGATGGCCGCTATGGGTCAGTAAGCGGCCCCACAGAACCCACCACCTCCTCCTATGAGAAATAATGAAAGGGGGGAGGTCAGAGAAGACCCCCAAGATGAAATTCGCATGCCACCTGTAAACTTAAGAGCCACTACTTCAAGGGCACAACGGGGAAGACCAGTCCCAAGGTTAGATGATGATTTGGAAGATGAAGAATATGAGGAACGTATGTCTGAGAAAGGGAAAGCCCCTCAAACTGAAGAAGCCATCTGAAAGAAGATGGAGGAGAAATTTGAAGCAATGACAAGAAGGCTAACAAAGGGTCGACGAATGAACCCATAAGAAAAGGAGTTAGAAGGAGAGGATCTAGTCCCAATGAACTTTAAAATGCCGGATGTTACGAAGTTTAATGGCACTTTCGACCCCATGGCACACATAAAGTAGTACTTGCTGGTGATGAAGGCCACCACTCTGACAAAAAAGCAGAAGATTGAGTACTTTTGCCTGAGTTTGATTGGCCTAGCAATAGATTGGTACCATAGGCTCGATTGCCGAACCAAGGAGGACTGGGATTTATTGACGGAGGAGTTTTTGAGGTAGTACGACTGCAGTACAAGGATGGAAGTGACCTTGAAGGACCTGGAGCTGTTACAGCAGAAGGGAGGCGAGTCCTTCCATGAGTATTTAACCCGGTGGAGGAATCGGGTGACGGAAATGAAGAGGAAACCGGATACTTAGGATCAAATATGGCTTTTCATTAAAAATGAGAGCCCGTATTTGAGAGAAGGATTGAGGATGAAAGGACTGAAAGACTAGGAGTCTCTGAAGGACATCGCCATTGAGGCCGAGGGAGAATACCTTGTTAAGAGAGCAGCTAATGAGAACTATCCCAAGAGAGGTAGCAGTAGCCAGGGGGCAAATAGACCAACAGGTTTCGCTAGTGGCGGACGGAAGACTGCTGAGGTATCAGCTGCTAATGCTACCCCAAGGCATTTTTCCAATCTTGGAAAGTCTTTATCATGGGCGCTGAGAAGACTGATGAAAGAGGGTAAGTTACAGCCTATGCCACCCAAGCCTGCTAGAACTCAAGGCACGCCAGGACATAAGGATGATGAGTATTGTGCATATCATCAGCACACTGGGCATATAATTGATAATTGCAATACATTGAGGCATGAAATCCAAGATCTCATTGACTCAAAATAGATCACTGACTCAGAGAAGAGAGGGGGTCAAAAGAAGGCTGGGTACAACAGTATGCCCCCGCCAGTGAACATGATAGGGTCCAGTTTGCCCGAGGAGTTTGTGTTAAGGGAATTGTACGGCAACGATGTCCACACTGCTGTCACGAACCTCCATGAGGGGAGTGAAGAAGGGCTTCCCACTGCAGTGATCGATTGTTGGTCCACTGATGATAGTGGAACTAAAAATGATAATTCTGAAGTATTTTTTGACCTGTGGAACTCGGAGGAGGAAGGAGAAGAAGCAAAGAAGAAAGAGGTAGGAGCTGTGACCTGGAGCGGAAGGGTAGCTCCAGAAGTTGAGAAGGCCCAGGAGTTGGTTGAGGGCAGAAAGGGAAAAGAGCCGGAAGAAGATCCGATCGTTAAGCAAATAAAAAAGACGCCGGCTCAGATTTCCATATGGGATCTTTTGAGACAGTCGCCATCGCATAGGCAGAAGGTGGTAGAGACTTTATGCTAGGCAACTATGGCAACAACTATCTCGCCTACGAAACTTTTGGATGTAGTGAAAGGAGGATCAGGAGAAAATGTTGTCTTTACCAGTGCTGATTTACCGGCAGAAGGCTGTAACCATAATCGCCCTCTGTACATAAGAGCACAGATGAACCAGAAGCATACTGCTTGCGTAATGGTAGATGATGGCTCTTTGATAAATGTGTGCCCACAGGTGGCAATGGTGGCTTTTGGAGTGACAAAGGATATGTTAGCCAAATCTTATCACAGCTTATGACAACTCGCGTAGACATGCTTCGAGGACATTCACGGCAGTGGTGAAGACGAGGCTCATAGAATCAGAAGTGGAGTTTGTGGTACTGCCTATACCCATAAATTTCTCAGCTCTTCTAGGTAGACCATGGTTTCATAAGTTTGGTGGAGTCCCCTCTACACTTCACCAGATGGTAAAAATACCTCATGAGGGCTAGATTGTGACTATAAGGGCTGCCCGGGAGAATCAAGTTTCAGTACTGGAGATCGCTAGGCAGCCGTTTAGTGGGTTTTATGTTGCCATGACAGGCGAGGAAGAGCAGAAGGAAGAGAGCCCCCAAGTGCTAAATATGATGAAAAAGATGTCGTTCCTTCCTGGCGCAGGACTGGGCAAGAATTCTCAGGGGATGCCAACAGCTGTCACCACCAAGGGTCAAAAGCACAGAAGGGGTCTAGGATACACAGGTGCTGTAGAAAGGGGTGAGAAGTCAAAAATGGACATTCCTCATATACGGAAAACTTTTGTGCCAGCGACCGCAACATGTGCCTATACAGGGGAAGATGAACCACAATGGCTGGATGGAAGGTTTGTACTAGGGTTTGAGGTTTTCAATGATGTATATGACTGGGACATTGGATCGATCAAGCCAGCAGAGGGCTTTTGGGATGAAGAAGTCATGACCAGTAGGACAATTTGGAACAGTGAGATGCCTGAAGAAGTAATGACTGAAAAGATGGTAGCCACCCAGCTGAAGGGGAAAGCAAAGGTAGAAGAAGCCATGCAAGAGTTGATTGGGGAGCCCCCAAAGAGCCGAAGTGGTGCAGGACCATCGACTGCAGCAAATAAGCCAGCAGAGGAGGAGAGGAAAATAGTTTAGATTTTCTTTTTGCTCCAGAACTTTTCAATGATGTTAATGATAATTTCAATCTTATTAATAAATTGAATGATTTTGCTTACTTGTGTTATGTTTTCGATGATTTCATTATGCATGATCATGATCATCATTCATCAATATTTGATATTGATTCAATTGATGCTACTCCATTTAATCTTGGAACCATAGAAAATCCAAAAGAAATTTTGATAGCATCAAATATAACTCCTGAAGAGTGAGAAAAATTTGAGAGAATCTTAAAAAAATATGAAAAAGTCTTTGCCTGGACCTACGAAGATATGCCAGGAATCGATCAGGAAGTTGCAGAGCACGCTATTCCTATATATCCGGATCGCAAACCCGTTAAACAGAAGCTGAGAAAACTTAGGCCAGAATGGGCAGATAAAGTGAAGGAGGAGATTCACTAGCAAGTCAAAGCCAAATTTCTAGTTGAGGTGCAATATCCAACTTGGTTGGCCAATGTTGTCCCCGTAGCCAAAAAGAATGGCAAAGTAAGGGTATGCGTAGATTATCGGGACTTGAATAAGGCCTGTCCAAAAGATGACTTTCCTTTGCCCCATATAGATGTACTGATAGACAGCGCTGTTGCTTGCGAGATGTATAGCTTTGGAGATGGTTATGCGGGCTACAATCAGATTCCCAATAAAATAATTGACCGAATTTAGACGGCATTCATCACGGAATGGGGGACCTATGCTTATCGAGTAATGCCTTTTGGCCTGAAAAATGCAGGAGCCACTTATCAGAGGATGGCAATAAAAATCTTGAATGACCTGATCCATAAAGAATTGGAGGTATATGTGGACGACATGATGATCAAGTCAGCCACTAGAGAAGGTCATTTTAAAGCCCTGAAAAAGTTCTTCTTAAGGATAGACAAGTATTATCTGCGGTTAAATCCTAAGAAATGTATCTTTGGTGTTACCTCAGGGAAGCTCCTAGGATACGTGGTTAGCCAGAGGGGTATTGAGATTGACCCGGATAAGGTTAGGGCAATCAGAGAAATGCCAATACCGCAGAAGGAAAAAGATGTGAGAAGCTTTCTTGGTAAGTTGCAGTACATCAGTAGGTTTATTGCTAAGCTTACTTAAATCTGCGAATCGATCTTCAAACTACTTAGAAAAGACCAGCCAATAGTATGGAATGAAAGTTGTCAGAAGGCTTTTGATACTGTCAGAAAGTATTTGCTAAATCCACCGGTGTTGAGACCGCCGCAGCCAGTCAGGCCATTGATTTTATACTTAGCAATAGAAGACAGTTCTGTAGGCGCCATGATAGCCCAGGAGGACGAATTTGGAGTGGAATTTGCTGTTTACTACCTTAGCAAGAAGTTCCTGGCCTATGAGGTTAAGTATACGGAAGTGGAAAAGATTTGCCTTGCGGTGATTTGGGCTTCTAAGAAATTAAGGCATTATTTTCATGCCTATAGGGTACAGGCTGTAGCTCAGCAGAATCCTTTAAGATACTTACAGGAAGCCCCCTCTTTACTCGGGAAAATGGGTAGGTGGTTGTTGTTGCTACAAGAATTTGATGTGGAGTATATTACTCGGAAAAATATCAAAGGGCGTGCAGTGGCTGAGTTCCTGGCAGAACACCCAATTCAAGGAGAGTCGTACGAGTTTAACTTTCCAGATGAGGAAGTGGCAGCCATCGGAGTTCAAGGTTGGCAATTGCACTTTGACGGAGCCGTGAACAGCAAGGGGGCAGGAGTAGGGATCATTTTAACAACCTCGGAGGATGAGAAGCTCCCTTTGGCAAAGAAATTAAGGTTCAAGGCTACCAATAATGAAGCTGAGTATGAAGCGTGTGCCTTTGGGTTAGAGGCGTTGATAGCCTTAGGAGCAAAAAATGTGGAAGTGTTTGGTGATTCCTCCCTGGTGATCAACCAAATTCGAGGTGAATGGGCCATTAAAGAAGAGAGGCTAATGCCCTACATCAAGCACTTGAGAGACCTGAGCAGTCAATTTGAAGTGTGCACATTCCATTTTGTTCCAAGGGACGAAAACCAATTAGCCGATGCGCTCGCCACTTTGGTCTCAATGTGGGACAACCCCGAAGGGGTGGTTATGAGGCCAGTTCTGATTTCTAGCTCTGAGAGGCCTAGCTTTGAATCTAAGCCAGTCATAGAGATAGAAGTAGTAGATGGGAAGCCATGGTATTACGATATCAAGAACTATTTAGAGAATGCAGCATTTCCAAAGGAAGCTACCGAAAAAGATCAGAGAATGATTCGCAAATTGTCTACCTAGTTCATCTGCATAAATGGAGCATTGTACAAACGACAGGCGGATGGTATCCAGTTGAGATGTTCGGATGAGAAAGAGGCCAAAAGGGTAATGGAAGAAACTCATGCAAGCGTATGCGGAGCCCATATGAACGGGTTGACATTAGCCAAAAAGATTATGAGACAAGGATTCTTCTGGCTCACCATGGATAATGACTGCTCAAAGTATGTAAAGCAGTGTCAGTTGTGCCAACAGTACGCAGATTTAAGGCACCTGCCAGTTTCGGAATTACATAATTTGACGTCACCTTGGCCATTTACAGCTTGGGGGATTGATATTATTGGAGAGATATGCCCCACAGCCTCCAATGGGCATAGATACATCATTGTCGCCATCGACTACTTCACCAAGTGGGTAGAAGCTGAGTCCTTCGAGAAAGTGGATACTCAGGATATGGCGAAATTCATAGAGAAGAACTTGATATGTAGATATGGCCTTCCACATCATGTGGTATCTAACAACGGGGTCTAGTTCATGGCCGAGACGAAGAAGTTGCTCCAGAAGTATGGTATCGAGCACCACAAGTCTTCTCCGTATCGTCCTCAAGCTAACGAGGCTGTTGAAGCCGCCAACAAGAATGTCAAAAGGATCCTGGCTAAGATGGTCCAGAATTATAAAGATTGGGCAGAAAAGTTGCCTTTTGCACTATGGGGTTACAGAATAACCATCAAAACTTCAACGGGAGCCACTCCTTATTCTTTGGTATATGGGATGGAGGCATTATTGCCGGTTGAGGTCGAACTTAAGTCGCTAAGGGTGATAATGGAAGCAGAGATTCAGGAGGCCAAATGGGCACAGCAGCGGTTGCAACGCTTGAACATGTTGGATGAGAACAGGTTAAAAGCCTACTATCACAACCAGATCTACCAAAAGAGGCTCACTATGTCTTTTGGAAAGAAAGTCAAGAAACATCCGTTGAAGGAAGGGGATTTGGTATTCAAACAGATGAGACCAGGAGCACCGGATATTAGAGGGAAGTTAAGACCTACGTGGGAAGGTCCGTTTATCCTCAAGAAGCTGCTGTCAAAAGGAGCTGCGATCTTATCGGATAGCGATGGCAACAAATTCAAAGAATCGGTCAATATTGATAGACTCAAAAGGTTCCATGGCTAAAGGCTACAAAATCAAAAGAAGAGAATGAAAGCCCCACGGGTCGAAAACCAAAAAAAGGCGGCCTTGCTAAAATTGGGCACCTCGTCAGGGTGAAACCGAAAAAAGGGATCCTGGGCAAAATTTAGAGGCTTGAGAGAAAATATCCAATCATGAAAACCCGAGAGGGCTGATTGGGGATAGGAGTTTGATGCTGTCAGGATTTGGTTCCATGAATGAATGTAGTCTTGCATAATTGAGTTAGTGTCAAAAACGATCATGTATTCTGAAATCGTACTGAAATGTACACAATTCTGTGAAGTAAAATAAGACTTGATTTATTCATTTATATCATTGTCCAATTCTGCTTTAAAAAGAAACATATTGCTCAAAATGCATGTAAAACTAAACTATGCCCTACTACTACCCTCGCTAGCCAAATACCTCAGTCACCGTGTTCGGTTATCAGATGATGGGCTAAGTATCCACCTCTTGTACGCGCCGGTGGAAGTGACAGAGTGGTTCCCGAAGGGAGGTATGATAGTTTTCAGTGGGAGTTGACTCCAGAGCTCATGATAGCGGGAAGCAAAAGCCGCAGAAAGGACTCCACCTCGAAAGGATAGAGGGAGGCTCACCACATCCTGAGTCATCCCGAGCTGACGAGAGCAGCGGGCCGTGATGTAAAAGGTTGCCTCACGAAGCCCTCATAGGGGGACGCATCCTGAAGACCCATCAATAACTGCGCTGGATAAGGAAAGCCAAGCATGCATGAGGCTAATATGAATCTGATAATGCCTTCGTCAGGGGTCTCAGGTAAATACAAATGCCGGTGAGGAAGAAAATGCTTCGCTGAGTACCGACTAATGATTCTAGGAGGTCGCTCTGACAGCCGCTTCAATTTCTCTTGCAACCAAATCTGGAAGAAGAAACAAGGAAAAATAAAAGCCAAAGAAAATAAGATAAAAGGCAAAGAAAAGCCGCTGGAGTAAGTTGGATTTACTTCAGGCAAAAGTTAGGCATAGGGTTGTGTGAAAATCCGAAAGGACGCACTTCCCGCTAAGAAAAGCTACTGCGAAAATCCACAAGGGACGCACTACCTTTAAAACAATGACGTACCTGGAGTAATAAGGGGCTCCCAGAGAATGAAGTGGCAGGCCCAGCACGGACAGAGTCCAAACCCAAGATAGTCTCGGCCAGAATAAGTGGAAAAGGGGTCAGCCCATGGTGAAAATCGTCCAAAATCCCAAACAGACGAGGGTCTCCAAGCAGCTCCTCTGAAGTCACCACCAGATACTGCATCAGGCAGAAAAGAAAGATGATACTTACCCTGTATGAAGGAATGTGGGAGAATTCACCTAGTGCTTTGATCAGAGGTTCTAAGGCAAATGCAGGGCCCTGAGGAACTAGACGAGCAGCATCAGAAGGAGCTATACTTAAGGACAGGGCAATATCCCGATTTTGAATCAAACCACAGCGAGGAACGTAGGGTAAAGCACTAGGAGGATACCAGCTCCCGACCATAGCAGCAAGTTCCTCAGGCAGGGGGCACATTTCCGGGTAAATGAACCTAAAAACGTGAAATCGAGGGTCCCAGAAGTGGGTCGCAGCCAGAAGGAGGTTGTAGTCTATTTTGATTCTGCATAAAAATTTCACTCCAGAAAGGGGGGCAAGAGTGCTGTTTTCTCGGGTTTGAGTATTATCTAAGATACGATGCATTTTGGGAAGAAGAGGAGAATTCATTCCTCAGTGGATAGAACCAAAGTCGTTAAAGGAAATAAAGAAGGGAAAAGGGAAAAAACTGGAGAAAAGAGACTAGTATGAAGCTGAAATGAAAGAAGAGGCACGAAGTCCAAGAAAAAGGTGAGTTTTATAGGGTTGATATACCGACGGATAGCCCGTCCCTATCTCAGACGGTAATCCAGTCGATAATTGTCCACCTGGCGGTCTTGCATCATGCATATCACGCGTATTAATTAGGTAATTAATGAGGGGTAAAAAACAGAGTCCGAAGCGACAGACGACATGCCCGTCTGTCGCTGTAGGGACGCAAAGCCCGTCGGTAAGTAAATTCTATATAAGAACGCTGGTACCGACAGACAATCGCTTTCTTCTCTTTTCTTCACACCGACGCTCTTCCCTCCTTTTTTCAGTTACATTTTATCATTTTTTGCTTTTTCGGTTGGTTTCTTTTGCACCACTGTTTAGTCCTTTCCTCTTCATTGATTCTCAACTTCCAGGTTAGTAAAATTCTTCTAAGTTTTTATTTATTGTTTATTTTATTTTATGATGAGTAATTTAATTTAATTTTAATTTTATTTTTTATTGGATTACTATAATTAGGCTAATTACTGTAGTACAATTTGAAAAGCCGTAGTTATTTTTTTTAATGCTTTAAGCGCTAGAATTAACACATAGAGTAAGTAATATGGTGTTATAAAATGCATGGATATGGCTATTTTGAGAACAATTAATTTTTAGTTATTGAGTTTTTAGATATTCAGGCATGGCCTTAGGAATGCATGCACTTTGAAACCAATACTAGGAATTAGAGAGTAAAGCAAATATGAGTATGTTGCACTGTTGCCTGGGGCCTGAGGCCTGTCCCTTTTTCTTTCTGTTTTCTCATGCAGGAGGTTGGGCGCACCCTTGCCGAGGTGCTACCCACTTTTTTTTAACAAGAGTGAATATGTTGTACTGTTGCTTGAGGCCTGAGGCCTATTTTTTTGCTTTCTCATGCAGGAAGTTGGGCACACCCTTGCCGGGGTGCTGGCCAAATTTTTTAAATTAATTTAATTTAATTTTAATTCTTTCGGTTTAGACCCGACCCCATCGGAATGCGGCCTAAATTTTTGTTACTTTCTGAGTAAAGTCCGTTTATGATTATGATACCAAACTAATTGTTTACTTTATTTTCAGCATGCCACCGCGACGACATGCTCCGCGCGATCAGCCTGAGCCTCAGGCCCTAGATTGGATGAGCGTCGAGGCCAGACAGAGGTATGCAGCGCTGGCTCAGGTGCAGTTCCGAGCTAGCCGTTTCATTTTCAGGCCGTTCATTGAGGCTCTCGGGATGGCCGACGAGGTCGATATTCTGATAGCAGGTGCAGGGTGGACTGAGTTTCTGACGCCTGCTTTCCAGACTCACCCAAAGATAGTTCGGCAGTTTCTTGCTACATTACAGAACGGGGGGTACCAGAGGTCCGACACAGAGGAGGGTGTTATCCAGTTTTGGGTTGAGCGGCACCATTACAGCATTACCCGACAGCGATTTACAGAGGCTATGGGACTTCCGTTTGGATAGGATGTTATAGTGCCCCATAGAGCAGTTAGACGCCACCATTGGGCGGTTATTGCATTGCTGGGAGTGCTGTATGATCATAATACGACGAAGAGCACGGTACTCTCGTCACAGGCCCTTAGATATGTTCACAGGGTTTTATGTAGCTCCTATTTGGGATGAGCGGGTAACCCAGGGTCCCTCAACGCCATTGAGATTTGGAGTTTATGGGCCATGGTGGCAGGCCAGCGGCTCAACATCAGCCATGAGATTTTGGTTAACATGGTGAGGGTATCCAGGGGGGCAGCCCCTGTAGTGTATGTTGGTGGAGTCATTACTAGACTACTCCTGAGTTTGGGTATTCGTCCAGACATCCTGGGGCCTACCTTAGATGAGAGCATTTATGTGGACGCCCCGGCAGCTATTACGATGGCTATGATACTGCCGATACCAGGTCAGGCTGAGGCGTACAGACTTCGTACCATTCATGAGGCCAGACGTGCGTTTAGCCTGCCCTCGTTAGAGCCGGTAGAGGAGCAGCCATAGGATCAGCCTCAGATGGAGCAGCCTCAGATGGAGCAGGAGCCTCCCGAGCACCCACAGCACCAGGAGGACCAGCCTCCTCGACATCCAGAGCACCAGGAGGGTCAGCCTCTGCAGCCGCAGCACGAGGAGCAGCATCCCTTTACACCGTCTGACATGGGGATTGAGTTCACCATGGATGAGCTATTTGCTACTCCTCCAGCACAGAGAGTACAGAGTCCTACTCCGCCTCCACCATCGAGAGTACATCAGACAGCACCCCGGGCACCTGAGAGGTTCAGCCCATATGCTAGAGCAGGGGACCCGGGGGCATCTACTTCTACAGCTCCACCTCCAGAGCGGGCACCAGAGCTGGCCCCCCCTGCATTTACACCATCGATGCACCCGACGTAGCCAGATTTTTCTGCGATTTTAACCTCTATGTTCACCTCCTTTGAGCACAGACAGGAGGAGAGAGACAGGGCCCTTCTTGGGCAGCTTGGGGAGCGAGATAGAGTCATTTTTGAGCGGCTGGATTAGCAGCAGGGTATTATCCAGGAGCAGGGGAGGCTTATTGACCATTTGAGACAGGAGCAGGAGAGACTTGTGGGTCAGCTGAGGCAGGAGATGAGGGCCTCCCAGGATGAGGTGGCCCAGAGGATAGATGCATCTGTGCAGATGGTGGATGAGTCAGTTGAGGCTCTCAGATTTAGGATCCAGGTCCTAAAGGGTGCCATACCTCCCATTGCCCAGTCCATGCGAGAGTCTAGAGAGCATACAGAGGATAGGCTGAAGAGAATGGAGACTACCTCTACAGATCAGACCATCCGCCTAGCCGGCGCGTTCAGAGAGTTAGGGGGTCGTCACTGACACGCTGCAGTTCATGACGGTATGCGCACAGCCTTTCCTTGATGGATATGCGCAAGTCCAGTTCTAGCAGCAGGACCCAGCGAGAGCACAGCCGTTATCAGTACCAGTGGCGGTACCTCCCAGCTACCAGCGACAGGCCAGAGCCTCGTCTGCTCAGCAGGCCAGACCATCAGCCCCTCCCAGGCAGCCATCTGCTCCAGATGCGGGACCATCTGCTTCTTCATCACGAGGCCAGCCGGTTCATATATCAGATGATGATGATGATGATGATCTAGAGGAGCTCTCAGATTATGCGCCATTGTAGATTATTCAGGGAGTTCTTCTGGCTTTGTATTTATACTTTTTGTTGTAATCACATTTGTATATTGTACAAAATTTAACCTTTTAGTGGAAAAGCATTTATGGATTAACCTGTTAAATTTGCATGTTATTTATTCATGATTTAAATTTTTAAAAAGAGAAAAAGAGAAAAGGAAAAAAAGACAGTTGATCATATAGAAAACAAGAAGATAAATAATAAGGGAGAGACATAAAAATGTTCATAAATCTACCAATAAAGTTAATTGGTGTGAGAATTAACAAGAATCTCTTATAATACAGGAACATGGTTACACCAATTCGAAAATGACCAACAGTAAAAAGGAGGGAAAAAATAGGTCAAACATTATATCCTTCAAGATCATATTCAATATTAGATGAGAATCAACAAATCACAATGGGACTAGCAAGAAAAGTCAGCCACAGTGCAAGCCTAGACGAGGACAGCAGGGCACACGCGATAGAGCAATCAGCACTTTGTAAGTTGGAGCAAACTCGGTGCAGCTCAGGAGAGCAATCTGCACTTTGTAAGTTGGAGCAAACTTGATGCAGCTCAGGAGAGCAATCTGCACTTTGTAAGTTGGAGCAAACTCGGTGTAGCTCAGGAGAGCAATCTGCACTTTGTAAGTTGGAGCAAACTCGATGCAGCTCAGGAGAGCAATCTGCACTTTGTAAGTTGGGGCAAACTCGGTGCAGCTCAGGAGAGCAACCCTCGCGTTTTGTAAGTCCAGAGCAGACACGGTGCATCACCGTCTGTACTTTGTAAGTCTGGAACAGACTCCGTGCAGTTCAGGAGAGCAATCCTCGCGTTCTGTAAGTCTGAAGCAAAGTCGACGCATCGTTACTTCCACAGCAGAAAGGTAAGGACTGCCACAGGTATGCGTTTCTTTCCTTTCTTCTCTGAATTTTGGCTCATCTAGACACTAGTGCACTAGTTTCCCCAAAATTGGGGGCAGCTGTAGACACCGGGTCTTGAGGCAGTCTAGGTCAGAGTTACCTGATGAAGAGATCCATGTTGGTTTCTGGATAAATGGATGGAATTCAGAGGTTTTCATCTTTCGGTTTCACAAGGATTAAAATCTTTTTCGCTATAGCGTGAGGTTTTGAAAGAGTTTGGGAAATTTTGGTTGAAAAAGGAATTTTTACTCCACAGACGGAATGGCCATCTGAAGTAGGGATGCCCGTCCCTACTTGGGGTGATCCCCGTCTCTATGCATAGTAGGGACGGCCCGTCTGTAGCTAGGGACGGACACGTGTTTGAATAGGGACGCCCGTCCCTAGTCCCGTGATGCGGCCCGTCTGTAGCTAGGGACAGACACGTGTCTGAGTAGGGACGCTCGTCCCTAGTCCCGCGTTACGGCCCATCTGTAGCCGAATTTCCACGCGTGCCCTTAGTAGAGACGCCCGTCAGTAGTCGCAGGGATTCCCGTCGGTAGTGGATTTGATCAGTTATCGCCGGATTTGATAAAATTTTATCTCTTATCCTTCAAATGTGGGTTAAGATTTGGTTAAAGTTTGAATTTTAAAGACTCCTTTTAAAATGCAAACTCAAAACTGATGCTTATCTAATTTTATCTCCAAAATTCTATAAATTGGGAGGTAAAATTCATTTTTAGGGGTTAGAAAATTGACAAATTTTTGGTGGAAAAATTAAACACTTTTTGAGAGACTGGAATTTTTTTTTTTGAGCAATTTATAAAAGATTTATAAAATCTCTACTTATTTTATTTGTTAAAAATTCTTCCAATTAATTGATTTACTCAAATTCTTCTTGTGAATTAAGCCAATTGAGGTAACGAAATTCATTCGTTTCCATCAATACATCTAATTCAAACACTCAATCGTTATTAAATTTTCCAAAAGGGAAAATACAAATTTTCTTATTTTTGATCCGTTTTATTTGATACTTGTGGAGCGTGCGGGGACTTAAACCATTCGATATTCACCCTACAAGCTAAAATCCAAGGGTAAACATTCTGGATTAGCATTTGTATGATTTTAATTGGCTCATATTAATTGTTTTCATTTGTTACCTTTTTTTTTTTTATCTTTTAACTTATTTCTCTTAAAGTCTCCTATATTTTTCTTTTCTTCACTTTATTCACCAATTTTGACACTGACATGTTTTTATCCTATGAGTTATTTTCTGACAATTTGGAGTTGAAGTTGTAAATGATGAGGGTCGAGCAAATCGGAGGATTTCCATACGGGTTTTTTCTTCACTCTTGCTTTTTATTCATGTTATTATTAAGATTATTTCAATGTCGTTAAAGTAAAAAGGGGCCAAAACACTTTATAGTAATTAATTTAGAATTTTTCCTAAAGAAAAATGGGACCAATGTCTCAATTTTCTCCATCCAAAATAAAACCATCACATCAAAATTATTTTATAATAAATATGCATGCGAGGACCAATGTCCTCATCATTAATGAATACCCCAATTTATGCATAATTTGGATTTTATTTACAATGGGGGTTGTATTCCGCCCCTAGTTTTATTGTAATTTATTTTGAGAATGTTCATTTTAATAATGCTTTACTTATTGCTTTTGACGTGAATGATTGCGCCTTAATTAAATGCATCGTATGGAAAGTTGGTGAAACAATGAATTCAAAACTTAATTATAATATTGATCAAGGTATAAATAAATGAGAAGTCCCGAACTCACTCTGGTCTTTGGGGTTCAATGAGGCGAGAGGTCTAGGACGTCCAAGACACCTCTTGAGTCTCACCAAAAGACTTAAATTTACAAATCCTATGCTCCAGGGGGCAGAGGCTGAGACCTCCAAGATCTCTCTGGCTAGCCCAAGATGGATATGTATGCGCCGTCTTAGGCTCGACGAGGCTAGACGACCCATCCCAATGTTGTATTGGGTGGCGACTCCAAGAAACCTCATTGTTGCCCAAAATAGACGCACTTGTAAATACCTTATAAGTTTAAATGAATCCCATCCTGATTGCCCTAAAGCGGGCTTTCGGGAGGCCACGGGGTTCGGTGCGCATCACAGACTGTCTCAGTAAATCCCAAATGGAAATCTGGGCCGGTGTCTTCTACAACTGTTTGACTATCTGATCTCCTTCTGGCTCCTTTCCCTTCTTTTTCTGACCTTCCACTGGCTCTTGAGGCGCTGCCACTTCCGGCACTACTCTCCCACTGCGGGTCACCGCTCCTACCTTCATTTTTCCTTTACGCTCTTCTGCTTCCTCCTCCTCTGAACCCCACGGGTTAGGAAAATCAGTAGCTTCATCATCATCACTTCCACTCTCACTAGTGGACTAGCAATCGATCACTGCAGCGGGCATCCCTTTTTCACTTACCTCATAGAGGCTCGTGACAGCAGTGTTTACATCGATGCCGTATAATTCATTCAAGACAAACTCCTCCGGTAAACTAGATCCGATCATGAACACGGGTGGGGGCACCTTGTTATATCCAGCTTTCTTTCGGCCTTCCCTCTTCTCAGGGTCTGTAATCTGCTTTGTATCAATCAGGTCTTGGATTGTATGCCTTAAAGCCTTACAGTTATCCGTCACATGACCCGTGTGCTGATGGTAAGCACAGTACTCATTCTCCTTGTGACCCGGCATTCCTTGTGTCCTAGGAGGTCTAAGAGGCAATGGCTGTAATTTTCCTTCCTTCATGAGCCTCCTCAGAACCCATGACAAGGATCTCCCCAAGTTTGAAAAACGTCTCGTGGTTGCATCAGCAGCAGATACCTCAACCGTTCTTCTGGTGCTACCACTGGGAACCACCGGCCTACTTGCCCCCTGGCTACCATTTCCCCTCTTGGCATAATTATCACTATTTGCTCTTCGGGCCAGGTACTCTCCTTCCGCTTCAATGGCTATATCCTTCAAGGACTCCCAGTCTTTTAATCCTTTCAACTTCAACCCTTCCCTCAAGTATGGGCTTGCATTCTTGATGAATAATCTAATCTGGTCCTGAGTCTCCGGCTTCCTTCTCATTTCCATCACTCTGTTCCTCCAGCGAGTCAAGTACTCATGGAAGGATTCACCATCCTTTTGCTGCAGCAACTCTAGATCTTTGAGGGTCACATCCATCCTTGTGTTACAATCATATTGCCTCAAGAACTCTTCCGTCAGTAAATCCCAGTCTTCATTGGTTCTACGGTCAAGAACATGGTACTAATATATAGCCAGACTAGTCAGACTTAAGCAAAAATACTCCACCTTTTGTCTTTTCGTCAAGGTGGTCCCCTTCATGGTCAACGAGTATTGCTTCACATGGGCAGTTGGGTCGGAGGTGCCATCGAATTTGGGAACATCTAGCATTTTTAAAATTGTAGGGAATAGGATCCTCCCCCTCTAGCTCTTTATCTTCGAGATTCATTCCCTGACCTCTACTCAGTATCCAGGCCATTGCCTCAAAATTTTCCTCCATTTTCCTCCACATGATCTCCTCTGACTGGAGCGCCTTCGCCTTTTTCGACACAACACTATCTTCATAATCGTCATCCACACGGTCATCCTCTAACCTCTGAACTAGTCTTCTCCTCTGACCCCCGATGCTACTGACCTCAAATCCACCGACGGTGGTCGGATCTCTTCCTGCCTCTCTTCTCTGTCCTCCCCCCATTCATTTTGTCTCATGGGAGGAGGAGGTAGGTCTTGCGGAGCAGCACGCTGGGTCATTGCGGCCAGCATATTCATCATCCGACCTTCAAATTCCTCAAATTTCCTACCAGCCTCTTCAGCAACCAAAGCCCTAGTGGCATCATTTCCCCTTGGCGAGTTAGCCATCTTTGATGCGGTACAGCTGGTCTCTGGACAGTTCTCTAAGAAGCTCTCCTTTTCTGGTGATTTAGACACGGAAGTTCGGATCAATTGCCCCTCAGGTCCTCTCGTCCACCTGGGCAGATCTATGATGGCTGTAGAAACAAAGAGTTAGAATGATGCATGAGTGCAAATGAAATGCATGATCATGATATGCGACACCCATAAATCACATACAAGCAGATAAGTCCTTCCACTACAAGAAAAATAAAAAATAGAGACGGAAAAATAGAGACGGAATGAATTCCGTCTCTAAATAGAGACGGAAATCATTTTTTGTCTCTAAATAGAGACGGAAAGAAATTTCCGTCTCTAATTAGAGATAGAAATTTCTCTCCGTCTCTATTTAGAGACGGAATTAGTTCCGTCTCTAAATTTGGTCGCTAATTATGGCGCGATTTTTTCCCGCCAAAATTGGAGACGGTATTTAGAGACGAAATAGTTTTTCCATCTCTAAATAGAGACGGAATGATTTTTCCGTCTCTAAATAGAGACAGAAAATACATACCGTCTCTAAAAATAGAGACGGAATAATATTTCCGTCTCTATTTAGAGACGGTATGAATTTTTCGTCTCTAAATAGAGACAAAAAATATTTTCTGTCTCTAAATAGAGACGGAAAAGTCATTCCGTCTCTATTTTTAGGGACGGAAGACGATTTTTGTCTCTAAATAGAGACGAAATTTAATACCGTCTCTAAATTTTGGGTTTTTAGACCTAATTCCCTTTCTTTTTTCCCTCTTTCTTTTCCCCTCTCCTTTCTGCTCCCTGTATTCGCTGCCTCCTCCCTCCGTTGCCCGAGCCGTCCATCCGGCGTTTGTTCCCACCGCCGCCCTCCCCCCGTCGCCGTCCAACGACCGGCCTACCCGCCACTGTACGCCGCTCCTGAATA
Source organism: Excoecaria cochinchinensis (assembly GCA_947683425.1). Lineage (NCBI taxonomy): Eukaryota > Viridiplantae > Streptophyta > Magnoliopsida > Malpighiales > Euphorbiaceae > Excoecaria > Excoecaria cochinchinensis. Next base: position 5,167,619 of record CANTUQ010000011.1, read on the forward strand.
AGTTAGAATTAGTTAGAATTAGTGGGTATTATGAGAAATAGGAAAAGAAAAGGAAACTCTGGGTATGGAGGCAGAACGGGGAAGAGACCGAAGGAAAGAGAGAGAGATCGGAGAGGGGAAGAGGGAGTGGCTGAGGGGCAGCGCCGGCGATGACACCGGCAACGAATTGCCGACGTTCCCTGCAGCGCAGCTCTCGGCGTTTTCCCTGTCCATGGCCGTCGTCGTTCCAGGAGAGCGAGAGAAGCACCGTGAGCTTCTCTTGCATTTTTTGACGAGCTCCGACGGCGAGAGGCGACACGAGCAGTGCGACTGGACTCATGGCGGCAAGGCGAAGCTTTCGGTGGCCGTGGATCTCCCTCAATCGCCGGCGACGAGTAGATCGGAGGAGAAGAAAACCGAACCTACCAATGAAGATTTCGGCGAAATGGAGGCTATTTTCGGCGCGTGATCACCGGAAAAGGAACCCCGAGGCGTCGAGCTTCCTTCCGATGGTCTTGGTGACTCCGGTGGAGCTCCGGCGACCGCAAAAAGACCCAAAATATACAGAAAATAGGTATGTGGCCACCAAACTTATTTTTCTAAGTGATTTTTCTCATAAATTAAAAATCATTGAGAATGATTTTACTGAACACAGAATGTGAACAATATGTTGTGGATTTTTGTTGAAATTTTGGCAGTGTTGTTATGGTTACTCAATTAAATGATAAATTTAGCTACGTTAATGGAGTAATTAGTTGCATAAATTGAATTTATCAAATCATGGACAACTAGCTATTGAAAATGGATAAACTGTTATGGTAATGAGTTAGATAAACTCATAGATTATAGCTATAAGTTAATGTAACAATAGTATATGATGAGCAAAAGGTTTGGAATAATTAATTAGATAAATGGTTGCTTAAATTGAATCTGTTTGTTCAAAAAAGCTAAGCTATATATATATTTTGGATGTAAAGAGTTTGGTTGTATTAAATGCAATTGTTGTCCAAATGAGTTAATATGTTCGAATTTTGGAATTTAGGATGGATAATGATTTGAGATGATTGAAACTATAATTATACAATTAGGTAGTAATTGAGTTGTGATATATTTTGATTTTGTTATAGTTTTTATATTTCAATTGTGTACTTAAGAATAAGGTAAAATATATAAATTATTTTTTATTTGTCATTGCATGTACCTACTACAACCGCACCCGAATCGGCGTTAAACTGTTGGACGCACCGAATAATCGCAGCTTTCCAGCCGCTTTCGTCGAGGTAAATGTGTTATGTATTAATAATTTATTTTTTTTAATATTTTTTTAATTGCATCTATATGTTTGAAATATGTTGCTTTAATGAGATAAAAATGTGTAAGTCATGCATAGTCATGTTGTAATTCAATAGTAACGACTATGCTATTATTAACGATACTGTATTAACGGAATATCACTTTAAGGGATAAATTCACAACTGGTGGTGATTTTATCCGTTAAATTTAGATGTTTGATGTGAATGGATAAATTTCTTATTACAATGAGTTTGTTGTGAAGTTGCGATTGGTTGATATTTTACCGAAGTGTTAAAATTGCTAATGTTTGACAGGGGGATAGGGACCCGTATAGGGGAAACTCTGTCCGTTTTTTTACAAAATTTTTATGGTTTTAATTTAGGGAAATGAATCATTAGGTAAAACTAATTAGGGATTAAAGCGAAATAGTAGGCTAGAGAATTGAGTTCAAATTAAATACTAACTTCGACCTTATGATTTTTTCTAAGCAGTTTAATATTAATGAGTAATATGGACTGTAACACCCCCTTCCCATACGTAGGCGATCCCATCCGAGAAGGAGTGAGATGCCGTATGAGTAAAGGTGCCACCAAGCAAGTACAAAGTATAACATACAATCATTCATAACATACATTCAGAAAATACAGAATAATTAAAAACTTTACATGCAGAAAGCAAAAGCTGATCATGCATTACTATAATAAACTATTACAATAATATTCTGATCAACTAGCTGAAACAAAATAATATTACATATACAAAAATATAGTTACAAAAGCGGAAGCTGAAACAAAACTGATACATGAGAGTTCTATACAAAAAGAATCATCACTGATACAAAACTGAGCCCTACACTAATCCCTTCTGTGTTGGCTTTATGACGGCGACTCTCTCAAAGCAAAACGCCTTCCGCACCTGCACGGGTAAAAACACCGTGCTAAGCGATAAACGCTTAGTGGGGAAACACACATAAATAAAGGACGGCCATTCACAATGGTCGTCAAGGCAAAACACATTCACAATTGCAGAATGCAAAGGCTATAACATAATACATATAAACATGCTCAAATATAAAAGCCATACAATCAGTATCTCATAATCGTATCCAATTCAAAATAATCCAACATGTGTTTCATCATTAAACTCATTCAGATATTCCATTCAATAGTCAAATCAGATCAGAACAATTATATTAAGCATTTAAGAACACCTGCTGACTCTAGATAGTGGATAACGAGTGTACTGAAGGTACCTTACGGGTACGAATCGAATACTGAGGGTACCTCACAGGTACAAGTCAATTGTTATTATAATTATCAAAACATGTTATTCATATACTGAGGGGACCTTAAACAAGATCCTAATACTGAGGGGTTCGCGAGGAACCAGACGGGGACCTGATCGGGGTCCAAACTGAACTGAGGGCTGCAGCTAAAGACTCTATTAGGCATGCCTAACTATCCACTCACTTGACTCTAGCAGGTTATGCGACATTCAATTCACATTTCAGAGTACGGGATATAATTCATCAGAAAAATCATGGTATCACGCATATCGAAGCATCAAACAGTAAGACATGCATCATACAACAGTAAAGTCCATTCAGAAGAAATACCAAATTCATTTCTGAGTTAAAAACTAGGAAATTTCAGAAAAACGAGCTGAACGGAGAATCGGGCGAGATTGGCTGGTCACGAGGCGTGACTGGCCTTCCCAACAGGCAGGTCACGCGATGTGACCGAGGGTCACGCGACGTGACTTGCTTGTTCCTCGCCGGTCACGTTGCGTCATCTTCACAAATCACGCAACACCCTCGCAGGTCAAGGCGTGACTGGACGTCACGTCTCGTGACGTGCTACTCCCCCGCAGATCACGTTGTGTGATCTCGCAGATCACGCATCGTCTTCGCAGGTCGCACGACGTGACCGAAGATCACGTCACGTGACCCGCTTGTTCTTCAGCTGGTCACGCGACTGGCTTCTCAGCAGGCAGGTCACGGCGTGACCGAGGGTCACGTCTCGTGACTTGCCTTCTTCCGTAGCGAGTCACGCGACAAACAGAGAACATCAACAGTACATCGATTTTCCAGAATTTCCAGAATAAAGAATTCAATCCCAATTTGATTTAAAACCATACAAACCTGTTCTTACCTTCCAGAAATCATCTCAGACAACATAAGCAACAATTATACAACTCAATTTATCAAATAATTAACCAAATCAAATCAAGAACATATGCATCCAAACTCACAAGAACATAAACCCTAGAATTTTACAGTAAAATCAAAATCACACAATTTCACAAGTAAACATTCCCAAACCTGGATTCTAAACTTCTATCACTTAGCTCCACTAGGTCCAGCAACCTCTTTACCCTTTGGATCACGAGGAGCTTCAGCTAAACACATCACAACAAGAACATACACAAAACAAACCCTAAGTTAAATCTCAACCTAAGGAAGAAGAAGAAGTAAATGAAACAACTAGATGGGAGAATTCAATTACTTACTAGAGAAAATGCAAGGAGAGGATTAATTTCACCAATAAGACCTTGAATCAACAATACAGTACTTGGAAATAAAGAAAGTGAAGAAGAAGAAAGTGAGTGAAGAAAGAACGTGAATCTGTAAGTTCCTTTTCCCTCATTCCCTTTTCTTTTTCTTTTCTTTATCCTAAATATGTATCAATTTCCTATTGGTGAAACTAATCACTCACACTAAAATAATCTATATTACACACACCTAAAACCCTCTTAACTTATGCATACCCTACAATGGTATGAACACATGCACACAAGTATATCTCATTTAATTAAACACACTAATGCCATGTATGCACCCCCAATAATAATAAAACCCAAAAGCATATATTTTACTAAAATACCCTTATGAAATGCTGAACACATGCGAATGCTTACACATACAGACAGACAGATAGACAGACAGACAGGCTCATTCTACCAGGGGGCAAATGGGGTGTGACAACTCTCCCCTACTAATAAGAATTTCGTCCTCGAAATTCTCACCTGAACTGAACAATTGTGGGTACTGAGCTCTCATCGACTCCTCTGGTTCCCAAGTCGCTTCTTCGACTCCATGATGGATCCACAATACTTTAACCAAGGGAATCTGCTTATTCCTCAACTGCCTCACCTCTCGGGCTAGAATAGCTCGCAGTTCCTCATCATAAGAGAATTCTGGCTGAACCTGGATATCCTGAACTGACAGAACATGCGAAGGATCTGATCTGTACCGACGAAGCATCGAAACGTGAAACACATCATGCAACTTTGCTAACTCCATCGGTAGCGCCAATCTGTAGGCTACAGGTCCCACCTTAGCCAAAATCTCATAAGGTCCAATGAAACGAGGACTCAGCTTACCCTTCTTTCCAAATCGAAGCACTCTCCTCCAAGGAGAAACTTTAAGGAAAACTTTGTCCCCGATCTCAAATTGCACGTCTTTCCTCTTCAAAATGGCATAAGACTTCTGTCGATCTTTGGCTGCCTTCAAATTCCGCTGCACTACTCTGATTTTATCTTCAGTATCTCTGACCAAGTCTGGTCCAATCATAGATCTCTCGGATAGCTCTGTCCAACAAATCAGAGTCCTACACTGACGACCATACAAAGCCTCATATGGTGCCATACCGATGCTCGACTGAAAACTATTGTTGTAGGCAAACTCCATCAATGATACATATCTGTCCCAACTACCCGGAAAATCCAAAGCACAAGCTCTCATCATATCCTCCAGAATCTGAATAACTCGCTCTGACTGACCATCGGTCTGAGGATGAAACGCTGTACTGAAGTTCAACCTAGTGCCCAAAGCTCTCTGTAACTCCTTCCAAAACTTGAAAGTAAACCTCGGATCTCGATCTGACACTATGGACAAAGGCACACCATGCAACCGAACTATCTCATCCACATAGATACTGGCTAATCTGTCCATGGAGTAATCCACTCTAACTGGCAAGAAGTGAGCTGATTTCGTAAGCCGATCCATAATAACCCAAACTGAGTCATGCTTCCTCTGAGTCAAAGGTAAACCAGAAACAAAGTCCATGGCGATATCATTCAATTTCCACTCAGGAATGGATAAAGGCATAAGCAAACCTGAAGGAACCTGATGCTCAGCCTTTACCAGCTGACAAGTCAAACACTTGGAAACAAAATCCACTATGTCACGCTTCATACCGGACCACCAATAGAATTGCTTCATGTCTCTATACATCTTTTCACTGCCCGGATGCATAGTAAAGACCGAACTATGCCCCTCACTCATGAGCTGTCTCCTCAAATCCTTAGATTCTGGCACACACAAACGATCTCTGAACATAAGTACCTCATCCTGAACTGAGAACTCTGATGGCTTACCCAATCTAACCTCATGCACAATCTGCTGAAGCCTCACATCGTCTCTCTGAGCATCCACAATCCTCTGTCTCAAGGTAGGCCTCACACACAACTGGGCAAGCAAAGCCCCATCAGCATCCAATCTCCATCTTAATCGCCTCAAGAACAAAGCTGAAACTGATTTCCGACTCAAAGCATCGGCGACTACATTGGCCTTACCAGGATGGTAATCCACAATGCAGTCGTAGTCCTTAAATAACTCAAGCCAATGCCGCTGTCTCATGTTCAACTCCTTCTGTGAAAGGAAATACTTCAAGCTCTTGTGGTCCGAAAAGATCCTACACTTTTCCCCATACAAGTAGTGACGCCAAATCTTCAAAGCAAATATCACAGCTGCCAACTCTAAATCATGCGTCGGATAGTTCTTCTCATGTGGCTTCAACTGACGAGAAGCATAAGCCACTACCTTTCCTTCCTGCATCAGCACATATCCAAGACCAACTCCAGAAGCATCACTGTAAATGACAAACTCCTTACCCGAGATGGGTTGAGTAAGGATAGGAGCCTCAACAAGCAACTGCTTTAATCGATCAAAACAAGACTGACACCTGTCTGACCACTCAAATCTGACTCCTTTCCTCAACAATCTAGTCATCGGAGCAGCAATCACAGAAAATCCTTTAACGAACCGACGGTAGTAACCTGCTAAACCGAGGAAACTCCTCACTTCTTGAACATTTCGAGGCGCTTTCCAATCAACTATCGCCTCAATCTTAGCTGGATCTACCTGAATACCTCTAGCTGAAACAATGTGACCCAAGAATGATACTTCTTGAAGCCAGAAATCACACTTGCTAAGCTTAGCAAACAACTGATGCTCTCTCAACATCTGCAGAACTAATCGGAGATGCTCCTCATGCTCACTCTCATTCTTGGAATATACCAAGATATCATCAATGAACACTACTACAAATCGATCTAAGTATGGCCTAAACACACGATTCATCAGATCCATAAAAGCCGCTGGAGCATTTGTCAAACCAAACGGCATCACAAGAAACTCATAGTGGCCATACCTAGTCCGAAATGTAGTCTTAACCACATCTGCATCCTGAACTCGTAACTGGTAGTACCCTGATCGAAGATCTATCTTGGAGAAGACACCCGCACCTCGAAGCTGATCAAACAAATCCTCAATCCTAGGCAACGGATACTTGTTCTTCACTGTAACTTTATTAATCTGGCGGTAGTCAATACACATCCGCAGGGATCCATCTTTCTTCTTGACATACAGCACTGGAGCTCCCCATGGAGATATGCTAGGTCGAATAAACCCCTTATCCAATAACTCTTGTAGCTGAGATTTAAGTTCCCTCAACTCTACAGGAGCCATCCGATAAGGTGCTCTCGAAATAGGTGCTGTACCTGGCATAATCTCAATGGACAACTCAACCTCTCTCTCAGGAGGCAAACCAGGCAACTCGCTCGGGAACACATCACTAAACTCCCGCACTATAGGGATGTCTTCAATCTGAACCTGATCCCTCTTGGAATCTAACACAACTGCTAGAAAAGCCTCACATCCTTTCCTGATGAATCTCTTAGCTTGCATCGCAAAAATCACATTATTCACAGAACTAGCACCCAAACCTTTCAAAAACACAAGAGACTGACATCTATCCCGAAGCACAACTGTCTTCCTATGGCAATCAACTACAGCCCGATGCTTACCCAACCAGTCCATACCCAGAATCAAGTCAAACTCTCTGAAGGGTAACTCAATCAAATCCGCTGGAAGCACAGCTCCATCAACAATCAGAGGACAACTCCTAAAAACTCTACTCACACTGACACTATGCCCTAATGGACTGGTCACACAAATCTCATAATCTAACTGATCAACTGAATGCAATTTATCAACAATTTTATCTGTGCACAAATATGAGTGTGTGGAACCAGGATCAATTAGAGCATACAACTCAGTGTCATGGAGTAGAAACTTACCAGCAATAACATCAGGCGCATCCTGCTCATCTCTGGCTCTCATAGCAGCCTCTACAATCTGGTAATAGCTAACCCCAGGAATGCACATCAGAGAAATCAAAGCAATCTTCAAAGACTCATTTAACCCAGCCTCGCAATGCTTGCATCTAAAGTCATCAGTCAAAACTCCACGAGGGGCATAGCGAGATAACCTATTGAACTCCTTCTCATAATCTGCTACAGACATGGCCCTCTGTTTCAAACTCAAAAACTGCGCCCATCTCGAATCTCTATAAGTCTGAGTAATGTACTTCTTTGTGAACTCACCCTCAAAGAACTCCCAAGTAATCGGATCCGGTAGCTGAGGATGCCTGGAAACTAATTCCCACCATTCAAATGCAGACCCTTGTAGAAGAGCTAATGCACACTCTGCCTGCTGGTCGGGAGGACACCGAATCTCTCTCAAAGCACGCTTTACTTTATCTAACCATCTCTCTGCCAACTCAGATTCATTCAAACCTGTGCCATAGAAATCCTCAACTCCTGCCCTCCTCAAATTCTCCATAGGTGCTCTAGGAGCAGTCACTCTCTCCAAAACCCTAGCAATGTCCTGATGCAACCGGAACATAGCCTCGAAAGGCATGGCTGCGGCTTCGGGCTGGACCCTAGCATGCTGAGCCGACACAGTAACAGAAACAGACGGATCTACAACTGGAGGATTCACACTCTCGGCGGATTCCTCACTTGATCCACGAACAGAGTTAGAAGCCATCTAAACAAACAAGAAACAACCGTATCAGCCATTACAGATCTAGACACATACACATCTAAGAAACTCAAAACAATCACAACAACACCCAGAAACGCCTAAACCTATGCTCTGATACCACAAACTGTAACACCCCCTTCCCATACGTAGGCGATCCCATCCGAGAAGGAGTGAGATGCCATATGAGTAAAGGTGCCACCAAGCAAGTACAAAGTATAACATACAATCATTCATAACATACATTCAAAAAATACAGAATAATTAAAAACTTTACATGCAGAAAGCAAAAGCTGATCATGCATTACTATAATAAACTATTACAATAATATTCTGATCAACTAGCTGAAACAAAATAATATTACATATACAAAAATATAGTTACAAAAGCGGAAGCTGAAACAAAACTGATACATGAGAGTTCTATACAAAAAGAATCATCGCTGATACAAAACTGAGCCCTACACTAATCCCTTCTGTGTTGGCTTGATGACGGCGACTCTCTCAAAGCAAAACGCCTTCCGCACCTGCACGGGTAAAAACACCGTGCTAAGCGATAAACGCTTAGTGGGGAAACACACATAAATAAAGGACGGCCATTCACAATGGTCGTCAAGGCAAAACACATTCACAATTGCAGAATGCAAAGGCTATAACATAATACATATAAACATGCTCATATATAAAAGCCATACAATCAGTATCTCATAATCGTATCCAATTCAAAATAATCCAACATGTGTTTCATCATTAAACTCATTCAGATATTCCATTCAATAGTCAAATCAGATCAGAACAATTCTATTAAGCATTTAAGAACACCTGCTGACTCTAGATAGTGGATAACGAGTGTACTGAAGGTACCTTTCGGGTACGAATCGAATACTGAGGGTACCTCACAGGTACAAGTCAATTGTTATTATAATTATCAAAACATGTTATTCATATACTGAGGGGACCTTAAACAAGATCCTAATACTGAGGGGTTCGCGAGGAACCAGACGGGGACCTGATCGGGGTCCAAACTGAACTGAGGGCTGCAGCTAAAGACTCTATTAGGCATGCCTAACTATCCACTCACTTGACTCTAGCAGGTTATGCGACATTCAAATCACATTACACATACAGACAGACAGATAGACAGACAGACAGGCTCATTCTACCAGGGGGCAAATGGGGTGTGACATGGACAGAAGTTGGAGACGGTCGGCGTACTAATGAGGTCATTGAGCTACGCGGTACGATCGGTGTACTAATGGATCGTATCAATATGCTGGAGGACTTCATTAGCCGTACATTACCTGTTGACCCGCAAGTACCGTCTGCTGGTCGTCCGCATTCTCCTCCATCTTAGTTATTATTTTTAGAATTTTTATCTTTTTTTTATTTGTAATCTCACTACACTTTTTATATATTAATACATTAAATAATACAATATTTTCATATTTATTTATTGTTTATTTAATTTTTTTCATTATATAAAATTAAGAATAATTTAAATTTAATATTATTTATTTTTAATATATAAAAAAAATCAATAAATTAGAGACAAAAATTCATTATATAAAGTTAAGGAATATTTAAATTTAATATTATTTATTTTAATATATTAAAAAAAATTCCAAAAAAATAGAGACGGAATTCATTTTCCGTCTCTAAAAATAGAGTGGGAAAAACTTATTCCGTCTCTATTTTTAGAGACGGAATTGAGTTTCCGTCTCTATTTTTAGAGACGGAATCGTTCTTTCCGTCTCTATTTTTAGAGACCGAAACGTTCTTTCCGTCTCTATTTTTAGAGACCGAAACGCTCTTTCCGTCTCTAAAAATAGAGACGGAAAGCACTATTCTGTCTCTATTTTTAGAGACGGAAATGTTCCTTCCGTCTCTAAAAATAGAGACGGAACATTTTGGTCTCTAATTTTTAGAGACCGATGAAATAGAGACGGAAAATTTCCGTCTCTATTTTCAATTAGAGACGGAATTCCGTCTCTATTTTTCGTCTTTATTTCTCAGATTTCTTGTAGTGTTCCACCCTTATTACTTCCACACACGTGGTCGTAGTCTCTTTCCTAGGCAGGATTAGCCCATGGGTCAACAGGGAACCTGATGGACACGCATGGTGCGCGGCGAAAAACTGGCAACATAACACTCCTAAACTAATGCACAAGCGCATGGGAAATGGTCATTAGGTATTTAAGTAATCCAAATATATTGACATGGTCCTACCAGGGCATGAAAGCCTTTGGCTAGGTAACCAAGCAAGACATTTGGACTCACCCAATACATAAGGACCCATACAGCATGCACGGTATTACGGTTCATATCACCTAGGGGAAGTATCTACGGCCATTACATGAGTTTTAGTCAAGGGTGGTGTTACTTCAGGTCTACCCAAGCATGGTCCCTGCCAACGGGTCTAGCTCATCATGAGCGTAACGACCGATTGGGTCTCCATTTTATATACCAAGTGGTACGAGGCTTGGGCTGGTGATTATCCTTAACACTTCCCTACATTGAGTGAACATAGGGTTGTGCTTTGGGAATGCACCGAGGTTTAGAAAGGACCAATCTAGCATAGTCTAAGGCTCTAATGGGATGCAAATGCAAATTTGAAAAAAAGCGAATTTATAAACTAAAATTTAATCATAAATTTTAACCAAGGTATTTTCAAATCAAAGTCTCGAACCAGAGTCCCTAGTGGAGTCGCCACTGTGACGCACGCCGGACCCCATGTGTCGCCCCTTTGACTGCCCGCTTGAGGGCGATCGGGCAATTGAGGATCCGTTGGCAACTTGTAAAGGTATTTACAAGTGCATCTATTTTGGGCAACAAGGAGGTTTCATGGAGTCGCCACCCAATAAAATATTGGGAAAGTTCCTCTCGCCTCGGAGAGCCTAAGATAGCGCATGCATCCATTTTGGCCAACCAAAAGGGGTCTTAAAGGATGAACCTCTCTCCCTTTGAGCCTAGGATTTATTGATTAAGTCTTTGAAAAGGACACAAGAGGTGTCTTGGAGGTTCCAATGAGTGATCGGAAAGACCTCTCGCCTCGTTGAGCCCAAAGACCCGAGCTGGGTTCGGGACTTCTCATCTATTTCTACTTTGATTAATTTTACGATTAGATTTTGAACTTATTAATTCGTTCCCTCTCCACACGATGCAATTTAATTAAAAGCGCACTTCTTCACGTCAAAAGCGTAATGAATAAATAAATAAAGTGTAACAAAAAAAGGGACTATAAAGATAAATACAATAACACTAGGAGCGGAATACAACTCCCCTTTGTAAAAGTGCAGTACATACATAAAACAGGGAATTCATTTATTTTGAGGACTTTGGTCCTCACATGTACTTATTGTAAAAGAAACTAGTTTTTATCTTGGATGTTTTTATTTGATGGAAATTAGGACATTGGATCCTTGAGTTAATAAAAAATCCCAATTTTATTTACTATAAAATATTTATCCATTCTTATTTAACGCGGAATAAAATGATACATTGTGAGCACGAAATAATCAAAAACTAAATAAATAAATTATTAAATAAGCAAATAAATAAATAAATAAAGGGTAAAGAGGTAAACCAAATGGAGTCTCCCATGGCAAAACTCCTCTAAAGGTTAAAATTCAGAACTAAAATAATAAGAATAAAACTGTCGATAAAAGATAGAAGAGAAAAATTTAGAAATAAATAGAAATAAATAATAGAAAGAAAATGAGGAAAAAGGTTTTGAGAATTGCAAACAAATCCCAGGGACGGCCTCTAACGAATGACAGATGGGCATCACTGGAAGCGACCAATGGATTGAATGCCATCGTTCATCCTATAGACGGGCATATCTTGGGATGACCGACGGGAAGTAATGCGCCACATACGCGTCGTCGTTCAAACGAGCGACGAGCGTCGGTGGCCTTATGACCCGTCGGTCGCTACTGTTCTTCAAAAAAAACAGTAAAAACCAAATTTTCTCAAACAAAATAATTTTTCAACACAAAAGTACAAAAATGGGCAAGATAATTAAAATAACCTAAATGAGGTGGGTGTCTGGAATATTTACCCTCGGATTTTACCTCTTAGGTTGGATTCCTGATGATTAGGATCCCGCACGCTTCACGAGAAATGGGTAAAAACCAAGAAAAGAAGGGTTTGAATTTTTCTTTCTTAGTTTTCACGAAATGCACAAATATTGGAATCAAAATTCTTAGAAACTAATCAATTCTTAGCTCCTTTGAATTAATTTTGATTCACAAAATCAAAAATAGAATGGAGAAATCTTGAGATGAAAAAAAAATGCTGGAAAATGTGTTTTTAGGTAGAAAAGCATGTAAATTCGTCCAACTAGCCGACCAACCCCCAAAACGGGTGAAAAAAGGTTTTTATAGGCCTTGAAATACCGACGGCTATCGGAATTCAACCGACGGATGCCTTAAGCCACAGACGGCCGTCGGGGCTTTCCATCGAGCGACGGGCATGCCGTTATCGACGGGCTGGCCGCCGGTGCAGGTAAACTTCCTTTTTTACCCTAAAACTCCCAATTCTCTTTTCCTCTTTGTCGGGAATACAGAAAACATATTTCTCGTGAATCTAGAGGGCCAAAATCTCTGAATCCCAACCGTTCATTCGGACTCGGTCATCGATTTCTTCATCGGGTAATCTCTGATCCGGACTACCTCGGGACACGGTGCTTACAGGTATGTTCCCTAAATCCTGTTTTGATTGAAGTGTGTATTTTGTTCCCGAATCAAACTTGAATCTCAATTGATGTTTTACTTATAATGGAATGTATATGATTGCTAATTAAGTGATAATATAATTTAATAGATGTTTAAATGATGAAAAAATAAATTTAGAAGAAAATATTTATAAGTGGTCAAAATTGGATTTGTAATTGTCTTAATGAATAATGTGGTTATTTGTGAGTTATAAGCCATTATATGTTTAAAGATATGATTTTAAGTGTAATTTTATTTAATTGGTTTTGTTTGAATTTATTTAAGAATTTTATAATGAAATAATGTATTATGTACATTTTGACATAATTAATGTTAAGGTGTGATTTTAGTATATTTGATACTAAAAATTGGATAATTAGTTAAATGAAAATTTATTTGAATTAAATTAAATAATTTATGGTGAATTATGCTATTATGATAATTATAGATTTTATTGAATTTAAACGAGTTCATTGATTAATTAATGTTAATGTTTGTTATTTAGTAATTGGATATGGTTTATTGAGAATTGGTTAAATTGTTAATAAATTTTACATTTTGGCATATTGATGCTTTGAAGGATATAATATGTTAATTTGAGTACATATTATTTATTGAAATTGAATTGTAATAATTGAGGAATTAATTGTCCCTATTAATAGTCTGGTAGTCAAATCTAGCTCATGATATAGTTGGGTAGCCATAGAAATACTAAACCGTAGTGGTGAGCATGATGTCTCAACTATTGTAGGCCAATGATGGTCCTACTAAATTGTATTGAACTGAATTGTCGGTGTGGTCCTTCGGGGTCCCTCTAAACTGTATTGAACTAAACTGTAGGGGTGGTCCTTAGGGGTCCCTCTAAATTGTATTGAATTGAATTGTAGGGGTAGTCCTTCGAGGTCCCTCTAAACTGTATTGAACCTATAGGGTGCACGTTGAGTATATTCAGTCTTGAGATTTTTACCGGGTTTATACTAGGGGCATCATTGAAAAAAAGTGACAAATGTTTTAATTTGCATAAGTGATTGTAATGAATGATTATATAGTTAATCATTGAATTATTTTATGTTAATTGAATTTAAATGTATTTTTGTATTAAATGTACTTATTGGAGGATCAATTTGTATATTGTATGCATTTTAATGAAATAATGCGATTGTATAGTTATTTAATGACAAATTTATAATTTAATGAAATATTGAGGATTTTATGATAATATGTGTCCAAAATAATTAATTGAATGACTAAATAGTAATTTGCCTTTAGAAAGATTTGATGATTGATTATGTTAAAAATTCGACTTGTAATTTAGTTTATAAGTGGTATAAATTGAAATATGAAATTTAATGATTAAATGTTTATAATGAATTAGAATATCGTAATATTTATATTATATGCATAAATGAATAAAAATGATTAAGGTAATTAAATTGTATTTATGATACTTATAGTGGTATTTTTGTAAATACGTGCATTAAATGACAAATCTATTTCTAGTAAGATTTATAGATTTATTTATAATGTAATGGGCTTATAATATAATTTGTAAATGTTATAATTGATATGTTGAGTTTAGTGATTAAATGTTTATTATCAAATAATTTATGTTATCTATATTATTATGATTTATATGCATGTTCCCTTTGTTGTTTGCATAAAATGATTTCCTTGAAAATCTTTAGAATTGTAACCACAACTAAGCATATTTAAGCTCAGTATATAGTGTTTTATGACTACATGTAGGTTGATAAGCGATGTGTTGGAGTAAGTACGCCACGCTTTTGGAGGCAAGCTGAGTGAAGATTATTCTTTTGTATAGACATGTTTTGGTAGGATTTTAGAATCCTGTAAATGTATATATTTGGATTTTAGTCTTGTTATGGCACATATATGAATACTCTATACTATTCCAATAGTTAGATATTAATGAGGGATATTAATGTTTTGGATTAGTTTATACTGATTGGACTGGGATGGATTAGGATTTTGAATGGATATTAAGTTATAATCATTGTGTCCCTGAGTTGGGCTATGTAATTGCTTGATTGCAGGTTTTGGGTAGTTAAGTTTTAGCCGTTATGCTGCTGGATTTTGACCAAATGAATAGTAAATAAGATAGTTTTAAGTTAATCGGCAAGCTTTTAACATGGAAAATAAAAGAAAGTTTTTCATTTGTTATTTTTGTTAATTAAAGTGATATTTAACTATATAAGCTTGGATTGATATATGCATTAGGCTAAGCAAGTTTAAGAAAAAAAAAATTTACTCGCATCTTTGAGCTGCGATATAAGTATGTATTATTGCATTATTGGAATTTAGCTCGTATGTAATACGTACGTATAGTAAAAGTGTAGAGAGGGTGTTACATTTTATGGTATCAGAGCAAAGGTCTAGGTGGTTCTGGCTAATAAGATATTTTGAAAATATGTGATATTGTTTATAAGGAATGAATGTGTGCTGGTTAATGTGGACATCTCTGTTTAGTTCCAAGTATAGATGATTCAGAAGGAGTTGAATACAAAATTAGAGGTAAGAAATTAATCTTGTAACACCCCCTACGTCCCCATTGGAAGGACGCTGGAGAGCGCTACCGACGCTCACTCACACACATGCGCACATGCACTAAGCGTAAGTATACATTCATACATAAAAATATATGGAGATACAGCGAAAATTAAAACTTTAATAAAACAATAGCTGAACATACATTAACTCGAAAACATACATACAATCACTCAGCGGAAGCATAAGGCGAAAGCTAAAACGAAGGAATAACTAAAAACTTAATTACAATAAGATCCTTACATATAATTACATATACATAAGACTAGAGAAAAACAAAAGCCAAAATACAAAGGTTGAGCAAAAATACAAAACTTCTAACTCCTATGTGGCCGACCTTGCAGATGCGTGACTTGAACGGAACCAAACCTGCCACCTGCACGGGAAAAGAACCCGTGCTAAGCAATAAATGCCTAGTGGGGAAAAATACACAAGCAATATGGACAACCATTCACAATGGTCGTCAAGGCATAACACATGCAAATGGCAAATGTGGGCATTCATAACACATATATAGTCAGGCTTGCATAGTAAAGGCATTCATTCGAAAACTCACATCCATATACTTACCGAGGTATTAAACATCAGAACCTTACCGTGTACAGTCACAAGAGATATTACGCATGCAACTATCATGCCAAGGTACCCATACATTAACGGAAAATCCATTCACTTGTAACACAATTACCATATAATAACGTATAGCTGTCTAAACATACATTTGTCATGCCATAACACACATTAGCTGAACCCAAGGGAAGACATCAAACACCACACTTCCACTGCACCACTTTATCACATAAAATATCATGCCTTGAAATGTAAACACATGACCACACGCCGAAATCACTATAATAGGGAAAAACTAGAGAGAGAGCACGTAACATAACACAATATTCATAACATTCCATGGTCAAGAGCACATTCATACGTATCTTGATTCACATACTTCACCATAACAGTCAATAGTAAAAAATCATGTTCATGTACAGACTTATTAACCATAGCATTCAGTAATTCAAGTTTGCATTCATATACCTATTAATTCATATGCTTACAAACATAACTAATCGGATTCACACACTTATCAGCATAACATAATAAACTATAACCATGGCATTCAAGAGATTATGATCGCAGTTGTACACATTCAATTCACATACTTATGTTCATAACTGATTGTATATGAACACATTTTCAATATGATATACGTTGATAATTATGCACAATACACAAGCTTGAGTCACATTCAACCCATTCAGAGATTCATAATCACATTCGAGTACCTAACTGATTCACATGTCTAGAATTATGCTCATCCGAATATCACATTCTCTTAATCATATCAGATAAAACAAACAGGATACCTGCTGACTCAAAATAGTGGATAACGAATGAACTGACAGTACCTTACGGGTACGAATCGAATACTGACATCACCTTACGGGTGCAAATCGAATATTGACATCACCTTACGGGTGCGAATCGAATACTGACATCAACTTACGGGTGCGAATCGAATACTGACATCACCTTATGGGTGTGAATCGAATACATTAAAGGGTTCGCGAGGAACCAAACAGGGGACCTGATCAGGGTCCAAACGTAACTGAGGGTTGCAGCTAAGAGACTTTATTAGGCATGCCTAACTATCCGCTTACTTGACTCTGACAGGTCATGCATCATTCAAATCATGTTTCCAAGTGTAATACATCATTATACTCACATTCATCGCAATGCATCATAAATAAGACATGCATAACCTGATAGCATTCAATAAACTATAACATACAATATAGCATACATTACTTATTATTTGGCTCAGTTAAAATACCCTTCACATCATGGCGCATAATTTACATATCACATCTATACATATTCACATTAAGCAAACCCATTTTATTTGATATCCTTCATGTGTGCATAACTTAATCTCAATCCATAATTATGTACACATTGTTCATATTATACAGGCTCATATAGATTAAGGTATTATAATCCTCAATAATGTCATTAAACTTGACTTGATTCTATTACATACAACTACATATCATTACTTCATTAGTTTGCTATTAATCTTAATCCTATTCATGTTTATTTTCCAAGTGATAACTATTCTTATACTCATTTAATAGTCCTAAACATGCATCGGATAGATCCTAGAAAGTTTCGGTGCAATACGGGTTCAATTCGGGAAGAAAAGCAAATAAAATGGTCAAAACAGAAGGGGTCACGGTGGGAATGAATTCATTGTGACCATGAGGTCCAAAAATAAGCATCCTGCCTTCTCTGGGCATTGGTCACGGTGGCAATGAATTCATTGTGACCGTGACATACCAAAAATTTGCAAAACAGAAGCCAAAACTCAGGACTGCTTCACTACACGTTTTTGTTCAGCCTAAACCGACATGTAAACGAGCTTTTTAGGAAAAACTTCCTTCCTAACAAATGTCCCTTAGGATGCTGAATTTCAAATGCAATAAATTTTAGATTAATTGGACATCTAAAGATTCAGATATGATCTAAACAACCTCGATCCGAATCGAGACACTACGGTTTTGGCAAATTTTCAAGATCTTAGAGCACGAATTTGCCCAAGGTCATTTCTGAGACTTTAAAAGGAATGGAAGTCATGGTTCTAATGGCTCAAGAAGCACACATTTACATATCTAAAACTCAACTTATGATGAAAACAATATACGGAGGTCAGATGAGAACTGAACAGGATTTCCAAACTCACCATAAAACATCAAATTCAAGGGAATTCCCAACTCATGCATTTCAATACCAACCCTCATATACATTTATCTCAGTCAATAACATGGATTACTAACACAATTACCTAAATTAATTCATGCATAAACTCATACCCAACACACTCAAATTTCTGGAAATCACACATAATTACACATTCATGATCCAAGAAGAATTAGGGCAGAGATAAATTAAAAACTCAAATGTAGAAATCAAACTCCCAAACCTCTTGTTGCATAATCAGCTGCCCTCTTCAAGCTTCAATCTTTAATATTCTCTTTACCTTTACTTTGCTTCTTCTTATCACCAATCACTCTTCAAAGCTGACCCAAAACTCAACCAAGGCACCAATAATCACCAACCACAAGAATGACAAGGAGGAAGGGCAGAAAATAGAGAAGAAAAGAGATGGAAGAGCTGAAAAAGAGAGGAGAACGGGAAGCAACCCTTTCCTGCATTCTCTCTCTTTTCTTTTCCCCATTTCTTTCTTCTCATTTAATGCACACACCTACCAAGTCCACATGGCAAATTCTCATTGGGCCAAAATCCCACTTATTGACTCTTCAAACCATAGCACCATACTCCTATCTCACTTGATAATTCTTAACTAGATATTTTCCATCCTTAGTACCATACACACAATCCACTAGATAAAACCACAACCAAAACACCCTACATTCATACACCACATGCACACCAAATGATTTCCCCCACTTAACTTATTTAATTAATTACTTTGAAATTAAGTCCTTATCATCAAATTTCCTCATGCATAAATTACTGAAATACCCTTCACTTATCCGACTTATCATTCCGATTCCAACTAGGCTCGATTTGGGGTGTGACAACTCTTCCCTCCTAACAGAATTTCGTCCTCGAAATTCACTTACACCGGAAAGAATTCCCACGATTCAATATGCTTTCTATTCAAACACTTTTCTGGAGAGAGCTGACAGGTATACAGAGTATTTACCAAAACCTTACAGAATCCAAGTGTCCTTCTTTCTCAAAGTACCAAAACAATTATTCACTCAAACATATCAAAACAAGACTTACCGGGAGGCTCTGCAGACTCTGTCACTTCACTGCGGTGCGCAACAAATCCTGATGGTACCAGGCGGCTCGAAGCAATTCCTCTACATCCTTTCTAGCTTGCCGAGCTAGATTTTCACTCATCTTCTTAGGACAACCAACAATCTGGTGTCCCGAGCTGCACATCTGAAACAAGCTCCAGTCATCATTAGACACAAACCCCGGTGTCGCTTTTGACAGTGCGAACATACCGGTATTCCCTTAACTTTTTTACACTGGCTCCCATGTTGCTTGTGACAATGTTGACACATTGGAGGTCCTCGAATCCTTTTTCCCGCTGACACTTCTCTACCCGACACCTTCCTTTTCTGAGGTATACTCTGAACAAAACATTGAGAAATCCGAGGGGCAGTCAGCCTATTATAACCCGTATTTTTTTTTTATTTTTACTTTTTATCTAATAAATCTTTTAATTATTAATAAATATTAAATGGATAAGTAATAACTGAAAATCCCTTTTTCCACCCCACTACCCTAACCTTTAGTCCCCTATTCTAATTAAACTCCTCCTCTAAAAACCTTAAACACAGAAACTACATCAAAACTAATAAAAATACGTTTATTCTTTGATAGCCACCAAATAAAAGCTTTGGATTTCAATTGCTCCTGCTAAACTTCTGCATTTCTTTGGTTTTGAGGCTTAGATTTATAATATTTTAAGGTTAGTTAATCTAAACTTTTAATTTAATTGACTTATTTTATTATTAATTTTTGTTTGCTCTTGTATTGATGTTTTGCAACCAGATTTTTATTAGTTTGTTTTCCTAAAGATTGTTCTCTTTGAAAACTTAGAAAAAAAAAACATTTAATGTAAATTTTATGTATTCCTAACATATTTTCATAATTCACATCTTGTCAAATTGGGATTTGATATAAAGAATGCTAAGATCCCTGCCAAGTCCAGAATTATTATTATTATTATAATTATTAAAAAGAATAAACATTGTTGCCGTTGGTATTCATATTTTTATTGATTGGGTTGACAAATAAAACCACTGTATTCTTTTCAATAAAGATTTTGGAACCAAACAACACTATTTTCATAATATTATTAGTACCGCCAAAGACTTGAAACAAAAGAAATATATATATATATATATATATATATATATATATATATATATATATATATCACATGCTTTGTACTATGCAAAATTTCCGTGGTCCACCATTTTCAATCTTGGTATCTTTTTAATATTAAGAATTTGAAACTAAATTATGCATTATTAATTTGTTTCTATTTTCTTGAACTTTCAATAAAACTTCACTATTATTATTTTTATTCTAAAAATCTATAGATATTTTATTATTAATATTGGATTTTTTTTCCCCATTTTAAGTTAGTGGGTTAGACATTAAGCTTGTTAAGTTTCTTAGTCACTGTAGTCGTTAGGATATTAACCCTTTCTTATTTGATTAGGAAATTTCGATACTCTCGTGACAGATTGAGTGGTTTCTACGTATCTTACTTCTAGCTTGTTTGGAATTGCAGGTGAGTGGTAATTACGGTACACATTTGTTTTAAAGAAACTATCTTTTAAATTTTAACTCAAAATATTTTGTTTATTAAGTTCTATTTAATTGAAAATATTTTAGTCCTTTATCAAATGAATTTGTGCAATTTATTTCTATGTTAATTTTCTACTAGTATTTATTTATTTTTATTATATTAGTTTTACGCAAATTATACTTTTTGTTTATTTTGTTGTTTTAATTAATATTTTGATATGTCTGATTTTACTTAGTGTATATTATCCGTTTTAGAGTTTTAGATTCTGAGAACAGGCTTCTAAATTACTTTCTGTTTATTTTATATTTCAATAAATGATTGGTCTATTTATATGAACTTATTTGAACAGTGTATTAAATTGATTTGAGCTTATTTGTTACCTGTTCCGAAATGATATTTGTTTTCTGTTAAAATTTCTGATATGTTGTATTAATGAAGAGTGTTTTCAAACCGGTACATGTGATCAGTTATTATCCGTATTTATATCTGGCTCTGTTGAGCGATTTGCTATCTGAATCTGCATCTGGTTCCGCCACAGATATCCCATGTTTAGGAAAGTACATAATTTGTTGTCATGCATCATCTGTCATTGACACCTGCATTAGAAGCATTGCATGATATCTGTGGTGGGAACTTCTGTTATCTGGCCTTTGGTGGTGTGGAGTATCACCACCCTGTTGAACTGTACCGTGGTTTTGATCTGTATTTTGAACTGTAAATTTAATTATTTACAATTTTTCTGTCTACTAGATGATTCATTTTACTGCTTATTATTCTATTTTAGTTCCTAATATATTTTGTTAAATTACTTTGAATTATTTCCTGTTCTCAGTCCGTTGTGTGCTGTAATTATCATTCACTGAGTCGTTGTACTCAAACCACGTCCGCTCTACCCTCTTTGTTTTGCAGATTAGTATTTATTCTCGGCTAGTTCCGGCTTTGTTCCTTCTTTTGGCGAGGATCTTTTTTTTTAGTATTTGGTTTAGTTAATATTATGTTTCAGTCCGTTTATTAGTAGAACTTTTGAATCTCGAATTATTTCTTTTATTCTATAGAGACTCCATAGTTTAATTTTGGCATGTATTTGGAACTTTAAGATTGGACTTTGAACTTTAGCACTTTTGCTTTTTGAGGACTTTCTATAAATTGAATAACTTATATAGTTTTGATAGTACGGTAAGGCTAGCATGAACTATTATTTAGGTAGTTTATGCGCCGGTCATAACTAAATTTGGGTCGTGACAAAGTTGGTATCAGAGCACGGTTTAGAATCCTGTGACTGTGAGGTTAGGGAAAGTTCACATTTCTTTCTTCTGCACATCTACATGATATAAATTGCTACCATGCTTTGCTAAATCCCTTAATTGATCATTGATCATAATTTTGCCTGATGTTAGGTCGTGATGGCGCCAAATCGAAAAGAGACTGGTAAGGCTAAGGCCAAAGTAACAAAAAAGCGTGGGGTTACCATCGAGCGATCTGTTCAAGCTGAAGAAGAGCCATCACAACCTATAGGGCAAACATCCCAACCTTCTCAACCTATTGGAGACACAATTGGGTCTAGTCGTATCTCCAAGAAAGATCTAGCTGCTAGTTTACAAGGGGTGTGTCAAGCAGTCCAGACAATGTCTAATTATTTAATTGAACAGAGGCAACAAGGGGTTGTACTGCCTAATGCTGCTTTATCTCAAGAGAGAGCTCGATTTCAGGACACTAGTGATTTTCTTAGATTGCAGCCTCCTACATTTTCTGGTGAGGATGTTTCAACCGATCCTATGGATTTTCTTGAGGCTATGGACCGTTGTTATGAAGTATTAGCATGTGCTAGCTCCAGGATGGTGACATTGGCAGCTAATCAATTGCAAGGAGTGGCATACAGCTGGTACAAGTCAAAGAAAGCAGAAAAAGCTAATGATACATTTTTGTGGCCTGAGTTTCAATCCCTTTTCATGGAGAGGTTTATTCCACCTAGTTTACAAGAGGCTAAGGCTAGAGAATTTGAAATGTTGAGACAAGGTAGTATGTCAGTAATTGAGTATGAGATGAAATTTACCAGATTGGCCCGTTTTGGGGAGTATTTGATTCCTACTGAAGAGAAAAAGGCCAGAAGATTTGAAAGAGGTCTTCGAGATAGATTGGTTGACCATATAGCTCCTTTAAGACTTCCTACTTTTGATGCTGTTGTTGATCGAGCTCGACAGATGGAGATAGTTGATGAAGATTGTAGGGCCCGAGAGCAACATAAGAAGCTTAGGGTTGAGCCGCATCATGGTAATCAGAATAGAGGAGGACAGGTTATGAAGGGGCAGAGTAATTCAGGCTATCAGCAAGGAAAACAGGGATCTCAATCAACTATTAGATATGAAGGACAACGCAAGATTGGACAGACACATGGTCAGAGGTCACAGACATCTATGGTCAGAAAATGATATTATTAATGCATGTTGGGATAATGGATGAGTGGGAGTTGATTTTAGTTTAATGCATGAAGGCTGAAACATTGAGAATGGAATTGAAGTTGATTTGAGTTTATTGTCATTTTCTGGGTTGTTGTATTGTGAAATTTTGATTAAACTATTCTGTGTTTTGGAGTGGGTAATCATTGAAGGAAGTGTTTATATGTTGTTTACGTTAGTTTTGAATGCTTGGGGAAGCTTGATTTCCAGGTAAGATTGAATTGGATTTAAGTTAGGATGATTTCTGGAATTCTAGGATCTGTGAAGTTTTCACGACATTAGGGTTTTTGAGAAATCCGATATCAGGGATGATCTCTTCGTGGCGAGAAGAGAGAGAGCAGGAGCACGAGTCATGCTCCTGGATACGAGTTGTGCTCCTAGCTGGAAGCCGAGCACGGGTCATGCTCTGGGAGCACAACTCGCGCTCCCTTGGCTGGGAGCAGGAGCACGAGTCGTGCTCCTCAGCACGACTCGTGCCCCTCAAGTCTCCAGGAGCACGAGTAGTGCTCCTCAGCACGACTCGTGCCCCTCTAGCCCCTGTCCCTTCTGTTTTTTTTATCAAACGTATTTGGGTCCTTTTCAATCCTTTTTCTTCTGTTTTGAGTTCTTTAGTCCTCATTTATGTGTTTTGAATATGCAAATGATATAATTGGTATTTTAACTTAGCCAATTAATAAATAATGTATACGATATTGCATGTTATAAGCTGTTGAAAGATATTGGGTTATGCATGTCTTATTTATGATTTATTGATATGGATGTGAGCATAATTATGTATTACTCTTGGAAACATGATTTGAATGATGCATAACCTGCTAGAGTCAAGTAAGTGGATAGTTAGGCATGCCTAATAGAGTCTTTAGCTGCAGCCTCAGTTCCGTTTGGACCCCGATCAGCTCCCCGTTTTGTTCCTCGCGAACCCCTCAGTATTTGGATCTTGTTAAAGGTCCCCTCAGTAAAATATTTTGTAAATTGATAAAATGAAATGATTTTCGATTCGTACCTGTAAGGTACTGTCTGTATTTGATTCGTACCCGTAAGGTACTGTCCGTAACTCGTTATCCACTATTATGAGTCAGCAGGTGTTCTGTACGCTTTAGTTTGTTCCAATGTGATTATACGAATGTGATATCCGAATGAATATGATAATGAGATGAATGATCAGTTAATGTAGCTATGATTGTGAGTATGGATGTGAACTTATGTTATCGAAAGTATGGCTTTTATATGCAAGAATGTGTATTTACTTGCTATGATTATCTGCATTTACCATTGTGAATGTGTTATGCCTCAACGACCATTGTGAGTGGCCGTCCATACTACTTGTGTTGTTCCGCACTAAGCGTTTATCGCTTATCACGGTGTTTTATCCGTGCAGGTGCAGAGGATGGTGTTCTTTTGGGAGAGTCGTCGCCAGTCAAGCCAACACAGAGGGATTAGTGTTAGGGCTTTATTTTTGATGTTGCTTCTTTTGTATCGGAACTCTCTTTATACCATTATTTTGCAAAGCTTCCACATTTATATACTTTTGGGATATGTAATTATCTTATTCTGGCTTTTGATCCGAACATTATTGTAACGAATTTTGCTATTGTAATGATGGATTATTCTGATGCTTATGACGGTTTTAATTTCCCCGTAATGATGTATGGTTATTATGTATAAATGTATGCTTTGTATCTTTATCTACTTGGTGACACACCCGGCTCATATGGCTTCTCACTCCTTGAGGATGGGTACGCCTACATATGGGTAGAGGGTGTTACAAATTCACTATTATTTCCACTGATCATTTCCATATCGTCATATAATGCTTACGTTCTACACTTATAATACATAAATTTCACTTATCCCAATACACCTTTACTTGTAATATACTTACTTGCTATAACTTATTCTCATTACTATACTCTCAAACCACTTCTCTTTAATTCGAAAAGGGTACGCAACTCATAACTTTCTCCTGTCCATAACTAAACCCAAACTCATAAAATCGATTTAAAGAAATCCCATGATTCCCTTTTCATTATCTTATGCTTAAATCGATCACATTCGTCAGAACAATCATTACTTTAACTACCACTAGGACACCCAAAGCACATACACTTCACATATAAATCATTTACTGATAAAATTTGCTACACAATTCCACATAACTTCAAAAATATCCGGCTCATACGCTACTTTCTTTACTGATAATACCCGTATCTTACTCCAAAAATCCTTTCACATTCATCGGTACAAGATTCAAAAATACTTTTTCTATTCCCCTCTAGCTATACACACAATACATTCTCCTTAACAATTGCTATGCTCATAATTCACATACTTAGTCTCAATATCAAATACTCAATGTACACCCTGTTAGCTTGCTCTCCATCAAAACGTATATGCAAATGTTTCTCACATGTGCTCAAAGGGAGGATGATGCAATGAGGATGAAATAGTTCATGTATGCAAAATAATGCAAAAATGCAATTGATGCAATGATAATGCACTTTTCCTATCCCCATGGTTCAATATGCTTATTTTCAAATAAATTTTATGGAGATAGCTGACAGGCATACCAAGTAACACCATAATCTTACAAAATCCACATACACTTCCATCTCAAAATACCAAAACTTCTATTCTTCCAAGGAAACCACATATCAATACACTTCAAAAACTTCTACAAAACCTTCTCTTTAACCACATAGTATCAAACAAAATTCCTCACAAAATCTCTGATAACTCATCTAACAAATACAATCCAAAAACACTCGTACACACATAACAATGCAGAGCAGGTAGATCGTGACCTACCAAGCCAACACTTAACTAAACACTTTATGAAATCGGAAGGTTTCCCTTCCCAAAACATATCTAAAGGAAAAGGTCATCCGCTTTGGCCAATACTAAACTATACAGACATACTTTGAAACACCTAGCCAACCAGAACCGACTAAACCGGGGCTCTGATACCAATTTTTAACACCCATAACTCCCACACGTAGCATTTTGAAGGGTGAATAGCTATGGTGAGCAGAAGGTGCCACCAGACAAGAACACACATAGCAATGCAGAAATCAGAATAATGAAATTTCTAAAATCATAACCGAAAAACAAGCACGTCCCAAACCCATGTCATCCACACACCATTATTCGCACTAAAGATTATTATAACTTATTACAAATGCTAATAAATAAACTTAATTACATGCCGAAATCAAAACACTTCCTATGAAAATCTAGTGACTCATTGGCCAAATCTCAACAAACCGCTGCGCTACTCTGATCTCCTAACCTGCACAGACAAATAACCATGCTAAGCGATTATGCTTAGTCAGGCTAAACAAATAATGGGCAGCCACTCACAGTGGATACTAAGGCATACACATACAAATCGATAGATATATGTATACAAACATAAGCATAAAGGAAACTGGCTTCAGTTAATATGAACTCATATCGTTACTTTCATACGAAAACTTAAACAATTTCATATGCAGATTCATTCATATACCATAACAAGAAAATACTATTGTGACGCGCGCCCGCTTGAGGGCGATCAGGGCATTTGTGGGTCCGTTGACAGCTTGCAATAAATCGCAAGTGCGTCTATGTTGGGCAACAAGGAGGTTTCATGGAGTCGCCACCATATAGAACATTGGGAAAGTTTCTCTCGCCTCGGAGAGCCTAAGACTGCGCTTGGTATCCATTTTGGGCCAGCCAGAGGGGTCTTGGAAGGTAAACCTCTCGCCCTAAGGAGCCTAGGATTAGCGCTAAAGTCTCGTGGCACAAAAAGGTGTCTTGGAGGGTAGACCTCTAGCCTCTTTGAGCCCAAAGACCAGAGCTGGGTCTGGGATTTCTCATCTATTTCTACCTCGATTATTTTATGATCAAATTTTAATTATCATTAATCCGCTCTCTCTCCACACGATGCAATTTTAATTTAAAAGCGCAAATATTCATATTGAAAGCGATAAGATAAACATATCAAAAATAACATCAAATATAAATTACAATAATACCAGGAGCGGAATACAACTCCCTTTTAAAAGTGCAAACATACATAAAACTGGGGAATTCATTAATTATGAGGACTTTGGTCCCCGCATGCACAATTAAAGAAAACATTTTGGATGTGATGATTTATTTGGGATGAAAATTAGGACATTGGTCCCACTTATTATGAAAAATCCAAATTAATTTATTAGAAATATTTGTGTGGTTTTTATTCATGCGTGCATAAAAAAACATTTTATTCAACGAATATATACAAAGAAATATAAATAAAATGAGAATTGAAAATGTGCAATGAAAATACCAAACTCCGCATATCCTCCTTCTTGTGCATTGGTGCTCAAATGAGAATAAAACAATGATTTGCAACCAAAAATAAAATAGAAGAGATTCATGTTAGAAATTAACCCAAAGAGATGAGATGACATAAAAGAAAATATGTATAATGACCATATAACATGCATAAGATACTATAACATGCATAAAAATAATTATGATGCAATTTAACAAGCATAAAGTGAGATAACATCATGGCAAATGCAATTTTTTAATAATGGTGATTAACATGCATGAAAGATTAGTGACAATCAATTTTAATACTCCTAAGATGTGCATGAAAACATAACATAAGAATAATAAAACTTAACATGCATAATAAAGCCTAAAGTAATATCTAACATAAAAGGCATAAGAAAATAAATTTGAATTTTAACATACATGCAAAATATGAACAATGACATTAATGGTAATAATGATACTAATACCTAATGACATCAATAAATGAGTGTAATATAAATTATAATAATAAAACTAGCATTTATAACAATAATAGACATAATAAACATCAATGGATGTAAAGAACATTAACAACCTAAGTTGAACATGCATAATGGCATAAAAAATAAACACCTTAACATGAAAATGATATGATAAATTTGAAAGAATTAACTTGTTAAATAAATAATTGAAGATAAAAGAAGAAGAAAAATATGGAGACTAAAAGAATTTGCATGTTTAATATGTTAATTAGAGGCAAAAATAAATGAAATTAACAAGATAATTAATGAGTAAAACAAAGAATAATTACCCTCAAATTCAGTTTTGAAGAATTGAAGGTAGAAGTGTTGAATTCCTTGTCTTCTCTTGTGAAAATGCTTAGAAAATAGCTTGAAAACTTGAAGGAAAACTCTTGGAAACAAGTGTGTAAGATGGATTTTTTTCTCTCAACTCAAAAGCTCTAAAAATTTAGTTTTTTCCTCTCCAAATGTTCTTAGTTCGTCCTCCACTTTTCTGAATTTTTTCTAGTGTTTTAACCCTCAAAAACCGTTAAAAAACGTTAAAAAATGAGTGGGGGTCGAAAATGGGGCGTAACTGCCGAAAATCTTCGTCAAACGTGCGCCTCGCGCACGTTTCCGGGCGCTGATGCGCGGACGTTCCGCGCATGTCGCCGCGCGAGGAACGAGCTACGGCCTAGGCATCACTCGCGCGGAGCGAGCGATGCCCAAGGCGTCGGAGCGGGCGTGCTCCGCGCACGCACATTAGCGACGCCCAGGATCCGTCGCCTTTCCGTCACGATTATTTTCCCCCGATATTTCACCATTTTTTCATCATTTTTCACACCTTTTTTTTTTAAATAAAATACCCTCAACTTAAAACACACTTTTTCTTCTCCAAAATAATTTTAAAAATGTTTTAAAAATATTTTTAAAATACACTTTTTGCTTATCGAAAAGACAAGGAAAAATCACTTTCGAGCTCCAATCTTTTTGCCTATAAGCCGGCATAGCTAAATTTCATCATCGGGTAATCCTGATCAAGGCTACTCAGGACCCTGGTGTCTACAGTTGCCCCCAATTTTGGGGAGGCTAGTGCATGGGTGCCTAGGTGAGCCAAAATTCAAGAAAAGGAAAGAAACGCGTACCTGAAGCGGCGATCTTCCTGCTGGATGGAGTTATGATGATTGTTGTTGCCGTGTTATAGGCAGGCTGTCTTTTGGTTGTAACTGGTAATGCCGTGGTCTTGCTAACCTCTTGTGGGTAGTGCCGCCATCGTGCTAACCGCTGTGAATTGGTACTGCCGTGAACGTGCTAACCTCTTGTGGGTAGTGCCGCCATCGTGCTAACCGCTGTGAATTGATAGTACCGTGGTCGTGCTAACCTCTTGTGGGTAGTGCCGCCATCGTGCTAACCGCTGTGAATTGATAGTGCTGTGGTCGTGTTAACCTCTTGTGGGTAGTGCCGCCATCATGCTAACCGCTGTGAATTGACAGTGCCGTGGTCGTGCTAACCTCTTGTGGGTAGTGCCGCCATCGTGCTAACTGCTGTGAATTTTGGAGCTGTGCTCCTTTAGACGTTTGGACTGGTGTCGTCACTCGGCTTTTGTTGGTGTTCCCCGCCGATTTTCTCCTGCTAGATTGTATGCGTAGAAATATACAAGAAATCATGTGTGTATGATATGGAATGCAAATGCTTGTAAAAATGTATAGACCATGTCCTAGGTGGTCCAATGTTTGCTGAGGCTATAGCTTGCCTGCTCTACCATGCCCCCAGAATCCCGAGGATCGTCGACAAGTTTTCTGAAAAAAGACCTCCAGTGTACATCCTTTGCCCCCCTAGTCAATGATCATTTACCCGGGATTCTATTTCATGTTCTGTGTTGTGTGTTAACTGATTGAAATTGGATTATCTGAAGTAATGCCGCCTTATTGCTCCAGGCATTGAACGTCATTGTTTTAAAGGTAGTGTGTCCCTTGTGAATTTTCACACTAGCTTTTCTTTGCGGGAAATGCGTCCCTTAGGGGATTTTCACACAACCCTTTGCCTAATTTTTGCCTGGAACGGACCCAACCCAATCCAGCGGCTTTTGTTCATTTTATATTTATATTTTGTTTTTGTAGGGCAGACTGCCTATTTCCAGGTTTTCACCCTGCCCTTTGGCCTAACTTTTGCTTAGAGAGCCAGTTACGGTTTTCATCTCTAATGGCCTTCTTCTTCTTTTTTTTTTTTTTTTTTAGAGAAAGTTATCATCAAAGCTTCTGTTAAGAGCAAAAAGCACATATCCAATGAAGGACTGAGCAATAATCATTAGATGAACAATTGGTATATTCTTTTTAAGACAGAACTGAAAGATCAATGAAAATATATTCTTGAATTCATTGCAAAATTGTGTACATTTCTCTATGATCTCATCATACATGATTTTCATTTGACAAGAATTCAAAAGCATATGACTACACCTAATCTCGGAATGGAATTTGTCAGCATTAAACTCCTATTATCAATCGGCCCTCTCGGGTTTTCTCGATTGAATATTTTCTATTGGCCCTTAATTTTAGCCCAGGATGCCTTTTTTCGATTTTCACCCTGACAGGGCGCCCAATTTTAGCAAGGCCGCATTTTTTCGATTTTCGACCCGCGGGGCATTTATTCTCTTTTTTTTTTTATTTTTTGGTCTTTAGCCATGGAACCTTTTAAGTCTATTGACATTGACCGGGTCCTTAAACTCATTCCCATCACTGTCTGCTAAAATTGCTGCTCCTTTTGTTAGCAACTTTTTCAAAATGAATGGACCTTCCCAGGTTGGTCTGAATTTTCCGCGTATGTCTGGCACTCCCGGTCTCATCATCTTAAAGACCAAATCCCCCTCCTTCAACGGATGCTTTCGTACTTTCTTGCAAAATGACCGAGCCAGCCTCTTTTGATAAACTTGGTTGTGGTAATAGGCTCGTAATCTGTCTTCATCCAACAGATTTAGCGGTGACAAACGTTGTTGTGCCCATTCTGCTTCAGGAATCTCAGCTTCCATGACTACCCTCAATGATTTCAGCTAAATTTCAACCGGCAGGACTGCTTCAGTTCCATATACCAGAGAGAATGGTGTTGGCCCCGTAGAGGTTCTGACTATTGTTCTATAACCCCAAAGTGTGAAGGGTAGCTTTTCTGCCCAATCCTTGTAGTTCTGAACCATCTTGGCCAAAATTCTCTTCACATTCTTATTCGCCGCTTCAACTGCACCATTTGCTTGAGGACGGTAAGGAGAAGACTTATGATGTTGGATCCCATATTTTTGGAGCATCTGTTTAGTCTCTGCCACCCCATTATCATACACAATGTGATGTGGGAGACCATATCTGCATATCAAATTTCGCTCAATGAACTTAGCCATATCCCTTGCATCAACCTTCTTGAAAGATTCAGCCTCAACCCACTTAGTGAAGTAGTCAATGGAAACTATGATGAATCTATGCCCATTAGAAGCCGTAAGATGGATTTCGCCTATGATGTCTATTCCCCACGCTGCAAATGGCCATGGAGATGTTAAGTTATGTAACTCTGAAACTGGCACATGCCTCAAATTCGCGTACTGTTGGCATAACTGGCATTGCTTCATAAATTTTGAACAATCTGTATCCATTGTGAGCCAATAAAACCCTTGGCGCATGATCTTCTTTGCTAAGGCTAAGCCATTCATGTGAGCTCCACAAACCCCGACATGAACCTCTTCCATAACTCTTTTAGCTTCTTTCTCTGCCAGACATCTTAACTGGATACCATCAGCTCGCCTTTTGTACAAAGTGCCATTAACACTGATGAACTGAGTGGATAATTGCCTGATCATTCTTTGGTCCTTCTCAGTGGCTTCCTCTGGAAAGACTGATCTCTCTAAATAATTCTGAATGTCATAATACCATGGATTTCCATCAGTGGCCTCAATGTCGATCACCTGTTCAGCTTCAAAGCAAGGTCTTTCCGAACTATAAATCAGCACGGGTTTCATCGCAACTCCTGTTGGGTTATCCCACATAGACACTAATGTTGCTAGAGCATCGGCTAACTAATTTTCGTCTCTGGGGATCAAGTGAAAAGTGCAAATCTCAAACTGGCTGCTCAACGTTCTCAAGTACTTTACATAAGGCAACAGCCTTTCTTCCTTGACTGACCACTCCCTTTTGATCTGATGAATTACCAAGGAAGAATCTCCGAATACTTCTGCGGTCTTTGCCCCCAGAGCGAGTAATGCTTCCAATCCAAAGATGCAAGCTTCATATTCTGCTTCATTATTGGTAGCCTTATACCTCAGCTTCTTAGCCAATGGTAGCCTTTCACCATCTGGGGTCGTAAGAATAACTCCTACGCCTGCTTCTTTATTATTGACTGCTCCATCAAAGAATAATTGCCACCCTTGCACTGCTATGGCCGTGACATCTTCATCTGGGAAGTTGTATTCAAACTGATCTCCCTCAATAGGATGCTCAGCTAAGAACTCCGCTACGGCTCTTCCCTTAATGGTTTTCCTGGTTAGGTACTCAATGTCAAAATCCTGCAACAGCAGTAACCATCTTCCCATCTTCCCTAGTAGAGAGGGTGCTTCTTGAAGGTATCTGAGCGGATTATGTTTGGCAACCGTTTGTACCTTGAAGGAATGAAAGTAGTGTCGCAACTTCTTAGAAGCCCATATAACTGCTAAACAAATCTTTTCCACCTCTACATATTTGGCTTCATAAGGCAAGAATTTCTTGCTAAGATAGTAAACGGCAAACTCTACACCAAAATCATCTTCCTGAGACATCATAGCACCCACTGAGTTATCTTCCACAGCCAGGTACAGGATTAGTGGTTTGGCACGGCGTGGTGGTCTTAACACCGGAGGATTTAACAAATACTCCTTAATGGTGTCAAAGGCCAATTGACAGTCATCGTTCCATACCCCCGGCTGATTCTTCCTAAGAAGCTTGAAAATAGGCTCACATACTGAAGCTAGCTTGGCAATAAACCGGCTGATATACTGAAGCTTTCTTAGGAAACTTCTGACGTCCTTCTCCTTCTTGGGCACCGGCATCTCTCTTATGGCTTTGACTTTATCAGGATCTACCTCAATTCCCCTCTGGCTTACTACATGGCCTAGCAACTTTCCTGATGTAACTCCAAAAATGCATTTCTTGGGGTTAAGGCGCAGATCATACTTGTTGATCCTTTGAAAGAACTTTTCAAAAGCCTCAAAGTGACCTTCTCTAGTAGCCGACTTAATCATCATGTCGTCGACATACACCTCTACTTCTTTATGGATTAAGTCATTGAGAACCTTGGTGGCCATCCTCTGATAAGTTGCTCCTGCATTTTTCAACCCAAAAGGCATAACTCGATAGGCGTATGTCCCCCACTCGGTGATGAAGGCTGTCTTAATTCGATCCATTATCTTGTTAAGGATTTGATTGTACCCTGCGTACCCATCCACAAAGCTGTACATCATACAAGCAGCAGCACTATCTACTAGCACATCAATATGAGGCAGCGAGAAATCATCCTTAGGGCAAGCTTTGTTCAGGTCTCGATAGTCGACGCATACTCGAACCTTACCGTCTTTCTTAGCTACAGGAACCACATTAGCTAACCATATTGGGTATTGAACCTCTATCAGGAACTTAGCCTCAATCTGCTAATGGATCTCCCCTTTTCACTTTTTGTGCCCATTCTGGCCTAAGTCTCCGGAGTTTTTGCTTGACTGGTTTAAACTCTGGGTAAGTTGGGATAGCGTGTTCGGCAACATCTCGATCTATTCCCGACATATCCTCATAGGTCCAGGCAAAGACTTTTTCATATTTTTTTAATATTCTCTCAAATTTTATTCTCTCTTCAGGAGTTATGTCTGATGCTAGCAAAATTTCCTTTGGATTTTCCAAAGTTCCGAGATTAAATGCAGTTGTGCCAGTTGAATTAATATCAAAAATGAATGCATCATGCTTATGACCATGTGAAATGAAATCATCAGAAACATCACACAAGTAAGCAAAGTTATTCATCTCATTAACATAATTAGAAACATTAACATTGTTCTCAAAGAGTTCTGGCATAAAAAAAGAATCTAAATGACTATCAACTTCAGTCAACACCGATGCTGCAGCCGACTGTGCTTTGGCTTCTTGATTTGGTGAAATCTTGAGATCTTCAATCTTCGGCTCTGGTTCCACTATCTTCTCCTTCCCTTTGAGCTTAGTGGCTAACATCTTATCAGTGACGATCTCTTCGGGCTCATCCCTATCCCAGATGCTGCATTGGGTCATAATCTCCTCGTCCCAAAAGTTCTCTACAACTTTAACAACTCCGATCTCCCAATCAAAGACATCGTTGAAAATTTCAAATCCCGGGATGATCTTCCCGTCCACCCATTGCAGCTCTTATTCTCCGGTGTAAGCACAAATCGATGATGATGGCACAAAGCTCTCCGAAATATGGGGAATCTTCTCTGACACTTTCTTCTTACTATACTCTCCTTTGTAGCCCAATCCTTTTCGATTCTTCTGACCACGTGTAGTGATAGCATCCTGCCGCCCTTGTGACTCTTTTCCCAAACTAGCCCCTGGGAGGAAGTGCATCTTCTTTAGCATGTTCACCACTTGAGGGCTACCTTCTAAGCTTTGCTCTTCTCCGATCACCGATACACGAAAGCCGCTGAATGGCTGATTAGAGATCTCCAAGGCAGACACTTGGTTCTCTCTTGCTGCTTTAATGGTCACTATCTCTCCTTCATGAGGTATCTTAATTATCTAGTGTAAGGTGGATGGCACTCCCCCTAACTTATGGAACCACGGTCTTCCAAGCAGAGCTGAGAAGTTTGCTCGAATCGGCAAGACCACAAAATCCATTTCTGTCTCAATGGGCCCCGTCTTTACAACAGCTTTGAAAGTTCCCAATGCTTGCCTCCTGGAATTGTCGTAGGCAGTGATGGTCAGGTCAGATTTGCTTAACATACTCTCATCCATCCCAAAGGCCTGAAGCGCCACCAAAGGGCAAACATTTATTGACAACCCATCATCAACCATGACGCAAACGGTGTGTTTACCATTGATCTGTGCCTTGATGTATAAAGGTCGGTTGTGGTTCCGACCCTCTGTTGGTAGGTCTGCATCAGAAAAAACTAACTTCTCTCCGGATCCCCACTTAACAAGGTTTAAAAGCTCGGATGGAGAGATTGTAGTTGCTACGGTGGATACACTCAATGCTTCAACTAACTTCTGTCGGTGAGAGGGGGACTGTCTCAAGAGGTCCCAAATAGATATCTGAGCCGTGGTCTTTTTTAGTTGCTTCACTATTGAATTTTCTTCAGGCTACTTCTCTGGGATTGCTTGTGCTGGGTCTTGCTGCTTCTCAACTTCTGGAATGACGCTCCCACTTCTTGTTACTGCTTCTACTCTTCCTTCTTCCTCTGAATCCCACGGATCCGTAAACTCTCCATTTTTCTCATCTTCATCATCTCCACTCTCACTAGTGGACTAACAGTCTATTTTCGCCACGGAAACCCCTTCTCCATCCACTGCAGGGCACGTAATAGCGACATACTCATTTCCATATAGATCTTGCATCACGTACCACTCTGATAGGCTCGATCCAATCATAAAGACTGGAGGTGGCACTATATTATAACCGGACTTCTTCTTGCTTTCTCTCTTCTCAGGATCGGTGATCTGCTTGTTGTCAATTAGATCTTGGACCCGATGCCTTAGCGTTATACAATCATCCGTCAAATGGCCGGTGTGTTGGTGAAATGCGCAGTACTCATTCTCCTTGTGCCCTGGCTGTCCCTGGGTCTTGGCCGGCCTAGGTGATAGGGGTCGCAGTTTTCCTTCTTTTACTAGCCTTTTCAGCACCCATGATAAAGGCCTACCCAAGTTCGAGAAATATCTCTGACTTACGCCTGTTGCAGACACCTCAGCTGTTTTCCCACCTCTGTTACCATTGCTTGAACTTGTTGGCTTGACTGTCCCCTGATTGCTGTATCCCTTCCTGGCATAGGACTCGCTGTTTGCCCTCTTGGCTAAATATTCTCCTTCTGCTTCTATGGCAATGTCCTTCAAGGACTCCCATTCCTTGAGTCCCTTCATTTTCAATCCATCTCTCAAGTAAGGGCTGGCATTTCGAATGAATAGCCGGATCTGATCAGAAGTGTCCGATTTGCATTTCATCTCCATAACCCGGTTTCTCCACCGAGTAAGGTACTCATGGAAGGACTCCCCAGCCTTCTATTGTAGCAACTCGAGATCTTTCAAAGTGACCTCTATCCGGGTACTGCAATCGTACTGCTTAAGGAACTCTTTGGTTAGCAAGTCCCAATCCTCCTTGGACCTCCTCTCAAGCCCATGGTACCAATCAATAGCAGCTCCTGTGAGACTCAAGCAGAAATACTCTATCTTTTGCTTTCTTGTTAAAGTCATTCCCTTCATGACCAGTGAGTATTGCTTGATGTGTACAGCAGGGTCAGAGGTACCATTAAATTTGGGAACGTCCGGCATCTTAAAATTATGGGGAATCAGGTCATCCCCATCCAGCTCTCGGTCTTTCGGGATCATTCCTTTTCCCACAGTCATCATGCTTGCCATGGCCTCAAATCTCTCTTCCATTTTCCTCCACATTGCCTCATCCATTTTTGGCGACTTCTCTTTAACTACGGTACGCTCCTCTAGCTCATCTCCCCCAAACTCAACTTCAGACCTGGGGCCCTCTCTGCGCTCAATTGGTGCAGGTACTCTTTGCTCAACAATAGGTGGGTCAACCACTGGTTGGTTAATTGCAGCAGGATGTTCTTCTTTAACAGCCTCTTGTTCAGCTGGTACTCAGATAGGGGCAGCAGCAGCTTGTTGCCCAGCTATTATGGCGGCAAGATTGCCCATCATTGCAATCATTCGGGCTTCAAATTCCTCCATTCTCTTTCCTACCTCCTCAGCGATTATTGCCCGAGTTGCATCAGACTCATTTGATGGATTAGCCATGCTTACTTCTGTTGATGATTCGGAAGAAAACCCCACACTATTTTCTGAGATTGAATTTGAACTCTGATCCAACACTAACTCTGTTAACCCCAAAAGAGACGTCCTTCTTAACCGTCCGTCGGGACCTCTAGACCACCCAGGAGAATCTATGATGGCTGAAATGCAAAAATTATTAAGATGATGCATGATTAAAATGCAATGCATGCTCGTGCTGATGCAACATAGATAAACACATGCAAGTAGATAGATCTTTCCAACCTTATATCTCCCACACACGTGGTAGTGCGATCTCTTTCCTAGGTGGGCTTGATCCATGGATTAACGTGGAACCCAATGGACACGTATGGTGCGCGGTGAAAAACCGACAGCATAACAGCTCCTATCTAATGTACATATGTATGGGTGTTTGGCCTTTATGTATTTGAACAACTCAATTTAACTAGGATGGGCCCATCGGGACATGAAAGCCTTTGATGAAGACCATTTAATTAAATTAATTTTGTCTAATATATGATGGCCCATATAGCAAGCATAGTATTACGGTACATTTCACCTAGTGGAAGTATCTATTGCCATTACATGAGCTTTAGTCATGGGAGATGTTTCTTTAGGGCTACCCAAGCATGATCCCTGCCGACAGGTCTAGCTCATCACTAGCATAACAACCGATCAGGTCATCATTTTGATATACCATTGAGGCACGAGGCTTGGGCTGGTGATTATCCTTAACACTTCCCCAAATTGAGTGAAAATGGGGTCGTGCTTCAGGAATGCACCGGGGCTAAAAGAGGGACCAAACTAGCATATTCTAAGGCTCTAATGAGATACGAATGCAAATTTGAGGGAAAGCAAATTTATGAATTAAATTTTAATCATAAATGTTAAACAAGGTATTTGCAAATCAAAATCTCGAACCATATCATCCCCAGTGGAGTCGCCACTGTGACGCGCGCTGGATCCACGCGGCCGCCCAGGGGACCGCCCGCTTGAGGGCGATTGGGGCATTTGTGGGTCCGTTGACAGCTTGCAATAAATCGCAAGTGCGTCTATGTTGGGCAACAAGGAGGTTTCATGGAGTCGCCACCCAATAGAACATTGGGAAAGTTTCTCTCGCCTTGGAGAGCCTAAAACTGCGCTTAGTATCCATTTTGGGCCAGCCAGAGGGGTTTTGGAAGGTAAACCTCTCGCCCTAAGGAGCCTAGGATTAGCGCTAAAGTCTCATGGCACAAAAAGGTGTCTTGGAGGGTAGACCTCTAGCCTCTTTGAGCCCAAAGACCAGAGCTGGGTCCGGGATTTCTCATCTATTTCTACCTGGATTATTTTATGATCAAATTTTAATTATCATTAATCGGCTCTCCCTCCACACGATGCAATTTTAATTTAAAAGCGCAAATATTCATATTGAAAGCAATAAGATAAACATATCAAAAATAACATCAAATATAAATTACAATAATACCAGGAGCGGAATACAACTCCCTTTTAAAAGTGCAAACATACATAAAACTGGGGAATTTATTAATTATGAGGACTTTGGTCCCCGCATGCACAATTAAAGAAAACATTTTGGAT
This sequence comes from Excoecaria cochinchinensis, assembly GCA_947683425.1. NCBI lineage: Eukaryota > Viridiplantae > Streptophyta > Magnoliopsida > Malpighiales > Euphorbiaceae > Excoecaria > Excoecaria cochinchinensis. The sequence goes on from CANTUQ010000011.1 coordinate 5,206,425, forward strand.
GTGATGATTTATTTGGGATGAAAATTAGGACATTGGTCCCACTTATTATGAAAAATTCAAATTAATTGATTAGAAATATTTGTGTTGTTTTTATTCATGCGTGCATAAAAAAACATTTTATTCAACGAATATATACAAGGAAATATAAATAAAATGAGAATTGAAAATGTGCAATGAAAATACCAAACTCCGCATATCCTCCTTCTTGTGCATTGGTGCTCAAATGAGAATAAAACAATGATTTGCAACCAAAAATAAAATAGAAGAGATTCATGTTAGAAATTAACCCAAAGAGATGAGATGACATAAAAGAAAATATGTATAATGACCATATAACATGCATAAGATACTATAACATGCATAAAAATAATTATGATGCAATTTAACAAGCATAAAGTGAGATAACATCATGGCAAATGCAATTTGTAAATAATGGTGATTAACATGCATGAAAGATTACTGACAATCAATTTTAATACTCCTAAGATGTGCATGAAAACATAACATAAGAATAATAAACTTAACATGCATAATAAAGCCTAAAGTAATATCTAACATAAAAGGCATAAGAAAATAAATTTGAATTTTAACATACATGCAAAATATGAACAATGACATTAATGGTAATAATGATACTAATACCTAATGACATCAATAAATGAGTGTAATATAAATTATAATAATAAAACTAGCATTTATAACAATAATAGCCATAATAAACATCAATGGATGTAAAGAACATTAACAACCTAAGTTGAACATGCATAATGGCATAAAGAATAAACACCTTCATATGAAAATGATATGATAAATTTGAAAGAATTAACTTGTTAAATAAATAATTGAGGATAAAAGAAGAAGAAAAATATGGAGACTAAAAGAATTTACATGTTTAATATGTTAATTGGAAGCAAAAATAAATGAAATTAACAAGATAATTAATGAGTAAAACGAAGAATTGAAGGTAGAAGTGTTGAATTCCTTGTCTTCTCTTGTGAAAATGCTTAGAAAATAGCTTGAAAACTTGAAGGAAAACTCTTGGAAACAAGTGTGTAAGATGGATTTTTTTCTCTCAACTCAAAAGCTCTAAAAATTCAGTTTTTTCCTCTCCAAATGTTCTTAGTTCGTCCTCCTCTTTTCTGAATTTTTTCTAGTGTTTTAACCCTCAAAAACCACCCAAAAACCGTTAAAAACGTTAAAAAATGAGTGGGGGTCGAAAATGGGCGAAAATGGAGCCAAAATGGGGCGTAACTGCCGAAAATCAGCGTCAAACGTGCGCCTCGCGCACGTTTACGCGCGCTGTTGTGCCGACGTTCCGCGCATGTCACCGTACGCGGAACGAGCGATGGCTTAGGCGTCGCTCGCGCGGAGCGAGCGATGCCCAAGGCGTCGGAGCGGGCGTGCTCCATGCACGCACATTAGCGATGCCCAGGATCCGTCGCCTTTCCGTCGCGATTATTTTCCCTCAATTTTTCACCATTTTTTCATCATTTTTCACACCTTTTTTTTTTTTAAATAAAATACCCTCAACTTAAAACACACTTTTTCTTCTCCAAAATAATTTTAAAAATATTTTAAAAATATTTTTAAAATACACTTTTTGCTCCTCGAAAAGACAAGGAAAAATCACTTCCGAGCTCTAATCTTTTTGCCTATAAGCCGGCATAGCTAAATTTCATCATCGGGTAATCCTGATCAAGGCTACTCGGGACCCTGGTGTCTACAACTATGTTACATTTTATTCACAATTACATTAGACATACTTATCATTTACCTGACTCATTAATTAATTCTTAAGTCAAAACATTTCATTTAATCAAATCATTACTTGTTCAAAACTAAACAAAACATTTCATTATTCAAACCATTAATTGTTCAAAACAAAACAAAACACTTTAGTTCTTCAATTTAGTTCAGGCTTGGAACAAGCATTCCAAGCTTCTTACGTATCCCTATGGTTGGGAATCAGAACCACGTAGTTCTTATATAAAACTTCATTCACACAAGTTCTAGAATTAATCCTAACATCTTTCTTAAATCCGGTTTCTATCTCATATTTACTAATCGATATGTACTTTAAAAGTCATCAAGCAACGCACATAATTTCTTACCAATACGCTTACCTAAGCCTACGTCCAGAAGGCAGATAACATATTACATACCTGTATACTCATTTAAACATATAAACACATATATATACACATTCATAAAGTACATTTACTAAGCTCTCAACGATATCAATCATGCATATCAAGTATTTCAATAATTCTTTCTAAAGGCATCATGTAGATAAGCATACTGTAAGCACTGTGTCCCGGAGCGGTCCGGATCAGAGGTTACCCTATGATGAAATCAATGTCCGAGCCTGTATGAGGGGCTGGATTTGGAGGTTTTAGTCCCGCGTTCCATGAGAAGTGAGGCTTTTTACAATTGCCGGGCAGAGGGGGAGAAAACAGAGGTTTTTTTCGAGTCAAAAGACTTTTTGTCCTCCACAGACGGCCAGCCCGTCTGAGAAGTCGGCCCGTCGCTTCGAGTCACCGACGGCTCTAGGTATTTTCCGACGCCCGTCGAAAAATCACCACCCCTGTCAGAATGCCGCCTGGTTTCCCGGAGCACGCAACCCTTCCGACGCCCGTCGGTGGATGTGGCAGGGCCGTCGGACTAATCCTTGTGTCAGAAGGATTATTCCGACGCCCGCCTCTATACACCGACGCCCACCGGTCGTGTCTGGCTATAAAAGCTCCGGATTTTCATTTGAAAGGTGTTGGAAAAATTTTCAGAAGAGGAAACTCTGCCCAATTTCAAGCACATTTTCTCTCTCTTCCAAAAACACTTTTTCTAAAAGAAATCTATTGAATCAAGGATCAAATCAATCAAAGGGAACTAAAAGCTAATTAGTTTTCTTTAGATTTTGACTCCAAAATCGATTTTCTGAGGGATTGAAGGTGAAATATCTCATTTTCTCTCTTTAATCTTTCATCTTTGCTTCTCGTGGAACGCGCGGGGCTCTAACCGACACAAGAATCTCACCTGAAGCGATTATCTGAGGGTAAATATTCTGGGTTATTTCTCCATATTTATTTCTCATTTTGTGGAATTTTTGGAAATATCTATCATTATTTTCTTTTATCTTGACTCTCTTATCTCTTTTGGGATAAAATTCTTTTTTGACTTTGAAAAGGTTTTTTTTTTCTCTCCCTCTCCATTCTATTTTTTTCGGAGACAGAGGTGACCGACGGGTCATCTTTATCACCGACGCCCGTCGGTCACCCACCTACAGACGCCCCTCCTTGAGTGACAAACGGGCATATCGGATACCCGAACCGACGCCCGTCGGTCAAACAAGGAAGGTCGTCGGTGGGTTCTGTCTCCCTCCTTTTAAACCATTTTTTATCTCTTCCAATTCTCCTTGACTTCTTATGTGTTAATTTTATGTATATTAACCTCTCTTAACTTTTTGTGAGTGTATATCGGTCCTCCTGGATTATCCCGAGCTTGAGCGGCTATCTACCATATTTGGAGGATCTCGTCCGGTTTAGTTTCCTAATCCTCTTGTTTCATTTCTTTTACTGATTATCTTATGTATATGGATGTACTCCTTTCATATCCCGTTGATGTATAAAAATGACTCAATGGTTTTATATTTAATAAAATGAGGTTTACACAAAACAAGGGTCCAATGCCCTATTTCCATAAAAAAAAAAAAAATCATCACAAATAAAAATCCTCAATTTTAATAACGATGCATGTGAGGACCAAAGTCCTCAAAATAAGCAATATCCCGATTTATGCATGCTTCGCACATTTATAAAAGGGAGTTGTATTCCTCTCCTTGTATTTATTATAATCTATTGCTTTCATTATTTACTTGATCATTTATGGCTTTCCGAATGTGAATAAATGCGCCTTTTAATCAACTGCATAGTGTGGAGAGAGAGCGAATTAATGATATTAAAATTTGATCATAAACTAATTGAGGTAGAAATAGATGAGAAATCCCGGACCCAGCTCTGGTCTTTGGGCTCGAGAGGTTAGAGGTTATCCTCCAAGATACTTCTTGGGCTACGAGACTTTAGCGCTAATCCTAGGCTCTTTAGGGTGAGAAGTTCACCTTCAATGATCCCTCTAGCCGGCCCAAAATGGATACCAAGCACAGTCTTAGGCTCTCCGAGGCGAGAGTAACTTTCCCAATGTTCTATTGGGTGGCGACTCCATGATACCTCCTTGTTGCCCAACATAGACGCACTTGCGTTTTATTGCAAGCTGTCAACGGACCCCCAAATGCCCCGATCGCCCACGTGCGGGCGGTCGAACGGGCGGCGCTCAGGATCCGGCGCGCGTCACAGTGGCGACTCCACTGGGGACGTTTATGGTTCGAGATTTGAATTCGAAAATACCTCTTTTAACATTTATGATTAAAATTTAATTCATAAATTCGCTTTCACTCAAAATTGCATTCGCATATCATTAGAGCCTTAGAATACGCTAGTTTGGTCCCTCTTTTAGCCCCGGTGCGTTCCTGAAGCACCTCCTCATTTTCACTCAATTTGGGGAAGTGTTAAGGATAATCACCAGCCCAAGCCACGTACCTTAATGGTATATCAAAATGGTGACCCGACCGGTCGTTACGCTTGTGATGAGCTAGACCCGTCGGCAGGGATCATGTTTGGGTAGCCCTAAAATTTCATCACCCATGACCAAAGCTCATGTAATGGCTGTAGTCACTTTCCACAAGTGAAATGAACCTTAATCTCATGCTTGCTGTATGGATCCTCATGTATTGGATGAGTCCAAATGTCTCGCTTGGTAACCTGGCCAAAGGCTACCATGCCCCGGTAGGGCCATGTCGAAATTTATGGAGCGTCCGAATACGTGACGATCATTGTCCATCCGCTTGTACATTAGCATAGGAGTGTTATGCTGCCGGTTTTTCGCCGCGCACCATACGCGTCCATCGGGTCCCTCGTTGACCCTTGGGCTAATCCCACCTAGGAAAGAGACTGCACGACCACGTGTGTGGGAGAAATAAGGGTGGAAGGACCTACTTGCTTGCTTGTGCTCTATAAGTGTTGCATATCACGATCATGCATTATACCTACATTTCATGCATCATTCTAACTTTTGTCCCTGCAGCCATCATAGATCTGCCCAGGTGGACTAGATCACCAACCGGGCGACTGATCTGAGTTCTTACTCCCGAGCTGTCAGATAGAGAGGGCCTACCGGAGATCTTATCAGGAATCAGTGGTACAGTATCCCAGATGGCAAACTCGCCCAGGGGGGAAGATGCCACCAGGGTCATGATTGCGGAAGAAGTGGGCCGCCGTTTTGATGAATTCGAGGGAAGGATGATGAATATGTTGACCGCCTTGGTAGAGCAGAACGCTCAGCAGAATGCTCCACAGAATCCTCCTCCTCCTCCAGTGAGACAGAATGAGCCTGAGGAAGAAAGGGTCGAAAGGCGAGAAGAGCCCGTTAGGCCGCCGCCGGTAGAGTTAAGATCAGTGGCCTCGGGAGAGTTGAAAAGAAGGCCAGTGTTGAGAATTGATGACGATAGAGATATCGAGGATGATAGGTTGAGCATGGCATCTGAGAAGGGGAAGGCGCCTCAAGCTGATGACTTTATTCTAAAGAAGATGGAAGAGAGGTTTGAGGCTATGGCTCGTATGATAGGCAGAACCCATGGGATGAATCCGGAGGATAGGGAGTTGGACGGAGAGGACCCGATCCCTTATAACTTCAAAATGCCAGACGTGCCGAAGTTTGATGGTACTTCTGACCCCACCGCACATGTGAAGCAATATTCTCTGGTCATGAAAGGGACCACATTGTCCAAGAAGTAGAAAGTGGAATACTTTTGTCTGAGTCTGACCTCTCATGCCGTAGACTAGTATCATGGCCTTGACCGCCGCACTAAAGAAGATTCGGATCTGCTCACTGAGGAGTTTCTGAAGCAGTATGACTGTAATACCAGAATGGAGGTGACTCTGAAAGATCTTGAGCTACTTCAGCAGAAGACCGGGGACTCTTTCCATGATTATCTTACCCGATGGCGGAACCGAGTAATGGAGATACGCCGGAAGCCTGACACCCAGGATCAGATTCGTCTATTCATTAAGAATGCAAGCCCGTACTTGAAGGAGGGATTGAGGATGAAGGGGTTGAAGGACTTGGAGTCTCGCAAAGATATAGCCATCGAAGCAGAAGGAGAGTTCTTAACTCGGAAAGCTAACAATGACAATTTCGCCAAAAGGGCTAACCCCGGTCAAGGAACCAGCAGGCCGGCGGGTCCCAGTAACAGCACTAAAAGAATGGGTGAAGTGTCTGCTACTGAGGTAACCGCCCAGAGGAAGTTTTCGAACTTGTGGAGACCATTATCCTGGGTCCTGAGGAGGTTGATGAAGGAGGGAAAATTGCACCCTCTGGCTCCTAGGCCAGCTGCGACACAAGGGAGACCAGGACATAAGGATAACGAATTCTGTGCATTCCACCAGCACTCAGGCCATATCACTGATAAATGCAAGGCGCTCCGGCACTCTATCCAAGACTTGATTGATAGCAAGCAGATCTCTGACCCTAAGAAGAGAGAAACTGAGAAGAAGCCCGGTTACAATGCCGTACCACCGCCCGTGTTTATGATCCAATCTAACCTGCCAGAGTGGTACGTGCTACAAGATCTATATGGGAGTGAGAAGTTCGCTGCTAGTAATTCCGAGAGTAGAAAGGAGAAAGCAGTCGTGGCGACCCTTGATTGCTGGTCCAGCAGTGAAAGCGGTGGAGAAACCGAGGATGAAGAAGGGATGAACCTTGATTTGTGGGGCTCCGATGAAGACGAAGGAGAGATAAGCGCTGTGACGAGGAGTGGAAGGGTGATCCCCGAGATTACGAAGCTACCTGAGCCGGTACAGCCATCAGCAGAGAAAGAGCCAGAGGAGGGGCAGATTGTTAGGCAGTTGAAGAAGACCGCGGCTCAGATATCCATTTGGGATCTGTTGAGGCAATCCCCCTCTCATAGGCAGAAGGTAGTAGAAGCTTTGGTTGAGGCCACAGTCGCCACCACTATTTCCCCGTCGGAACTTTTGGGTTTAATTAAGGGAGGATCCGAGGAGAGATTGGTCTTTTCTGACGCCGACCTACCTGTTGAAGGACGCAACCACAACCGACCCTTGTACATTAAAGCGCAGATTAATGATAAGCACACTGCTTGCGTTATGGTGGACGACGGGTCTTCTATCAATGTGTGCCCTTTGATAGCTTTGCAAGCTTTTGGTTTAAGCGAGGGTACGCTCAGCGGATCAGATCTGACTATCATAGCCTACGATAACTCGAGGAGGCAAGCCTCAGGAGCCTTCAAGACTTTGGTCAAGACAGGACCTATCGAAGTGGAGGTTGAATTTGTAGTTCTGCCCATCCCTGCTAACTTCTCAGCTTTGCTTGGGAGACCCTGGTTTCATAAATTAGGGGGAGTGCCATCCACACTGCATCAGATGATAAAATTCCCACACGAAGGGGAGGTGGTGACTATCAAAGCGGCCAGGGAAAACCAGGTCTCAGCGCTGGAAATTGCCAATCAGCCATTCAGCGGCTTTCACGTGTATATGATAAGGGAAGAGCGCGGATCAGTGGATAGCCCAGCTGTGGTTAATATGATGAAGAAGATGCATTATCTCCCCGGGGCTGGATTGGGCAGAAACTCCCAGGGATTGCAAACCGCAATCACCACTCGAGGGCAGAAGAACCGGAAAGGCCTGGGGTATAGAGGTGGCTTCGGCAAGAAGAGGGTGGCAGACAAGATCCCCCACATTTCAGAGAGCTTTGTGCCAGCATCCTCAGTTTGTGCGTATACTGGTGAAGATGAGCTGCAATGGGTAGAGGGGAAGATTGTCCCTGGCTTCGAGATTTTTAATGATGTGTATGACTGGCATGTCGGGTTCGTCAAGACTGCTGAAGACTTTTGGGATGAGGAAGTCATGACTCAGGGTATCACTTGGGCCAAGTGCGAGCTTGAGGAGGTCGTTACTGAAAAGATGGTAACTGCCAGGCTGAAAGCGAAGGAGAAGATAGCAGAGTTAGGGCTGAAAGTTGAAGATTTGAGGATTTCCCCCGACGTGCCTGAAGGGCCTTTGCTAAATCAGAAAGTTAGTGAGCAAGCTGCAACAGCATCAACTTCGGGAGCGGCGGAAGAAGACTCTAGCCTAGATTGTCTTTTTATTCCAGAACTCTTTTATGATGTAAATGATAACTATAATATTATTAATAAGATAAACAATTTAACTTATTTGTGCGATGTTTCTAATGATTTCAACATGCATGAACATGATCATATTCCATCAATTTTTGACATTGACTCCACTGGCACAATGCCTTTTAATCTTGGAACCTCAGAAAATCCGAGAGAAATTCTAATAGCATTAGACATAACTCACGAGGAGAGAAAAAATTTTGAGAGAATAATAAGAAAACATGAAAAAGTCTTTGCCTGGTGTAGACACCGGGTCCCGAGTAGCCTTGATCAGGATTACCCGATGATGAAATTTAGCTATGCCGGCTTATAGGCAAAAAGATTGAAGCTCGGAAGTGATTTTCCTTGTCTTTTTGGTGAGTAAAAAGGGGATTTTAAAAATATTTTTTAAATTATTTTGAAGAAGAAAAAGTGTGTTTTAGATTGGTGGTATTTAAAAAAAAAATAAAAATAAAAAAAAAGGTGAAAAATGATGGAAAGATGTTGAAAATAAAATAGGGGAAATTAATCGCGACGAAAAGGCGACGGCCAAGGGCCGTCGCGAATTTCCGTGCGCTCCGCGCGTCCGACGCCCTTGGCTTCGGGCGCTCCGCGCAGGGCGTCGCTCGCCCCGCGCACGTCGTGCGCGGAAACTCCGCGCAAATCACGCGGAAACGTGCGCGACGCGCACGATCTCTCGCCCCTGACGCCGATTTCTCGCCCCACTTCGCCCATTTCGCCCATTTTTCGACCCAAACACAATTTTTAGCGGTTTTTGGACGGTTTTGGGTGTTTTTTTGGTAGTTTTTGATGGTTAAAAACACGAGAAAAATTCAGAACGGAGGGAGGACGAAAAGAGAACATTTTGTTAGAAAAAAACTGAATTTTGGAGCTTTGAGTTGAGAGAAAAAAATCCATCTTACACACTTGTTTCCAAGAGCTTTTCTTCAAGTTTTCAAGCTATTTTCTAAGGATTTTCACAAGAGAAGACAAGGAATTCAACACTTCTATCTTCAATTCTTCAAAACTGAATTTGAGGGTAATTATTCTTGGCTTTACTCATTAATTCTCTTGTTAATTTCATTTATTTTGGCTTCCAATTAACATATCAAACATGTAAATTCTCTTAGTCTCCATATTCTTCTTATTATTTTTTTTATCTTCAATTATTCATATAACAAATAAGCTTTTTAAATTCTATTATCTTTTTTTTTTCATGTCAAATTATTCTTTGTTCATGTAATTATGCATGTTTTAGGTTGTAAATACCTTTAATTTCTTAATGCTATATCATGTTTATTATTATGCTTTCTTTTGCATGTATGAGTGTTATAATCATTATTTTATGCTAGTCATGCATGTTAAGTTGTGTTATTCTCATGTTACATTTTTAATTCATGTCTTAACTATAGTAAAATTGATTGTCACTAATTTTCCATGCACGTTAATTGCTAATATTAATAAGTTGCATGTGCCATGAGACTTTCTCATCTTATGCATGCTAAATTGCATCTTAATTATTCTATGCATGTTAAATTGCATCTTAACTATTCTATGCGTGTTAAATTACATCATGATTATTTTATGCATATTATATTTTCATGGTACATATTATCTTTTATGTCATATTATTTTGTTGGCTTAATCACTAACATGAATTTCTTTTGTTTTATTTTTGGTTGCACATCATTGTTTTTACTTTCAATTGAGCATCCATGCACGTTGAAGGAGGAGTTGCGGGGTTTTGTATTTTCTTTATACGTTTTTAATTCCCATTTTATTTACATTGCCTTGTATATATTCATTAAATAAAATGTTTTCTTATGCGCACCAAAATAAAATCACCAAAATATTTTTACTAAATTAACTTGGATCTTTCATAATAAAGCGGAACCAATGTCCCAGTTTTCATCCCAAATAAGATCATCACATCCAGAATATTTTCTTTAATTGTGCATGCGGGGACCAATGTCCTCATGATTAATAAATTCCCCGGTTTTATGCATGTTTGCACTTTTAAAAGGGAGTTGTATTCCGCTCCTTGTATTATTGTAATTTATCGCTTTGACATTTATTTTGCTCATTTATTGCTTTCAAAATGTGAATAAATGCGCCTTTTAATTAAACTGCATAGTGTGGAGAGAGAGCGAATTAATGATATTAAAATTTGATCATAAACTAATTCAGGTAGAAATAGATGAGAAATCCCGGACCCAGCTCTGGTCTTTGGGCTCGAGAGGTTAGAGGTTATCCTCCAAAATACTTCTTGGGTCACGAGGCTTTAGCGCTAATCCTAGGCCTCATGGCCCAATATGGATAAAATGCGCAAGTCTTAGGCTCTCCGAGGCGAGAGAAACTTTCCCAATGTTCTATTGGGTGGCGACTCCATGATACCTCCTTGTTGCCCAACATAGACGCACTTGCGATTTATTTGCAAGATGTCAACGGACCCGCAAATGCCCCGATCGCCCACGTGCGGGCGGTCGAACGGGCGGCGCATCGGGATCCGACGCGCGTCACAGTGGCGACTCCACTGGGGACGATATGGTTCGAGATTTCAATTTGAAAATACCTCGTTTAACATTTATGGTTAAAATTTAATTCATAAATTCGCTTTATCTCAAAATTGCATATCATCTCATTAGAGCTTTAGATTAAGTTAGTTTGGTCCATTTTCAAGCCCCGGTGCGTTCCCGAAGCACGACCTCATTTTCACTCAATTTGGGGAAGTGTTAAGGATAATCACCAGCCCAAGCCACGTACCTCAATGGTATATCAAAATGACGACCCGATCGATCGCTATGCTTGTGATGAGCTAGACCCGTCGGCAGGGATCATGCTTGGGTAGCCTTAAAATAACATCTCCCTTGTCCAAAGCTCATGTAATGGCAATAGATACTTCCACTAAGTGAAATGTACCGTAATACTATGCTTGCTATGTGGGCCATCATATATTAAACGAAACCAATTTAATTAAATGGTCTTCATCAAAGGCTTTCATGCCCCGGTGGGCCCATCTTAGTTAAGTTGAATTGTTTAAATACGTAATGGCCAAACACCCATACGTATGTACATTAGATAGGAGCTGTTATGCTGCCGGTTTTTCACCGCGCACCATACGTGTCCATTGGGTTCCCCGTTAACCCATGGATCAAGCCCACCTAGGAAAGAGACCGCATTACCACGTGTGTGGGAGATACAAGGTTGGAAAGATCTATCTGTTTGCATGTGTTTGTCTATGTTGCATCAGCACGAGCATGCATTGCATTTTAATCATGCATCATCTTAACAATTTTTGCATTTCAGCCATCATAGATTCTCCTGGGTGGTCTAGAGGTCCCGACGGACGGTTAAGAAGGACGCCGCTTTTGGGGTTAACTGAGTTAGTGTCAGGTCGGAGTTCAGATTCAATCTCAGAAGATAGTGTGGGGTTTTCTTCCGAATCATCAACAGAAGTAAGCATGGCTAATCCATCAAATGAGTCTGATGCAACCCGGGCAGTAATCGTTGAGGAGGTAGGAAAGAGAATGGAGGAATTTGAAGCCCGAATGATGGGCAATCTTGCCGCCACTATAGCTGGGCAACAAGCTGCTGCTATTCCTGTCCAAGTACCAGCTGAACAAGAGGTTGTTAGAGAAGAACGTCCTGCTGCGGTTAACCAACCAGTGGTTGACCCACCTATTATTGAGCAAAGAGTACCTGCACCCATTGAGCGCAGAGAAGGCCCCAGGTCTGAAGTTTAGTTTGGGGGAGATGAGCATGAGGAGCATGCAGTAGCTAAAGAAAAGTTGCCAAAACTGGATGAGGCAATGTGGAGGAAAATGGAAGAGAGATTTGAGGTCATGGCAAGGATGATGACCGTGGGAAAAGGAATGAACCCGGAAGATCGAGAGCTGGATGGGGATGACCTAATTCCCCAGAATTTTAAGATGCCGGACATCCCCAAATTTTATGGAACCTCTGACCCTGCCGCACACATCAAGCAATACTCGCTGGTCATGAAGGGAACGACCTTAACAAGAAAGCAGAAGATAGAATACTTCTGCTTGAGTCTCACAGGAGCTGCTATTGATTGGTACCATGGGCTTGACAGGAGATCCAAGGAGGACTGGGACTTGTTGACCGAAGAGTTCCTTAAGCAGTACGATTGCAGTACCCGGATGGAGGTCACTTTGAAAGATCTCGAGTTGTTACAGCAGAAGGCTGGGGAGTCCTTCCACGAGTACCTTACTCGGTGGAGAAACCGGGTTATGGAGATGAAACGCAAACCGGACACTTCTGATCAGATCCGACTGTTCATTCGAAATGCCAGCCCTTACTTGAGAGATGGATTGAAAATGAAGGGACTCAAGGATTGGGAGTCTTTGAAGGACATTGCCATAGAAGCGGAAGGAGAATATTTATCCAAGAGGGCAAATAGTGAGTCCTATGCCCGGAGGGGATACAGCAATCAGGGGACGGCCAAACCAGTAGGTTCAAGCAGTGGTAACAGAGTTGGGAAGACTGCCGAGGTGTCTGCAACCGGCGTAAGTCAGAGGTATTTCTCCAACTTGGGTAGGCCTTTATTATGGGTGCTGAAGAGGCTAATAAAAGAAGGAAAACTGCGGCCCCTATCACCTAAACCGGCCAAGGCCCAAGGGCAGCCAGGGCACAAAGAGAATGAATACTGCGCATTCCACCAACATACCGGGCATTTGACGGATGAGTGTATAACGCTAAGACATCGGGTCCAAGATCTAATTGACAACAAGCAGATCACCGATCCTGAGCAGAGAGAAAGCAAGAAGAAGTCTGGTTATAACACAGTGCCACCTCCAGTCTTTATGATCGGATCGAGCCTACCAGAGTGGTACGTAATGCAAGATCTATATGGAAATGAGTATGTCGCTATTACTCGCCCTGCAGTGGATGAAAAAGGGGTTTCCGTGGCAGCGATAGACTGTTGGTCCACTAGTGAGAGTGGAGATGACGAAGATGAGAAAAATGGAGAGTTTACGGATCCGTGGGATTCAGAGGGAGAAGAAAGAGTAGAAGCAGTAACAAGAAGTGGGAGGGTCATTCCAGAAGTTGAGAAGCAGCAAGACCCAGCACAAGCAATCGCAGAGAAAGAGCCGGAAGAAAATTCAATAGTGAAGCAACTGAAAAAGACCACGGCTCAGATATCTATTTGGGATCTCTTGAGACAGTCTCCCTCTCACAGACAGAAGTTAGTTGAAGCATTGAGCGTATCCACCGTAGCAACTACAATCTCTCCATCCGAGCTTTTAGACTTTGTAAAGGGGGGATCCGAGGAGAAGTTGGTTTTTTCTGATGCAGACCTACCGACAGAGGGTCGCAACCACAACCGACCTTTGTACATCAAGGCACAGATCAATGGTAAACACACCGCTTGTGTCATGGTTGATGACGGGTCATCGATAAATGTCTGCCCTTTGGTGGCACTTCAGGCCTTTGGGATGGATGAGAGTATGTTAAGCAAATCTGACCTGACCATCACTGCCTACGACAACTCCAAGAGGCAAGCATCGGGAATTTTCAAAGCTTTGGTAAAGACAGGGCCCATTGAGACAGAAACAGATTTTGTGGTCTTGCCGATTCCAGCAAACTTCTCAGCTCTGCTTGGTAGACCGTGGTTCCACAAGTTAGGGGGAGTACCATCCACATTACACCAGATAATTAAAATACCCCATGAAGGAGAAGTAGTGACCATTAAAGCAGCAAGAGAGAACCAAGTGTCTGCCTTGGAGATCTCTAATCAGCCATTCAGTGGCTTTCATGTATCGATGATCGGAGAAGAGCAAAACCTAGAAGGTAGCCCTCAAGTGGTGAATATGCTGAAGAAGATGCACTTCCTCCCAGGGGCTGGTTTGGGAAAAGAGTCACAAGGGCTGCAGAATGCTATCACTACACGTGGTCAGAAAGATCGAAAGGGGTTGGGCTACAAAGGAGAATATGGTAAGAAGAAAGGGTCAGGGAAGATTCCCCATATTTCGGAGAGTTTTGTGCCATCAACATCGGTTTGTGCTTACACCGGAGAAGAAGAACCGCAGTGGGTAGATGGGAAGATTATCCCTGGATTTGAAATTTTCAACGATGTCTTTGATTGGGAGATCGGAGTTGTTAAAGCTGTAGAGAACTTTTGGGATGAGGAGATTATGACCCAATGCAGCATATGGGACAGGGATGAGCCTGAAGAGATCGTCACTGATAAACTGTTAGCCACCAGACTTAAGGGGAAGGAGAAGATAGTGGAGCCAGAGCCGAAGATTGAAGATCTCAAGATTTCACCAAATCAAGAAGCCAAAGCACAGTCAGCTGCAGCATCGGCGTCGACTGAAGTTGATAGTCATTTAGATTCTCTTTTTATACCAGAACTCTTTGAGGACAATGTTAATGTTTCTGATTATGTTAATGAGATGAACAACTTTGCTTACTTGTGTGATGTTTCTGATGATTTCATGGCGCATGATCATAAGCATGATGCATTCATTTTTGATATTAATTCAACTGGCACAACTGCATTTAATCTCGGAACTTTGGAAAATCCAAAGGAAATTTTGCTAGCATCAGACATAACTCCTGAAGAGAGAATAAAATTTGAGAGAATATTAAAAAAATATGAAAAAGTCTTTGCCTGGACCTATGAGGATATGCCGGGAATAGATCGAGATGTTGCCGAACATGCCATCCCAACTTACCCAGAGTTTAAACCAGTCAAGCAAAAGCTTCGGAGGCTTAGGCCAGAATGGGCACAGAAAGTGAAAGAGGAGATCCATAAGCAGATTGAGGCTAAGTTCCTGATAGAGGTTCAATACCCAACATGGTTAGCTAATGTGGTTCCTGTAGCTAAGAAAGACGGTAAGGTTCGAGTATGCGTCGACTATCGAGACCTGAACAAAGCTTGCCCTAAAGATGATTTCCCACTGCCTCATATTGATGTGCTAGTAGATAGTGCTGCTGCTTGTATGATGTATAGCTTTGTGGATGGGTACGCAGGGTACAATCAAATCCTTAACAAGATAGTGGACCGGATCAAGACAGCCTTCATCACCGAGTGGGGGACATATGCCTATCGGGTTATGCCTTTTGGGTTGAAGAATGCAGGAGCAACCTATCAGAGGATGGCGACCAAGGTTCTCAATGACTTAATCCACAAAGAAGTGGAGGTGTACGTCGATGACATGATGATTATGTCAGCTACCAGAGAAGGCCATTTTGAGGCTTTAGAAAAGTTCTTTCAAAGAATTATCAAGTATGGTTTGCACCTCAATCCCAAGAAGTGCATTTTTGGAGTTACATCAGGAAAGTTGTTAGGACATGTAGTAAGCCAGAGGGGAATCGAGGTAGATCCCGATAAAGTCAAAGCCATAAGAGAGATGCCAGTGCCCCAGAAGGAGAAGGACGTCAGAAGTTTCCTAGGAAAGCTTCAGTACATCAGCCGATTTATTGCCAAGCTAGCTTCAGTATGTGAGCCTATTTTCAAGCTTCTTAGGAAGAATCAGCCGGTGATATGGAACAATGACTGTCAATTGGCCTTTGACGCCATTAAGGAGTATTTGTTAAATCCTCCGGTGTTAAGACCACCACGCCATGCCAAACCACTAATCCTGTACCTAGCTGTGGAAGATAACTCAGTGGGTGCTATGATGTCTCAGGAAGATGATTTTGGTATAGAGTTTGTCGTTTACTATCTTAGCAAGAAATTTCTGCCTTACGAAGCCAAATATGTAGAGGTGGAAAAGATTTGTTTAGCAGTTATCTGGGCTTCTAAGAAGTTGCGACACTACTTTCATTCCTTCAAGGTACAAACGGTGGCCAAACATAATCCGCTTAGATACCTCCAAGAAGCACCCTCTTTACTAGGGAAGATGGGAAGATGGTTACTGCTGTTGCAGGAATTCGACATTGAGTACATAACCAGGAAAACCATTAAGGGAAGAGCTGTAGCAGAGTTCTTAGCCGAGCATCCTATTGAGGGAGATCAATTTGAATACAACTTCCCAGATGAAGACGTCACGGCCATAGCAGTGCAAGGGTGGCAGTTATTCTTTGATGGAGCAGTCAATAATAAGGGGGCAGGCGTAGGAGTTATTCTTACGACCCCAGATGGTGAAAGGCTACCATTGGCTAAGAAGCTGAGGTATAAGGCTACCAATAATGAAGCAGAATATGAAGCTTGCATCTTTGGATTGGAAGCGTTACTTGCTCTGGGGGCAAAGGCCGCAGAAGTATTTGGGGATTCATCCTTGGTAATTCATCAAATTAAAGGAGAGTGGTTAGTCAAGGAAGAAAGGCTGTTGCCTTATGTAAAGCACTTGAGAGCGTTGAGCAGCCGATTTGAGATTTGCACTTTTCACTTCATCCCCAGAGACGAAAATCAGTTAGCTGATGCTCTAGCAACTTTAGTGTCTATGTGGGACAACCCAACAGGAGTTGCGATGAAACCCGTGCTGATATATAGTTCGGAAAGACCTGGTTTTGAAGCGGAACAGGTGATGGACATTGAGGCCACTAATGGAAATCCATGGTATTATGACATTCAGAATTATTTAGAGAGATCAGTCTTTCCAGAGGAAGCCACTGAGAAGGACCAAAAAATGATCAGGAAGTTATCCACTCAATTCATCAGTGTTAATGGCACTTTATACAAAAGGCAAGCTGATGGTATCCAGTTAAGATGTCTGGCAGAGAAAGAAGCTAAAAGAGTTATGGAAGAAGTTCATGCCGGGGTTTGTGGAGCTCACATGAATGGCTTAGCCTTAGCAAAGAAGATCATGCGCCAAGGGTTTTATTGGCTCACAATGGATACAGATTGTTCAAAATTTGTGAAGCAATGCCAGTTATGCCAACAGTATGCGAATTTGAGGCATGTGCCAGTTTTAGAGTTACATAACTTAACATCTCCATGGCCATTTGCAGCATGGGGAATAGACATCATAGGCGAAATCCATCCTACTGCTTCTAATGGGCATAGATTCATCATAGTTGCCATTGACTACTTCACTAAGTGGGTTGAGGCTGAATCTTTCAAGAAGGTTGATGCAAGGGATATGGCTAAATTCATTGAGCGGAATTTGATATGCAGATATGGTCTCCCACATCACATTGTGTCTGATAATGGGGTACAATTCCTTGCAGAGACTAAACAGATGCTCCAGAAATATGGGATCAAACATCATAAGTCTTCTCCTTACCGTCCTCAAGCAAACGGTGCAGTTGAAGCGGCGAATAAGAATGTGAAGAGAATTTTAGCCAAGATGGTTCAGAACTACAAGGATTGGGCAGAAAAACTACCCTTCGCACTTTGGGGATATAGAACAACAGTCAGAACCTCTACAGGGGCAACGCCATTCTCTCTGGTATATGGAACTGAAGCAGTCCTGCTGGTTGAAATTGAGCTGAAATCATTGAGGGTAGTCATGGAAGCTGAGATTCCTGAAGCAGAATGGGCACAACAACGTTTGTCACAGCTAAATCTGTTGGATGAAAACAGGTTATGAGCCTATTACCACAACCAAGTTTATCAAAAGAGGCTGGCTCGGTCGTTTGGCAAGAAAGTACGAAAGCACCCGTTGAAGGAGGGGGACTTGGTCTTTAAGATGATGAGGCCGGGAGTTTCAGACATACGAGGCAAATTCAGACCAACCTGGGAAGGTCCATTCATTTTGAAAAAGTTGCTGTCCAAGGGAGCTGCAATCTTATCGGATAGTGATGGGAATGAGTTTAAGGACCCGGTCAATGTTGATAGAATCAAAAGGTTCCACGGCTAAAGACCAAAATAAAAAGAAGAGAATAAAATGCCCTGCAAGTCGAAAACCGAAAAAAGGCGGCTGTGCTAAAATTGGGCGCCTCGACAGGGTGAAAACCGAAAAAAAGGCATCTTGTGCAAAAATTAGAGGCATCAGAGAAAATATTTAATCGAGAAAACCCGAGAGGGCCGATTAATAACAGGAGTTTGAGGCTGACAAAATCCACTCCGAGATTAGGTGTAGTCATATGCTTTTGAATTCTTGTCAAATGAAAATCATGTATGATGAAATCATATAGAAATGTACACAATTTTTGCAAGGAATAAAAGAATATATTTTCATTGATCTTTCAGTTCTGTCTCAAGAAGAGTTATATCAATTTTTCATCTAATGATTATCGCTCATCAGATATGTTCTATTTGCTCTTAACAGAAGCCTTGGTGATAACCTTCTCTAAAATTAAAAAAAACAAAAAATAATAACAAAGAAGGCCGTTAGAGATGAAAACCGTAACTGGCTCTCTAAGCAAAAGTTAGGCCAAAGGGCAGGGTGAAAACCTGGAAACAGGCAGTCTGCCCTACAAAAAAATAAAATAAACAAAAGCCGCTGGATTGGGTTGGGTCCATTCCAGGCAAAAGTATAGGCAAAGGGTTGTGTGAAAATCCCATAAGGGACGCATTTCCCGCAAAGAAAAGTTAGTGCGAAAATCCACAAGGGACGCACTACCTTTAAAATAATGACATTCAATGCCTGGAGCGATAAGGCGGCATTATTTCAAGATGATCTTCTGTCAGTCAGATAACACACAACACAGAACATGAAATAGAATCCCAAGTAAATGATCATTAACCAGGGGGCAAGGATATATACCGGACGTCTCTTTCAAAAAGCTTGTCGACGATCCTCATGATTCAGGGGGCATGGTACAGCAGACAAGCTATAAGTTCAGCAAACCATGAATCACCTAGGGCGCGATCTATACATTTTTGCAAGCATTTGCATTCCATAACATACACACATGATTTCTTGTATATTCCTATGCATACAATCTTGCAGGAGAAATCGGCGGGAAACACCCACAAAAGCCAAGTGATGACACTAGTCCAAACATCTAAAGGAGCAAAAAATAAAAAATAAAAAATAAAAAATAAATCCATAGCAGTTAGCATGTTGGCGGCATTACCCACAAGAGGTTAGCACGACCACAACATATATTCACAGCGGTTAGCACGATGGCGGCACTACCCACAAGAGGTTAGCACGACCACGGCACTACCAATTCACAGCGGTTAGCACGATGGCGGCACTACCCACAAGAGGTTAGCACGACCACGGCACTACCAATTCACAGCGGTTAGCACGATGGCGGCACTACCCACAAGAGGTTAGCACGACCACGGCACTACCAATTCATAGCGGTTAGCACGATGGCGGCACTACCCACAAGAGGTTAGCACGACCAATGCACTACCTATTCACAGCGGTTAGCACGATGGCGGCACTACCCATAAGAGGTTAGCACGACCACGGCATTACCAACTCACAATGTTTAGCACGATAGCGGCGCCACCCACAAGAGGTTAGTGCACCTACGGTATTACCAGCTACAACCAAAAGACAGCAGCAGCTACCATCATAACTCCATCAAGCAGGAAGATCGCCGCTTCAGGTACGCGTTTCTTTCCTTTTCCTGAATTTTGGCTCACCTAGGCACCCATGCACTAGTCTCTTCAAAATTGGGGGCAACTGTAGACACCGGGTCCCGAGTAGCTTTGATCAGGATTACCCGATGATGAAATTTAGCTATGCCGGCTTATAGGCAAAAAGATTGAAGCTCGGAAGTGATTTTCCTTGTCTTTTCGGTGAGTAAAAAGGGGATTTTAAAAATATTTTAAAAATATTTTTTAAATTATTTTGAAGAAGAAAAAGTGTGTTTTAGATTGGTGGTATTTAAAAAAAAAAAAAAAAAAAAGGTGAAAAATGATGGAAAAATGTTGAAAATAAAATAGGGGAAATTAATCGCGACGAAAAGGCGACGGCCAAGGGCCGTCGCGAATTTCCTTGCGCTCCGCGCGAGCGACGCGCAGGGCGTCGCTCGCCCCGCGCACGTCGTGCGCGGAAACTCCGCGTAAATCGCGTGGAAACGTGCGCGACGCGCACGATCTCTCGCCCCTGACGCCGATTTCTCGCCCCACTTCGCCCATTTCGCCCATTTTTCGACCCAAACACGATTTTTAGCGGTTTTTGGACGGTTTTGGGTGGTTTTTGGGTAGTTTTTGATGGTTAAAAACACGAGAAAAATTCAGAACGGAGGGAGGACGAAAAGAGAACATTTTGTTAGAAAAAAACTGAATTTTGGAGCTTTGAGTTGAGAGAAAAAAATCCATCTTACACACTTGTTTCCAAGAGCTTTTCTTCAAGTTTTCAAGCTATTTTCTATGGATTTTCACAAGAGAAGACAAGGAATTCAAAACTTCTATCTTCAATTCTTCAAAAATGAATTTGAGGGTAATTATTCTTGGCTTTACTCATTAATTCTCTTGTTAATTTCATTTATTTTGGCTTCCAATTAACATATCAAACATGTAAATTCTCTTAGTCTCCATATTCTTCTTATTATTTTTTTTAACTTCAATTATTCATATAACAAATAAGCTTTTTAAATTCTATTATCTTTTTTTTTCATGTCAAATTATTCTTTGTTCATGTAATTATGCATGTTTTAGGTTGTAAATACCTTTAATTTCTTAATGCTATATCATGTTTATTATTATGCTTTCTTTTGCATGTATGAGTGTTATAATCATTATTTTATGCTAGTCATGCATGTTAAGTTGTGTTATTCTCATGTTACATTTTTAATTCATGTCTTAACTATAGTAAAATTGATTGTCACTAATTTTCCATGCACGTTAATTGCTAATATTAATAAGTTGCATGTGCCATGAGACTTTCTCATCTTATGCAAGCTAAATTGCATCTTAATTATTCTATGCATGTTAAATTGCATCTTAACTATTCTATGCGTGTTAAATTACATCATGATTATTTTATGCATATTATATTTTCATGGTACATATTATCTTTTATGTCATATTATTTTGTTGGCTTAATCACTAACATGAATTTCTTTTGTTTTATTTTTGGTTGCACATCATTGTTTTTACTTTCAATTGAGCATCCATGCACATTGAAGGAGGAGTTGCGGGGTTTGGTATTTTCTTTATACGTTTTTAATTCCCATTTTATTTACATTGCCTTGTATATATTCATTAAATAAAATGTTTTCTTATGCGCACCAAAATAAAATCACCAAAATATTTTTACTAAATTAACTTGGATCTTTCATAATAAAGCGGAACCAATGTCCCAGTTTTCATCCCAAATAAGATCATCACATCCAGAATATTTTCTTTAATTGTGCATGCGGGGACCAAAGTCCTCATGATTAATAAATTCCCCTGTTTTATGCATGTTTGCACTTTTAAAAGGGAGTTGTATTCCGCTCCTTGTATTATTGTAATTTATCGCTTTGACATTTATTTTGCTCATTTATTGCTTTCAAAATGTGAATAAATGCGCCTTTTAATTAAACTGCATAGTGTGGAGAGAGAGCGAATTAATGATATTAAAATTTGATCATAAACTAATTGAGGTAGAAATAGATGAGAAATCCCGGACCCAGCTCTGGTCTTTGGGCTCGAGAGGTTAGAGGTTATCCTCCAAAATACTTCTTGGGTCACGAGGCTTTAGCGCTAATCCTAGGCCTCATGGCCCAATATGGATAAAATGCGCAAGTCTTAGGCTCTCCGAGGCGAGAGAAACTTTCCCAATGTTCTATTGGGTGGCGACTCCATGATACCTCCTTGTTGCCCAACATAGACGCACTTGCGATTTATTTGCAAGATGTCAACGGACCCGCAAATGCCCCGATCGCCCACGTGCGGGCGGTCGAACGGGCGGCGCATCGGGATCCGGCGCGCGTCACACCTGGACCTACGAGGACATGCCGGGGATTGACCGAGACGTGCCAGAGCATGCCATCCCGACTTACCCAGATTGCAAGCCTGTGAAGCAGAAGTTGAGAAGGCTAAGACCAGAATGGGCTGACAAGGTTAAGGAGGAAATTCGACAGCAGATTGAAGCCAAGTTCCTCGTGGAAGTCCAGTATCCTACATGGCTGGCAAATGTGGTCCCTGTAGCAAAGAAGAACAGAAAGGTCAGGGTGTGTGTGGATTATCGAGATCTTAACAAAGCCTGCCCTAAAGATGATTTTCCACTACCCCATATTGATGTATTGATAGACAATGCTGCCAATTGCGCGATGTACAGCTTTGGGGACGGTTATGTGGGCTATAACCAGATCCTGAACAAGATAGCTGACCGGGTTAAAACTGCTTTTATCACAGAGTGGGGCACTTATGCCTATCGGGTCATGCCTTTCGGCCTGAAGAATGCAGGGGCCACATACCAGAGGATGGTGACCAAGATCTTAAGTGACCTGATTCATAAAGAAGTGGAGGTGTATGTCGATGACATGATGGTCCAATCAGCCACCCGAGAGGGACACTTTGAAGCTCTAGAGAAATTCTTCACCAGGATCGATAAGTATAATCTGCGACTTAACCCCAAGAAGTGCATTTTCGGAGTGACTTCAGGAAAGCTGTTGGGACATGTAGTCAGCCAGAGGGGGATAGAAATTGACCCAGACAAGGTGAAAGCTATCAGAGAGATGCCTATGCCACAAAAAGAGAAGGATGTAAGGAGTTTCCTGGGCAAGCTGCAGTATGTTAGCCGGTTTATTGCCAAGCTCACTTCGATATGCGAACCTATTTTCAAGCTGCTTAGAAAGAATCAGCCCGTAGTCTGGAACGAAGACTGCCAAAGAGCCTTTGATAATATCAGGGAATATCTGTTAAATCCGCCAGTGCTAAGGCCTCCGCAACCTGTCAAACCGCTTATTCTGTACCTGGCAGTAGAAGACGGTTCAGTGGGCACCATGATGGCTCAAGAGGATGAATTTGGGGTGGAGTTCGCGATTTACTACCTCAGTAAGAAGTTCTTGCCTTATGAAATAAAATATGCTGAAGTGGAGAAGATCTGCCTCGCAGGGATTTGGGCAGCAAAGAAGCTGAGACATTACTTCCACTCATACAAAGTTCAGGCAGTAGCCAAGCAAAATCCGTTAAGATATTTGCAGGAGGCACCGTCTTTGCTTGGAAAGATGGGGAGGTGGCTGCTCTTGCTACAAGAGTTTGATGTGCAATACATCACCCGCAAGACTATTAAGGGGCGAGCTGTAGCCGAATTTCTTGCTGAACATCCTATCCAAGGGGATACCCCCGAGTTTACCTTTCCTGACGACAGCATAGGCACGATTTCTGTTCAGGGATGGCAGTTGCACTTTGACGGGGCAGTGAATAACAAAGGAGCCGGAGTCGGGATCATCTTGACAACCCCAGATAATGAAAAACTTCCTCTTGCTAAGAAGCTGAGATACAAAGCAACCAACAATGAAGCTGAATACGAAGCGTGCACCTTCGGGTTAGAAGATCTAGCTGTGTTGGGGGCAAGGAACGTAGAGGTATTTGGTGACTCGTCCTTGGTAATAAACCAGATCCGAGGTGAGTGGGCTGTAAAAGAAGAACGACTGGTCCCCTATGTTCAATATCTGAAAGGGATGTGTGGGCAGTTTGAGACTTGCACTTTTCACTTTGTGCCCAGAGATGAGAACCGTCTGGCTGATGCGTTGGCAACCTTAGTGTCAATGTGGGATAACCCTGAAGGAGTGGCCATGAAGCCGATGCTAATTTCGAGCTCTGATAAGCCTAGTTTTGAAACCGAGCCTGTAATGGAAGTAGAGGCGTCAGATAGGAAACCATGGTACTTTGATATCATGAATTACTTGGAAAACAATAAATTTCCAGAGGAAGCCACTGAAAAAGACCAGAGGATGATACGTAAGTTATCTACTCAGTTCATATCCTTAGAAGGGGTGTTGTACAAAAGACGGTCAGATGGGATCCAGCTCAGGTGCTTGGATGAAAGAGAAGCACGCAAGATAATGGAAGAAACCCATGCAGGTGTCTGTGGGACCCACATGAATGGTTTGACCTTGGCCAAGAAGATCATGAGACAAGGCTTTTATTGGCTTATGATAGACACTGATTGCTCGAAGTATGTCAAACAATGTCAGTTGTGCCAACAGTACGCAAACCTGAGACACCTGCCGGTATCAGAACTACATAACCTGACATCACCTTGGCCGTTTGCTGCTTGGGGGATAGATATCATTGGAGAGATTCGCCCTACGGCGTCCAATGGGCACAGATACATCATAGTCGCAATCGACTATTTCACCAAATGGGTCGAGGCAGAATCCTTCAAGAAAATTGACGCAAGGGACATGGCCAAGTTCATAGAGAGGAATTTGATCTGCAGATATGGCCTCCCTCATCACATAGTGTCTGATAATGGGGTGCAGTTCATGGGAGAAACCAGAAAACTTCTCGAGAAATATGGTGTTGAGCGTCATAAATCCTCTCCCTACCGACCACAAGCGAATGGAGCAATAGAGGCCGCCAATAAGAATGTGAAGAAGATCTTGTCCAATATGGTCCAAACCTACAAGGACTGGGCTGAAAAGTTACCCTTTGCCCTGTGGGGATACAGAACGATGGTAAGGGCATCTACAGGCGCTACACCATTTTCCCTGGTATACAGAACAGAAGCAGTATTGCCAGTAGGGATAGAACTTAAATCACTAAAGGTGGTCGTGGAGGCCCAAATCCCGGAAGCCGAATGGGCGCAGCAGAGGTTGCAGCACTTGAACTTACTGGATGAGAGTAGGCTGAAAGCTTATTATCATAATCAGATATACCAGAAGAGATTGGCGAGATCTTTCGGAAAGAAAGTGAGGAAGCATCCGCTAAAAGAAGGGGACTTGGTGTTCAAACAGATGAGGCCAGGGATAGCAGACATCAGGGGGAAATTCAGACCTACCTGGGAAGGGCCTTATATCCTTAAGAAGCTGCTGTCCAAAGGAGCTGCAATCTTGTCAGATAGCGATGGGCACGAATTCAAAGAGCCGATCAATGTCGACAGACTTAAAAGGTTCCACGGCTAAAGACCAAAATGAAAAGAAGAGAATAAAATGCCCCGCAAGTCGAAAATCGAAAAAAGGCGGCTATACTAAAATTGGGCGCCTCGACAGGGTGAAAACCGAAAAAAGGCATCCTGTGCAAAAATTAGAGGCGTGAGAGAAAATGTCCGATCGTGAAAACCCGAGAGGGCCGATTGGTAACAGGAGTTGATGCTGTTAAAATTTGGTTTCATGTATTGACAGCGCGTAAGCAGCTGAGTAAATGCCAAAACTGATCATGTATGCTGAAATTATATGGAAATATACACAAAACTCGTGAAATAAGATGAATATTATTCTTTTCACTTTCGTCATTCTCTAGTTCTGCATTAAAAAGAAACGTAGCACCAAAAGAAATACACATATAGGCTAAGCTAAGTCCTGCTGCTGCTCTCGCCGATCAGATGCTTGAGCCCTCGGGTCCTGTTATCAGAGGCTGGACTAAGGATCCACTTCTTGTACTCGCTAGTCGAAGATGCAGAATGATTGCCAAACCTCGGGATAACGGTCTTCATGGGTAGTCTACCCCACAGCTCATGATACCGAGAAGCAAACGCGGCCGTGAGATCTCCTCCTCGGAAGGACAGGGGAACCCTCACTATATCCTGGGTCATCCCGAGCTGTCGTGTACATCGAGAGGTGATGCAGAAGGTGGCCTGACGGAGGCTGCAGAGGGGAACACAACCCGATGGCCCGTCAATGACCGCATGAGACAGTGGGAGCCAGGCGGACGTGAAGCTGATATCGTCGTCCGACAGCTCGCCAAACCTGGTAATGCCTTCACCAGCAGTGACACACCCGTACAGTCGTTGACGAGGCAGGAAGTGGCTCGGCGAGTACTGGTGAGTAACGTGAGGGGGTGGTTCAGACAGCATCTTCAGTTTTTCCTGTAGCCAGATCTGAAAAAAAAAAAAAGCCGCTGGGGTAAGTAGGGTTTACTTCAGGCAAAAATAAGGCACAGGGTTGTGTGAAAATTCGAAAGGACGCACCTCCCGCTAAGAAAAGCTAGTGTGAAAATCCATAAGGGACGCACTACCTTTAAAATAATGACATACCTGGAGTAATAAGGGGCTGCCGACAAAGGTTGTAATGGACCCAGAGCTCACAGCGTCCAAGCCCAGGATAGTTTCAGCCAGGACAAGTGGTAGGGGTGACAGTCCCAGATGAAAGTTACGGTGGGATTTGACAGCTTCCCATGGTGCTGCAGCTGACAGGGTGCATACAGCTATCCAGATGGTGGACGAGTCCGTTACTTCCCTCGATTTCAGAGTAGGAGTGCTGGAGGGTGCCATTCCACCTATCTCCCAGTCTATCAGGGAATTTAGGGAGCAGACAGAGTCTACACTTGGGGGCATCAGGAGTGCAACTCGAGATCAGACCTTGACGCTGTCCAGCAGATTCCAGGAGTTGGGACGTGTAGTCAGGGACACCTTGGAGTTTATGGGAGTGTGCGCCCAGCCTTTCCTGGAAGGCTACTCACAAGTACAGTTCCAGCAGGCAGACCCTGCGAGAGCACAGCCTGCGACAGCACCGATCGCTGCCCCTCCTCGCGCCCATGCTAGGTTCAGGCCTCCAGTGCCAGCACCGCCTAGTCGACCCTCCACATCCAAGGCTCGCCCATCAGCGTCCATGTCACGGAGCCAACCAGTGCATGTGTCCGATGATGAGGAGGACCCGAATGAGCCCTCGGACTACCGCCCTCTTTAGACTGTTCAAGGAGCCTATTCTCATTGCATTTTGTTTTACTTGTATATGTTTTGTACAAAATATGCTGTCACTTAGTGGAACATCTATGTTTATATGTTGACTAACTTATGCTTATATTTTGTCAAATCCATATTTCAGCCTGTATATTTGTCATTTTACTTACCATTTCCTAACGTTTGATAACACGATAAAGGGAAGAAAATGAAAAGAAAGACAAGATAATAATAACACGAAAATCGTTTAAATGATAACAAGCAAATCAACTCGCAACGAACTGACCAAATCTTTTATAACACAAGAACGTGAGTTTACACCACGATGAAACAATTCAAATTCCACACAGACCGAGATGGGGTTAGTGGGGCACATGTGATAGAACAGATCGTAAGCAGAGGATGCAATTAGATAACACTTCACCTCACACCACACAGGCCAAGATGAGGCTAGCGGAATAGATCAGCCGCTACGCACACCGAGATGAGGTTAGTGGGGCAGACGCGATAGAACAGATCACAAACAGAGGATACAGTTAGACAACACTTCACCTCACACAGCACAGGTCGAGATGAGGCAAGTGGGACAGTCCGGCCACCGTACATGCCGAGATGAGGACAGCGGGGCAAATGCGATAGAACAGATCGCAAATGAGATGGGGTTAGATAACACTGCATCTCACACCGTGAAAGCCGAGATGAGGCCAGCGGGACAGTATGGCCACCGTACATGCCGAGATGAGGACAGCGGGGCACACGCGATAGAACAGATTGCACTCGAGATGGGTAACGCCGTATCTCACATATACCATGCAAGCCGAGATGAGGCTAGCAGTATACCTGCAATGGAACAAATTGCAAATGGGTTATAGTTGGATAACGCTACCTACCGCGACTCTCAATTATCGGACAGGCCGAGATAAAGCTCACCAGATGGAGACGAGAAACCACTTGCTTCCACGCAACATCAAGAAGGTAAAGACTACCTCAGGTACGTGTTTCTTCCCTTCTCCTTTGAATTTTGGCTCATCTAGGCACTAGTGTACTGGTTTCCCCAAAATTGTGGGCAACTGTAGACACCGAGTCCTGGGGTAGTCCAGATCAGAGTTACCCGATAAAGAAACTAACGTCGGTTTTTGGGCGAGGGATGGAAGTTGTGGATGTTCATCCGCCAGTTTTATAATGATCGGAGGTGTTCTGGGTAAATAGGGGATTTCGGACAGTCGAAAAAATATCAACTTTAAAAATGGGCTTTTGAACAAATGGGCAGCCCGTCGTTGGAGAGCAACCCGTCGCTCATGCGAGAGACTCAAAACTCATGTCGAGCACCGGCCGTCGCTCAGGGAAGGGAGCCCGTCGTTAGAATGAGAGATGCCCGTCTCTCGGTAATGGGGCCGTGGCTTGGTTGAGTGGCACCTGTCACTCGTTTGAGCGGCGCCTGTCGCTCGATTGAGCGGCGCCTGCTCCTTTTGGGAGACGGCCGTCTCTCATCTCCGTGCCATGTGTAGAGCCCGCCAGTTAAATCACCACCGGTACCCCTTGCGATCGATGCCCGTCGGTGATCCACGGGCAGCCCGTCGGTAGTTGATCTGGTTGTTTTAACTGCCGGATTCTACAGAATTTAAGGGATTTTACAAAATATTTTTAAATCTTTTTGAATTTCCCAAATCTCTTCAAATATTTTTGAATTTTAGATTGGATTTTAGGAATATTGTGAAAATCGTTCGGTTTTGATTTGATTTTGGAAAATCCTCTTCAAATCTGAATTTAAAATTTAAATTTATTTGAAATTTCCTCCTAAACCTATAAATAGGGGAAGAGGATTAAGTTTTTAGGGTTGGAAATTTTACTGAGAAATTATTGTTTAGAAAAACTTTTTATTAGAAAATAAAAGCTTAGTAATTTTCCACAGAAGATTTAATTTTGAATTTCTACAAAAATAATTTTTCTTTTGGAATTTCTTTTCTTGATTTTATTCTTGAATTATGCTAATCCAAGGAAATGAGATCCATTTGTTTTCATTCATCTAGCTAATTCAGATATTTATTGCTATCCAAATTCCAAGAAAGAGAAAACAATTTCCTTCTCTTGGTTTATTTTTCAAAGTGAGATTTCTTGCAACTAAAAATCTCTCCCGATCGCGTGATCACAATCTGATCCTTATAGAACTCGAGGAGTCAAAATCTTACAACGTTCACCTTCATGAGGTAAAAATCCGAGGGTAAACATTCTGGACTTATTACTTTGAATTCAATTATTTTCGTTAATTTCTTGCATAAAAATCCCTTTTATTCAAATAAAAACAAAAACTTAATTTTTGGGTTACTGTTCGGAAGCAGAGGCGACCGACGGGCTTAAGGACCACCGACGGCCATCGATCAGGCGAGCGACGGGGCGCTGAGGGTCGCCCTTATGCCCGTCTGTCGCTCCCAGGGACGCCCGTTGGTCACACGTCTTAGCCGTCCATGGGCCTCTTTTCGCATTTTACTCCTTTTCTTCTCTTCTTTCATTTTAAATTGTTTTCTTATTCAATTTCTTACATTTTCCCCCTTATTATTTAATTTCATGCTTATTTTTTTGTTCTTTATATTTACACTAACGTGTTCTTTATTTTGTGAGTTATTATTTTGAATTGTTGGGTGGATTTGGAGTCGTTTGGTGTAGAAGCTATTGCAAAGACTTAAGGGTCTTCTCCTGAGTTCATTCTCTCGACTTTATCTTTTTTATTACAATGTTACCGTGAATAATATTCTTTTATACTTTTTCGTTGATGTAAAAATGGCTAAGTGTTTTTTATTAATGAAATTGGGATTTTCCTTACAAATTGAGGACCAATGTCCTATTTTTTTAACAAATAAAAATCGACGCCTCAAAACCATTTTATAACAAATGTGCATGCAAGGACCAATGTCCTCAGTCTTAATTTATATCCCGATTTATGCATGAATTGCTTGCAATTTATAACGGGGGTTATATTTCGCCCCTAGTTTTGTTGTAATTTATTTTCATACGCTTCATTTTAATTATACCTTTATTTATCGCTTCTTTTGAATGAATAACTTGCGCTTTAATTAAACTGCACCAAATTGAATGCGAAAAGGGATGAAACAATAAATTCAAAACTCAACTATAAACGTAACCAAGGTATGAATAAATGGGAAGTCCCAAACCTTCTCTGGTCTTTGGGCTCAACAAGGCGAGAGGGCCATGTAACACCCCCATCGCCGCCCCCGTTGGAAGGACGCCGACGTGCGCGCTACCCGACGCTCACTCACACAGATATGCACATGCACAACGCGGAAGCATACATTCATACATAACATACATACGAAAATACGGGTTAATTAAAAACTCTTTAAGGGAAAAGAAAGCAACTTGACTAAACATGCGGGCACAAACTGATCATGAAATAACTCACACACACGCAGGCACTAAGCGGAAGCATAAAGCGAATGGTAAACAAAGGAATAACTCAACATAAAAACATACTAACGTTTACATTACCCAAAATAAACTCAAGATTCTTACTTATAATTACATAAACAATAATACAGAAATACAAAAAATGAAGTACAGAAGCTGAACAAAATAAAAAACTTCTAACTTCAATGTAGCCGACCTTGCAGATGCGTGACTCAAACAGAACCAAACCTGCCACCTGCACGGAAAGGAAATCCGTGCTAAGCGAAAAACGCTTAGTGGGGAGAACACACAAGAGTATGGACGGCCATTCACAATGGTCGCCAAGGCATAACACATTCACAATGACAATTACAACATTCAGAATGCATATAGTCAGGCTTGCATAATAAAGGCATTAATTCAAAAATTCACAACCATAACCATATGCTTATATCAAGAATAGACCAAAACAGACATAATGCAATACACGATACAAGTATCATCTTGCAGAACTACATACTATATCACATGCATAACCTACAATGGTATCAAATATCAGTACCTTACCGAGCGAAGTCACTTGAGATCATCACATGCAATTGACATAACCAAGTACCCATGCATTAATGGAAAATAATCCATTCACATGCAAAACAGTTATTAGGCAGTAATGCACCCAACTATCATGCCGAGGACACTAGTTATCTAAACATACTTTTATCACGTCATAAAACATATACACTAATTGAAACCTAAGGTACAACATCAAACCGCCACACTTTCACTGCGCAACTCAAATCCATACAATATCATGCCTTGAAATGTAAACACAAGGACACATACCGATATCACTACTAGAGGGGAAAATAGAGAGAGAGCATGTAATATAACATTCCAAGGTTAAAAACACATTCATACGTATCTTGATTCATATACTTCTCCATAACGGTCATTAATACAAAAGTCACGCTTGCAAACATGTTTATTAACCATAGCACTCAACAATTCAAGTTTGCATTTGTATACATATTACTTCCTATTCTTATAGACATAACTAATCGAATTCACATCTTTATAAGCATGATATAATAAAGTATATTCACGGCATTCGAAAGATCATAGTTACAGTCATGCACGTCTTAGTTCCAGTTCATATATTCACAACCAATGCCATACCATACATCCCAATATAATATACATATGCATATATATGTGCAGATAAATATGTCCAAATCGCATGTTTGGGTCATTCCCAACCCAATCAGATATTCATAATCACATTCGGATACATAATCGAAATCTTACATACTCGGATATCACATTCTCGTATTCGTATCAGACAAAGCAACGAAATACCTGCTGACTCAAAGTAGTGGATAACGAGTGTACAGACAGTACTTTACGGGTACGAACCGAGAAAACCAATTTTACTTTTTACTTTTTAACTTTTACAAAACATTTTCAAAGGGGATCTTAAATAAGATCATTTCATATAAGGGTTCGCGAGGAACCAAACGGGGGACCTGATCAGGGTCCAAACATCCAAAGGGCTGCAGCTAACGGGACTCTATTAGGCATGCCTAACTATCCACTAGACTGACTCTCGCAGGTCATGCATAAAACAATTCACGTTTTGAATCGCACAACGCATATATATTTATAAACATCATGCATAAACCGGAGTACGATAGGCATATAAATATGCTCATAAAGTCGGTCATATATCATAGAATTCCTATTGCAACACATAATACATTCATCTCACTTTAACATTAAACAATGTTCTAAAGCATATCAAAAATCAGGTATGGAAGCACTACCATGCCAATGATCATCAATACAAAAATCCTAATCATGCGTTAGGTGAGGATAACTAAGTATAAATCATGCATAATCCAAATTACATTGAAGCATAACCCATTGAGTTCAA
Source organism: Excoecaria cochinchinensis (assembly GCA_947683425.1). Classification (NCBI taxonomy): domain Eukaryota; kingdom Viridiplantae; phylum Streptophyta; class Magnoliopsida; order Malpighiales; family Euphorbiaceae; genus Excoecaria; species Excoecaria cochinchinensis. The sequence continues at coordinate 5,238,568 of CANTUQ010000011.1, forward strand.
AGGCTATAGCATAATAATGCCTTCAACCATATTATTCAAATAAATTTGGCATGGCATCCTGTCAATCATACCACATACAATTCATATTCTGAAGCATGCAATAATTCCATCAATCACATTGTAGCACTACTCAATATACTAAAACATGTCAGGAACACATATGGAATCATATTATGCCAAAGATTAATAACGCATAATATTAGTCGTGGAATGATACAATAAACTCTTAAGCATGGCAAGTTATTCTTAGAGGATGATCTGATCAAGGATATGCATAACATATTGCTAATCACAAATAAATTAGGATAACCATTCATATAAGCAAGGTAATATAGCGCACAGTAGGGGAAAAGCCATAAAAACATTTGAAAATCATTTTATAAGAAACTAATCACTTGGAGAACAAGGCAAAACAGAATAGGACATATAAGAGCATATAAAAGTATGACATGAATCATACAGCAGTATAAGTCCATACAGAAGAAATAGGAAATTCATTTTGGTTGAAACTGGCATAATTCGGAAAATGGGGCTGAAGGGAGGTCGGTCACGAGCCATGTCACGACTCGTGACTGGCCTCAAAGGAGGGTCACGAGTCGTGACTCTATGTCACGTCTCGTGACATGCCTCCAAGGGAGTCGTGGGACGTGACTCTAAGTCACGCCTCATGACATTCCTCACAAGGGAGTCACGAGTCGTGACTCTAAGTCACGTCTCGTGACTTGCCTGTCAAAGGGCAGTCACGCGTCGTGACTGGAAGTCAAGCCCCGCGACTGCCTCCATCTCGCCGAAAAGTCACGCTTCATGACTGGGAGGCAGAGTCACGTGGCGTGACTAGGAGTCATGTCTCGTGACTTGTCTCTCTCAGGGAAGTCACGACACACACGCACACTGGAAACGGGAATTCCACCAGAATCTCAATTTTCCGTTCCCAGCAAGCCCAGAATTCAAAGAACTCGATAAAATCAGTTTCAATTTGATTCAAAACACTTCCAATCTCATCTTACCTTCCAGTCGATCTTCCATACAGCATAAACAAGATAAATGCAATTAATTCAACAATCAAAATCATGCATAAACACATTCAAGTTCTTTTAAGAACAGAAACCCTAAAAGTTACGTTAAGTTCAAAATCCAAACTCAGTAACTTCAATTCAATCCTTATCATGCATTACTAACACATCTACTCACATAAATCATGCATATACACATTCCAAAACACATCAAATTCCAGAAATTAAACAATGAAAATACATTTACAACCTAAGTGAGAAATAGGGCAGAGACATTCAATAATTCACAAACTGAGTTGAAGAACACAGAGCTCCCAAACCTGGAATCAAAGATCCAAAATCACACTTCAAGTTCAATCCTCAAACCTTTCCTTGCCTTTACTTTGCTTCTTCTAATCACCACTCACTCGCACAAAGAAAACCCACAAATTACTCTTCAAAACCCAAACTCAACCAAAAACCAGTTGAATAAGAAGAAGAAGAACAGTAATCCAAAACACAGGAACCCTAACTCCAACTTACCTCTTCAAGCAAACCTCAAGCTCCACCAAGACACCAAATCACACACACACAGCCAAGGAAGGGGAACAAGAAACGGGAGAGGGAAAGAAAGAAGAGCAAGGAGGAGGAGAGGAGAGAGAGCAGAACGTGAACGTGATCTGCTCCTCCCTCTCTCATCCTTTTTCTTTTTCTTCTTTTCCCACTAATTGCCCACCTACCAAGACACATGGCAGCCTCCTATTGGCTCCAACTAAAACATCTTGTCTAAATACTCTTTTGTCCTTAGGCAAGTTACACTTTACCCACTAACACAATAATTCTTACCAAAATAACTTAAATATCTTTTCAATTAGGTCCTTAATACTCCAATTCCACACGTACACATTACCAAAATACCCTCACTTTACCCGACTTAGCATGCACATTCCGACTAGGGCCATTTTGGGGTGTGACAGGCCATCTCAATGTTCTATTGGGATGGGGCCTCCAAGACACCTCTTGTGTCCCGTAAAAGGCTCAAAATTCCACAGTCCTGGCGCCACGAGGCGAGAGGGCCATCCTAATGTTCTATTAGGGTGGATGCCTCTAAGACACCTCTGGTTTACCCAAGCGTGAGGCTAGAGGACCATCCTATCGTTAGGGTGGAGCCCTCCAAGACACCTCCGGCTTACCTATAATGGACATAGCAGTGCTGTCTTAGGCTCCCTGAGGCTAGATGACCTTTCCCAATGTTCTATTGGGTGGCGACTCCAAGAAATCTTCTTGTTGCCTAAAATAGACGCACTTGTAATTTCTTACAAGTTTTCATGAACCTCATCCCGAATGCCCTAGAAGCAGGCAGTTCGGGGCGCCTCGGGGTTTAGCGCGCGCCACACCAGTATTATTCTTTTATGATCACATAAATACATGTATCAATATATATATATGCCTATCATATGCACTAAATTTATTTATCGTATTCAAACAGTCATGTGTAGTTTCATAGATTAAGATATTCGTGTGAACATATTAAACGTAATCATATTATTATTTATTATGCATTCACTTATTTTCTTATCACATGTACCAATGATATTTATCATATGCATATGAACATACTGAACATAGCTATATTATTAACATCATGCACTCATATAGACTTAACAAATAAATTACAGTACTTTATGCACAAACAGCCATTAAATTACAGTGGTAGACAAAAGTCTCATCATTAAATTACTAATGTAACATCCCAAAAATGGCCTAGTTGAAATTACATGTTTAATTTGATTTATTAAGGGTACTTTGGTATTTTGTAAGTAGTATTGGATATGAATTAAGGACTAAATTGAATGGGATTTGAATTATTTAATAAAAGAATTGTTGTTAGTGAGTGATATGTATTTTGCTAAGGATTTATAAAGGGAAATGCCAAGGATAAAATGGTAAAGTCAAGTTATTTGACTAAGGGAACCTATTGAATTGTGACATGTGGCTTGGTAGGTGAGTGTATTAATAGAGATTTGAAAGAGTGAAGAGAGAGGGAGAGCAGAAAAGAGTTGCTTCCCATGGAAGCCACCAGTTGCTCCTCTTCCTTGTTTTTCCCATTCTCTCACTCCCTCACCTCTCTCATTTTTCTACTCTCTACTCTTTCCTACATTGTTCTTCAAGTTTGAGTTAGGGTTTTGAGATCAAGAGTTGTTCCAAGAGGTAAGTAGCGGGAATTCTATATGAGGTTGCTTCATCTTCTTCTTCCTCTTCTTCCTTTGGGTTGATTATGGGTATATGGTTTTGATTGAGTGGGTATCTGAACATTTGTTTCGGTTATATGCAAGAATCTGAAGAGAGGAGGAAAGATAAAGGAAAAGGAAAAGTGGTATCTTGAAGATAGTGGGTTGAAGCTCCATTTCCAGGTTTAGGAGCTTTGTGTGTGAATATGTTTGTTTAGGAGTTTGTATTTGGTTTGGGAGTGTTTTTCCCTTTCTCAATTCGGATTAATGGTTGGAGTTATGATTGTGCTGGAATTTATGTGTTTTGATACATGTAAATGCATATGTTTAGTAGATTAGCGTATATGATTTGTGATGTTAGAGTTATAATGGGTTGCATGTCATTTTGATGTGTATTATCATTGTGCAATTGAGTTGTTATATTAGATGTATTTCCATGCATGTTAGAGCTGAGTAGAATGCATATGTAGTTGAGATGAAATGACTTTGATATATGATGATTTCCAATGAATTTGTATGAGAATAGAAATGAGATAGGTTTGATATTTAATTGAGCATTCTTGCTAGTTTATTATTCTATTACGTGTTAGATTGCTATAAGCATGGCTATAAGCATGAAAACAGTCTATATGTTCAGCTATTTGAGGTTATATGCATGATATGATGATTTTGAGTTTGATGCAAAGGAGTTTTCTGCTTAAATTTGGGTTTGGGATGATTTACACGGCGGTAAGATACCCCCATACTGTTGTGTAATTGCATTCTGGATCGATGTAAATTGTTGGTCCATCGAGCCACACAGAGGTGAGGATTGACCATACCGCCGTGTAACTGCTCTCTGGATTATTTCAATTTCGGGTTCTGCATTTTACACGGCGGTCAGGATCTACTTGACCACCATGTAAAATGTTTACACGGCGTTGAGAATCCGCTATACCACCGTATAAACCCTATTTTTCTTCAAATGATATTCGTAAGTTGAAATTTTTACTTGGTTCTCTATTATAAGTCCATGGTTGATAAGATTTATATATGATTCATATGTCTCTGAAATAGAACAACGCGTATGTATATATGAATTTTGTGATTATACCTGAATTATACTCTATTATATGACATTAATCCTAGAGTTTAGATGAGTTATTGTTTAGAGCCTGATCAGTCATTACAGTGGATAGTAAGCATGCTTATCAAGGGTTAGAGTGTGAGTGCATCTGCGCTATGTTACACGTTACATGTTGACCTCATTTAGGTTTATATGATAAGAGACTTCAGTCTCCAGTACACATGATTTGAGACTCCGGTCTCCGGTATACCTTCGGGTGTACATGTTTACACATGATTCGAGACTCATGTCTCTATATGCTTGGATACTATGTCCTATCAGTATCATTAGTACTCGTATCCACTAGGTAGTGAATAATCAGGCTATTACATGAAACTTTTACAAGAGGCTTTTATATGTGGCTATTATGTATGGCTATTATATGTGTTCCCAGTGATATGGTTATGGATATATGTTACAAGTATATGAAATTGATATATGATAAGATAAGCTGCAATACTTGAAGTTGAATATGAATGGTTAATTGCTTTATATGGTGTGTTTCCATGATGAATGAGTAATGTTTTACATGTTTATAAATAGATGATATGAGTATGAGTGGAATATTGTTTATATGTTTGATTACTTTGATAAGTCTATAAGTTGTTATTGTAGTTATTTATATATGCATATCTATGGTTGTTTTGTTCCTCCCCACTAAGCGTTATCGCTTAGCACGGGTTGTTTTCACGTGTAGCTGGCAGGTTCAGTTTGGAGTCGAACATCTGCAGGTCGGCCACTAGAAGTCTATAGTTGGAGTTCTTTTTGTCTTCCGCTATATTTTTTTTATTGATATAAGTTTTGTTTATGGACTTTGATTTTGGAAATGTAATTTTATAAAGGAATGATTTTGTATATGTATATGTTAAATGTTTACAAATCTTTTTGTAAAATGATATGACTATTTATATATAGATTTGTTATCTTTATGATTATATGTATTTGCTTTTAGCATGTTTGAGTATATGTATATGTATTTGTGTGCGTAGCGCTACGGTATCCTTCTAAGGTGGATATCGGGGTGTTACAACTAACATGCATAGAAGCATTTGCATAATTCATAGATTAAGGTACTCATTTTAATTTATAGAGACATAACACAAGCGAGAAACCATACAAAGAAGAAGATTTTTCAAAAAAAATTTTGAAACAGAGAGGGGACTATCGCGATCGCGATAGGATGTCGTGCTCGCGACAGTGGCAAGACTCACCTGTGGAAAAAGAACCCATCACGAGTTGTGATCAGAGACACGACCCATGAAGGGGACCCACAGAGGAAAACAAGTGGACATAGGAGGGAGAGAAGACCACCACAACTTGTGCACAGGGTTCACGACTCATGCACAATGTGCACGTCTCGTGCACAAGTGCACGTCTCGTGCACTCTTCCTCCACTATCTCTATGGCAGTCGCGACCAGTGTCGCGCTAGTGACAGAGTCGTGATTTCCAGTCCCTCATCAAAAATCTACAGAAATTCTCTCTCAGAATGATACCCAAAATTTCCCATTCAAAACAAACTTCAACACAATACAGATTGCTCATTCAAAACCTCATAATTAACACAAAACCCAACTTTTATACACATAAACACAATCAAATCATGTTATTAACCTCATCAAAATCCCCAATGAATAATACCAGAAATTTTGCTACAAGAACTCATTCAATCCCTCACTTGAGTTCAAAACTCACAATCAAAACATTTAAACTCAATTTATCCAAAACACACAACATTTATACATACTTAAACAACTTCAAGTTCATAAATACCAAGAAAACCAACCAAAAATCACAACAACTTCAAAAATACACACAAAAACCTAAATTTCCCATACCTTATCTCCTTTGCTCCTAATTGCTTTCTTAGATAACCTTTCTTGTTCCAAAAGCCCATCCAAGATCTTTCTCTTCCAAAATCCTCACCAAAACACACAAATGCACAAAACATAAATCTAGGGTTTTTAACAAATCAAGAAGAACAGGGGAAATCCAAAACTTAGAACTCACTTTACCTTGATAGATCTTCACGTAAATCTCTTGGACTAACAAACTTGATCATCTAAACTTTGGGCTTTGATCTTAAGAGAGAGCAATTAGCATTGAAGCAAGAGGAAGAAGAAAATGAAGAAGAAGAGGCGTGAGTGGAGAAGAGAACAGGTGAGCAAGGGCAAAAAAGGGACTCCCTTTCTCTCTCTCCAACCTATTTAAATCACCCTTACTATCCACATGGCAACAACCCTTGGAGGAATCTAACTAAATACACCCTACAACCAAACACAACACCATACCCAATTCTAATCTTACTAATACATATACTAACTCCCTATATGCATCCACACTATAACCAAGCCTTCTCACACATACACTACTACTATACATGTAACTGCACTCTAACAAAACTCCTAACTCATGCACAAAACTTAATTTAGAATAACACATGCCAAAACTCACACAACTTTGGTCACCACTTATTCTCAATATGCCCGAATCCTTCTAGGGTACATTTTGGGTTGTGACACATAATGGGCCAAAACTCACCTGCATCCACTTTAAATAAAGGGAGGTTATGCTGCCCATTTTTCACCATGAACCATACGCATCCAGTGGATTTCCCGTTGACCCTTAGGCTGAGCCCACCTAAGAAAGAGACTGCATGATCTCCTGTTTGAGAGCAATAATGTTGGAAGGATCTATCTGCTTGCATGTGGTTATGGATGTTGTGCAACATGTTCATGCATTGCATGTCATTCATGCAAGTAAAAAAACAAAAAATAAAATAAATAATAAATAAATAATAAATTTTTTTTTTCTTTTTCTTCGTGTGTGTGTACATCTTATTCTGTGCATATAATTTTAACATGTACATATCATCCTGTGCATAATTTTTTTCCGAAGCATTGCATTTATCATTCTGATACCTTTATTTATTTTCGCCATTATAGACCATTGGTTGCATAGCACGATCATGCATACATCATTCTAACCCTTTTCAGCCATTGCACATGCATAGATCATTCTAACCCTTTTCAGCCATTGTAGGCCATTCATTGCATAACACGATCATGCACTACATTTCCTTCATACATCATTCTAATATCTTGTTTTTTCAGCCATTATAGACCATTTTGCCTGGGTCATTTAGGGATCCCAACAGTCATTTTATCGACACATCTTGTCCAAGAACAATCAGAATTTGGTATGTTAGAGTAGGGTTTAGAACTAGGGTTGGAGTCAAATTCGAGGGACACCACATACAGAATTGTAGAACAGCTGCTAGAGCCCGTAGAAAAGGGAAGGATGTCTAATGCAATACAACCTACTAATACTCCTGCCTTGCAAGGCCTGGACAAGAGGTTTGAGGAGTTTTAAAGAAGAATGATGGCCTTGCTCAGTGAAAAGCTTACTGCTATAGCACCTAGTTTTGGAATGTCTCCTTTAGTACTTACTGTTAACCAAGTTGAATCGGTCATGTTCAGGGAGACTTCTACGTCTGTAGCTAAAGTCCCCTACGTGTTGCTGGGCCCAAATACAAGTTGCCACCTAGTTCACCAATCGAGCAGGGGAGAAATAAGAGGCTAGCTCTAGAGTCTGACGTTATGTCTAAAAGGGGTGAAGACCTAGTAGTGATTCAAGTCTCAGAATATGGTGGCAGCATTGGCACCAAAATGATGGGAGCAAATCAATGTCATCATACTATCTTAGGTAAACTGCTGACCTAGTACTTCATTCGTCTCATCAAAGAGGGGAAATAAAAACCATTGCCAGCCAGGCCTGCCTCGAGTCAAGGGACACCTGGACATAGGAAATTTTGTATTGTGCGTTCTACTAGCATACAGGGCATGAAACAGATTATTGTCGTGTTCTGAGAGACCGCATTTAAGGTTTGTTGGACACGAAATAAATACTAGCAGTAGAAGTGCCCCATCTAAGGTAAACAAAGATATTATTCTAATTTGGGCAGATCCTTGTCTTGGGGTCTCGAGAGGTTGATCAAAGCAGAAAAGTTACAACCATTGCCAGCCAGGCCTACGAGGAGCCAGGGGCAGCTCGATCACCGTGCATATCAATACTGTGCCTTCCATTAGCACAATGGATATCTGATAGACCAATGCTGAACTTTGAGGGATCAGATTCAAGACCTCATTGACAGCAAAGAGATTTCTGACCCCAGAGCAATGAAAGAAGGAAAAGAAGGCCTAAAAAGTGACTATTATTCCGCTGAAAGTAGTAGAGAACATTTTTTAGTAGATATACTTTTTATATCTGAAATTTTTTGATAATATATGCAATACTAGTTTTGTTAATAAATTATTTAGCCTACTTGTGTGGTGTTTATTTTGATTTCATTATGCATGATCACAATGAAATTCTAATAGCATCAGCTATAACTCCTAAAGTAAGATAAATCTAAGAAATCAAAAAGAAAAGAAAAAAAAAAGAAAAAGAAAAAAAAAGTCATAGCCTAGGCCTGGAATGATATCCTGAGCATTGAGAAAAAGCATCGTTTGGACATGCTACTTTAGCTTACCAAACAACAAGTTGGTCAAATCAGAAGTCCAAAGGTATGGACAGGTTAGAAGGAGGATAAGGTGGATATTTCAAGTCATGAACATCGAGGAAACTAATAGCTTCGTAATTACTTGGAAATACCTGAAGATGCCACAAAAAAAGACCGCAAGATGAGTCATCAACTATTACCTTAGCTCAGAGGGACACTATACGAGACAACAAACTAAACCTTAAATCCCTCGAATGAAAAAAAAAAGGCGCAATAAAAGCTTATTAGAACCAAGCCTCAAAATTCCTTTTTTTCCAACTATTTGAGCTATTTACCACAAAGCCAACCAAAAATTGACCTTTAACCATCTAGAGCCAAAATGAGTGAATCATGAACTCTTACAGTTAAACTTGGAAGGAGAGCTCATTATCACAATAAAAAAAAAGAGGAAGTTTAGTCTTCTAGAAGTGGTTAAAAGCTGTTGAGGGAAGGAAGATAACCTAGCATACAAATAACTCAAATCAAATGCTCTAGGTTACATAAGCTAAAGTCGGAGAGGCTACTAACAGAAATGGCAGACATCCTCGTCAGCAATGATGGAATAATATTCTCGAAATCAAGTAGTGCTAATGGAGTGAAGAAGGTTCCATGTGTAGACACCGAGTCCCGAGGCAGCCCAAATTAGAGTTACCCAATGAGGAAATCGATACCTATTTCACATGTAGAATGTTGAGGCTGTAGGTTTCCATTCATAAATATCACATGCTTTGAAGCTTATTTATGACTAAAGATCCTTTTTGAATTAAAAAAGAGGGCTTTCTTGCTAAAAAATTGATTTTTTTCCTTGATCAACGGCCGTCCCTCAGGCGAGGGATGCCCGTCTATCAAAGTTGAGGCATGCCCACCTTTTGTGACAGTCAAGCCATGTGAAGTGCACGCAGTCGGTGGCGACCAATGCCCATACCTCAGATGAGGGAACGCTGGTCTGTCGGCCATCATGGGTTCTCGTCCCTCTCACAAGGGATGCCCGCCCCTCTCGCGAGAGGTGCCTCGACCTCTGGAGAGAGTGGCATTTTCAGATTTTTATTTTTACTGACCGATGCCTGTCCTTTCGCCGAGGGACACCCATTGGTCGCTACCTAATAGCGATTTTCAATTTTCTCTCAACAAAAAATCTAAAATCTTATCTTAGAAAAAATAATTTTTGGTTTTTTTTAAGGATAAATCTGAAGTAATTTAAAATGTTTATCTTTAAGCATAAATTAAAGATATTTGAATTTATCCCTAAAGATAATATGAAACCAATTTATCTCCAGGGATAAATCAAATATTTCATATTTATTTTTAAAGATAAATTAAAAGTATTTAATTTTATCTCCAAAGATAATTTGAGATCATTTATTTCTAAGGATAAACCAAATATTAATTTTATCTTCAAGGATAAATTAAATAGTTTCATGTTTATCCTTAAATCAAAATGTAGCCTATAAATATAGGTGCAAGAGGAGCATTCAGGGGAGAGATTTTTGGGGAGAGCAAAATTGATTTTTTAAGCATAACTTTTTCTTTTCATATTTATTTTCTTTTAAATTTATTCTCAAAAAATCAAATATCAATTTTGAGAAAGAGATATCAATTCTCTTTTCTTGAGTTACTCTCTTAAAATTTCTATTGTTTTAAAAGAAACTTTTTATATAGGGAAAGTTATTTTCAAATTGCTCAACTTTGAACCAATTCTCGAGGAATTCAAGGGAGACCTACACTGTCATTTTCTTCAAAATGTAGATTAATTTATTTCTTTGATAATTTTATTATTTTATGTTAGATTTGTTTTATTGATAGGTTGTTCAATTCATTTGCATGAGACAATATTTTAAAATCCATAAAAAATAAGAGTTTAAGCTTTTGTATATTTTAAATAGAGTTTGTTGTTTATTTTTTACTTCTGGAGACGATAGACAAGAAGAATGCCCGACCGACGGCCGTCTCTCAAGTGAGCAATAGGACTTCGCAAAACACTTCTTCCTCCCCGTCGATCACATCTCAGATGGTCGTCCCTAAACTCTTTGGCAGTCCCCGGTCTATTTCTTCTTTTTTGATTGTTTTTGTTTTTCTTTGCTTGTATTATGTTTTGCTTTATTTAATTTAAATGTTTCTTTAATATTTCTCTATTATTTTGTCACTTTTCCAATTTCTTTCTAATTCTTTATTTTGACATTTCTAACATGTTATTTTGTTTTGGTTTTATGAGTTTTATTTTTGATGAAAGAATGGGGGCTCATGTAACACTCTTATACCATACGTATACTGTAGCTTATACATCTACTGTGTGATTACTATGATTATAATATACCGACTTGTAACCTTTTAATGAAATTATAGGTAAATTTTTTTTAAACCGATTATCATGCTAACATTTAATCTAACATTCGCACGCCAATTGACCTATAACTGTCTAAGTTAATATTTATTTGGTCAAAATTTCAATAGCATAACAGCTTATAAACCTAGCTACCCAAACCTGCAATTCAAACAATTCTACATCCCATTCAGGGGCACAATAATAATAATATTATATCTATCCATCCATATGCAGTGCAAAAATATAGTTCATCCATCCAATAACAAAGTTTACATACATGCCAATACATAACATACATAAAATTCTTTCAAATAATCTTTCCCCATGCCACTCCCAACATACAGAGATATGCTTGCTCCATTCCTATGGCGTACCTAAACGCAGTCAATACAAACTACGTGCTGCGCATTAAAAATGCCCACTGGTGGTTACTAATCCAAAATTTTCCGATACATTCTTTACATGCACACATAATTACATATGTAATAAATTTTATGCAATATTATTATTCTTTTACTTTTTATCATACTTTATTATTATTATGCTTACTTATTAACTTACTTATTTAATCACTAAATCAATTTAATACTTCTATAAGTTCACAATTACATTTCAGTCCTTTACTAAAACATACTTTTAACAAAATTACACTTAGGTCCTAGAACTTTTGTCAAAATTCCCATTTTGCCCTTTTTCATCACATATTTACAAAATTGCCATTATTCACATTCATTTCTCATTTAACTCATTATTTGAGTTACAAATTACATTTTAGTCTTCAAATTAACACTTTCACGACTAATTACATTTTAGTCCCTACAATTAAAATTCTTTACTCTAATATCATTTTAATTATACTTATCACTTATTAACTCAATTATATGTTAAATTACCGTTTTACCCTTGAACTTTTTATTTCTTTCAAATTAGTCCCTTTTTCACTCTAAATTTCCTATTTCACAAATTTATTCATTTCAAATGCATTTTTAACATATTGCCCCTAGTATTAACTCGTTAAAAAATTTGCGAGCTAGATACGAGGACGTGGACCCCAAAAATCCACTACACTAAAGAGTGATCCCCAAGAATCCACTCATCACTGTCACTTTACTATTCACATTTACACTATACACTGAGTTAAACTGTCATTAGCCTATCAATTGTGAGTCGTCATGACTCAGACTTGGGTATAGGGTCCCTATGGCTAGCCAATTATATCCTGAACTAGATTTCACTACGAGACTACTAATTAGGGCAAATAAAATCAAGTTTGCAATTATACACTATATAATATCAATAAACATTATTCGGCCATCACTTACATTTCACTTCCAAATTTTCATTTTACTTCTAAATCACACCTATTTCACTTAATTAACCATTTTAACACTAGTATAGCATAATGCACAAATTATATCACACATACCAACATTTTCACTTTTTACATAATAGGCTATCATACTAAATCATATTCAATTCATTTCCAATAATTCCAATTAAACTAATATACACCCTATTATTATCATAAGTTCATTTCATGCCATCACACTTGATTAATTTTAAAAGTACATTAAGTTATCCTATTACATACCATTTGGCCAAGGTAGGTTCACACTATAAATTTTATTTTTCTTTCCTTTAATCACTCAATTAGATAGATTACATGTTATACATTATCAATGCACCAATTACATGCTTAAAACATCAAAGTATGACTTGAATTTCACTAAGTACCAATTCAGCCCACGTTAGGGTCTTTCACTAAGTTATTTCTTTCAATTTTAAGCACTTAAATGATCATTTCTAATCTCCCTAATCATGATTATAAGGTCTAATTCAATTAAACATGCATATTTCATATAATTCACACTCAGACATAACCTAAATTCAAACAAAAATAATGGAAATAAGTGGATTATGTAACCACAAACCTCAAAACCCCACTCTAAGCTTCTTAAGCCTCCTTTCCTTTGCCTTTATCCTTTGAGGAACCTTCCTATCCTTGAACTTAAAAGTGATGTGCCAAAAATACACAAGTAGTTTCCATCAAAATCATATTCCCATCTTGCAATATAATCATATAAATCTATTTTACATACTTTAAATTACCCATTTGAACCCTTGCACAAAATTAAAAATACCATTTTCTCTTACCTCAAATTTGTGCCCTAACTTTGATCCTTTGAAAAATCACACTTCTATCACTCAAAATGAATAATAGAGGCTGCTAAAAGATGATAGGGGAGCTGGATTTTACTTGGGAGTCATTCATTTTGGGAGAGATTTGAATAAGAAAGAAGAAAAATGGAGAAGGAGAGAGAGAATGAAATTTAGCCTTGAAAGAGAAGGGAGGAGTTGCTGTATTTTTGATGATTTCTGTAACACCCCCTACGTCCCCGTTGGAAGGACGCGAGTGTGCTACCGACGCTCACTCACATATATGCACACATACGCTAAGCGAAAGCATACATTCATGCAAAAACAAGGGAAATTAAAAACTTATCTTGAGAAGCAAAACTGGACATACATTAACTCACACACACGCAGGCACTAAGCCAAAATATATACACATGCATACATATGATCATTCAGCGGAAGCATAAAGCGGAGAAATAACTGAAACTTAATTACAATAAGATCCTTACATAATCAAAGGCTACAAATTACAGAAATCAAAATACAGAAGCTGAACAGAATAACATAACACTTTTAACTCCTATGTGGCCGACCCTGCAGACGCGCGACTCGAACCGAACCAAACCTGCCACCTGCACGGAAAAAGAGCCCGTGCTAAGCGATAAACGCTTAGTGGGGAGAACACACAAGCAAGATGGAAGGCCATTCACAATGGTCGCCAGAACAAATTACATACACAAATGGCATATGCAAATAATCACAATAGATGGATAAACAAGCCTGCATAGGAAAGCCCTGCATTCAGAAGTTCATATACACATACTTGTACATATTACCTGAGTGCTCGTCTCAATATCATATTAAGCAAAGCCCCTAGCAGACAAGGGATCACAGTAGATACAAATATTCATGTAAAACTACATACAAACTCTCATGCATATAGTTACCGGGGCATCAAGTGTCAGTACCCTACCGTGCATAGTCACGAGAGATAATACACATACGACTATCATGCCAAGTACTCATGCATTTAACGAAAAACCCATTCACATGCAATACAATTATCAGGCAATACGCACCCAACTATCATGCCGAGAACGCTAGTTAACTAAACATACTTTTATCATGCCTTGAAATCTAAATACATGACCACACGCTGAAATCACTACAATAGGAAAACTAGAGAGAGGAGGCACGTAACATAACACAATATATATAACATTCCAAGGTCAAGAGCACATTCATTACGTATCTTGATTCACATAATTCACTATAACCGTCAAAAGTACAAAATCATGTTTGTGCACATGCTTTGTAACACCCCCGCCGCCGCCCCCGTTGGAAGGGCGCCGGCGGGCGCGCTACACGACGCTCACTCACGACGCGACGAAGCATACAGCGGAAGCATACATGTGCTAAGCGGAAGCAATCACTAATCAAGACGATTAATAAAATAAAAAGAAAAAAAAATATGAAACATACTTCATTACATAATTAAAATATGAATATATACAATAGCCCAAAAGATTACAAATATTTAAAATCCTTTACAAAATAATACATATACAAAAAAAAGAATTACAGGAGGAGACAAAAAATAATAACTCGACTCCTATGTGGCCTGCCTGCAGATGCACGACTCGAGCACTCCCAAAAATCCTTCACGCTACCTGCACGGGATAAAAGCCCGTGCTAAGCGATAACGCTTAGTGGGGAGAAAAAAACACAATAGAACACTATACAAGGAAACATGTACTAACATACATAAATCATTATGCATCAGAGTACAGAGATATAAGTAAATATATCCAGGATAAATAAGAGGAAGCACTAACCAATACGCTATCCATAGCCACACTATAATCAGAACACTTCACTAAACCAGTACCAGACAGTTCACACAAAAGCCTGAATTCAAAGGTGGAGGATACGGGAACACGGCACGGGAGACCAAAGCCTCAAAAACACTTTAATACCCGAAGGCAGCGCGGGAGACCGGAGTCTCAAAACATTTTATCACTACACGGAAGATGACCATCTCGGAGGTCGACCGCTTCGCCCAAACGGGGCGGACATAACAGCTGTACACTAACCCTTCTTAAGCATGCTTAATTATCCTATACCTTGACACTTCAGGCTCGACAACACATAAACTCTCAAGACAGTACATAGACAAAAACAATATTAAAATTAAAACTCTTATATAATATAAATCCATAACAAGGACACTAGTACAATAGTATCACGAGTCAAAAGCACACACATATTCCATGCAATAGTGAGAAACCGTGCAAAGTGGAACAAAAGAAACACATTCAGAAAACAAGGCAAGCAGGAAGGGCCTCTGTCGCGATCGCGACATGTGTCGCGCTCGCGACAGAGCACGGGGTACTTCCTCGCGAGGTCGCGCCAGGGGGCCTACTCGCGACGAAGCGCTCGCGGCAGAATTTCACGGAGCCGAGCTCTGTCGCGCTCGCGACAAGCGTCGCGATCGCGACAGAGACCAATTCCTTCCTCCTCACGCGCAAGCTCGACAGCACGCCCACGCGGAGGTTTCCGCGACCGAGCTCTCTGTCGCGCTCGCGACAGAGCACGGGGTACTTCCTCGAGAGGTTGCGCCAGGGGGCCTTCTCGCGACGAAGCACTCGCAGCAGAATTTCACGGAGCCGAGCTCTGTCGCGCTCGCGACAAGCGTCGCGATCGTGACAGAGACCAATTCCTTCCTCCTCGCACGCACGCTCGACAGCACGCCCGCGCGGAGGTTTTCGCGACCGAGCTCTCTGTCGCGCTCGCGGCAATGCCGCGATCGCGACAGAGGGCTCTTCAAGAACAAGGGGCCAAGTCACCTTCTGTCGCAATCGCGGCACTTGTCGCGATCGCGACAGAACCCAGATTCGCCCAATTCTGCACTTTTCCTTCACATTTCACACACAATCCTCCATACATGCAAACAAGAGACGCAACCACTTACCTCATGGCTCTTGCACAACTCCGCATCATTCTCAAGGGCACATAAACACACTTTACACAATATCAAATATAAATTCAACATGAAATCACTCACAACCAAACTCAAATACACTAACATGGCATGTTCAAATTCCGAAAACACATAACCTCTTCACTATATCACTTACACTTCACTATAAGTCACTACTCGATTTAAACATGCATTCATAAAACACTCAAGATTACACATGACATGCAATCACCACATAGAGTTGATCCAAGGAGGAAATTAGGGGAAAAACATAAAATCTACAACATACTCCCAATCACTTGCATGCATTTAAACCCATTTCCAATTCAACACTCAAGAACACAGCTCCCATACCTGGAAAATGAAGCTTCAACCAAACTCCTCACGAAACCACTTTATCCTTGCCCTTGCTCTTCCTTCTCTCTTCCGATTCTTGCACAACCCAACCAAATACACTTAAATCAAACCCAAACACAAACCAAAACCAAGATCCAAAGAACACTAATTAAATAAAGGAACCCCAATCCGAACTCAAACACTTACCTTCAACACTTCCAGCTCAAACCTTCAAAGATCCCACTCAAGACTCAAGAAAACACAAGAAAAGAGAGATGAGAGTAGAAGAATGAAAGCAAGAGAGAGGGGAGGACGGGAAATGACAAAGAAAGAGGGAAATTGAGATAGCTTCCACGGGAAGCTAGGCAATTTCTGCCCTTCCCTTCTCTCTCTTACTTTTCATTAATTACTCACCAACCCCAAGCCACATGTCACTATCCTAGAGAATCAAGCCATCAATCTTAACAACACCACTTATGGCACCATACACTAACCACACACAAGCCCAATTGCACAAATATCTTCTATGCACCATAACTTAACTTACACCATAACAATTCCAATAAATCCACTTTACATCCAAGGCACCATGCCCACAAACCACACAAAAACAACCCTTAGAGCACTAACACCCTACAACCATACACTACAAGCACACACTATTATTTCCTTTAACACATACTTCCTTATTTACCAATATTCCTCTTACACAAATTACGAAAATACCATCAATTAACCGACTTACCGCGCAAATTCCGACCAGGCCCTATTTGGGTTGTTACATGCTTACTAATCATAGCATTCAAAACCTATTAATTCATATTCTTATAGACATAACTAATCGAATTCATGGCATTCAAAAGATCATGGTCACAGTCACGCACAACTTAATTCCCGTACCTATATTCACAACCGTTGGCATACCATACATTCACAATATGTTATGCATATACCCATATATGCAGATAAATATGTCCAATTCACATGTTTAGGTCGCACTTAACCCATTCAGAGATTCATAATCACATTCGGATATATAATCGATTCACATGTCCCGAATCATGCTTAATCGAATATCACATTCTCTTGTTCATATTAGGCAAAACAGACAGAATACCTGCTGACTCAAAATAGTGGATAACGAGTATACGGACAGTACTTTACGGGTACGATCCGATCCAGACAGTACTTTACGGGTACGAGCTGATAAATCAGATACTTTTAACTTTTACAAAACATTTCCGAAGGGGACCTTAAACAAGATCCTTTCACATAAAGGGTTCGCGAGGAACCAAACGGGGACCTGATCGGGGTCCAAACAGAACTGAGGGCTGCAGCTATAAGACTCTATTAGGCATGCCTAAGTATCCACTAGACTGACTCTCGCAGGTCATGCGTAAAAGAATTCACGTTTCGAGTCGCATAATGCATAAATGGATATAGATATATTATCCTGCATAAACCAGAGTACAATAGACATATAAATATGTTCATAAAATCAGTCATGCATAACACAATTCATATTGCAAAGCGTATACTATAATTCATGCCAACACTTAACAATGCAAAGTCTTAATCATGCAATGGTACAATTTACACTTAAGCATAGCATAATATTCTTAGAGAAGGATCATAAATACAGATATGCATAATACATTTCACATTCAATATCACATGCTCATGATGAACAACCATAAGATTGGCATTCATAACTCACTCAATTTCAGATGGCAATATACGATACCACCCACAACAACCATCATCAATAAATTACATCAAGCAAACCCCACTTCATTCGATATCCTTTAAATGTGTTTAACTTATTCTCAACTCATAATTATGCTTATTTAATCATGTTATACATGCTCATACAGATTAAGGTATTATAACCCTTAAATGTCATTTAACTTGACTAGATTTTAATCATACAATTACACCTAATTATTTTATTAGTTTGTATTAATCTTAATCCTATTCACATTTATTTTCCAAGTGATCACTATTATTATACTTATTTAATAGTCCTAAACATGCATCGGATGGATCCTAGGAAGTTTCGATTGAAAGCGGGTTCAATTCGGGAAGAAAAACACATAAAATGGTCAAGACGGAAGGGGTCACGGTGGTAATGAATTTGGTTACCACCATGAGGTCCAAACTAAGCATTCTACCCAGAATTTTCATATGTCATGGTGGTAATGAATTTGGTTACCACCGTGACCTACCAAAATTTTGCAAAACAGAAGCTAGAAATCAGGACTGCTGCACTACACATTTTTGTTCAGCCTAAACCGACTTCTAAACGACATTTTTAGGAACAACTTCCTTCTTAACAAATCTTCCCTACGATGTTAACGTTCAAAACCAACAAATTTCAGATCAAAAGGACATTTGTAGCGCAAGATATAAGCTAACAAATCAACACTATTCTAGTAACCCGACCCAACCAGAGAAACTTCAGAGTTTAACTTATTCAAGGGTATTAGAGCAAGAAATGGCTTCCGGAACATCAGAGAAAATTTTAGACCTATGTCTTAGCTTTCAAATGGCACTGGAATTACTCAATTTGGAGGTCTATAAATCTACTTATGACAAAAACAATACACAAAGGTCTAGCAAAAACTAAACAGAATTTCCCCAAAATCATACTTTACACACCAAAAGTTATATGAACAGTCTAACACATCCAAAATTCATGCAAAATTATCCAATACCTAATCATGCATCATTTATACATCAAGATCATATCACATATAGCTCCCAAACCTAATTTCTTTGAAGCTTTAAAACCCCATCTTCACCTTCTCTTTGCCCTTCTCTCTTTCTTACTTCCTCCAATTCTTGTACAAAGCCCAGCCAAAACACAAAATCAAACCATGAGAACCCCTTTCACAACCCAGAAAACGCAGGAGAAAAAGAAGACGAAGAAGAAGAAGCCACAAATACCCATGATCTTACCTCTTGAACTCAGCTCACAACTTAGAAATCTAACTCCAATCTTGAAAACCCACGTTGAGCACACACAAGAGAGTAACTAGAGCAGAAAAATGAAAGAAAAGGAAAAGAGAGAAGAGAGAGACGTGAGGAAAGAGTAGAAAATCTGCCCTTTTCTTTCCTCTCTCCATTCCTCACTCTTCATTCAATGCTCCTACCTACCCCTTGCATGTGTCAAGTCACTATAGGACCCAACAATCCACTTAAGACTTAATCACTCCTTGCACCATACACCATCACATATTATCATTTCTTATAACACACTTACATCCTTGTTACCATGCATCCACCTCACTAGATAAACCTTCATCAAAATATCTTACATCCATAGTACCAAACACACAAACCACTAGATCAAACCACAATAAACACCCTACATCCATACACACATGCACACCTTATAATTTTCCCCTCTTAACATAATTAATTATTTAATTTGCAATTAAATCCTAATTATCCAAAATCTTCATACACAAATTACCGAAATACCCTTCACTTATCCGACTTAGCTTGCAAAATCCAACTAGGCCCGATTTGGGGTGTGACAACTCTTCCCTCCTAAAAGAATTTCGTCCTCGAAATTCACTTACACCGGAAGAATTCTCAACACCACATTCCAAGTCACCGCAAAACTCATACACTTCACTTCCAAACTATTTACTTGCTTACACTTATAACTACCGCTATACCCTTAAATCACTTCCTTACATCCGAATCAAACACGTTCAGCAAGATAATCCTTACTCAACTGCACATCAGAAACCAAAGCACAAACACTTCACGTATAAACCACCCGACTTTCGCCGACAGCTATACATATCCTTTTAATACTTCAAAGATGTCCATCATAAATGCTATTTCCTCTTACTAACAATACATCTATCAAACCCCAAAAATCATTTTACATTCAACGTCTAAGATTCCGAAATACTCTTTTCACTCAACTTAACCAAACACAGGACACTTTCCTCAACAGTTGCTATACTCGTCACTTGTCACCCTTAGTCATAACATCAAATACTCCAGTACACTCTGTCAGCTTTCTCTCAATCAAAACACATATGCAAATTTTTTCTCATGTATGGTCAAAGGGATGATAATGCAATGAGAATGCGATAGCTCATGTATGCAGAGTGATGCAGAAAAAATGCAATTGATGCTATAATGATGCACTTTATCCCATCCCCATGATTCAATATGTTTTTTATTCAAATACTTTTTCGGGAGATAGCTGATAGGTATACAGAGTACTACCAAATTCTTACAAAATCCAAAGACCCTTGCACTAACGTCCTATCATCGAAAACAGGACCGGAATCCTCAACCAAAGGATACTCAGAAACACTCTAATCAGCACTAACTGGGTTCACACATTCCGTTCTCTCGCCCATATTCTCACTAGGATCAGACTCCATCTAAACATGACACAAGACACGACACATCTGCATTAGGCCACGACACAAACTGACTCACATGCAAAGACACGACACATAACAAACAACACACCCAGAACCGCCAAACCGGTGCTCTGATACCACTAACTGTAACACCCCCTACGTCCCCGTTGGAAGGACGCGAGTGCGCTACCGACGCTCACTCACATACATTCACACATACGCTAAGCGAAAGCATACATTCATGCAAAAACAGGGGAAATTAAAAACTTATCTTGAGAAGCAAAACTGGACATACATTAACTCACACACACGCAGGCACTAAGCCGAAACATATACACATGCATACATATGATCATTCAGCGGAAGCATAAAGCGGAGAAATAACTGAAACTTAATTACAATAAGATCCTTAAATAATCAAAGGCTACAAATTACAGAAATCAAAATACAGAAGCTGAACAGAATAACATAACACTTCTAACTCCTATGTGGCCGACCCTGCAGACGCGCGACTCAAACCGAACCAAACCTGCCACCTGCATGGGAAAAGAGCCCGTGCTAAGCGATAAACGCTTAGTGGGGAGAACACACAAGCAAGATGGACGGCTATTCACAATGGTCGCCAGAACAAATTACATACACAAATGGCATATGCAAATAATCACAACATATGGATAAACAAGCCTACATAGGAAAGCCCTGCATTCAGAAGTTCATATACACATACTTGTACATATTACCTGAGTGCTTGTCTCAATATCATATTAAGCAAAGCCCCTAGCAGACAAGGGATCACAGTAGATACAAATATTCATGTAAAACTACATACAAACTCTCATGCATATAGTTACCGGGGCATCAAGTGTCAGTACCCTACCGTGCACAGTCACGAGAGATAATACACATACGACTATCATGCCAAGTACTCATGCATTTAACGAAAAACCCATTCACATGCAATACAATTATCAGGCAATACGCACCCAACTATCATGCCGAGAAAGCTAGTTAACTAAACATACTTTTATCATGCCTTGAAATGTAAATACATGACCACACGCTGAAATCACTACAATAGGAAAACTAGAGAGAGGAGGCACGTAACATAACACAATATATATAACATTCCAAGGTCAAGAGCACATTCATTACGCATCTTGATTCACATAATTCACTCTAACCGTCAAAAGTAAAAAATCACGTTTGTGCACATGCTTACTAATCATAGCATTCAAAACCTATTAATTCATATTCTTACAGACATAACTAATCGAATTCAAGGCATTCAAAAGATCATGGTCACTGTCACGCACATCTTAATTCCCGTACCTATATTCACAACCGTTGGCATACCATACATTCACAATATGTTATGCATATACCCATATATGCAGATAAATATGTCCAATTCACATGTTTAGGTCGCACTTAACCCATTCAGAGATTCATAATCACATTCGGATACATAACCGATTCACATGTCCCGAATCATGCTTAATTGAATATCACATTCTCTTGTTCATATTAGGCAAAAAAGACAGAATACCTGCTGACTCAAAATAGTGGATAACGAGTATACGGACAGTACTTTACGGGTACGAGCCGATCCAGACAGTACTTTACGGGTACGAGCCGATGCAGACAGTACTTTACAGGTACGAGCCGATAAATCAAATACTTTTAACTTTTACAAAACATTTCCAAAGGGGACTTTAAACAAGATCCTTTCACATAAAGGGTTCGCGAGGAACCAAACGGGGACCTGATCGGGGTCCAAACAGAACTGAGGGCTGCAGCTATAAGACTCTATTAGGCATGCCTAACTATCCACTAGACTGACTCTCACAGGTCATGCGTAAAAGAATTCACGTTTCGAGTCGCATAATGCATAAATAGATATAGATATATTATCCTGCATAAACCAGAGTACAATAGACATATAAATATGTTCATAAAATCAGTCATGCATCACACAATTCATATTGCAAAGCGTATACTATAATTCTTGCTAACACTTAACAATGCAAAGTCTTAATCATGCAATGGTACAATTTACACTTAAGCATATCATAATATTCTTAGAGAAGGATCATAAATACAGATATGCATAATACATTTCACATTCAATATCACATGCTCATGATGAACAACCATAAGATTGGCATTCATAACTCACTCAATTTCAGATGGCAATATACGATACCACCCACAACAACCATCATCAATAAATTACATCAAGCAACCCCCACTTCATTCGATATCCTTTAAATGTGCTTAACTTATTCTCAACTCATAATTATGCTTATTTAATCATGTTACACATGCTCATACATATTAAGGTATTACAACCCTTAAATGTCATTTAACTTGACTAGATTCTAATCATACAATTACACCTAATTATTTTATTAGTTTGTATTAATCTTAATCCTATTCACATTTACTTTCCAAGTGATCACTATTATTGTACTTATTTAATAGTCCTAAACATGCATCGGATGGATCCTAGGAAGTTTCGATGGAAAGCGGGTTCAATTCGGGAAGAAAGACACATAAAATGGTCAAGACAGAAGGGGTCACGGTGCTAATGAATTTGGTTACCACCGTGAGGTCCAAACTAAGAATTCTGCCTAGAATTTTCATATGTCACGGTGGTAATGAATTTGGTTACCACCGCGACCTACCAAAATTTTGCAAAACAGAAGCTAGAAATCAGGACTGCTGCACTACACATTTTTGTTCAGCCTAAACCGACTTCTAAACGACATTTGTAGGAACAACTTCCTTCTTAAAAAATGTTCCCTAGGATGTTAACGTTCAAAACCAACAAATTGTAGATCAAAACGACATTTTTAGCTCAAGATATGAGCTAAAACATCAACACTGTTCCAGTAACCCGAGCCAACCAGAGACACTTCAGATTTTAACTTATTCAAGGGTACTAAATCCAGAACTGGCTTCTAGACCTTCAGAGATAATTTTATATCTATGTCTTAGCTTTCAAATGGCACTGGAATTACTCAATTTGGAGCTCTATAACTCTACTTATGAAAAAAATAATACACAAAGGTCTGGCAAAAACTAAACAGAATTTCCCCAAAATCATACTTTACACACCAAAAGTTATATGAACAGTCTAACACATCCAAAAATCATGCAAAATTATCCAATACCTAATCATGCATCATTTATACATCAAGATTATATCACACATAGCTCCCAAACCTAATTTCTTTGAAGCTTCAAAACCCCATCTTCACCTTCTCTTTGCCCTTCTCTCTTTCTTCCTTCCTCCAATTCTTGTACAAAGCCCAGCCAAAACACAAAATCAAACCATGAGAACCCCTTTCACAACCCAGAAAACGCAGGAGAAAAAAAAAGAAGAAGAAGAAGCCACAAATACCCATGATCTTACCTCTTGAACTCAGCTCACAACTTAGAAGTCCAAGTCCAATCTTGAAAACCCACGTTGAGCACACACAAGAGAGTAACTAGAGCAGAAAAATGAAAGAAAAGGAAAAGAGAGAAGAGAGAGACGTGAGGAAAGAGTAGAAAATCTGCCCTTTTCTTTCCTCTCTCCTTTCCTCACTCTTCATTCAGTGCTCCTACCTACCCCTTCCATGTGTCAAGTCACTATAGGACCCAACAATCCACTTAAGACTTAATCACTCCTTGCACCATACACCATCACATATTATCATTTCTTATAACACACTTACATCCTTGTTACCATGCATCCACCTCACTAGATAAACCTTCATCAAAATATCTTACATCCATAGTACCAAACACACAAACCACTAGATCAAACCACAATAAACACCCTACATCCATACACACATGCACACCTTATAATTTTCCCCTCTTAACATAATTAATTATTTACTTTGCAATTAAATCCTAATTATCCAAAATCTTCATACACAAATTACCGAAATACCCTTCACTTATCCGACTTAGCTTGCAAAATCCAACTAGGTCCGATTTGGGGTGTGACAACTTCTCTAGAGAAATCTGCAGTCCCAGCTAATTATATGTGGGTAAATGGGTTAGGCCTGATCCATTTAAGTTGGGCCAACCCAATCATAGCCCATTTAGGTTTTATGCCATTTTTCAAACCCAAAAATAATTTTATCACTTCACATTAATATTTTCTCCCAAAATAATTCTCATAATTCATAAAATATATAAATTAGCCTCCACATAAAATTTCAGCTCAATCGGAGTCTATTTCCCATCCGGTTCACTTAAAACGATATGATTCAATAATTTTCAGTGTTACCATAAAATTTATTTTTCACTGCCAAAAATTCATAAATATTATTTAGAGTCTATGTATGCCTTCAAAATAATTTTTGGAGGTCATGTACTATTTTTAGAAATTCAGTCCAACTTCAGTCAACCTCGATTTACTATTTAAGTCAAACCTGAGACTTTTCCTCTATTTGACTTTTGGGGGCCTATTTGACCTTATTTTCGCTCCAAATTATACCACTGGATTCCATATCATTTATATTTTCCTACGATCAAATAAAATATTTTTTATTTCAGGGCTTCCTCGAAGGTCACCCATCAAGGGCTTCCCTGGGCTACGCACGTTTAACCTTTCTTCTCTACTATATTTTAGGGCGCAGTCACTGTTATTTTCACTCAAAATTTACACTATAGACTCTACACATTTCACTAATCACTACTAACCCGGTATGTAGTCCATTACAGTTGAAATTAGACAAGCAACTTTATTTTGGTTCATTCTCTTCCATCCTTCTCTTTTAACATTATTTATATTGTCAAAGTTTTATTATTTGACTTTAGTTATCATAAATGTTATCTTAGTGTTTGTTAATATAAAAAAGCACCAAAAGAGTTTTATGCATAAAATAAGGCTTTCTTTAATAAAGAGGACCAATGTCCTAGATTTTCTCTAATAAAATGTCACCTTAAAAATTATCATTTTTGTAAATATACATGAGCGAACCAATGTTCCTATTTTTAAATAAGTAACCCGTTTTATGAATGATTTTTATTTCTTTTATTGGTTGGGATTGTATTCTGCCCCTATTTTACTGTAAATTAATGTGTTCTTTCTGTTTTGTTTAAATTGTATCATTTATTGCTTTTGTTATGTGATTTATTTGCTCCTTAATAAATTGTATAATTGTTTGAGAAAATTATGAAAATTTAACTTAAAATCTCATTTATAACTTTAACCAAGGTACGAATAAAAGTGAGGTAACTCTCTCTGGTCTTAGGTTTCATGAGGTTAGATAAACCTTCCTAATGTTCTATTAGGATGGGGATTCCAAAATATCTCTTGTTGCCCAATATAAACATATACACGTCATCTTAGGCTCAATGAGGGTAGATGAACTTTCCCAATATTCTATTGGATGGCGACTCCAAAACACCTCTTTTTTGCCCAAAATAGATGCCCTCATAATCTTTACGGGTTTTACGAACCTCTTTCGGCCCTAAAAGCTAGCCTCTGAGAGTCCACGGGGTTTAACGTGCATCATAGTTGCGACTCCACTCGGACATTGAGACTTTGCTTCGAAAATACCTTGGTTAAAAATATATAATTGAGTTTTTAAGCTAAAAGTTCATCTCTTTTCAAACTACATCACATTTCATTATAAAGCCTTAGATCTATGCTAGTTGGTCCCTGTTCTTACCCTGGTGCATTCTCGAAGAATGACCCTATGTTCACTCAATGTAGGGAAGTGTTAAGGATAATAACTAGCCCAAGCCATGTACCATCATGGTATATCAAATGATGACCCGGCCAGTCTCTACGCTCATGATGAGCTAGACCTGTTGGTAGGGATCATGCTTGGGTAGCCTTAAAACATCATTGCCCTGACTAAAGCCCATGTAATGGAAATAGATACTTCCCCTAGGTGATATGAGCCTTCATACTGTGCTTGCTATATGGACTATTTCGCATTGAACGAAATTAAATAAATTAAACGGTCATCCAATTAAGGGCCTTCATGCCTTGGTAGACCTATCTTAGTTCATTTGAATTACTTAAATACGCGATAGTCAAAACCCATATGTATGCGCTTTATTTAATAGAGCTTATGCTGCCAGTCATCCATCGTGTGCCATACGTGCTCATTGGGTTCCCCGATGATCCATGGCTTAATCCCACCTAAGAAAAAGATAACACGACCTCCTGTGTGGGAGTAATAAGGTTGGAAGGATCTATTTGCTTGTATGTGGTTGTGGATGCTCCATAAAGCACGACCATGCATTATGTGTCATACATGTATCATCCTAACAGGGTATGTTTTGCAGTCACCATATATCCATCCAGGTGGTCCAAGGATCCCAGCGGTTGATTAATCAGGAACCCATTCTTCGATTTACCAGAAAGAGTCATAGGTTGGGGGTCAGAATCGTTCTTAGACAGTAGCGAGACTTATTCTTCTGAGCTTTTAACAAAAATAAATATGGCTAATCCATGAAAAGAATCAGATGCAACTTGTGCACTTATTACCGATAAGATGAATAGAAGGTCATAAGAAATGGAAAGGAAGAGTTTGAGAATCGGATGATGATAATGATAGGGAACTTAATCGCTGCAATGCCACCGCACGCAAGGCAGAATTCGACCGCCTCGTATAACACCCTACACCCGTAAGTAGTACGGATATTGGATGTCACAACACTGCACTGAAATACACTATAATGCACTCAAAAGATTCAGTAGGAAATTCTTTTTTCCATAGCAATCACAAACATATATATACAAAAATTTAACAGTACACTAACATAGAATTCTAATCCTTATACCATATGTCATTGCTTTCATCTACTGTGGTCGCATACATGCCATGCCAGTCCTTCTATCCTTGCTGTCGTATATTTCTTTCAGTCATCATTATATCTTCGGCCACATCAAGATCTATCACAACCTACGTGCAGTAACACTCTATGTGTTGAGTATTGAAATGCCCAGTGGTGGATACATATCCTAAATTTTTCATACTACTACTACATACATGAACACACAAGCATATATCTTTATTCCCATTTTATGAACATTAATTCTTAAGACTTTTAGATAGTTTATGCCTTACTTTTAATATCCTAACCAATCTTTTGCTTTAATCATTTATCTTATACCTGTTTCATTATTTTAATAACTATACTTTAACATTACTAATAATGTTATCAGATCTTTATTATCTTTACTATTAACTTTAACATTAATACCATTATGTTTAGTCTGTTAATTCAATAACCAGTTATATTAACTATATTTTCAATTATCTTATTAATATATTCATTTGTCTTTCATTATTTGCTTATAACTTATTACATCAGTTACAGTCTACACTTGGGCACAGTATCAG
The DNA here is from genome assembly GCA_947683425.1 of Excoecaria cochinchinensis. Classification (NCBI taxonomy): domain Eukaryota; kingdom Viridiplantae; phylum Streptophyta; class Magnoliopsida; order Malpighiales; family Euphorbiaceae; genus Excoecaria; species Excoecaria cochinchinensis. The sequence goes on from CANTUQ010000011.1 coordinate 5,266,958, forward strand.
TTACTAACATATCTATTGAACAGTCATCATTACTGTCGTTAACAGGCTAATTAATCGTTATCATTTCCTTTATATCCACAATATTTCTTTTACTCTTTCAGTTACATTAATCGTTTTACGTTTCATATACATTTTATTATCTTTCACTTAATCATATCTTTTACAGTATCATTTTTAAAACTATAAACATAATATGTTTACCCTATTTTCCTACTTAATTTTACTCAGTTATATTGCATATTATATACTTGAATTGTCAATGCTATTACTTAATCCACTAACTTATTTGTAGGTATAACATCATTATTCTCTTAACTTTACACATAATTTCTATTAACCTTCCTTCATTAAATATCTATCGATAAGATCTTACATTTAATTTCCTTATTACCATGACTAACAATACTATTAGTATACTAACACCTGAATTACTCATATTGTTTATTTATCATTATTTCACTATTAATTCTTAACATTTGATGACAGTTCTACTCTCTTTTATGTCTTTAGTTCCATTACTAATATTCTTAGGTGACCCCATTACTTAATTCTACAAGTACAATATCATGAAAATATTAATTATTTTATTTTACACTTTAGATAATTGACCCAACTTATAATACTTATAGTAATTCGATAACATTGTCTTTTACATATTCTATTACACACTCTTAACTCATTGTGACTTAAATATGAAATTCACAGTATTCAATTAAATTTACCTAACATATTATTATTTATCTTATTTATTTTACCTTATCTTCAATTACATTAGACAAATTTAAATCTATATATCGGTTATCCCTAATCAATAATAATAATCCTTTAGTAGTCCAAATACGTTTTTCATTCATTCATTAATGCTAATAGTACTCATCTATTTTTCTTACATTTAATCCTATTGCCATTTCCATGATAGTAGCATTAACAGTAACATTTCTATTAATATTAACATAAATATCATTATTTTCTCTATTGTCAATTAATTACGCGATTACATTCAAATTACCTATTAATTATCTTTTTAAATCCCTTATTTTACATCGCTATTGACAAATTACATTTAAGTTTCCAGACTTTCACCAATTTACAGTTTTACCCTTCACTTTTCACTTATTTACAATAATTCCATTAATTATCTTATTATCATACTTATTTTATCATCTAACATGCAATTTATCACTTAGTCCTTAAAGTTATTCTTTTCATTACAGTAACGTCCTTAAAAACATTAGTAAAATTATAAATTTTCCCTTAGACAATTATTTATTTCATTTAATTATTTACGTGCAATAATATTCTTAATTTTAATTAAATCACTCATTTAAGGACATATATATAATTAATACACATAAAATTTTATATTTGCATTTAGGTCCCTTAACTATAATATAATTACAATTAGGTCCTCATATTATGTCACATTTGCATTTAAGTCCTCCAACTATGTCATATTTATATCTCGGTTCCTTAACTATGTCATATTTACATTTTGGTTCCTAAACTATAGCATATTTATACTTAGATCCTTGAACTTCCTTATATTTACACAAATGCCACTAATTTATCTTATTTATTTACTTAATCCACCAGATTAAATTCACATGCATAGTTCATGAATATAAATAATACATTTAACATCAAATACACCAATATTTAATTCATTTAATTTTCTATATATGCAAAAATATTCATAATTGCACTTAAATCTTTCAATTAGCAGTAAATATGCAAATTGTACACATAAAAGTCCATATTTATGTTTTAGTCCCTTATTATGGTAAAATTACAATTTAGTGTTCAAACTTTAATAAAATTACAAAAAAGCCATTAGTTCATTCTTTTTACTTTTTTTTATCATTATTTAACATGCAAATTACATTTTTGCCCTTATTAACATCTATTAACTTATTTAAGTTCAAAATTACAATTATGCCCTTAAAACTATTTATTTATTCCATTTAAGTCCATTTTTACATAAATATTATTTTAATCACAGATTAACCATTTTGAGCTTATTTTCACCATTTTGCCCGTGTATAATAGTGGCAAAAATCTATAAATGGGATAAACGAGACATGAACCCGATAGGTTCAATACAGAATAGAGGGACCCCGTGGGACCACCCTTATAATACAGATAACAGAAATACTGATTAATACTGTCACACCCCAAAATAGCCCTGGTCGGATTGTGCATGCGAAGTCGGGATCGGAAGGGTATTTAAGTAATTTGTGTTTGAGAATTTGGAGTGTTAAGGACCTAATTGAAAAGATAATTAAGTTTGTAAGGAAAGAAATGTGTAAGTGAGTGAAGTGTTATTTGTCTAAGGACTAAAGAGCATTAATGGATTGGGAATAGTTTTAGTGGAGTTTGTGGTCCATTAGGGAGCTACCAAGTGGACTGTTAGGTAGGCATTGAAAGAAGAAAAGAAGAAAAGAAAGAGAGAGAGAGAGGGAATACAGATTGCTTTCCCGTCCCCTCCTCTCACGTTCCTTCTTCTTCTTCTCTTCTCCTTTCTCTGCTTTTCCTTTCTTTCTCTTTGGCTTTGGCTTGGAGTTGTGTTTGGGTTGGAAGTGTGCTTTGCTTGAAGAGGTGAGTTGGTTTAAGATTTGTTACGTACTGTTCTTCTTCATCTTTTCCTGGTTTTAGTTGAGTTAGGGTTTTGAAGAGTAATGGTGGGTTTTATTTGTGCAAGTGTTTGATGATAAGAAGAAGCAAAATAAAGGCAATGAAAGGATTGAGGACTGATCTTGAAGCTGATTTTGGATCGTCATTTCCAGGTTTGGGAGCATTTGGAATGCATGCAATGTTTGAATCTCTCTGTTCTTCAATCTCAGTTGAATGTCTTTGCCCTATTTCTGACTAGACTTATATTGTGTTTGTATGGTCTAATTTCTGGAATTTGGTGTGTTTTAGAATGTGTACATGCATGATTAAGTGAGTAGATGAGTTTGGATGTGTTTTGAATCAGATTGAAAATGATTTTTATCGAGTTCTTTGAATTCTGGGTTGCTGGGAACAGAAAATCGCGATTCTGTGGAATTCCCGTTTCCAGTGTGTCGTGACTTCCCTGAGAGAGACAAGTCACGAGACGTGACTCCCAGTCACGCCACGTGACTCCGTCTCCTAGTCACGACGTGTGACTTCTCGGCGGGCTGGACGTGATCGCGCGGCGTGACTCCCTGTTGCGAAGCGTGACTGTTTCTCTCTGTGAGAGGAAAGTCACGTCTCGTGACTTAGAGTCACGACGTGACTCTGGTGAAGTCAAGGCGTGACTCCAAGTCACGAAGCGTGACTCCTCTTTCTGTGAGAGGGAAGTCACGTCTCGTGACTTAGAGTCACGGCGTAACTCTTGTGAGGCCAGGCGTGACATAGAGTCACGTCCCGTGACTTTCTAGCAGGTCACGAGACGTGACACTAGGTCACGACGTGACCCTCCTTTGAGGTCAGTCACGAGTCGTGACACGACTCGTTACCGACCCCTCTTCAGCTCCTTTTTCCGATTTTGCCCAGTTTTAACCAAAATGAATTTCCTATTTCTTCTGTATGGGTCTTCACTGCTGTATAATTTATGTCATACTGTTATATGCTCCTGTATGGCTTTTCTGTTGTGCTCTGTTCACCATGACCAGTTTTATTATTAAATGACTGTCAAATGCTTTTATGGCTTCTTCCTTTACTGTGTGCTATCCTATCTGAATGGTTAGCCTATCTTAGTTGTGTTCAGCATTATGTTATGCCTGTCCTAGATCGGATTCTTATCTAGATTAACATGCCATGTTTAAGAATATTGTATCATTCCATGATTCAGATTATACGTTTTTGATCATTGGCATAATATGATTACACATGTGTTCTTGATATACTCTAGTAATTTGAGTAGTGATAAAATGTGATTGATTGACCTATTGCAAGCTTCAGAATATGACTTGAATGAGGTATGATTGATATTATGCTATGCTATATTTAGTTGAATATTATGATTAATGTCTGAATGCATGATTATACTTTAGCCTGGGAACTCAATGTGTTATGTTAAATGTAATTTGGACTATGCATGATTTATGCTTAGTATCTTCGCCTAATGCATGATTAAGACTTTGTGTCGATAATTATTGGCATGGTAGTGTTTCTTTACCTGATTCTTGGCATGCTTTAGAACAGTGTTTAAATGTTAAAGTATATTGACTGTATTATGTTTTGCAATGGGAATTGAATGATATATGATTAACTTTATGAGTATATTTGTATGTCTATTGTACTCTGGTTTATGCATGATGTATATATAATTATGCGTTGTGCGATGCGAAATGTGAATTGTTTTATGCATGACCTGCGAGAGTCAGTCTAGTGGGTAGTTAGGCATGCCTAATAGAGTCATCAGTAGCTACAGCGCCCTTTGAACGTTTGGACCCCGATCAGGTCCCCCGATTGGTTCCTCGCGAACCCCCCCATCAGTACGGATCCTCGTGATCCTTTTTAATGTATTTGGATAGGGTTAAGATCCCCCATCAGTAAAATGCTTTTGTGACAAAATAAAGTGGTTTTCGATTCGTACCCGTAAGGTACCCTTTGGCCGACTTGTACCCGTAAGGTACTAATCAGTACACTCGTTATCCACTATTGTGAGTCAGCAGGTGCTTTACTGGTTTATGTTACTTTGAAATAGCTATCAGAATGTGATATCCGATTGTTTATGATGAGGATTTCAGAAATCAGTTTATATGTATATGAATGTGACTATGGGCTTCAGAATGTATGTCTGTTTTAAGTAAGCATGACTTTATATTTAATATGATTATCCGTACCTGTCATGTGATTTGTTATAAGTTTCTGAATGCTTTGAATATGATTCGACTAGAGTATTTATGTATGTGACTTAAGCATAGTTTTGTGATATGTATTAGCATGTGAACCGAAGCAGTGGTGATGGTAAGTATGTAATGATTACTGTACTTTCTGCATGTAGATGATATGAATGTAGTGTTATGTGATTATGCTTACAGTTTTCGCTATTAGAGTGCTTTCGCTTGATACTTTATATTTTAGAGTTGCGCAGCAGTATTGTGATGCTCTAAATGTTATCCTTTGGACATTTGACTAGTGTATGTGTTTAGCATGTCTAAGTATGTTGGTTAACTAGCATTCCTCACATGATGGTTGGATTGTGAGTTCGTGCATGGGTACTTAGTTATGTCAATTGCATGTGTAAAGCTCATGTGACTCCGCACGGTAAGATGTTGATATTTGCTACCCATGTAGGTTATGCATGCAATATAGTATGTAGTTCAGCATGATGATGCTTGTAACGTGTATTGTAGTGTCTGTTTTAGTTTATCCTGGACATGAGGTTATGGTTTGATTGTGAGTATTGAAATGAATGCCTTTAATATGCAAGCCTGATTATTTATATGTTATGAATATCCGCATTTGCCATTTGAATGTGTTTTGCCTTGGCGACCATTGTGAATGGCCGTCCATATTCTTGTGTGTTCTCCCCAATAAGCGTTTATCGCTTAGCACGGATTTCCTTTCCGTGCAGGTGGCAGGTTTGGTTCTGTTCGAGTCGCGCTTCTGCAAGGTCGGCCACGTAGGAGTTAGAAGTTTTGTATTTTGCTCAGCTTCTGTATTTCAGCTTTTGTATTTCTGTAGTATTGTATATGTAATTAACTATGTTTCGATCTTGAGTTTTCTTTTGGGAATGTAATAGTTAGTATGTTTTATGTTTAGCTATTCCGTTCATGCTTTCGTTGAATGGTTATATGTATGCTTCTGTGTATGCTTTGGCTTAGTGCCTGCATGTGCGTGAATTATTGCATGTTCATTCTGTACCGCAAGGTAAGTCAAGGTAAGTTTTTAATTAACCCATATTTTCGTATGTATGTTATGTGTGAATGTATGCTTCCGCATTGTGCATGTGTGTATCTGTATATGTGAGCGTCGTGTAGCGCGTCCGTCAGCGTCCTTCCAACGGGGACGGCGATGGGGGTGTTACAGTTAGTGGTATCAGAGCCCAGGTTTGTTGGTTCTGGGTGTGTTGTTTGTTATGTGTTGAGTCTTTGCATGAGAGTCAGTTTTGTGTCGTGGCCTAATGCAGATGCGTCTTGTTTTGTGTCATGTCTAGATGGAGTCTGATCCAAGTGAGAACGTGGGCGAGACAACAGAAAGTGTGAATCGAGTTGGTGATGATCAGGATGTTTCCGAGCGTCTTCCAGTTGAAGATTCTGGTCGGGTTTCTGAGGATAGGGCTCTTGTACAAGGGTTGATTCGGATTTTGGATAGACTGACTGCTCCTCGTGCTTCTCAAGAAGTTGTGCGGCATGTTCCTCAGAAGAGAAAAGGATCGGTTAGTGAAGTGTCAACAGGGAAAAGGGTTCGAGAAACTTTGATGTGTCAACAATGTCAGAAGCAACATGGGAACAAGTGTAAGAAATGGGTACCGTCAGTATGTCAGCACTGCCAGAAGCGACATCGTGGTCCATGTCGGAAGCTTTCAGGTGCTTGTTTCAGATGTGGCAGTATGGAACACCGGATTGCTGATTGTCCTAAAAAGATGAGTGAGAGTCTAGCTGGGCAAGCTAGAAAGGATGTGGAGGATTTGCTCAGATCTTCTCGAGTGTCTTCAGAGTTTGTAGCATCTAGCAAGGATTCGAAGGAGACCGCAGGTTCTTCTGGTAAGTTACACTGCAAGCTTTTGTTTAAGTAAGTTTTGTTTGTTTGGGTTGTGTGGATGTAAGTGTTTTGCTGTGAATTTCGAGGACGAAATTCTTTTAGGAGGGAAGAGTTGTCACACCCCAAAATAGCCCTGGTCGGATTGTGCATGCGAAGTCGGGATCGGAAGGGTATTTCAGTAATTTGTGTTTGAGAATTTGGAGTGTTAAGGACCTAATTGAAAAGATAATTAAGTTTGTAAGGAAAGAAATGTGTAAGTGAGTGAAGTGTTATTTGTCTAAGGACTAAAGAGCATTAATGGATTGGGAATAGTTTTAGTGGAGTTTGTGGTCCATTAGGGAGCTACCAAGTGGACTGTTAGGTAGGCATTGAAAGAAGAAAAGAAGAAAAGAAAGAGAGAGAGAGAGGGAATACAAATTGCTTTCCCGTCCCCTCCTCTCACGTTCCTTCTTCTTCTTCTCTTCTCCTTTCTCTGCTTTTCCTTTCTTTCTCTTTGGCTTTGGCTTGGAGTTGTGTTTGGGTTGGAAGTGTGCTTTGCTTGAAGAGGTGAGTTGGTTTAAGATTTGTTACGTACTGTTCTTCTTTATCTTTTCCTGGTTTTAGTTGAGTTAGGGTTTTGAAGAGTAATGGTGGGTTTTATTTGTGCAAGTGTTTGATGATAAGAAGAAGCAAAATAAAGGCAAGGAAAGGATTGAGGACTGATCTTGAAGCTGATTTTGGATCGTCATTTCCAGGTTTGGGAGCATTTGGAATGCATGCAATGTTTGAATCTCTCTGTTCTTCAATCTCAGTTGAATGTCTTTGCCCTATTTCTCACTAGACTTATATTGTGTTTGTATGGTCTAATTTCTGGAATTTGGTGTGTTTTAGAATGTGTACATGCATGATTAAGTGAGTAGATGAGTTTGGATGTGTTTTGAATCAGATTGAAAATGATTTTTATCGGGTTCTTTGAATTCTGGGTTGCTGGGAACAGGAAATCGCGATTCTGTGGAATTCCCGTTTCCAGTGTGTCGTGACTTCCCTGAGAGAGACAAGTCACGCCACGTGACTCCGTCTCCTAGTCACGACGTGTGACTTCTCGGCGGGCTGGACGTGATCGCGCGGCATGACTCCCAGTTGCGAAGCGTGACTGTTTCTCTCTGTGAGAGGAAAGTCACGTCTCGTGACTTAGAGTCACGACGTGACTCTGGTGAAGGCAAGGCGTGACTCCAAGTCATGAAGCGTGACTCCTCTCTCTGTGAGAGGGAAGTCACGTCTCGTGACTTAGAGTCACGGCGTGACTCTTGTGAGGCCAGGCGTGACATAGAGTCACGTCCCGTGACTTTCTAGCAGGTCACGAGACGTGACACTAGGTCACGACGTGACCCTCCTTTGAGGTCAGTCACGAGTCGTGACACGACTCGTGACCGACCCCTCTTCAGCTCATTTTTCCGATTTTGCCCAGTTTTAACCAAAATGAATTTCCTATTTCTTCTGTATGGGTCTTCACTGTTGTATAATTTATGTCATACTGTTATATGCTCCTGTATGGCTTTTCTGTTGTGCTCTGTTCACCATGACCAGTTTTATTATTAAATGACTGTCAAATGCTTTTATGGCTTCTTCCTTTACTGTGTGCTATCCTATCTGAATGGTTAGCCTATCTTAGTTGTGTTCAGCATTATGTTATGCCTGTCCTGGATCGGATTCTTATCTAGATTAACATGCCATGTTTAAGAATATTGTATCATTCCATGATTCAGATTATACGTTTTTGATCATTGGCATAATATGATTACACATGTGTTCTTGATATACTCTAGTAATTTGAGTAGTGATAAAATGTGATTGATTGACCTATTGCAAGCTTCAGAATATGACTTGAATGAGGTATGATTGATATTATGCTATGCTATATTTAGTTGAATATTATGATTAATGTCTGAATGCATGATTATACTTTAGCCTGGGAACTCAATGTGTTATGTTAAATGTAATTTGGACTATGCATGATTTATGCTTAGTATCTTCGCCTAATGCATGATTAAGACTTTGTGTCGATAATTATTGGCATGGTAGTGTTTCTTTACCTGATTCTTGGCATGCTTTAGAACAGTGTTTAAATGTTAAAGTATATTGACTGTATTATGTTTTGCAATGGGAATTGAATGATATATGATCAACTTTATGAGTATATTTGTATGTCTATTGTACTCTGGTTTATGCATGATGTATATATAATTATGCGTTGTGCGATGCGAAATGTGAATTGTTTTATGCATGACCTGCGAGAGTCAGTCTAGTGGATAGTTAGGCATGCCTAATAGAGTCATCAGTAGCTGCAGCGCCCTTTGAACGTTTGGACCCCGATCAGGTCCCCCGATTGGTTCCTCGCGAACCCCCCCATCAGTACGGATCCTCGTGATCCTTTTTAATGTATTTGGATCGGGTTAAGATCCCCCATCAGTAAAATGCTTTTGTGACAAAATAAAGTGGTTTTCGATTCGTACCCGTAAGGTACCCTTTGGCCGACTTGTACCCGTAAGGTACTAATCAGTACACTCGTTATCCACTATTGTGAGTCAGCAGGTGCTTTACTGGTTTATGTTACTTTGAAATAGCTATCAGAATGTGATATCCGATTGTTTATGATGAGGATTTCAGAAATCAGTTTATATGTATATGAATGTGACTATGGGCTTCAGAATGTATGTCTGTTTTAAGTAAGCATGACTTTATATTTAATATGATTATCCGTACCTGTCATGTGATTTGTTATAAGTTTCTGAATGCTTTGAATATGATTCGACTAGAGTATTTATGTATGTGACTTAAGCATAGTTTTGTGATATGTATTAGCATGTGAACCGAAGCAGTGGTGATGGTAAGTATGTAATGATTACTGTACTTTCTGCATGTAGATGATATGAATGTAGTGTTATGTGATTATGCTTACAGTTTCCGCTATTAGAGTGCTTTCGCTTGATACTTTATATTTTAGAGTTGCGCAGCAGTATTGTGATGCTCTAAATGTTATCCTTTGGACATTTGACTAGTGTATGTGTTTAATATGTCTAAGTATGTTGGTTAACTAGCATTCCTCACATGATGGTTGGATTGTGAGTTCGTGCATGGGTACTTAGTTATGTCAATTGCATGTGTAAAGCTCATGTGACTCCGCACGGTAAGATGTTGATATTTGCTACCCATGTAGGTTATGCATGCAATATAGTATGTAGTTCAGCATGATGATGCTTGTAACGTGTATTGTAGTGTCTGTTTTAGTCTATCCTGGACATGAGGTTATGGTTTGATTGTGAGTATTGAAATGAATGCCTTTAATATGCAAGCCTGATTATTTATATGTTATGAATATCCGCATTTGCCATTTGAATGTGTTTTGCCTTGGCGACCATTGTGAATGGCCGTCCATATTCTTGTGTGTTCTCCCCACTAAGCGTTTATCGCTTAGCACGGATTTCCTTTCCGTGCAGGTGGCAGGTTTGGTTCTGTTCGAGTCGCGCTTCTGCAAGGTCGGCCACGTAGGAGTTAGAAGTTCTGTATTTTGCTCAGCTTCTGTATTTCAGCTTTTGTATTTCTGTAGTATTGTATATGTAATTAACTATGTTTCGATCTTGAGTTTTCTTTTGGGAATGTAATAGTTAGTATGTTTTATGTTTAGCTATTCCGTTTATGCTTTTGTTGAATGGTTATATGTATGCTTCTGTGTATGCTTTGGCTTAGTGCCTGCATGTGCGTGAATTATTGCATGTTCAGTCTGTACCGCAAGGTAAGTCAAGGTAAGTTTTTAATTAACCCATATTTTCGTATGTATGTTATGTGTGAATGTATGCTTCCGCATTGTGCATGTGTGTATCTGTATATGTGAGCGTCGTGTAGCGCATCCGTCGGCGTCCTTCCAACGGGGACGGCGATGGGGGTGTTACAAATACAGTATTAAGACAGAACAATACAGAGTAGGACCGTCATTGGCCTACAGTAAGTGAAACGTCATGCTCACACCTGCGGTCATGTGTCCCTATGGCTAGCCACTATATCCTGAACTAGACTTGACTACTAAATTACTACATAGGGTATCCATCATTCCATTTTCACATTTTCATGTTGTCATACATATATTGCATGGAATTTCATCATACTATTCCATTCTTTTTCATCCCAATCATGCATTATACATTTAATTTCCACTCATATGCCATTACATGCCATAAATCTCATTAAATTACATGGATACATACATGTATACCATTCAGCCATCATGACAATATTTAATAATAAATTCTTTTCATCACCTTTACAATTTATTTAGGTAATTTACATGTCCATTAACATAGCCATGCCAACATCAAAACACATTTTTCTTTTTGTAATTCATTCTATTAGCTAGATTTCATGTCATACATCACAAATATACCATTTTCATTCATTAACAATAAAATATACCTATGAAATGCTGGACATACCATTCGGCCTACATGTTATCCATGATATATAGTTTATTTCTTTTCATTTTAGTAATTCAAAATCTCATTTTTAACCTTCTTAAACATAACTATATGGTTTAATTCAATTAAACATGCATTTTTCACATACTTTATGTTCAAATATAACCAAAAATCATACTTTTAACATGGAAAAAGGAGGATATTGTATCCATTAACCTCATTTTTTTGTTTTAGACCTCTTAAGAAACCTTTCCTTGCCTTAGCTTGTTAAAACACCATCATCTCCTTTATTTTCCTTAAGTGGCCGAATACAATCATCAAAGAAATCACCATAATATTGCTTCCTTTATGCTATATGATTACATAAACATACTCTAGACATCCTAAAATACCTATTTGAACCTTTAAATAAATTTAAAAATATCAACTTTACATACCTCAATTTAACACATAAACTTTTTCACTTATTTTCTTCCACTTTTAGCACTCCAAATAGACTCTAATCACCCTCACCAGATTCTAGAGAGGTTTAAATTTGTTTTGAAGACTTAGATTTGAGGAGAGATTGGAAGAGAAATGAAGAAAATGGAGGAAGAATGGAGAAACTTCAATTAGGCCAAAGGGAGGAGTGAGGCAGTTTCTCTAGGGATTTCTCTTGAGAAATCTAGCCTTTAAGGCTATTTATAGGTGTAATTTAAATCGAACCGGTCCAACCAAAGTGGTCCAACTAGTTTGAACCAAAATTTCGATTTTTAGGCCAAATTCCATTATTTAATGGTTGCTATAAGTTCCTCAACTTATTTTCACTCCAAAAAATTCCATCATTCTTAAACTATGAAAAATAGCCTCCTTACAAAATTTTAGCTCAATCGGAGTCCATTTGGAGCCTGATTCACTTAAACCGGTCCGATTCAATACTATTCGGTTCTGTCATAATTCACTAATATATTACTGTCAAAAATTATTAAAAATTATCTTAAACCTTTAAACATCATTTTAACTTCATTTACTATTTTTAAAAATTCGGTCAGAGCTTGGTCAACCCTGGTTACTATTGAACCGAACTAGAGGCTTTTCTTCAATTTGACTTTTGGGAACCTATCTGGCCTCATTTTTACTCCAAATTATACCACCAGACTCCTTATAACTTATACTTTTCAATTATCCAATAAAATCTTTTTCACTACTGGTTTTGTGGAAGGTCACCCATCAGGGGCTTCTCTAGCCTGAGCATGTTTAACCTTATAACTCCACTGAGTTCCAGGAAATAATTATAGGTATTTTTATACCCAAACCATACCAATAACTCTGCAAATTCACTGATCAGTACTATACCAGTATTCAAGCCATTATATGCCATCTATGGCAATTTAGGCCATTACACCTAAACTGCAGCACGGAATGATTAAGGGACAGTTAGGGAAGATCCTCCAGAAATAGTATGCCCACCAGCTTTGGACCTTAAGGCTACAAGCCAAAGAGGAGGCATAGCCTATAGATCCAAAAATGATCTTATAGAAGATGAATATGAGGAACTAATAGTGGTGAAGGGCAAAGCACCTCAGGCGAAGGAAGTAATGTGGAGGAAAATGGAAGAGAAATTCAAGGCAATGTGTCGTATGCTGACTATTGGAAAGGGTGTAAGGACCCAAAGTGTACCCTAAAAGGATTGTAGTGTTAATTGTACTATGGGGGTGCAAGAGTAATTGTATAAGTATGAGTTTATGGGATAAATAAAGAGGTAAATGAAAAGAGATTAAAGTTATTGAAAGAAAGAATTTTAGTGACGGATTAAATGGGAGTTTGCTAAGGACTAAGTGGGAGTTTGCCAAGGACTTGACAAGTGCCATGAGGTGGAAGTGCCACCTAAGATCTACAAGCATATTTAAGGGCTTTATGAGGTAAAGTTTGTCTCATTTGTGCATTTTGCCGGCCACTCTCTCTAAGTCCATTCCCTAAGTTCTAATTCAAGTTCTTCTTTTCCTTTTTCTTTTTCATTTTTTGCTTCTTCTTCTTCGTTTGAATTTTAAGAGCTTTGAATTGGTTTGAAGAGGTTAAGTGATAAGTTGGAAAGGTAAGTGTAGGTTTAGAAGTTAAAGTATCTCCATCTTTGAATTTGTTCTTGTCTACCAGTTTTGAATTTGGTTTGGGTTATGGTCTAAGTGTGTTTTGATTGGTTTTGTACAAGAAACTATAGATAAGAGAAGAGAAAATGACAAAGACAAGATCTGAGCTAGAAGGAGAGTTGGTCAAGTTGTTCTTTTTAAGGTTTGGGATTATATTCGTAATTCTTAATTAGATGCATGTTTGATTAAATTTGGGAAATTGTGGGTTTTGAAGAGTTCAATAACTCTTCTAGTGGTTAAATTGTACATGGGATAATATTGACGAGTTGATGATGTTTTATTGATAACTTTTAGTTGTACTATGTTTTGATTTTTTACATGCTAATTGTGTGTTAGTTACAATTTGCGCCATGACAATGACATCCCATATGTGATTACTTGATTAAGGCCATTTTGCCTAGAAATGTGTATGTGAATATAGTAAAGTGTATAAAGAGAAGCATGTGAGTTGGGAGTTTGAATATATTGTTCAGGCTCTATTGTGAGCACGACAGAGGGCTCCGATGGGCAAAGTTGCCAGACTGTGTTCTGTCGCGAGCGCGAGCTTTATCAAGGGCACGACGGAAGTCATTTTGGTGTTTTATCGCAAGTACGTCATCTGTGGCAAGTACGACAGCAGAGTAATTGGGTTCTGTCACGAGCATAACATAGTTGAGTTATGCACGATTCCATAATTGATCTAAATTATGTGGAATATTGTATTGGAATATGAATATTATGAATGTGGAAGTTTAAATGTGCTAACATAAGCGAGAATATGAATGATATGCTAGAAGATTTTTGGTATGCTTATTGTGTAATAATAATTTAGGATATTTGTATATACTATGCGAATATGTTGTATGAAAATGAGCATATCAAATAGATATTGCTTTAGCATGACAGATAAACAAACATGTATGTATGTTCATATTTGCATAGTTAATATATAATTTGAGTTGGATGTGCAGTGGTTTGAGAAGATAATTAAGTAAATGTAATGTATATGTAATAGTGAATGAAGCTTTTATATTAAGCTTGAATTATTCATAGTAGTGGATAGATAAACATGCCTATAAGGTTAGAGATTTGTAGCTGCTAGTGTGGCACCGACAGGTGTCTAGAGTTTGATACCTTTTGGTATCTAGAGATTTGAGACCTTGGTCTCTAGATGTTTGTACTGCTTGTTAGTATCTAGAGTACCCGTATCCACCATTAATGTGAATTCAAGCTATTGTATATTTATGATTATACAAGAGATGCAATGTTATATTAAATGTATATGTATATGTATATGAATGTATGTGAGAAGTAGTGATAAGTTATCACTTGTTGTACAAGATAATTGTTAGAATTAAAGATTATGTACATGAGGCGGTATATGCAAATGATATGGATATGTTAATAATGTGCTCATTTTTGAGTGTTTGCTAATGAATGTTATTATGTGATAAGCATGATTATTATAGATATGCATGTTGTGTGATGCTTGTGATTTCAATAGAAACATATTTGTTTTTGTTTATGCCCACTAAGCCTTCGCTCAGCGCGGGTGTTTCTCGTGTAGGTATGCAAGTCCGGTATAGAGAGCTATGCATCTGCAGGCCACTAGTGTAACACCCCCTACTCATACGTAGGCGATCCCATCCGATAAGGAGTGAGATGCCGTATGGGTAAAGGTGTCACCACGCAGATATAGAATATACATACATTCATACATAAACATACATACCGAAATACAGGGTAAATAAAATTTTACAAAACCATTCATGAAAGAAGCTGATCATGCATTAATATAACGGTAAACATTACATTACTGTTTGATCAACCCAAAGGTACAAAAGATAATTACATACCCAAAATATACACTTATACATATGCGGAAGCTATTACAAAATTATCAAAAGAGAGTTCTAAACAAAAAGAATCATCAAGCTACAAAATTAAGCCCTACACTAAAACCCAACTGTGTTGGCTTGGCTGCGACGACTCTCCCAAGGCAACTCCTTCCGCACCTGCACGGGTGAACACACCGTGCTAAGCGATAAACGCTTAGTGGGGAAACACGCAAATCAAATGGATGGCCATTCACAATGGTCATCAAATAAATACATACAGATGGCATAGTCAGAAATACGCATTAGATAAGAGTATGAGCATACGAACATATAGAGTCATACATTTGATATAACATAACTGCCTTCATAATATCACATTAATAAACATATTCGGTTAACACATTCTCATAATTAGCAAAACAATTCAAAACAGTAAGGCGCCTGCACGACTCAAAGTAGTGGATAACGAGTGAACGGATAGTACTTTACGGGTACGAGCTGATTACAGATAGTACCTTACGGGTACGAATCGAAAACAAATTTACTTTATCATTTGCAAAATGTTTTATTGAGGGACCTTAAACAAGATCCAAACACATAGAGGGTTCGCGAGGAACCAGATGGAACCTGATCGGGGTCCAAACTGAACAGAGGCTGCAGCTATAAGACTCTATTAGGCATGCCTAACTATCCACTTAATTGACTCGCAGTCTAAGATACATAGTTAAAATCCATAGATTAATTATAGCGAGCAAAGAGTTGACATCCTTAGATAAATCAGTACATGCACAATTATGGTTCATATTAAGTGATATTGTGTGCTAAAATCCGTAATTTAACATCCCTAAAACATGTGAAACAAAAGAGGTTTTATTGCAAAAATAGGGTAGGTCACGGTGGTAATCAAATTGGTTGCCACCTTGACATACCAGGGATCTCACGGTGGTAACCCATCTGGTTGTCACCGTGACATACCCAGACCCCCAAAACAGAATGCACCTTTGGGGTACCTCACGATGGTAACTCATATGGTTGCCACCGTGACATACCCACTGCCCAAAACAGAATCTAAAATCTGGACACCTCATGGTGGTAACCAGATTGGTTGCCACCGTGACATATCCAAACTCACGGCAGAATGCATCTGGTGCGTGCCTCACGGTGGTAACCAGATTGGTTGCCACCGTGACCCATGCCTAGATGCGGTACCCAGGAGCAATTTCCAGATCATTCAAGCCAAAAATCCCAAAAATCTCTCACTTCAACCAACATATCCAAACTCCAATAATAAAATTAAACCAATCAAACATCAATAAATCATGCTATAAACAAATCCTACTCATGAATTCAAAGAACAACATCAATTTACATAATAAATCTCAACACTATTCATACCACATTTCCATCAATCTCACATTTGGTTCAAAACTCACAATCAAGGTTCAATAAACAAAGAGGACCAAAACCCATAACATAATAACCAATTAAAACATCAAGAACATTAAGAATTTCTAGAAATTCATCAAGAACACATATGGACATTTTCACATTTAAGAGTAGAAAATTCTAAAACCTTGAAATCCTTAGCTCCAAATTAATGAGCTCCATTAGATCCAACCTTCTCTTTGCCCTTTGGCTCATGAGGAGGTTCAACTAAGCATCAAACCACAAAAACACATAAAACACAACCCTAAATTAAAAACCCAAAACCAGAAAATGCAAAGAAGAAGAAGAAGAAGAAGAAGAACTTGGACTACATAAGAGAGATGCATAAACTTACTAAGGAAAAGCAAGGAGATGATTGATTTCCACCACTTGAGGCTTCAATCCCAACTAGGGCACCACAATGAAGGAGAAGAGAAAGAAGAGATAGGAAGAGAAGAGAGAACGGGATTGAGGGAGCAAAATTCTGCTTTCCTATTCTCTTTCCTCTTCTTAATCCTTACTTCCCCCTTCTTGCCAAATGTCCTCATCCTAATGGTGGAATTCAATCACTCACACCCAACAAACATACATCAAGGACACACAATGAACACCTTATTGAGACACCCCTACCATGGTATGAGCAACCACACACAAACACAGCCCCAAAACAGACTCTACTAACATATGTGTGAGCACACCCAAGTGCAACCCAACTAATTCACACCCTAACACCTCACATGCACCCACATGCTAACAAAACTCTTAAAACATACATTTTTACCCAAAATGCCCTTAGACATGCCAAAACTCACACAATGCACATGCACAAACATGGCTCATACTACTAGGGGGCAAACGGGGTGTGACAACTAGGATGAAAGCTTAGAGTCTCTTTTTGTATATGATATGATTCCTTTTGTAATGATCAGTATAGTGGTCATGTAAAGAATTTTGTAATTAAGCTATGCATATTAAGTGTAAATGTTTTTTTACAAGAAAATATTCATGTAATATATGGATGACAATGATATTATGTAATATAAATAACTAACATTTGTATATGCATGTACGATTTATTTTTAATAATGATATTTTTGGTTATTAGTTGTCTAAGTAATTTGGTAGTGTCTATTTGATTTGAATTGTATAGTTTGTGTGTGTGTAGAGCACCTTTATCCTCTAGAGGGTATTTGGGCATTACAGTTTGTGGTATTAGAGCATAGGTTTAGGCGGTTCAGGACTATAGAATGTTAGAGTATAGATTAGATGTGTGTAAGTTTGTCTAGTGTCGTGGCCTGATGCAGATGCTGATTTGTTTAGAGTAGAGATGGAGTCAGATCCGAGTGAAGATGTAAGGGAGATAAAAGGAAGTGTGAATCCGGTGCGTGTTAACCCGCCTGTACCTGAGCAACCTCTAGCTGAAGGTCTAGGTCTTTCTCAGGGTAATCAATTCTTAGTGTAACACCCCATTTTCCCCCTAGTAATTTTGAGAAATTTTGTATGTATGTTTGCATGTGTTATGTTAATGTTGGAGTTAATTGCTTGATATTATTCTATGCGACTTATGTGATTGAGTTGAGAAGAAAAGAAGAAGGGATAGAAGTGAATTTTGCCATTATCACCTTTTAAAATTTGACATGGGGAAGTAAAAGAAAAGGGAGAAGTATTTAAAGAGAGAGAGAGAGAGATACGTGAGGGAAAACTCGTCCTCCTCACATTCTATCTCTCTTCCTCTTTGCTGTCCTCTTCTTCTTCTCTTCTTCTTACATTTTGATTTGGTGATCCACTTTGTAAGCTTGTGGATTTTGAGTTGATTTTGGCAAATTTTCAGCTTTGGCTAAGTAATTGTTCTTCTTCTTCATCTTTTCTTCTCTTTTCCTTTTGTTTCCCTTTGATGGGTTAGAATTTAGGTTTTGAGTTGTTGGTTTGGTTTGGGTTGTTTTTAGCAGAGGTTCCTCCTAGAGATCCCAAGGGTAAAGTAGTTATTAAAGGGAGCTCAGCCCCTTGATTTTGTGGAGCAAAGGAGTTAAAGGTTTGGGAATGTTAATTTGTGTATTTTAAGTTGATTTATGATATTATGTTTAATTGTTAGGAATTGATGCAGGAATGTGGTTGAGCATGTACTTAAGGGTATTATAAGTCGTATTGTTGAAGTGCTTTGTTGATTTTGAGGTATTGTGAAGTTTGAGTGTGAGTTTGGGTGTGATTTTGACTAAATTTATTTGTTTTTGTTGATTTACACGGTGATATGAAATGGGCATACCACCGTGTGATCGTAATCTTTGCTTTAGTATTCTTGTCCGTGATTTTACACGGCGCTAAGGACTTTGCATACCGCCGTGTAAAGTCATTATGTTTTGATGAAATTCTGTGTTGTGCATTTTACACAGGGGTAAAGCTTTTCCATGCCGCCATGTGAATTCATTCTATTTTTATAGGAGTTTTAGGTTCGGCATGCTACACGGCGGTATGGCTTTACCTTAGCACCGTATAGGATGTCTTACACAATAATAAGGTTTGGTCACACTGCCGTGTAAATGCTCTCTATCTTGGAATTTTGAGTTTTTGATTTCTGCCTTAACTATTCCTTTTGAACTTATTTTTGTTTACATCTTTCCCTAGTGGCATCTCTCCTATTTAAATGACATTGAATGGTATTTTGCACCATCTTACTATGTATATGGGTTTTATGCTTTGAATTATGAAATGTGTTATGTGTAGCCTGCAAGTGTTAATTAGTGGATAATTAGGCATGCCTAAATAGTTCCATTAGCTGCAGCCCCAATGTGTTTTGGACCCTGATCAGGTCCCCGTTTGGGTCCTTGCGATCCTCAATGTGTTCGCATCTTGTTTAAGATCCTTAATGTGAAAATGTTTTGAATGAAAATAAAGAAATTGCTTTTGATCGTACCCACGGGTACTAATGTGTTTACTCGTTATCCGCTAATATGAGTTTGCAGGCATTTATGTGATTCTTATTTGTTTTGGAATTATTTGGTTTCATAATATATATATATATATATATATATATATATATATTGTGAACTTTTACTTTATGCTATGCATGATGTATATTATTATGCTTTGGGTATATTATGATTGCTTGTGGCATATGCATGTGTTTGGTTTGACGACCATTGTGAATGGCCGTCCATTTTTGTGTTTTCCCTACTAAGCGTTATCACTTAGCACATGTGTTTCATCTGTGCAGGTGCGGAAGTAGTGGAGCTTTTGGGAGTGTTTTCGCAGGCCAGGGCAACACAGTAAGAGTGTTTATTTGGGAAGATTAGATTTTGTTTTTGTATTTCCTGTTGTATATCTTTTAGTTCCTCTTGTACCCATTGCCTAGGATTGAGGATTTGTTTGATTAGCTAAGAGGAGCTGGGATATTTTCCAAGATTAATCTTCAATTTAGATATTATCAGCTTCGGGTTAAGGATGCAGATGTAGTTAAGACTGCTTTTCGGACGCGATATGGCAACTATGAGTTTCTTGTGATTTCGTTTGGTTTGACCAATGCACCAGCGACTTTCATTGATTTGATGAACAGGGTGTTTAGGCCATATCTCGACCTATTTGTCTTTGTGTTTATTGATGATATTCTGGTTTATTCAAAGAATGAGAGTGAGCATGAAGAGCATCTTCGGATAGTGCTTCAAGTCTTGAGAGATCACCATTTGTTTGCCAAGATCAGTAAGTATGATTTTTGGCTTAAGGAGGTGTCCTTTTTGGGCCATATTATTCTTGCTAAAGGTATCCGAGTTGATCCGGCGAAGATTGAGGCTATTATGAATTGGAAGGCGCCTAGGAATATACCAAAAGTGAGAAGTTTTCTAGGTTTGGATGGGCATTATCAATGGTTTGTTAAGGGGTTTTTAGTTATTGCAATGCCTATGACAAGACTTCTTCGAAAAGGGGTGAAATTTGAATGGTCCGATAAGTGTCAGGCATGTTTTGAACAACTGAAGAGTTTGTTGATTGACACTCGTGTGCTTACTCAACTCATTTCGGGTAAAGATTATGTAATGTACAGTGATGCTTCAGGAGTTGGACTTTGTTGTGTTCTGATGCAGGAAGGTAAAGTTATCGCCTATGCATCCTGTTAGTTGAAGCCTTACGAGAGGAATTTTCTAACGCATGACCTAGAGTTGGCTGTTGTGATCTTTACTCTTAAGATTTGGCGGCATTATCTGTATTGGGAGACATGTAGGATTTTGACTGACCATAAGAGTTTGAAGTACCTCTTCACACAAAAAGAGTTGAATTTGAGGCAGCGTCGTTGGTTGGAGCTGTTTAAAGATTATGACTGTATTTTGGAGTACCACCTGGGTAAAGCGAATGTTGTTGTCGATGCTTTGAGTAGGAAATCGATGTAGGCATTAGTACTGCAGCATTGTAGATGGAGGTTTGATTCAGAAGGAGCTTTTCTTGCTCAGTTAAAAGTGAAAACTTCTTTAAGACAGTCAATAGTGGATGCTCAGAGAGATTATCAGAAATTACAGCAAGTGTTCAGAGAGGTTCAGAATGGTAAACAATCTGAGTTTTCAGTATTGGATGGGGTGCTTATATATAGAAATCATTTATGTACACCGAGGAATGATGAGTTAAAGAAGAAGCTTTTGCTTGGGGCATACGCTACAATTTTTACCATGCATCCCGGTAGTGAGAAAATGTACTGAGATTTGAAGCAGTTTTATTGGTGGCAAGGGATAAAGAGAGACATTGTGGAGTTTGTGTCCAAGTATTTGATCTTTCAGCAGGTAAAGGCTAAGCACCAAGTTCCATCTAGATTGCTTAATCCTTTACCCATCCCTCAATGGAAGTGGGATGATATTACCATGGACTTTGTAGTGGGTTTGCCTATGACTTAGCAAAAACATGATGCGGTATGGGTTATTGTCGATCGACTCACCAAGTCAGCACATTATCTGCCAGTTAGGATGAGTTATTCTATGGAGAACTTAGCAGATATTTATATGAATAAAATAGTCAGACGGCATTGCATTCCGTTATCGATTGTGTCAGATCGGGATCCAAGGTTTACGTCAAAATTTTGGAAAGAGTTACAAGCAGCCTTGGGTACTCGGTTGAACTTCAGTACGGCTTTTTATCCTCAACCTGACGGACAATCAGAATGGGTCATTCAGATTCTGGAAGATATGCTTCAGGGTTGTGCATTAGAATTGTCGGGTAGTTGGGATAAGTATGTGTAACTTATAGAATTTGCCTATAATAATAGTCATCAAGCAAGAATTGGAATGCCACCGTATGAGGCTCTATATAAGCGGAAGTGTAGGACTCTAGTCTATTGGACTGAACTAACCGAGCATTCTTTTTTTGGGCCAGAATTGGTTAGAGATACCGCAGAAGAGATTCATGTGGTACAATGAAATTTGAAGGTAGCCAAGGATAGATAGAAATCCTATGCAAATTTAAAGCGGAAAGACATTTAGTTTGAGGTCGGGGATAAGGTGTTTCTTAAAGTGTCACCTTGGGGGAAAGTATTACGTTTTGGCAAGAAGGGTAAGCTAAGTCCCCGGTTTATAGGACCCTTTGAGATTTTGGAAAAGATTGGACCAGTTGCATATAGGTTAGTGTAAGCACCGTGTCCTGGAGCGGTCCGGATCAGCGGTTACCCTATGATGAAATCAGTGTCCAAGCCTGTATGGTAGGTTGCATTTAGAGGTTTTAGCCCCGCGTTCCGTGAGAAGTGAGGTTTCTTTATTGTTCTCGGGCAGAGAGGGGAAAACGGAGGGTTTTTCAAGTCTAAGGGCTTTTTCTCCTCCACAGACGGCCAGCCCGTCTGTCGAGCCTGCCCGTCGCTTCGAGTCACCGACGGCTCTGGGTATTTTCCGACGCCCGTCGGAAAATCACCGCCCCTGTCAGATTGCCGCTTGGTTTCCCGGAGCACGCAACCCTTCCGACGCCTATCGGTGGATGTGGCAGGGCCGTCGGACTAATCCTTGTGTCAGAAGGATTCTTCCGATGCCCGCCTCTATACACCGACGCCCGTCGGTCGTGTCTGGCTATAAAAGCTCCGGATTTTCATTTGAAAAGGGTTGGAAAAATTTTCAGAAGAGGAAACTCTGCCCAATTTCAAGCACATTTTCTCTCTCTTCCAAAAACACTTTTTCTCAAAGAAATCTATTTAATCAAGGATCAAATCAATCAAAGGAACTAAAAGCTAATTAGTTTTCTTTAGATTTTGACTCCAAAATCGTTCTTTTGAAGGATTGAAGGTGAAATATCTCATTTTCTCTCTTTAATCTTTCATCCTTGCTTCTCGTGGAATGCGCGGGGCTCTAACCGACACCGAAATCTTACCCAAAGCGACCATCTGAGGGTAAATATTCCGGATTCTTTCTCCATTCTATCTTTATATTTATTTATCATTTTGTGAAATTAACAAATACCTGTCGTTATTTTCATTTATCTTGACTCTCTTATCTTCTTTTGGGATAAAACTCTTTTTGGCTTTGAAAAAGGTTTCTCTCTCTTTCTCCCCATTCTATTTTTCGGAGACAGGGGTGACCGACGGGTCATCTTTATCACCGACGCCCGTCGGTCACCCACCTACAGACGCCCATTCTTGAGTGACAAACGGGCATATCAGATAACCGAACCGACGCCCGTCGGTCAACCAAGGAAGGCCGTCGGTGGGTTCTGTCTCCATCCTTTTAAATCATTTTTCATTTCTACTCAGTTTCCTTGACTTCTCATGTGTAAATTTTGTGTATATTAACGTCTCTTAACTTTTTGTGAGTGTGTATCGGTCCTCCTGGATTATCTCGAGCTTGAGCGGCTATCTATCATGCTTGGAGGATCTCGTCTGGTTTAGTTTCCTAATCCTCTTATTTCATTTCTTTCATTGATTATCTTATGTATATGGATGTACTCCTTTCATATCCCGTTAACGTATAAAAATGACTCAATGGTTTTATATTTAATAAAACGAGGTTTACACAAAACTTAGGGGTCCAACGCCCTATTTTTATCCAATAAAGATCATCACAAATAAAATATCCCACTTTTGATAATGATGCATGCGAGGACCAAAGTCCTCAAAATAAGCAATGCCCCAATTTATGTATGCCTCGCACATTTACAAAAGGGAGTTGTATTCCGCTCCTTGTATTATTGTAATCTATTGCTTTATTATCTATTTGATCATTTATCGCTTTCAAGATGTGAATAAATGCGCTTTTCAATTAAACTGCATAGTGTGGAGAGAGAGCGAATTAATGATATTAAAATTTGATCATAAGCTAATTGAGGTAGAAATAGATGAGAAATCCCGGACCCAGCTCTGGTCTTTGGGCTCGAGAGGTTAGAGGTTATCCTCCAAAATACTTCTTGGGTCACGAGGCTTTAGCGCTAATCCTAGGCCTCATGGCTCAATATGGATAAAATGCGCAAGTCTTAGGCTCTCCGAGGCGAGAGAAACTTTCCCAATGTTCTATTGGGTGGCGACTCCATGATACCTCCTTGTTGCCCAACATAGACGCACTTGCGATTCATCGCGAGATGCCAACGGACCCGCAAATGCCCCGGTCGCCCACGTGCGGGCGGTCGAACGGGCGGCGCATCGGTATTCGGCGCGCGTCACAGTGGCGACACTGCTGGGGACGTTTATGGTTCGAGATTTCAATTTGAAAATACCTCTTTTAACATTTATGATTAAAATTTAATTCATAAAATTCGCTTTCTCTCAAATTTGCATTTGCATATCATTAGAGCCTTAGAATATGCTAGTTTGGTCCCTCTTCTAGCCCCGGTGCGTTCCTGAAGCACCTCCTCATTTTCACTCAATTTGGGCAAGTGTTAAGGATAATCACCAGCCCAAGCCACGTACCTCAATGTTATATCAAAATGGTGACCCGATCGGTCGCTACGCTCGAGATGAGCTAGACCCGTCGGCAGGGATCATGCTTGGGTAGCCTCAAAGAAACATCTCCCTTGTCCAAAGCTCATGCAATGGCTGTAGTCACTTTCCACAGGTGAAATGAACCTTAATCTCATGCTTGCTGTATGGATCTTCATGTATTTGATGAGTCCAAATGTCTCGTTTGGTAACCTAGCCAAAGGCTATCATGCCCCGGTAGGGCCATGTCGAAATTTATGGAGCGTCCGAATACGTGGCGATCATTATCCATCCGCTTGTACATTAGCATAAGAGTGTTGTGCTTCCGGTTTTTCACCGTGCACCATACGCGCCTATTGGGTTCCCTGTTAACCCATGGGTCAACCCCGCCTAGGAAAGAGACCGCATGACCTCGTGTGCGGGGGGCAATAAGGTTGGAAGGTTCTACTTGCTTGCATGTGATTATTTATAATCACGTATTGTATATTATCATCCATGCATTATTCTAGCAATTTGAATATTTCAGCCATCATAAATTTATCTAAGTGGATTAGAGGCCCTAACGGTTGACTAATAAGAACGGACTAGCCCTTTGGATTGCCAGAAATAGTGCTTGGTTGGGATTCTGAGTCACTCTCAACAATCAGTGAATCATCCACTGTGACAGGAGAGTCTAGAACTTTGACTATTCAAGATCTTGCCAGAAGGCTAGAAGATTTCGAACGAATGATGCTAGATGTGATGGGCGCTATGGCTGAAGGGTTGTTCATCATCCTGTGTATAGTTTTTCTTGAGTTTCAATGTATCATTCATACACAAATGATTTTTTATTATTTCCTCTATATACGTACTTTCCTGTGCATAAAACTATCACATGTACATATTATCCTGCGTATAGTTTGTCACATATCTCAATGTATCATTGTAATTTCCGTTAGACGTTATATATTATTGTTGAACAACATGACCATGTATTGCGCATTATTCATGCACCATAATCAGTACATATAGCCTACATCCCTGAAGGTACATATTGGCATGCATCATAGCACACACAGACATACTACCACCATAACATGTATAAGATAATAAAATCAAATCAAAAAATGCATTCACCATGTGTCCTAGCATGTACATATCCGTATGCTCACATTACACATGTACATTAACATTGTGCCCTGGAACATACATATACTGCTGTATGTCATAGTGTGCACACATTAACATACTTCATTAGACTAGACATCAAACACAGAAAATACCTTGCATTTTTCACATTGTATACCATATCATGAACATGTACTATCATACATGAATTATGCCATGTACATATAATTTCTTCATCATGCATGTTAGTCATTGTATATATCAATGCATGTCTTGTATGCTCATACCATGTAAATACGCATACTTTGTGAACGCTATTTGTTCCGTGCAGACACTTTCATTGCATACCTCGTATTGCACGCATACTCCGCTCACTGTACACAATCATTCTCATGCTGTGTCCCATCTCATGTGCATTATTTGTATATGTTCTGCACTTCTATATATGTGATTTTTGCCACTCCTCGAACTCATTGGCGCACATTTTCGTGCCAGATCATCTTCATCCTACATCACGTCGTCATCTTGCATACATATCTCTATCATGTCTAAATCATGCCATGTTCACATGTACCATATATCATGAACATTCATCCCCATACTGTGCCATAGGTTGTACACATGCTTTCATCGTATGCATGTACATTGCAAATTTATGCATGCACATCATTTATCATGCAGTGTTTACACACTCATATTTTTTCGCAGGTGTTTTACACACACACCTTTGCACATATTTCATGTACGCATTTTTTTATACAAATGTTTTTACACATGTTTCGCACATACAGATCCTTACGTGCATTGCTAATGTACATGACGCTATTGCATATGCCATTCCATATACATGATTTATAATGCATAGTTTGTGCATATTTTATAAAAAAAAAGAAAAAAAAAATTCTTTATGCCTACACAATTTTTGTGCATATACATTTTTGATAGATTAAAAATATTTTTGTGTTAAGCTGTATCATAAAACGCTGACATGTTTGCACCTCATTAAGGTACCTCTGATTCACGGTTCGACTCTGCCTAAGTAGTTCTCAACTATGAATGGATT
The DNA here is from genome assembly GCA_947683425.1 of Excoecaria cochinchinensis. Taxonomy (NCBI): domain Eukaryota; kingdom Viridiplantae; phylum Streptophyta; class Magnoliopsida; order Malpighiales; family Euphorbiaceae; genus Excoecaria; species Excoecaria cochinchinensis. The sequence continues at coordinate 5,293,480 of CANTUQ010000011.1, forward strand.
TGATCTTAACTCTAGAAATCTGAGTTTTATTCCACTTTGAATTAAGTAAGGAGTATATATGTTTGGTCTTTAAGAGCTAGATCACGTGAAGATATTTGATCATACCATGTCATTTCTAAGTTCAGAGCACTTTTGGCCTGTTTTAAAAATAAACTGAAAAAACTAGTTGCAACTAGGGGATTGGATGAAAACTCACTAAGAGCACTAGAACCTTTCCGATTACCCGTCAAAGCGACTCGTCGATAAGGCTGAATCTAGAAAATGATTTAGGCACCATTTCTTTGTATAGATCTCTAAATGACCATTTCCTACCCTTGTGTTATAATCGCTTGCTAGCCCCTTGAGCATTTATTTTGGTATGCTAAACGCGTGCCAGTTTTGTTGTTATATACATTAAAACTACCTTTCGCCTAAAATGATTTTGGCTTCCCCTTAGAAGAATGGTCGCTCTAGTAAAGATGGATGCACATTGCGATATTCTCTTGAGCTATCAAAAATTGTCCCAGCAAAAGTGGGTTTACACTTCTGAAAGAGATTTTTAATCATTGATGATCTTTGAGACTTGACCATCGGCAATCCTTTGGGCCATCAAAAGTGGCCCCGATGAAAATGGGCCTGCACCTCGAAAAGGGAATTTAAATCATACGCTTCGAGAAGAGAACTTCAAATTCTTTGAGCTATCAATATCATCCTGATAAAGAGGGAGAGCACTTCGAAAAAGAGAATCTCAATCAGTGATAATTTTTTGGGTTGCCAATAATCACTCTGATAAGGATGGGTTTACCCCTTGAAAAATTTTCAATCATCAATAATTTTTGGGCTACACTTTTGGAAAGGGGGTTTGAATCATCGATAAACCTTTTGTGTAGCTAGAGACGTGAGCTTGCGAAGAGAAAAATAAAAAAAAAAAAAAAGAAGAAAAAAAATTGAAGAAAAAAAATAGAAGAAAAAAAAAGAAAAAAAAATAAAAATGGTAGTGTCCAAGATAATACCCCTTGATGAGTTTCAGTAGCTATATTTCTTAGCTTAATTTTAATGCTGAGCTTGATGAGATCAAGTATTACCAAATTCAAAATCAAGAGTATCTAGATAGTATACAATTGGAGTTGGGAATGGTCCTTCCATCCGTCGAATGAACGCTGCGGCCATTTTTCTCTAGTGACCTGATCCTCCTTTGATAACCACCTACCTGAGCCTAACGTTATAACCAAAGTAAGACCTACTGATTCTTGGTTTGGCCTTATCTAACTAGTGGAGATGACCTTCTAGTAAGGTTTGGTACGTAGGAAGAGGCGTATGGTGTCTCTTGAGCTTCAAGCGGGAATCCACGAGTGCATTTGCATTCGAGTCTCGTCTCGTCTCCAAAGTTGCAATTAGAATTTGCTTTTGAAAAATGAAAAAACTCTGTTTTGGCCTTTGCACATACACACAGAGATCGCATGGTATGCCTCATATTCACATGCTAATTTAGTAAACATCGATACTTACGTGTTTACTTTCTTGCACTTCATTGGGAATGACTCCCGAATTCTTTTGATGAGATTGAATTAGTTGAGAATGTGGTTCATTCAATATGCTCAAAGGCAGATAGAAACTCGAGTTTGAGGTACCTAATAGGTTGCACTCATTTTACAATCTTGGGATATTTCTTATCACTGCTCATAAAAATGATACTTTGCTTGTATCTCAGCAACATCCCTTGTACATCTACTTTCTGCAAATGTTTTTACACATAATTGTAGCAAATATTCTCAATAAATAGTTTTACATGTACAATTCTTGGTGCATGTCTTCTGGCATAAGAGCTTTAGCAAATACATTTCATAAGTGCTTTTGACGCATGTTGCTCTTTATGGGCATATCCTTTGCCAGCATCTTGCATCCACATTTTTCGCATGCATTCAATACACATATATGTGATTTTTCCTACATATGTTTCATACACATAGTGGTATGTGAACACATCGCACACACCTAATTCCTTACATAGCTTTCATGTATATATCTCACCAGTCTTTGCATATGATTTTTTACATCTATGCCGATGAATGACTCTTTACTACATGCATGATCATTTGCATGCATGGTCATTTGCACATAGTTTGCATACATAATCCCTTGTATATATTTATCATGCATGAACTTTTGCATGTCTCTCTCATTCATGATCATTTGCAAACATGTTAGAATAACGATTCTTAGCACATGTTCCATAATCTTCCACATGGATATAAGCCATTGGCATATATGACATAAGCATAAGCATTTCAGGATCATAATCCTTTGCATGTCATTTCATAAATGCATGGCCTTTCACATGCATTCCATGCATACATGGTGTCCAACGCACACTAGATAGTATACATCAGTCCCACATAGACAAGCTGACAAATCTCAAAGCCCTCTCAAGAGGCAAATCTCTAGACCCTCTCAAGAGGCAAACTTCCAAAGCCTTTTCAAAAGGCAATTCTCAAGCCCTCTGAAAAGGCGATTCTTAATCAACCAAAATTCTCTTTGGGGGCAAGTACACCCAAGCCCTCTCAAGAGGCGATTCTTATCCCTCTGCATACATTTCTCATGCTTGAACATTTGCATGCATAGCTTTTCACGTGCATTCCATGCATCTGTAACACCCCGCCATCCCCGTTGGAAGGATGCCGGAGTGCCACGCGGACAACCACAAATAAACAAATCCAAAGGCATACAAATAAATAAAATAAAAGATAATGTTTACATCTTTTAATCATATAATAGTAAAACCTTTTTACATGTAACATATATATATATACTGTTTTACAAAATGAGGCTCGTAAGCAAATACATATACAAAAAATAATATTTGTTCCTTTACAAATAGTTACATTGCTATACACAAGCCATATACAAAACTACAGCGGAAGACTTTAATAACTTCAATTAAAAAGACTCCTAGTGGCCGACCTGCAGATATCAGACTCCAACCCGAACTCGCCACCTGCACGGGAAAAGAAGCCCGTGCTAAGCGATAACGCTTAGTGGGGAGGAACAAAACAAATGCACAATATGCAAATACAATATTTATACTATACAAGCAATTAAGTAATCAATTCATAATTTCCATCATTCCAAGTATACAACACAAGGTGTATAAAATAACGTTATGTAAAATTCATATGCATCACATTTAACTCATAGCCTGATTAGTCTAAAATACTCCCTAGAAGTGGATACGGTCAAATGGATACTGATAGAACACAGTATCTCAAGCATATAGAGACATGAGTCTCAAACATATAATTTTCATATAGAGACCGAGGTCTCGCTTTATTTCCATATAGACCAAACATGGTCGAAACAAGGATCCCAACGGACCCGCATATATTGTTTTATCATATAGCAGCTGCACACACACTCTGACCTAAGTAAGCGCTTACTTATCCACTACTATGACTATCCAGGCTTAAGAATACAGCTCAACAATTCATGTACACATGTATATAGAGCAAATTCAGAACATTTAAACATATAAATATCAATACTGAAGGTAATAAGAACATATAGCTCACACTGAATTAATCTATGTTAAATAAATTATACAACGTGTAAATCATGTACACTAATTATTAATCATGTATATAATTCAACAATAAACAATTATTAAATTCAATTAAGATTTTAAACCCAAATATTTGTCATGAAATGCAAAAACCTTTTAAACAGAAGTTAAAACTATGCTTTTAGGAAAACAGGGCAGCAGGGAAGGCCGGTCACGGCGTGACCACCAGTCACGTCTCGTGACGCCGGCTTCACACGAGCGCCAGGCAAAAACAGCAGGCAGTCACGGCGTGACCAACAGTCACGTCTCGTGACGCCTGAGAGGGAAGGAAGAGAAGTCACGAGATCTGTCTCGTGACACGCAGGAAGAGGAAGTAGGTCACGGCGTGACCACCAGTCACGTCTCGTGATCTCTTCCCTCACTTCTGCTTTTTCGAAAGACTACCCAGAGAAGGGGATCACGGCGTGATGCCCCGTCACGTCACGTGACCTTCCACAGGGAAGAGGTCACGGCGTGACGCTCCATCACGTCGCATGATCTTCTTCTCACACTCTCTTCTTCTTCTCCAAACCAAAACATCAGAATTTCCAGAAAAACCTTAAAAATCATAAAATCGTGAAAACAGAGTACAACCCAACTCCAAATCCCAATTAGTTTAAATCCATTTTCTCCATGCAAAAATCATGCTAATACGTACCTTCCAGTCCTCAGAGCACAAATACAAGACTCAAATTACCAATCACGCATTATTACAAATCAAACAGAGGCAAAAACCAGGAAGTCATCAACCCAGAATTTCATATCTAACTTCATGCATAAACATCACATTTGCATATTCATCACTGTTCTTTTTCTACTAAAATCATGTATACAACATTACTTAACTCATGCATTTCAATGGACAAACACACATTAACACTTTGACAACACAACTGCAAAAAAAATGGATCCAAAAATGAGAAAACAGACACACTCCCAAACCTGTTAAAGTCCAACAACGTCCACTGCTCTTCTTCAATCCACAACTTTATCTTTACCCTTCTCTTTTCTTTTATCCACAGAGGCTTGCAAACAAATAAAACCACAATTCATTAACCAAGAACAGAATCCCTATAACCCAATGAGGAATAAGACGAAAATTAACCAAAAACCAAGAGAACTTCTGCCACTTACCTTCTGAAGCTTCAAAACCTAAAACCCAAGCTCTCCAAACAGATGATCATACACATGCAATGGGGGAAAGAAAGAACAGAAGCACAAGAGAAGAGAAGTGATTTACGTGAGAGAGAGAGAGCAAGAAAGAGAAAAACCTCCAGTCTTTTGTTTCCAGCCAACTAGAATTTCCTCAGATCTTTCTTTCCCTCACCCACGTACACACCCACTCTCCACTTGGCACACATGCACAATTCCTCAAATCCACTTAATCCCTCTTTTATAATTTGATCCTCGTAATTACCAAAAAGTCCTTGTTAAAATACTCTTTCCTCACTAAACTAGACATTTGCAATTAAACACTATTATTTCCTTACAATTTAATCCTCTTTTCTTATAAATTACCCAATTGTCCTAAATTATCCAATCAAAATTACTAATTTCCGATTAGGCCACTTATGGGGTGTGACATACATGGTGCTCGACACTCCTCTCAAAGTCCTCTGAAGAGGCATAAAAAGAATCCCTCAAGTCCTCTAAAGGGGCAAAATTTCTAAGTCCTCCGAGGGGGCGAGGCAAAATCTGAGAGCTCTGAGTGGGCAAAATCTCAAAGTCATCTGAGTGGGCAAAATTTTTAAGTCCTCTGAGGAAGCAAAGATCTCAAAATTCTCTGAAGAGGCGAAATTTGAAAGCCTTTGAGCAGGAAGCAAGCCTATTCCTGCACGCCATGCCGGGGGCAAGCAGGTAAGTTTTTTCTATCATAAGTTGTACGCTCACACACATCACACAAAGTGTACAAAATTCGAATTCGAATGTATATATACATTTTACACACATGCTCACATACACACACAATATTTTGTATATATTGCCATGTACGTGACTCAGGGGAAAGGTCCAAATAGAACCCATGCTTAAAAGTGACCCAAATGATGGGTTCAGCTAAACGTTGTCAGATACTACCCAGAAAAGCAAGCCTATACACGCTGTGCCGGGGGGCAATTAGTGAGCATCAAAAGTCTCCTAATGAGTATCAAAGCCTCTCGATCAAAACCTCCCAGTGAGTATCAGAGCCTCCCAATGAGTATCAAAGCCTCTCGATCAGCCTCCCAGTGAGTATCAAAGCCTCTTAGTGAGCATCAAAAGTCTCCCAATGAGTATCAAAGCCTCTCGATCAAAACCTCCCAGTGAGTATCAAAGTCTCCCAGTGAGTATCAAAGCCTCTCAGTGAGCATCAAAGCCTCTCGGTGAGCATCCAAGTCTCCCAGCGAAAATTCCAAGTCTCCCAGCGACCGTTAACTGACGACGACCCCAACAGGCAGGTGCCGTTACAGGTACGTATCTCTTTTATAATTTACCCTACAAATTTGCGTCTTCCTTTTTTGCAGAAAAAAAAGATAGTTCAAGATAAATATCAGCGATAGAGCAGATCGCAACCAGAACTGCAGTTAGAGAACACTGCATCTCACAATCGAGGTTGTAGTCAGAGAACACTGCACCTCACAAGGCGGGACTGCAGTTAGAGAACACTGCATCTCACAAACCGAAGTTGTAGTTAGAGAACACTGCTCCTCACATCAAGATCACGGTCAGAGAGTACCTTGTCTCATGGTTCGCGCGGCAGCCAGAGAGTGCTACACACCTTGCAGATCGGACGGGGGTTAGCAAGGGAACTTCAGATCGAAGCTGCGGTTAGAAAAACACTGCTCTTCACCTCGAGATTGTGGTTAGAAAACACCGCATCGCACGACCGAAGTTGCAGTTAGAGAATACTGCTCTTCATGTAATGCCCCAAAAATTTCAGTATTTTTACTTAATAATTTGACGCGCTGAAATATTTATGTAAAATTGATTTTTGACGCATAAGAGTGGAATTTTCCTTAAATTTGCTCAATTTAATTGTTCAAATAAATTATTGGACAAATATATGTACAAATATATAGGTATGTTTACATGTAATTGGGTTAGAAAATGTTAATTAAAGAATGAAAGGGTATATAGACAAATAAATAATTATAATATGTAATAATTCCTTATGGTCTAAATAATTAGACATGTGAAAATAAAATAAAAGAAGAAAAAAGAAATAGAAAGGGGGAGGCAAAACACGGAAGAGAGGGAGACCGAAAGAGAAAGAAATCGGAGAGAGAGGGAGAGAGAGAGCGGCGGGAGGCAGCGCCGGCGACCACCGAAGGCGATCGGACCGTCGCAACCCGCAGTGCCGTTCCCGTGGCGTTTTCCTCCGACCCGAGGCGTCGCTGTTCCAGAAGAGCGAGAGGGACCCCGCGAGCTTCTCCTGGGTTTTCCGGCCAGCTCCGGCGACGATCGGCGACACGAGTGGTGCGACTGGACTCACGGCAGCCGGGCGAACATCCCGGTGGTTGCGGATCATCCTCACTCGACGGCGATGAGGAGATCGGCGTTGGGAAGAACCGAAGCTACCGACGTCGATTCCGGCGAAACGGAGAGCAGTCACGGCGCGTGATCACGGGAAATGGAAACCCGAGGCTTCGAGCTCCCTCCTGGTGGTTTCGGTGTCTCCGATGGAGCTCCGACGAGACTCCGGTGAGGCTCCGGCGACGGTGAAGGGACCAAAAATAGCAGAAAATTGGTATGTGGCCACCAAAACTACTTTTCTAAGTGATTTCTTCATAATTAAAATTTATTGCGAGTGATTTTGTTAAGCACAGAATGTGAACAATAAGTTTGTGGATTTTTGTCGAATTTTTGGCAGTGTGGTTATGAGTATTAGCTTAGTTGATTATAACTTAAATTAGGAATTTGCCGATTTTTAATTGAATGAAAAGAATTAGAAACTGTCAGTATTTGGGAAGTAGACCAGTAATTGTAAATTGAAGAATTATAGGTTAAATTGTAAGATAGGACTTAAATTATATAATGCTGGTAATGGATAAATTATGACACGTAAATCAGATTAGTAATTAAATATTGATATATATAAATGGGTATTATAATGTGCATATTTAGGTGATGGTAGTGTAATTGGTAATGCCTGAAGAATTGATGGAAAATTGAAATGTTAAGTGGGAAATCCGAATATACTTATTGGAAGTTTGAATTAAAGATAACTCAATGAACTGGATTGAAGGTATGTGAAGTAAGTATATTAAAATCTGGTTGTGTATGATTTAAAATAGTAGGTGAATAATTGAAGCCATTATTCATGAAATTAAATTACTGTCAGGATTAAATTAGAAGCACATGTGTACTTACACATATATAAGAATGAAATAACATAAAAACAATAGTAAGCCTTGTATTAAATTCAGACTACTTGGTGAGTTTGATTTAGTTTAGTTACTTATTTTGAGTGGTAAGTGAAGGCTTTAATAAATCGAGTAAATTAAGTTAAACTGGTGATTTGAGATAAAATATTGGAATGGAAGCAAGTAGGGAACAGAGAAGTTTGGAATTCTGTTTTTGGGTACATCATGAAATTTTACTTGAATTGTGCTTTCGAATTTATAAACTAAGAATTGATAATACACCTATTGTAATGAATTGTTACTGTAACTAATCTTAATCCCTATGTGTGTGTTGACTTGCACAAATTTGTTAAGTAGAAATTTTGTTAAATGTTATGAATGATCTAGTAGAGTTAACGGTTTATAATACGTGTCATTTAAAGTAAATGAAATTTAGTGTAAATCTATAAAGATAGGATGGAATTCAACATGAAAGAAAATAAATATATTTATAAGTAAAGACTAATAGAAGGCAGCATTGTACTTTACTTAAATTTTAGAGAAGAAAATATAAATTTACTATATTACTGATAAATAAAGGACTAAAAGTATTTTAAGCAGGCTCATGACATGTGAATGAATTAGAGAAAGAGAGTGTACTTAACAAATAAAGAGTATAGTTAAGTATGCCTAAAAGACAATTATAACAATAAAGTAAATTAATCTGTTAAGGAAGTCATAATATCAGGCTATAAATAAAAGTAAAAATGGGTTATACGTGTTTAAATGGGGTAATTTGTAAGAAGAATTGGATAAATGAAAAATAGTGAATCCCTATTTAAACAATAATGTATTAATGGTATGGTATGAAATAAACTTAATTTGACGAAATAAAATGAAAATGAATTGAAATGGAAAGAAAGAGTAGTGGCAGAATGTATACTGATATAAATGAGGTATATTATTATTGTTAACACATTTTAAATGTATAAATATGATTAATGGCTTGCTGTGAAGCTAAATTAGTGAAATGTGGTAAATAAATGGAATGTTATGAGAAAATGATGATGGATGATACCGGGATTATTTCTGAAAAATTGAATTGAAATGTATATTGATCTTATTTTATGTAAAGATCAAAGTTTGGATTTGTTTAAATAACATTTATTAATGTGGCCCTGTTCGATCAGCTGGTAGTCAAGTCTATTTCAGGATATAGTGGCTAGCCATAGGGACATAAAACCGCGGGAGTGAGCATGACGTCTCACTATTTTTATAGGTCATTAATGGACCTATTCTGTATTCTTAAAAGTATATGTATTTGAATGTACTGGAGTAATCCTTCGGGGTTCTTCAGGTTTGGAATGTACTGGAGTAATCCTTTGGAATCTTCAGGTTTGGAATGTACTGGAGTAATCCTTTGGGGTTCTTCAGGTTTGGAATGTACTGGATTGATCCTCTGAGGTCTCTTCAGGTTATTGTGAGCTCTTAGAGATTCACATCCCGTTTATCCTGTGCTTAGAGTCTGCCAGCATTGTACTATGGGCAAAACAGTAAATTGCAAAGTGAATTTATGAATGTGAAATAATTGTGTGAATCAAGAAATTTAATGATGAATAAATGAAGTGAGATAAACTGGTGGGTTTAAATAAATAATTTGTAATCCATATTAAATGTATAATTTAAGAAGTTAGATGGCAAGTGTGAAAGTAAATGTGGATTAAAAGCCATAAAATAACTTAATGACAGAAATACAGTTGAAGGATACTAATAGATAAAAGTGAAATTTAAAGTTTGATACATATGTATATATGTATATATGTATTTGGCTGAAAGTTAACTAATGTATCTTATGACTTCAAAGTATGATAAAGCTGATGGTCCTGTGATAAAAACTTTAATTGAGTAAATGATATCAGTTAATGATTCCATGAAATTGGTAATATAATGAAATAGCTTTATGTACATATATGTATATAAACTTCATAATCGCGATTGAGTGTTACATACATACATATATTAGTGGGTATTAGTGACTAGAGGGAAGCCATAATAATTGCCATATAGAGATGAAATATTAACTGCTATGTTAGAAGCATATTGACTTTTTATCAATCTATGAGATTATATTAGTGATGCATGATTAATATGTTGTGCACCTTATCAAAATGCTAAGGAAATTCAGCATTTCAAAAGAATATTGAACGTATTGCATAAAAATGATTTTTACCTTGCAAATCATTCGTATTTAATTTGGAGTTAAATAGCGATTGGTATATTAATTATAAATTATTATATTGATTATGAAAGGAAAAAGTAATTTGCGATATAAATGTATGAATGATCAATTATATGTATATATTATGTTTATGTCTTGGATAAGTAAATTTGGTAGTCACTACTAAGCGTAAAGCTTAGCGCGTGGTTTATCCTCGCGCAGGTATAAGACAGGAATCAAGTGAATATCAGCACCGCTTCATAGAAGAAATATGAAATGGTAAGTATGGAAAGGAAGCGAAAGAAATGGAATTTTTGTATTTGATAATTCCAATATTGGTTCTTGTGGCATGTACACTCCCTAGATAATTAGGATACTATTGTATTAAAGAATTTGTATTAGATAATTATTTATAGTTGATAGATGATATATTATCATAATAGCTTTGTATTTTGTATAATCGATGTAAATAGTTAACTGATGACATTATGAGTTATTATATAAATATGTGATTGGAATTAAATTGGAGGATGGGCAAACTTGTGTTGGAGTTTGAATTGGAGTAGGATGGTTGAATATGTATGTGATTGTAGAAGTGTAAAGAGTTTCTGTTTACAGGGGGATAGGCAATATTATAGAGGAGGCTCTGCCGAAATTTCGGTAGAATTTAAGTAGCCTATTTGAGAATGATTGTGTGAATAGTAAAGTTTATTAGTGATGAAAAAAAAAAGAAAAAAAAAATTCCCGGATTTTCGTAATGATTTTAAGAATAGTTTAAGACAATTAAGTTATTATGTACAGTAAAAAGGGTGTTACACTTCACCTAGAGATTGTGGTCAGAAAGTACTGCTCCTCAACAATCGAAGCTGCGGTTAGAAAAACACTGCTCTTCACCTCGAGATTGTGGTTAGAAAACACCGCATCTCACGATCGGAGTTGCAGTTAGAGAACACTGCTCTTCACCTCGAGATTGTGGTTAGAAAACACCGCATCTCACGATCGGAGTTGCAGTTAGAGAATACTGCTCTTCACCTAGAGATTGTGGTCAGAAAGTACCGCTCCTCAATAATCGAAGCTGCGGTTAGAAAAACACTGCTCTTCACCTCGAGATTGTGGTTAGAAAACACCGCATCTCACGATCGGAGTTGCAGTTAGAGAACACTGCTCTTCACCTAGAGATTGTGGTCAGAAAGTACCGCTCCTCAATAATCGAAGCTGCGGTTAGAAAAACACTGCTCTTCACCTCGAGATTGTGGTTAGAAAACACCGCATCTCACGATCGGAGTTGCAGTTAGAAAAACACTGCTCTTCACCTCGAGACTGTGGTTAGAGAACACCGCATCACATATCGAAGATGCAGTTCAAGAAACACTGCCCTTCACTAGATCGAAGCTGCAGTTGAAGAAACACTGCCCTTCACCAGATCGAAGCTGCAGTTGAAGAAACACTGCCCTTCACCAGATCGAAGCCGTGGTCAAAGCATACCGCACTTCGCCAGACCGAGATTGTAGCCAAAGCATGCTGCATCTCACAAATCGGAGCTGTGGTCAAAGCATACCGCACTTCACCAGATCGAGGTCGTGGCCAAAGCCTGCTGCACCTCACCAAATACCCGCAGGTCGAGATAAGACCGAGGAGAGTATTTTCGCATCGCCGAGCGGATCGAGATAAAGTCCACCCGGCAGAAGGCACGGAGGGTGAAAAGCCGTCGCAGGTACGCTTCCTTTCTGACCTTTCTCTGAGTTTTCGCTTATCTAGGCGCTTGTGCACTAGTTTCCCCAAAACTGGGGGCAACTGTAAGCACCGTATCCTGGAGCGGTCCGGATCAGAGGTTACCCTATGATGAAATCAGTGTCCAAGCCTGTATGGTAGGTTGGATTTAGAGGTTTTAGCCTCGCGTTCCGTGAGAAGTGAGGTTTCTTTATCGTTCCCGGGCAGAGAGGGGAAAACGGAGGGTTTTTCAAGTCTAAGGGCTTTTTCTCCTCCACAGACGGCCAGCCCGTCTGTCGAGCCTGCCCGTCTCTTCGAGTCACCGACGGCTCTGGGTATTTTCCGACGCCCGTCGGAAAATCACCGCCCCTATCAGATTGCCGCCTGGTTTCCCGGAGCACGCAACCCTTCCGACGCCCGTCGGTGGATGTGGCAGGGCCGTCGGACTAATCCTTGTGTCAGAAGGATTCTTCCGACGCCCACCTCTATACACCGACGCCCGTCGGTCGTGTCTGGCTATAAAAGCTCCGGATTTTCATTTGAAAAGGGTTGGAAAAATTTTCAGAAGAGGAAACTCTGCCCAATTTCAAGCACATTTTCTCTCTCTTCCAAAAACACTTTTTCTCAAAGAAATCTATTTAATCAAGGATCAAATCAATCAAAGGAACTAAAAGCTAATTAGTTTTCTTTAGATTTTGACTCCAAAATCGTTCTTTTGAAGGATTGAAGGTGAAATATCTCATTTTCTCTCTTTAATCTTTCATCCTTGCTTCTCGTGGAACGCGCGGGGCTCTAACCGACACCGAAATCTTACCCAAAGCGACTATCTGAGGGTAAATATTCCGGATTCTTTCTCCATTTTATCTTTATATTTATTTATCATTTTGTGAAATTAACAAATATCTGTCGTTATTTTCATTTATCTTGACTCTCTTATCTTCTTTTGGGATAAAACTCTTTTTGGCTTTGAAAAAGGTTTCTCTCTTTCTCCCCATTCTGTTTTTCGGAGACAGGGGTGACCGACGGGTCATCTTTATCACCGACGCCCGTCGGTCACCCACCTACAGACGCCCATTCTTGAGTGACAAACGGCATATCGGATAACCGAACCGACGCCCGTCGATCAACCAAGGAAGGCCGTCGGTGGGTTCTGTCTCCATCCTTTTAAATCATTTTTCATTTCTACTCAGTTTCCTTGACTTCTCATGTGTAAATTTTGTGTATATTAACCTCTCTTAACTTTTTGTGAGTGTGTATCGGTCCTCCTGGATTATCTCAAGCTTGAGCGGCTATCTATCATGCTTGGAGGATCTCGTCTGGTTTAGTTTCCTAATCCTCTTATTTCATTTCTTTCATTGATTATCTTATGTATATGGATGTACTCCTTTCATATCCCGTTGACGTATAAAAATGACTCAATGGTTTTATATTTAATAAAACGAGGTTTACACGAAACTTAGGGGTCCAACGCCCTATTTTTATCCAATAAAGATCATCACAAATAAAATATCCTACTTTTGATAATGATGCATGCGAGGACCAAAGTCCTCAAAATAAGCAATGCCCCGATTTATGTATGCCTCGCACATTTACAAAAGGGAGTTGTATTCCGCTCCTTGTATTATTGTAATCTATTGCTTTATTATCTATTTGATCATTTATCGCTTTCAAGATGTGAATAAATGCGCTTTTCAATTAAACTGCATAGTGTGGAGAGAGCGAATTAATGATATTAAAATTTGATCATAAGCTAATTGAGGTAGAAATAGATGAGAAATCCCGGACCCAGCTCTGGTCTTTGGGCTCGAGAGGTTAGAGGTTATCCTCCAAAATACTTCTTGGGTCACGAGGCTTTAGCGCTAATCCTATGCCTCATGGCTCAATATGGATAAAATGCGCAAGTCTTAGGCTCTCCGAGGCGAGAGAAACTTTCCCAATGTTCTATTGGGTGGCGACTCCATGATACCTCCTTGTTGCCCAACATAGACGCACTTGCGATTCATCGTGAGATGCCAACGGACCCGCAAATGCCCTGGTCGCCCACGTGAGGGTAGTCGAACGGGCGGCGCATCGGGATCCGGCGCGCGTCACAATTAGCTTTGCCTTTCGAATTGGCTAAGTTGCACGATGTATTCCATGTGTCCATGCTTCGTCGCTACCGATCAGATCCATCTCATGTGTTATCAGTTCAAGATGTAAGGATTCAACCGGATTATTCATATGACGAAGAATCAAAAGCCATTTTAACTCGGGATGTGCGACAGCTTAGAAATAAGCAAGTTCCTCTGGTTAAGATATTGTGGCAGCATTATGGGGTTGAAGAAGCTACTTGGGAGCCAGAATCAGTTATGAGATCTCGGCATCCACAATTGTTCATTTCAGGTGAGAATTTCGAGGACAATATTCTTGTTAGGAGGGCAAAGTTGTAACACCCCATTTTCCCCTAGTAGTTTTGAGCAATTTTGTATGTATGTTTGCATGTGTTATTTTAATGTTGGAGTTAATTGCATGATATTGTGCTATGTAAGTTATGTGATTGAGTTGAGAAGAAAAGAAGAAGGGATAGAAGTGAACTTTGCCAATATCACCTTTTAAAATTGGACATGTGGAAGTAAGAGAAAAGGGACAAGTATTTAAAGAGAAAGAGAGAGACAAGCGAGGGACAGCTACTCCTCCTCTCGTTCTGTCTCTCTTCCACTTTGCTTTCCTCTTCTTCTTCTCTTCTTCTTACATTTTGATTTGGTGATCCTCTTTGTAAGCTTATGGATTTTGAGTTGATTTTGGCAAATTTCCAGCTTTGGGTAAGTAATTGTTCTTCTTCTTAATCTTTTCTTCTCTTTTCCTCTTGTTTTCCTTTGATGGGTTGGAATTTAGGTTTTGAGTTATTGCTTTGGTTTGGGTTGTTTTTAGCAGAGGTTCCTCTTAAAGATCCCAAGGGTAAAGGAGTTGTTGAAGGGAGCTCAGCCCCTTGATTTTGTGCAGCAAAGGAGTTAAAGGTTTGGGAATGTTAATTTGTGTATTTTGAGTTGATTTATGATATTATGTTTAATTGTTAGGAATTGATGTAGGAATGTAGTTGAGCATGTACTTATGGGTATTATAAGTCATATTATTGAAGTACTTTATCGATTTGGTGGTATTGTGAAGTTTGAGTTTTGGTGTGATTTCGACTGAATTTCTGGGTTTGTGATGATTTACACGGTAGTTTGAAATGGGTATACCACCATGTGATCGTAATCTGTGCTTTAGTATTCTTGTCCATGATTTTACATAGTTGTGACGTGCGCCAGATCCGACCAGTTCCCAGAGACCCTCTTTTAGGTCCCGAGAGGGTTTGCGCCTTTTGATCTTGGACAATCATGAGATATTTTGGATACCTCCTTCCAATAAAACACTGGAAATATCATCTAATCCCATAAAACCTTTAGGCACCTTTGAGGTATCACCTTTGAGGTATTTTGGAGTCACCACCCAATTTATAAGAAATTGGAAAAGTTCGTCTAACCTCGGGGGTCTAAACTAGAGAAAAATTCAAAACTTTACTCTTATTAATGCCTTGGTTAATTATAAATGGATTTTTAATTTTAAAAGTTTCACCTCTCTTCTCACGCGATTATGCATTAAAAAATAAAGTGCAAACCCAAGCAGTAAAAAAACAGTAAAGAAAATAATAAAATAATAAAGCAAACTAAAGAAAGATAAAAATTAGGACAAAATACAATCCCCCAAAATAAAAAAAGTATTAAAATTTTGGAATACGAAATACAATCCCCTAATAAAATTACATGAAACATAAATAAATAAATAAACAAAAATTCAAAATTAATATATAAACATTCATAAATCGGGATATTATTTATAATAGGAACATTGGTTCCTTCATGTTCACTTTAGAAAAGCGAAGAGATATTTTTGGTATACTTTAGAAAAATCAGGATGAATGATCCCATTTTAAGAAAATTAATTCATATTTTTAAAGTATATTTCTATTGATTGAAATTAGGACATTTGTCCCATTTTAATAGAAAAAAGTCTAATTTATTAATAAAATATTTTTAAGCGATTTTTAACTAACGAGCGTATAAATAAATAAATTTATTACAAATTACATAATAATATCAAATAAAATAATAATGAAAAATAATAAAAATGACAAATTAAATGAAGATGGTGTTTTCAAATCTCCATGGGCTCCCATTTGCCATTGGAAAGGCTCACACATAAAAAATAATTATTGAAATAAAAAAAACAAATAAAAGTGATGTTAGTAATAAAAAATGGATTAAACATATAACATATGAAAATGAAAAAATAAATAAAATAAAATGCATCATGTATGACAAATAAATTAAATGACATAATAAAATAAGTAACTTAACATATTAGCAATTCAACATGCATGAAAACATAAATAATAATAATAATAATAATAATAATAATAATAATAATAATAATAATAATAATAATAATGATGATGATGATGATGATGATGATGATGATGATAATGATAAAAACAACAATAATCGCAATGATAATAATAATAAAACACAATAACAACAAAGAAGATGATCAATCAAGTAAGCAAAAATAAAAAAAATAAACAAAACATGTTAAATCATGTTAAATAATAATAATAATAATAATAATAATAATTATTATAATAATAATAATAATATGAACAATCAAATGAGAACACAAGAATAAGAAATGAAAAATATTGAATCTATGACTACATCACATAAAATACAAAAATAATACATCTAAGAGAATTTATGTTGTTGCTAGTTAACTATAAACAAAAAATATAATAGTGATAGAAAATGCAAAATTAAATCCAAAATACTTACCCTCAAAATTTGATTTGATGAATGAATGTAAATGATTAAATTCCTTGTATTGATTTGCAAAAAGTAATATTAGAAAAATAAAATATGGAAGAAAAGTTTTATCTCAAGAACAAAGAATTAATTTCTTTGTCTCAAGTAAAAATTGTTAAAAGGAAGAAGAAAATTTCTAAGAACAAAGAATTGTTCTCTTTATCTCAAGAATTCACTTAAAAAATTAAAATTAGAATATTTGGAGAATTTGTTCTTGAAGAAGAAGAAAAAATATATTTTTTCCTTAAGAAAGTTCCCCCCTAATTCTCTCTTTAAAAAATTATTTTATACCTCCGAAACATCATATTTCTGTTGAAAAAATTAAAACAATTTAATTCCCATTAACACAAAAAACTAAATAATTTGAAATGTTAGAAGAAAAAAGGTTTTAAAAATTAAATTCTACAAATAATATGAGCAAAAATACTCAAAATTGGCCAAAAAATGCCCAAAGGGTTGCTGGAGGGGCAACAGGGCGTGGGATAGGCCAAGCGACGCCTGTCGGTGCGCGCAACGCGGTGACGCCCAGCACGCGGGCAAGCGTACCCCATGCTGGGCGCTGTCGACGCGCGTCGACGGCCGATTTTCGGCCGATTTTTTTTTTTTTAAAAAATTGCTAAAACACTATAAATTCAAAACTCACTTTTTTTTTATTTTAATATATTTAAAATATATATATATACCATGGACGCTGCAGGACCAAAGGGTGTAACAAAATATCAAAATAAAATAAAATCTAAAATATCAAAATAAAATCTATCACACAACAAATATCCTCGAAAGGATTTCACAACCTAAAACTAAAATGAAAATGCAATGCAAGTGCAATGCATAAAATTGGAAAATCAAATCAAAAAAGTACGGGCAGTAGACCAGCCAGGATAGCTAAAGCTATATCCCACAAGAGGCTAGAGCTTTTTCAGCCTATATACTTTCAAGATTGTTTG
The DNA here is from genome assembly GCA_947683425.1 of Excoecaria cochinchinensis. NCBI lineage: Eukaryota > Viridiplantae > Streptophyta > Magnoliopsida > Malpighiales > Euphorbiaceae > Excoecaria > Excoecaria cochinchinensis. The sequence goes on from CANTUQ010000011.1 coordinate 5,311,125, forward strand.
AAAGATTTATGCAAATAGTATTTCTGATGTACCAGATCAGTTTAAACCGCAGGTACAGAGCATACTTATGAATGCAAAACAGTTGTTTGAGAAAATATATATAAATTAATATAACAACATAAATTACATAAACTGTAAGCTATAAAGAGGCTCAACACATGAGCTACACTTATAGGTTTTGGAAGAAAAGAAAATAATTACAAGTTTTGGAGATAAACACTCAGCTCAAGATTACAAGGTGTTTTTGCTCAACACATGAGCTACCTAATATCTGATCTAAGTGTGAGAGTTTGAAGACTGGGAATCCTCTCCAAATTAGTCTCTGCCTTCAACTGGGAAGAAGGAGGTCTTTAAGTAGAGAGCCTTCAGTCAATCAAGGGAGCCTCGTGGAGACAGGAAGTGATGGGATGAGCTGGAAAAGAAGACTTCACATGCTCTGTTCCTGTAGTTCCATTATGACTGTTTGGAAAAGAGGAAAAAGTCAAGCACCGAAAGTATCTTTTACTGTTTTCTTTTTGACTCTTTTTTTTATGAGGCTAGGCCTTAACAAAAGTATGGGCTCAAGCTTGTTTGCGAATACAATTAAAACATAAAAAGAGGATGGCCTAGGCCCATGTTTAGAAACATCTTCGTTTAAGGATCCAAGCGAGAGTTGTGAAAGACATCACAGTCTTCATCTGCTAGATCGAAGATGGGCTCTGTTCCAGAAGATGAGCCTGACTTTGAAGAATCTGAAGGGGCTTTCGAAGAAGTGGCCTTGCTTTGTAGAAGTTGGGCCATGATCTGAAAGTATTCCTCTTCAGTTTTTGCTACTGCTAGTTGAGTCTAAGCAAAGGATTTTTGGGCCAGAAACTGTGTCATTGCTGGTTCTACCCTGAGAAAACCTTAACTCTGAAGAAATGAACTTAAAGCTGGTTTTCTGATGGAGTCCGGAATGGAGAATTTCGTCCACCATCTGACTTTAAATCTTCTGATCAAATTTATTTGTGCTTCCTGCTAGCGGTAGTCCAAATACCAAGCTGTTACCCAAGGTAGGAAAAACCTGAATGCAAAAGCATTAAAGGATGAAACCTTTTTTCTTTGTCAAAAGGTTTGTAAGAGGTTTTGAAAAGGGTATAGCTTTCCTGAATTTGTGGTTTTAATATTTCAGGAGAAGCTCCATACAATTTCCACAAATGGGCAAACGAAAAAGGAATTTTGGCTGAGTCCTGTTTAAGGTTGAAATAACAAGTTATGGGTGAAATTTGTATTTTGAAAAAGGAAAGCATTGTACCAGGCCTGTTGATAATCCCAGTAGGAATAGGTCCGGCAGTGGTTATATGTGGTTTTGAAATCAATGGGAAAGGATTTGGGTTGGTGAAGGTTTTGTCCCTACTCGAGAGGAGAGAGAACTTTATGGATTTTCCCCATTGAATAGTTAACAGGTCTTGTTTTAGGATTGTCCACAATGGACACAGAACCCGTTAATTCAAGAATTGCCCTGTAATAAGGCTAGGGTTTTGTTAAATCCCATGGTTTAAAAAAACCAGCCTTTAGGGAAAACTTTTGAAATGGCCATTTGAGGGTTTTGAAGATAAAATCCTTCCTCCATGGTCCAAATGTATTGAAAATCTGTTTTGACAAAATAATTTGAAATGTTTTTTGTTTGAGATAAAACAATTTCAGAACTGTTTTGAGTCAAAACAATTTTTGAAAATTCCTCTTGTGAGGATTTTGAAGAAGTAACTCCGAGGTCGGAGGGTTTAATAAGTTGTCTACTACAAGATGACTCTTGTGTAGGTTTTGAAATTTATTTCGAGGAAGTTTTTGAAGATGAAAATCCTTCCTCTGGTTTTGAAATAGTTTGGGGTGTTTTACCTGTTTGCTTTTCAGCAATTATTTTGCAAAGGGAGCCAAGTTCTGGCTGTTTGATGAGAGTCTCAATCCATTGTTGGACTTGAGACTGTTTGGCAAGGGCTTCCTCATCTTCTTCGATGATTTCTACCCAAAACTTGATTTCTGTAGCAGAAGAAGCTACTACAGGTTTTGAAACTTTTTGGTCCTGTTTCTGGACCTCTTTCCCCTTCCCCTTTGATTTTTTGGGCATTTTAGGTCCTGTTTTGAAGGAACTCTCTGGTCAAAAAATCAGGAATCGAGTTTTTATCTCCCTTAATAAATTTAATTTCAAAATCAAAAATACTAAGGATGGCTTGCCAACGGGCAAAAATTTATTTTGATGCGATGTTTTGAACATCTTTTTGTAAAACTTCCTTAGCAGATTTGCAATCAATCCGAAGTAAGAACTTCTGATTTAGTAAATCGCTCTGGAATTTTGAAATGCACATGACAATTGAAAGAATTTCTTTTTTAATTGTAGAATAATTTTTTTGACAATCATTCTAATGTGCAGAAGTGAACTGGACTATGCATTCTTTCCCGCCCATTGTTTGTTTCAAAATACCTCCATCACCTAAGTCAGACGCATCAGTCTCAACAATCTTAGGTGCTAATGGGTCAGCTAAATGCAGGCATGGAATTTCTTTCATCTGTTTCTTAATTTGTTTAACTATACTTGTATGTTCATCAGACCAGGCAACAGGGGTTTTCTTCAACCTATCATGCAAAGGTTTTGCTAATCGGTTGATGCTGGGACAAAAATCTAGAACATAATTTAGACTACCAAGAAATCTTTGGAGTTGGGTTTTGTCTAGGATTTTGTCTTGAAATTTATCCACAAAAGCTAAGGATCTCTCTATTGGAGTAATTGTTCCTTGGGAAATGTAATGACCTAAGAAACGAATATTTGTTTGGAAAAGAGAGATTTTTGTTTTTGAAACAACAAGTCCATTTTTCTTTGCCACATTAAAAAATGTCTTGAGGTTTTTGAAATGTTGTTCAATTGATTCTGAAAAGACAAGAACATCATCAATATAAACAACACAGAAATTTAAAAAAGGATTAAATATCTCATTCATAATTCTTTGAAATTCTGAAGGAGCATTTTTTAAACCAAATGGCATAACCGTCCACTCATACTGTCCAAACAAAACAGTAAAAGCAGTTTTGTAACGATCTTTTAGTTCAATCTGGATTTGCCAAAAACCTGATTTCATATCAAATTTTGAAAAGACGAATGCAGAATGTAGTTTTTGCAAAAGATATTTTTTGTTGGGAATCAGATACCGAATCCATTTTAAACCCTTGTTCAATGGTTTGTAATTAATTACAAGCCTAGGCGTGTCTCTTTCAATTTCAAAGTTTTTACTAACATAAAAAGCTGTACAGCTCCAGGGAGACCTAGATTCTGTGATTAGACCCTTTTGTTTTAAATCCTGAATCTCTTTTTTGCAATGTTCTTCGAGATCATGATTCATTTGAATTGGCCTAGCTTTTGTTGGGATTTGTTTTTCTGAAAACTCATTTTCATATGGTAAATCAACCATATGTTGTTTTCTGTTCCAGAAAGCATTTGGTAAATCTGAACAAATTTCATTTTCAATTAATTTTTGAAAATCAGAAATTCTTTGTTTTACCAATTCATTTTCCAAGCCTTTCTGGATTTTAAAGAAGGAAACATCCTGTTTGAGAAATTGTAAATGTTTTTGCTTTCCTTGAATTATACAATTCAATTAACTTTTGTAAACAGAACAAGCTTTCAAAAGGTTTAAATTTCTTGTTCTGGGTTTTTCAACAAAAGGGAAAACAATTTTTTCTCTATTTGTTTTAAAAGAAATACCATCATATGTAACAAAATAGGGAGTAATCATGTTGATAAATGGAGTCCCCAAAATGATAGTATGACTAATATTTTCAAGTAAAACAAAAGGAGTTTTGATAAAGATGCTACCATTTTGGATGGAAGCTTCTGTTTTAAATCTTGTTTTCATGTCGGAGTTATTGGCTGCGACAAGTTTTTCAGAAGTTTTCTCAGAAAATCTTTTTGGAACGATACAGCTTTTTATACAATTTAAATCTGCTCCTATATCAAAAAGAGCAACTGTATCAATTTTGAAATCATCTGAAAAAATAAGGAAAACTTTTACCAAATATTTTCTCGTAGTTATTTCTCTCAAAATAAACAAGAAATCATTTGGAGCATTTTCTAAACTTTGAATTTTATTTTCTAAGTCTAGAATGGTAGTTTCGTTTTCTTCCTTTTCTTCATTTTCATTATTATCAGTACTAGAGTCTTGTGATAAAAGAGCATGAAGAAGGTTTGAATCTTTCTCCTGATTTTCTTTAAGAGTTTTTAGCTCTTGTTTGACAATTTTAATTTCTTCTTGAAGTGATTGAATTGTCACAGGAGGTTTTTCTTTTGATTTATTACTTAAGGTTTTTGTAAGATCATAAGTACTGTTTGGAATGAGTTTGGAAGTGGAAGGTTTTGGAGTTTTTAGTTCAAAAGACTTCAAAAGTTTTTCAATGATTTCTTTTTGAAGTTTTGAATCTTCCACTTGTTTGATAATATCAAGAATTAATTCTTGATCTTTTGTCAAAACATTTATCGATTTGAAACTACTACCTGACTCACTGTTGGAGGAATCAAGGGCAGCAACTTCATCATTTTGAAAAGAATCTTCTGTTTCTGATGATTCTGTTTGAGTTTCACTTTCGGATGTTTCAAGGAGGATGGCTTCAATCTTTTGTATTGTTTCTTCCTCAACTTGCAACTCATGAAGTTTTTTGTTATGGTTTACCACACTTAAAACAAGTGACTTGTTTAAAATTTGGTTTGAAGGGCTTTTTAAAAGATCTTTTCTTATAAGGCTTTTGTGGTTTGAATCTTTTATAAAACTCTTGTTTGTTTGGTTTTGAAGAAAACCGTTTATGAGGCCTTTTGTAGGATTTAGAACAGGAACCTCCATAGGTTTTTATTTGACCTTCTATGGAGACTTCGAACTGTTTACAGAATGATCCTAGTTCTTGCCTAGTTTTCTTCATTTCCCATTTCAAATGTTTTTGAAGTTTTAAATCTTGGCAGATTTTTAAACCTTCTTTTTGTGTGAAACTAACTAATTCCCCATAAGTTAAATGGTTATAAGGAATTTGATTAATTCCAAAAGCTTCTTTGATTTTATTGCGGACTCTTTCTTCTAAAAGGGTAGGAAGGCCAGCAAGGAATTTTTCTTTCCAAAACGGTTGATTGGAATCTTCCCTAAGCATTACCCTAGTTAAGAAAGTGGTTTTGTAATTTTGGAAATCAGAAAGCTTTTTACACCTAAGGTTTGAAAGCAATTCTGCGTTTTTGTCTTTTAAATGAGAAGGGTCACCTATGAAGTGTAGACTAGTCGTATGGATTAGGGTTGCTATAGCATCAGGTATGGGGTTACCTATCTCATCGAGAATGGGTGTTCCATCCTCTATGGTTTGGATTGCACCTAATATTTCTAGCTGCTGTTGGGCGGTGAGGTTATAATCCCACCATCCTTTTAGTTATCCTAAAAATCCTGCAACTAGAAGTTCAGTAATGGCCCTATCAGGTGTACCAGTTTGGGTTTTATAGGCATTGAACTTAGACTGGGACAGAATGTTTGGTCTATTTTCTATGCCTAAGTCTGGGGCTATGGTCATGGTCAAAGGTTGACCTTTTTGCCAAACAAGCTTGAATAATTCCTCCTTTTGGTTTGGCTGTGTATCTTCAGAGTGAGATACCTGATCTAAAGCACTAACAGCTTTGCTACGGTTAGGGGTGTCTCTTACAACTTCCGGTGTAGACGTAGAGGTATTCTCTATCCTACTAAGTTGGGTTTTAAGAGCTTTGGTAAATTCTGATTTACCTTCTCTGAACAGTTTTTGACTTGTCTTGGAGACCTGAAAAGGTTTGAAAACTGGACTTTTCAGTTTTGAAGCTGTCGATTCAACCTGGGAAACGACAGTGGTTTTTTGGCTTTCCTCTATCCTAGTTAGCTGCTTAGTTATTGTACTAAGATGAGTGTTTGTAAAATTGTTTTGTTGAAGAATATTTTTAATATCCTTGTTTGAATTATTGCTGGGAGTTTTGTAAGGTGCAGCATCTATAGTAGTTTCTAGATGTGCAATTTTGATTTGTCTCAAAGGTGGATGTTCGGATTGGGTTCTTTTTCTATCTACCATTTCCCATTCTGTAACCTTATTCCTAGTTTAACAAGGTTAACAGATTTGGTGTTTGATTTGAATGGGTATGAAATTTTGTTTTGAGATGCGTAAATTTCAAACCAGTCAAAGAATAAAACATGAGCTTTTTTTTGCATGACAAAGTCATAAAACTCATTTTGAATTTCTTTTCTTTTATCCAAAAAATTTTTGAAAAAACAATTTATTTTTTCTGAATTTTTTTAAGAATAGAAATCCTGATGTAAGAAATTTTTGTCCACTTCAAATTCCTTTTCTAAAACATTTAGTTCATTGATAACATTTTCAGTTACCGAAGAAAAAGATGGTGAAGTTGGAGGTGAATTATATTGATCTTCATCACCTACCTGTGGCCTAGTGTAGACCTGGTGAGGTACATTTGAAGAATAATCCACGTTTTGAAAAGAAGCACTTGGGATGCTTGAACAAGAAAATCTTTGGTTTTGAAAATTCTCCATCCTATCAGGCAGATGAATAACTGAGGGTAATTTTGAAAGTTTTCCCAAATCTTAAAACCTTTTGAAACCATCCAACTTCTTTCTCAAAAAACTTTACAAAAACACCTAGACAGGAAATATAGCTACATACATATAGGTCTTGTCCAGGTAGGAATTAAACAATTAACAAAAGATGGCTTAAACACTTCAATTCTTTGTGTCTTGAGGGATGCCAGACATATAATTTTTCAAGATTCCATGATAGCATCTATAGAATCGAGGCTTTGCTAAGGCCCAATCTCATTTGAATGCTATCCAGATATTTCTTTAATTCTAAGAGATAAAAACATTTTAAAATCCTTGATTTTGCAAATCAAAACCCATAATTACAAATTGCTGGAAGGATCAATTCCAGTAGCAATTATGTTTAAAGTGCATTACAAGGCAATGGTTTCTGCTTTTACAGCTACAAAAAATGTTGATTCTAAAATGGGTGAAACCCTCTTTTTACAAACAGATCTATCCAGATCTAACACTGTCATTCCAAAATCTATCCTTTAGAAGGATATCAGTCTTCCCGAAGAATGGATCTTGGAAGGAGTTTCAAAACCAAAATCTCCTGAACAGGCAAAACCAAACACTGAATTAAGAGAAATTACCCAGTACAATGACAGAAAGGTAAAAATAAGCTTCAGTAGAGCTTCCAGTCATCGATATTCAGATACTGGTTCTTCCACGAGTACTTTATATATATATATTTTAAATATTTTATTTATTTTTAAAAACCAATTTTGATAAGAAATCTATCACTTCCAACTTTCTTTTTGCCTATTAGCAGACACAATTAATTTCAACATTTAGTTATCCTGATCTGGGCTGCCTCGGGACCCGGTGTCTACAGTTGCCCCCAATTTTGGGGAGGCTAGTGCATGGGTGCCTTGGTGAGCCAAAATTTTGAGAAAGGGAAAGAAGTACGTACTTGAGGCTGCCTCCTTCCAACTGCTCCCCGGAGAACAGGGTTGTGATATGAATTGCAAATATTATCCTTCTGGATCGTACCGAGTCATTGACAAGAATACGAAGTGCGGACATTCTTAAATATCACCGAACCGTTAAATAGGCTACAAATGATTGCACCGAGTCACTGACAAGACTACAAAGTGCAGATGCCATCCTTAGATGGTGATGCGTCGAGTCTGCTCTAGACTTACAAAACGCAGGAAGTGCTCTCTTGAGTTGCACCGAGTCACTAACAAGACTACAAAGTGCGGGTGCCATCCTTAGATGGTGATGCGCTACGTCTGCTCAAGACTTACAAAATATAGGAAGTGATCTCTAGAGATGCATCAAGTCTGCTCCAGACTTACAAAGTACGATGTGCTATCCTCCAATGGCGATGCACCAAGTCTGCTCCGGAGTGTCCGGCTTCCTCTTCATCTCCATTACCCGATTTCTCCATCGGGTTAGGTATTCATGAAATGACTCCCCTGACTTCTACTATAGCAGTTCTAGATCTTTCAGGGTTACCTCCATCCTTGTGCTGCAATCATACTACCTTAGGAACTTTTTTGTTAATAGATCCCAACCCTCTTTAGTCCATTTGTCGAGTCCATGATACTGGTCCACCACTGGACCTGTCAAGCTCAAGCAGAAATATTCTATCTTCTTCCTTTTTGTCAGCATTGTACCCTTAATCACTAACGAGTACTGCTTCACATGTGCTGCTGGATCTGAGGTGCCATCAAACTTTGGCATGTCAGGCATCTTAAAATTTTGGGGAACTAGATCTTTGCCCTCCAGCTCCTTGTCCTCAGGGTTCATCCCTCTTCTCGCTGTCAGCAAGCGAGTTATCAATTCGAACCTCTCCTCCATCTTTCTCCACATGGCCTCCTCTGGCTTGGGGGCCTTGCCTATTATAATGATTGGCTCCCCTTGCTCTTCCTCACCCAAGTCACTCTCAAGTTTAAGAGCTTCTCCATGCTCTACATGTGCTGGCACTCCGGGCTCAACTATATGTGGGTTAACTGCCGTAGGAAGATACTCTCTAATAGGCCCTTGTTCATCTTGCCCCCCAGCTGGAGCAACAGGTTGTTGTCTAGCAAGTGGCGCTAAAGTAGTAGCAAGGTTGCCCATCATCACCATCATTCTAGCCTCAAACACTTCCATTTTTTTTCCTACCTCGTCGGTGATCATTGCACGGGTTGCACTAGATTCACCTGATGGCTTAGCCATACCTGTTTCGGCTGATGATTCTGAGGAAAATATTTCACTACCTTTTGAGAGTGAATCTAAGCTTTGATCTGACACTAGCTCTGGTAATCCAAAGAGTGGAATCCTTCTTAGCCGATCGCCGGGACCTCTAAACCACCTGGAGGAATCCATGATGGCTTCCGAATACACCTTGTTAGGATGATGCATGATTGAAATGCAATGCATGGTCGTGCTGATGTAGCATAGAAAAACACATGTAAGCAGATACATCCTTCCAACCTTATCTCTCCCACACATGAGGTAGTGTAGTCTCTCGCCTAATGTACATACGTATGGTTTTTGGCCATTATGTATTTAAACACTTTAAATAAACTAAGATGGGCCCAGCGGGGCATGAAAGCCTTTGATGAAAGACCATTTAACTTAACTGATTTTGTTCAATATATAATGGCCCACATAACAAGCACGGTATTACGGTACATTTCACCTAGTAGAAGTATCTATTGCCATTACATGTGCTTTGGCAAAAGGTGATGATACTTTAGGGCTACCCAAGCATGGTCCTTGCTAACAGGCATAGCTCATCACGGGCATAACGTCCGATTGGGTCTCCATTTGATATACCATAAGGTACGAGCCTTGGGCTGGTGATTATCTTTAACACTTGTAACACCCCCTACCCATACGTAGACGATCCCATCCGATAAGGAGTGAGATGCCGTATGAGTCAGGGTGTCACCAAGCAAATACAAAGCAAATCATACATTTATTCATAACATACATTCAGAAATACGAGATAATTAAAACTTTCAAAAGCATCAGAATGATCAATCATTACAATAACAAAATTAGAACAATAACGTTCTGATCAAAAGCCAGAATGAAATAATTATATAACCCAAAAATATAAATACATAAGCAGAAGCCATATCAAAACCGATACAATAGAGTTCTATTACAAAAGAATCATCAATCAAATAATAATCCAAACACTAATCCCTGCTGTGTTGGCTTGACGGCGGTGACTCTCTCAAAGCAAAACCTCTTCCGCACCTGCACGGGTAAAAACACCGTGCTAAGCGATAAACGCTTAGTGGGGAAACACACATATGATATGGACGGCCACTCACAATGGTCGTCAAGGCATAACACATTCACAATGGCATATGCAATAATTCATAACATAATCCATAAGAACATGCTCACAAATTTAAAGCCATACATTCTGCATCTCAAATTCATATCCATTCCCATATTAATTGAATATACATCTCATCATTATATTAATTCTGATATCACATTTATATAGTCATATTAGAGTAGAGCAACCCAAGCGAACACCAAAGAAAACCTGCTGACTCTGGGTAGTGGATAACGAGTATACGGACAGTACTTTACGGGTACGAGCCGATTACAGACAGTACCTTACGGCTACGAATCGAGAAAACAATTTTACTTTTAACTTTCACAAAACATTTTCAAAAGGGACCTTAAACAAGATCCTTACACATAAAAGGGCGAGGAACCTAACGGGGACCTGATCGGGGTCCAAATGAAACTGAGACTGCAGCTAAAAGACTCTATTAGGCATGCCTAACTATCCACTAAACTGACTCTTGCAGGTCATGTATAATACAATTCACATTGAGTTACACATTTGTTCAATATGAATAACCATTGAATTTAACATACATAAATCAATTATATTTAAGCACGACACATTTAGTTCATAGGTTAAGGCATAATATGGCATACAAACATTTAGCATAGCAAAAATACAATTATAAAATGTAAGGCATATAATATTCAAATCACAAGTTCTTGCTTCCTAATTAAATTAGATTTAATCAAATAATATATTAGATTTAATGCCTTAATCTTAAATTATAAACATGTTATATAATTCTCGTCATGAGTATTTATTCATCTAGCAAATTATGCTTATAGTTTAATTCATGGTTAATCATCATATTAATTATTTTTTTTCGTTATAAGAATTTATTCAATTCACAGGTAATTTAATTATATATCCTCATTACCTAATTATAAAATAAGTAACATTAAATTTTTCAGGCGTTTCTAGACACTTTGGGGCTAATTCGGAGGTGTAGAACTGATTCTAGGATAAATTGGTGAAGAGGGAAAAATTTTACTAAAACGCACAGCTGTGCTCTGCTGTATATTATCGATCTAAAAGCCAAAACACAGCTGTGTCCTATCCAAAAGCACAGCTGTGCTTTCCAACTAGTCCCAAATGTCATCAGACTTAAGAGCACAGCACAGGGCAGAATTCAGGTGCTTAATCTACTTGCATTTTTGAACTAATAGACGACACTTTCAGACCAAATGGTCTTCATAACAATTAATCCTCAAGATGTTATCTTTCTAGTGACAAAATATCAGATCATTTGGATCGAAAATAAGGGAGATATACTCAAATGTCTCTACCCTGCTCCACAGACACACCTGATGATTTTTGCTACTGTAATGGGCGATTTTAAAATAGTTAGAGTCCGAATTAAATTATGATTACTCTACAACGTTTTAGATACGGAAGTTGTGGTTCTAACCCAACTGGAATCATGTATTTTGGAGTTGTAAAACTCAACTTATACTAAAAAGAATGACCAAAGGTCAATCTGACCTTCAAAAACAGATTTGCACTTGGAAGTTCAACTAGCTTCAAACCAACTCATTTGACACCATCAATTCACCAAATTTAATCCAAACCATCACAACACATAAATTAACATCTCAAAATACTCAATTCAGATATTAAGAATCATTAACACATAAATCAACAAACCAATTCCCAAACCTGAAAATTCCTTAGCTCTTATCACTTTGTTCCACTACTCCCAACCTTCTCTTTGCCCTTGGGATCGCGAGGAGGTTTAGCTAAACACAAACCCATCAAAAACACACAAAGAACAAACTCTAGATTAAATTTAAACTATAATGTAGAAGAAGATGAAGAAGAAGATGAAGATATGCATTAAACTCACCAATTGTGCAAGAAGTGATCAATTTCCACCACCAAAATTATAATCCAAGTTAGAGAAAACAAAAAGAAGAGCAAAGAAGAAGAAGGAGATGAGGAGGGGAGGAGGCTACGGGAAAATGAAGAGCAAATTCTGCTCTTTCCATTTTCTATTTCTTTTTCTTTTTCTTTTCCTAACCCTAACACTTGTCACTTTCCTATTGGTGGAAACCAATGACTCACACCCAACAACCATATGCTACTCACACATAACACACTCCCAACTTAAAACACCCTACTAATGCGTAAGTAAAGCACACAACCACTACACCACTACTCACACCCTATCAAGGCATGCTCACACACACCCAATGCATTCCCAACTTAAAACACCCTACTAATGTGTGAGTAAAGCACACAATCCTAACACCACTGCTCATACCCTACAATGGTGCACTCATTCACACCCAAACTTAACCCAACTAATTCACACCCTAATAACATACATGCCACCACATGCTAATAAAACTCTTAAAACATGCATTTTTACCAAAATACCCTTATGACATGCCGAACACATGCAAATGCTTGTACACACAGACAGGCTTATTCTACTAGGGGGCAAACGGGGTGTGACAACACTTCCCTACATTGAATTAATATAGGGTCGTGCTTCGAGAACGCACCGGGGTTAAGAAAGGGACAAAACTAGCATAATTTTAAGGCTCTAACATGGATGCAATGCAATATTTTGAAAAAGAGATTGAATTTTAATTTAAAAAACCCAATTATATTATTAACCAAGACAGTTTCGGAGCCAAGTTTCAAAGTCCCCAGCAGAGTCCCCACTGTGACGCATGCCGGACCCGACCAGTTCCCACAGACCCGCCTTTAGGGCCCGAGAGGGTTTGCGTCATTTGATCTTGGGCAATCATGAGATATTTTGGACACCTCCTTCCAATAGAACACTGGAAAGATCATCTAATCCCACGAAACCTTTAGGCACTTTTGAGGTATTTTTGAGTCGCCACCCAATTTATAAGAAATTGGGAAAGTTCATCTAACCTCGGGGGTCTAAAACAGAGAAAGATTCGGAACTTTACTCTTATTAATGACTTGGTTAATTATAAATGGATTTTTAATTTTAAAAATTTCACCTTTCTTCTCACGCGATTATGCATTAAAAAATAAAGTGCAAACCAAGCAGTAAAAAAATAGTAAGGAAAGTAATAAAATAATAAAGCAAACTAAACAAAGATAAAAATTAGGAAAAAATGCAATCCCCAAAAATAAAAAAGGTATTAAAATTTTGGGACATGAAATACAATCCCCTAATAAAATTAAACGAAACATAAATAAATAAACAAAAATTCAAAATAAATATATAAACATTCATAAATCGGGATATTATTTAAAATAGAAAATCGAAGAATTGTTTTTGGTATACTTTGGAAAAATCGGTATGAGTGATCAAATTTTAAGAAAATTAACTCTTCTTTTTAAAGTGAATTTCTATTGATTGAAATTAGGACATTGGTCCCATTTTGTTAGAAAAAAGTCTAATTTATTAATAAAATATTTTTAAGCGATTTTTAATTAACATGCATAAAAATAAATAAATTTATTACAAATTACATGATAACATCAAATAAAATAATAATGAAAAATAATAAAAATGACAAATTAAAACAAGATGGTGTCTTCAAATCTCCATGGGCTTCCATTTGCCATTGGAAAGGCTCAAACATAAAAAATAATTATTAAAATAAAAAATAAAAATAAAAGTGATTTTAGTAATAAAAATGGATTAAACATATAACATATGAAAATAAATAAATAAATAAAATAAAATGCATCGTGTATGACAAATCAATTAAATGACATAATAAAAATAAGTAACTTAACATATTAACAATCCAACATTCATGAAAACATAAATAATAATAATAATAATGATAAAAATAACAAAAATCACAATCATAATAATAATAAAACACAAAAACAACAAAGAAGATGAACAATCAAGCAAGCAAAAATTAAAAGAAATAAACAAAACATGTTAAAGCATGCTAAATAATAATAATAATAATAATAATAATAATAATAATAATAATAATAATAATATGAACAATCAAATGATAACACAAGAATAAGAATTGAAAAATATTGAATCTATGACTACATCACATAAAATACAAAAATAATAGATCTAAGAGAATTTACATGGTTGCTAATTAATTATAAACAAAAAATATAATAGTGATAGAAAATGCAAAATTAAACCCAAAATGCTTACCCTCAAAATTTAATTTGATGAGTGAAGGTAAATGATCAAATTCCTTGTCTTGATTTGCAAAAAATAATTTTAGAAAAATAAAATATGGAAGAAAAATTTTATCTCAAGAACAAAGAATTAATTTTTTTGTCTCAAGTAAAAATTGTTAAAAGGAAGAAGAAAATTCCTAAGAACAAATAATTGTTCTCTTCATCTCAAGAATTAACTTAAAAAATTAAAATTAGAATGTTTGGAGAGTTTGTTCTTGAAGAAGAAGAAGAAGAAGAAACATATTTTTTCCATAAGAACATTCCCCCCTAATTCTCTTTCTAGAAAATTATTTTATACTTCCCAAATATCAGATTTTTGTTGAAGAAATTAAAATAATTTAATTCCCATTAACACAAAAAAAAAACTGAATAATTTGAAAGGTTAGAAGACAACAGGTTTTAAAAATTAAATTCTACAAAAACAAAATGAGCAAAAACACTAAAAATTGGCCAAAAAATGCCTAAAGGGCTGTTGGAAGGGGCGACAGGGCATGCTGGGCGCTGCTGACGCTCGCCGACGTCCAATTTTCGGTCGATTTTTTTTTTCTAAAATAAAATTTTTGCTAAAACACTATAATTTCAAAACTTACTTTTTTTTTATTTTAATATATTTAAAATATATATATATATATATATATATATATATATATATAAATATTATTTTTTTCTAAATATTTTATTTATTTTTAAAAACCAATTTTGATAAGAAATCTATCACTTTCAACTTTCGTTTTGCCTATAAGCAGGCACAATTAATTTCATCATTGGGTAATCCTGATTTGGGCTGCGTCGAGAGCCGGTGTCTACATCAATTTTAAGGACTTTGCATACTGCCGTGTAAAGTCATTATGTTTTGATGAAATTCTATGTTGTGCATTTTAAACGGGGGTAAGGCTTTTCCATACCGTCGCATAAATGCATTCTGTTTTTCTGAGAGTTTTAGCTTCGGCATGCTACACGGCGGTATGGCTTTACCTTACCACCGTGTAGGATGTCGGCGGTAAGGTTTGGTCATATCGCCGTGTAAATGCTCTCTGTCTTGGAATTTTGAGTTTTTGATTTCTATCTTAACTATTCTTTTTGAACTTGTTTTTCTTTACATCTTTGCCTAGTGGCATCTTATCTATTTAAATTACATTGAATGGTATTTTACTCCATCTCACTATGTATATGGGTTTTATGCTTTGAATTATGAAATGTGTTATATATAGACTGCAAATGTCAATTAGTGAATAATTAGGCATGCCTAAAGAGTTCCGTTAGCTGTAGCCCCAATTTATTCTGGACCCTGGTCAGGTCCCCGTTTGGGTCCTTGCGATCCCTAATGTGCTCGGATCTTGTTTAAGATCTTTTATGTGAAAATTTTTTGGATAAAAATAGAGAAATGGCTTTTGACCATACCCACATGTACTAATGTGTTTACTCGCTATCCGCTATTATGAGTTTGCATGCATTTATGTGATTCTTATTTGTTGTGGAATTGTTTGGTTTCATAAGCGATATATATATATATATATATATATATATATATATATATATATATATATATTGTGAACTTTTACTTTATGCTATGCATGATGTATATTATTATGCTTTCGGTATATTATGATTGATTGTGGCATATGCATGTGTTTGCTTGGACGACCATTATGAATGGCCGTCCATATTTGTGTTTTTCCCGCTAAGCATTTTTGATTTGCAACGGCGTTTCATCCATGCAGGTGCGGAAGTAGTGGAGCTTTTGGGAGTGTTTTCGCAGGCTAGGCTAACACAGTAGGACTGCTTATTTGGGAAGATTAGATTTTATTTTTGTATTTCCTGTTGTATATCTTTTAGTTCCTCTTGTATCTATCTTTTTGTACTCCTTCAGCCATGTATTTTGGAATATTTGTAATTTTTGTAAAGGCATATTTGTAATGGCAATTTTTTTATTGAACCCTTGGTTTTATCAATGAAAGAATTATGAGAGTTATGTTTTAATTTCTCCTTTGTTATTTATTTTTTTATTCAGTTTTTATGTCTATGTTTGGTTGTGGTTTGCGTGGTGACACCCTTATCCATATGGGTGTTCATTCCCTTCACGGATGAGCTCCCTTCCATATGGGTATGGGTTGTTACAGTTAATGCAAGGGTATAGACAGATTGACTGCTCATAAGGCTCCTATGGACCTTATTAGAAAGAGAGGGGCAGAAGAGTTTAGTGGAACTTCTATGGATCCATCGGATGTGGCTGAGTTTTGGTGGGAGAGGATATGGAGGATACTACAAGAGAATAATTGTCCCTAGAATCAGTGAGTAACTTGTACAGTGTTATTGTTGCAAGGGATGGCTTATGACTTGTGGAAGCTGGTGTTTCGAAATCCACAGCGACCGATTGAGTTGACGTGGGACTTCCTTGTTTAAGAGTTTAAGAAAAAGTATGTCACTAGAGCTTATAGAGAAGCTAAGTGGAAAGAGTTTATAAGTTTAAAGTAGAGGAACATGAAGTGGGAGAGTATGAGAAGGAATTCATCGATTGAGCAAGTATGTGCCAGATATTTTGTTAACAGAAGACTCTAAATGCCGATGGTTTGAGGATGGGCTGGAACAGAGTATAAGAGGGCCCTAATCGGAGATTACTGTAATGTAGAAAGTGAGTTATTATCAAATAGTCTTGGCATCCATGAAGCTGGAAGAATTAGAGTTAGTGAAGCAAAGAAAAGAGCAAAAATGGAAAATACCAAATGGTGGTGTGGTTAGTGGCAAGAAGGCTCGAAAAGCTGCAAGTGGTCAAGTTACTCGAGGTTCGGTTCAAATGCCTACATCAATAGGAAGTGTTGTACCACCCTCTAGAAGAGGTAGTATTATACCAAAGTGCGAGCATTGTCAAAGATGTCATTGGGGTACATGCAGGAAGCTCACGGGAGCTTGTTTCAACTGTGGCAGTATGGAGCACATGCTTGTCACTTGCCTTGAGTTAAAAGAGAGCTTGGTCTCACAAGTGAGAAGAGGTAACGTGGATGTGTCGGAACTGTTAGAAGTGGTAGAGGAAGAGGTAGAGTTTCTCAAGCACCATCAGAGTCTGTGGTGAAGCCAATAGCTTCTGGTGGTCCCGCTCGAGTCTTTGCCATGATTAGAAAAGAGAAGGATGAGCCAGCAGGCTCATCTTGTAAGTTTGATATTTGTTTAAGTTTGTATTGTATAAAGTTGTTGGTAAGGAATAATATGATCTTAGGTTTAGTAGCATGGGAAATTTCAAGGATGAAATTCCTTTAAGAGGGGAGAATTGTAAGGACCCAAATTGTACCCTAGAAGGATTGTAGTGTTAATTGCACTACTAGGGTACAGGAGTAATTGTTTAAGTTTGAGTTTATGGGATAAATAAATAGGTAATTGAAAAGAGATTAAAGTTATTGAAAGAAAGAATTTTATTGAGGCATTAAATGGGAATTTGCCAAGGACATGACAAGTGGCATGAGGTGGAAGTGGCACCTAAGATCTACATGCTTATTTAAGGGGTTAATTTCTTTGGTGATCACTCAACTTTGTGCTTGTATAGATTTAGTCACTAAACTTCAATTTGTAACGAAAAAATAACTCACATATTATTTTGTAACTAAAAAATCACAATGACGAAAAATTGTGTTCGCCGGTAATCAGCGTGTGATCTGCATGGCGAAGTCCACTACCACATCAGAAATTTTACCACGTTCGATTAGGGTTTAATTTCTATGGTGGCCACTCAACTTTCTGTATTGTAACGATATGGTCAATAAACTTCAATTTGTAATGAAAAAAATAATCCATATATTATTTTACAATAAAAATATCATAATGACCCAAAATTGTGTTAGCAGGCAACTGGCTGTGACTTGAAATTATATTCTGTAATAGCTCAAACTCCTCATGTAGCATGGCAGAAGAAAGGTAGGCAAGTGCTATGGTGAGTGGAGGGTGCTACCACACGAAGACATAACATAATATAGAATAATAAAATTTCTTAGAACTAAACCACTAAAAACATACCCAACACATGCTTATAATGGCAGCAAACTATAACTCACACACAAGAAATATTACAACCCGACAAACTTTACATAAAGAACTTAATTACATTTCGAAACTCAATGAAAACTGCCTACTACAATTTCTATTGACTTGTTGGCCAAAGGTACAGCGGACCACACGAACCAAACTTCTATCACCATGACGGTGGTTGTTGATACGAGCACATGCATAAGCAACATATACATAAGCATGAAGCGTACCAGGTAGAGATACTACAGATTCATATCATCATTCTCATACAAAATCATAAGCAATTTCGTACACGCATCTATCTCATACATCCTAAACAGAAAATACTTTATTTCTTTTTAATTGCAAACACATCATGCGTATTCATCACTTACTTAAATTGTTTAATTAACCTTATAGTTAGTTATACTTCATAGGATACCAATATTGGTTTTACTAGTCAAAATATAAAGTCTTCGAAATTCCTATTATTACGAATTTTTTTCCAAAATCATGCTTACAACCGTATTGATATTTAAATCAAAACCTTTCATTTGTTCTAACCATTACATTGATCGAAACTAAAAGCACCTCAATCCTCAGATTTGGTTCGGCCTTGAAATAAATATTCCAATCTTCCTACGTATCTCGATTGTTGGGAATCAGAACCACATAGTTCTACCGAAAACCTTTATACATACATAATCCAGAATTAATACTAACTCATTCTCTAAATCCAGTTATCTATATCAAGCTTACCACTTTATTTTTCCTTACTTACTAATCAACATATAAATACCGTATTCATTGAGTAGCAACAAACAATGCACATAATTTTCTTACCAATATACTCACAGTAGTTATCCAGGCTAAGGTCCAGAAGGCAGATAACATATAACATACCTGTATTCTCATTTCAAACATGTAAACGAATATATATATTCATAAAGTTCATTGACTAAATAATTGACTATAGCAATTACACATACTTCAATACTTCTCTACAAGGACATTATATATATACAATCATACTTACAACTTTTAAACAGATTAATAATAATGCATTTTCCACATACAAATTCTTATGCAGTTAATATTCATTCATAAGCGCCTAGTAGAACAAACGTTATTTGCTACATCTCTTTTCATTTAACTGACATTAAATTAGGATATAAAAACACATGAGTACCCGAAGGTACCACACAATCTCATATAAGAGTCCACAAAGGATCCAGAAACACATAAGTGCATAAAGCACTAGCTCAAATGATATATATAAGCCACGGAAGCAATATATATCCACAAACACATCAAATGCTTATTCACATATCCTTTTGCAAATCATCAAAGAACTTATCAATTATTCACATTGTTTTATTCTTTTAATTGCCAACTAAGTCAAGGGGGTTGATAAAGGAGTGAACAGAATACATTAGGATACCCGAGGGTACAATCGAAAAGCAACATCTTTCATTTTCTCATTCGAAAACATTTTCACATTGGGGGATCTTAAACTAGATCCGTACACATTGAGGATCGCGAGGATCCAAATGGGAACCTGATCAGGGTCCAGAACCAAAGGGCCTGTAGCAACAGAACTCTCTATGCATGCCTATCTATCCATGACTTGACCGACGCAGGCTATACACATAATTATTTCCTTTAATGATACCCATGTTATGATACACCTTCTTAATAGTACATAATTTTATAGTGGTCACATAATAATCATGCATTTATTCATATTAATAATATTTATAATTTTCAGGAAAAATCATGTACATAATTCACTTAATTAGCAAAGTAATAGGTCATACAAAATATAACAGACAATAACTTTTTCGGACATAGTAGTGTCGCGCTCGCAATAGAAGAATGCAAGTTAAAAATCTCCTCGTTAGTTACTCTTATTCATTCAATTTCCATGCCATGAATAAATAAATCAAATTATTTTATCTACTCCATATATTCTATCCTAGTACACATCTCCACACACACAGACACACACACACACACACACACACATATATATATATATAATCAATTTATTGTAACATGAAAGAACGTGGCTTCCATTTCATTCTCACAATTCAAGACATCCAATCATTACTATAATAGCATAAGGTATAATTGTAAAGCTCAAAAGGAAGAATTAAGACAAAACATATCAAAAGAACAAAGAGAGGCAAACAAAAGAAAGGAGGCTATCACGAGTCGTGCTCAATATCATGACTCGTGACAGTTGCTTACTATCACGAGTCGTGACAATCTTCACGTTTCGTGATAGTCGTCATGACTCGGCCAAATTTACAACGCAGAGTGACTTTACACGGCAGTATGCAAGGTCCTTACCGCCTTGTAAAATCACGGACAAGGAAAACAAAGGACAAAATACGATCACACAGTGGTATGTCCATTTCCTACCGCTGTGTAGATCATTCCAAACCCAGAAAATTAAAGGAAATTAACCCAAACTCACAACCAAACTTCATCAAACCTCAAAATTTGTAAAGCACTACAAAATACTACTCATTCACTTCCAAAGGCATAGTCAATTACATTCATACATCCATTTACAAACGATCACACATAGAATTACAAATCAAATGAAATGCACAAATTGAACATCCAAAACCTCAACTCCTTTGCTCCTAAAAGCTTCCTTGCCTAATCTTGCTTGCTCCAAAACCCATCTGAAGTCTTTCTTAACCAAAACCTCATCAAACCCACACACATACACAAAACATTAATCTAGGGTTTTGCTAATCAAAGGAATAAAGAAAATCAAAACTTAAAACTTACCTTTCCTTAACAAACTCTTCACTTAAATCTCTTGAACTAGCAAAACACATCATCTAAATCTTGTGGCTTTGATCTAAGAGAGAACAAATGACATTGAAGCAAGAAGAGGAAGAAGAAGAAGAAGAACAACAACAACAACAACAACAAGAAGAATAAGAAGGGGAAAATGGGAAACGAGAGAGGGGAGAGCAAATTTTCTGCCCTCTCTCTCCTTCTCTCTCTTCTTTTATACTCCCTCTAATCTCCTTACCATATGTCACCTTGCCATTGGTCCAAATTAGATATTTATCTCAAATTCTCCTTTCAATCCCTCAACTCTCATATCCTTATACATTGATATTTATAACTTACTAATCCTTCACATTAGCCCACTTAATTAATTTTTATTCTTTCAATCAAGTCCTAATTCCATACTTTACAATTTTACCATTGGTCGCGCTTGCCGAAACTCTTACATTAATTCTTAAATTGTTCATTTGACAAACCTAACACTTCAACTTACATAACTTTAGTCATCACTAATCCTCGATATGCACAAATCCTTCTAGGGTACTTTTTGGGTTGTTACAATCCTTCCCTCCTTAAAGAATTTTGTCCTCGAAATTCTATTACATTCGAAAAATCTGAAGACTATACTCCAATGCACTATCATTCCAACAGATTATTTCCGTAACATCGTATAACACATACATTCTACACGTATAACACATACATTTCACTCATTCGTATACACTTCATTCTTAACATACTTACCTGCTTTTACTTAGTCCCATCACTACACTCTCAAACAACTTCTTTTTAATCATAGCCACTATACAAATCATAACTTTTTCTTATTTACAACTGAACTCAAACTCATAAAACTGATTTAAATAAATCTCATAATCCTCCTCTCATGAACTTACATTCAAATCAGTCACATCCATCAGAGTAATCATTACTTTAACCATCAATCGAAGATGAAAACATATATGCCTAACAAATAGACCATTTAACTTATAACTTCTTACTACATAATTTCGTAATACCTCAAATACACCAGGCACACATGCTACTTCTTGATTAACTTTGTCTATTTACACTTTACAATTTCTTGAATAATCACTATGCTCTTAAACCATATGCCTCATCTTAATCTCAAACACTCAACGTACACCCTATCAGCTTTCTCTATATTAGAAATGCATACACAAATGCTTTTCATGTATGATCAAAGGATGATGATGCAATGAGGATGTGATGGTTCATGTATGCAAGATGATGTAGAAATGAAATTAATGCTTTAACAATGTACTTTTCCCATCCCCATGTTTCAATATGATTATGTTCAAAAATTTTTAGGAGATAGCTGACGGACATACAGAGCATTACCAAAATCTCACAACAGTTAAGTACTCTTTAATTTCCAAAAACTAATCATCATATATCAATACTGTAATACCCCTACCCATACGTAGCATACTGTATGATAACATAGGCAGTATACGACGATGAGTGAGGAATGCTACAGGCGAAAACACGCAGGGAACATTGACAGAAACAGAATTACATATTCTGAACTACATAACTCTTTTTTTCTCAATACACAAGCATTCACATTATACAAAGGACAATCATATAATTGGCATCACACTTTTCATTAAAATCTTATTACATACCAAACACTTAAAACAACAATAATAAGGAATTTCATTACAAAAGCTGACTATAAACTCTAAACAACAACTACTATGAACTTGTTGGCCAAACTACTGCGGATTGTCCTCGGCGACACAACTAACACCAAACCTGCATGGATTCACACCCATGCTAAGCACAAAAGCTTAGTGGGGAAAAACACATAATATGGATGACCACTCACAATGGTTGTCAGTCACAACACATAGTAAATGTCCAAAACAAAATCAAATGAATATAATTACATAGTCCAATCACACTTAAAGATCTCATTTAATAAATACATAAAATTGATCATAAACGAAATATTTTAATCATAATCATCCATAAGGTCAAACAGAGTGACAATCCAAATTAATACATGCTTTTCAAGTTTTATTATTCATACTTCTCACGCCACACATATCATTATATTCAGCCAATAACCAATTCTTTCAAAAACAATTCCCACACCTTAAGGAGTCATGAGCAAGAAGCTAAAAGGCTAACTTCATATCCAAGCATATTAATGCATGTCACACATATAGTTATTTTCATTTAATCATTTTTTTCAAATCATTACATTACTTTCGTGTCATTTACTCATGTTAATATTTCATAGGAGATAATAAAACTGGACCATGTAGGCTTTCAAGGGTGTTATCACATTCTTGTACAAGAATCCATATGGGATCCAAAAACACACAGGTGCGCGAAGCACTAGCTCATGCCACATATATGTCACAGCAGACAATGTGAGCACATTCTTATTAAATGCTTAATCTCATACTTTCAAACAAGTCTTCACATATATTTATCAATTCACAACTTATTCTTCAATTCACATACTCTTATTCATTTAATGCCTGCTATGTCAAGGGGGTGGATAACGAGTAACACATAGATACCCGAAGGTACCAAAATCATTCTTTTCTTTTTGTTTCAAAAACATTTTCACATGGGATCTAAAATAAGATCCAAGACAGAAGGATTGCAAGGATCCAATACAGAAGGATCACGAGGATCCGATACAGAAGGACCGCGAGGATCAGATCGGGGACCTAATCAGGGTCCAAATCGTATGGCTGTAGTAATCTGAACTCTATAGGCATGCATATCTATCCATGACTCGACTAATGCAGGCTAAACACATACTTATTTCCTTTAATGATGTACATGTTATTTTCATTACTTTTTTAGAAGCGCATACTTTCATTGTGGTCACATAATAATCATACGCATAATTCATTAATAAACTAAAGCAATGGCTCATATAAAATATAACAAACCATAACCTTTTTATTACAATCACATCATAATTTTAACATATTCTTAAACATTCATTTCAATTATAGCTTATATGATATAATATATCCTAGTTTACACAACATGTCATATGCAACTCATAAGTAAAAACCCATGTCAAATAGCTCAACCACATACATTCATAGCATAGAAAGGAGTCGCGCTCGCGACCTTAGTTTCGATCACGACAGAAAGCTAGATTGCCTCTGTCACGCTAGTGATACCTGTCGCACTCGCGACATAGCCAAACATCACACGCTGCAAACCCCAACCAAACTCAATAAGGCTAACCAACTTGATCACACTCATATCAATTCTCAATTAATACAATATCACATATAAACATATTTGTTCTTATAATGTCCATACTAATTTCACAAACATTACTTCCACAATTATTCACTAAGCATAGATACTGATTACATACATTTTAATCCATCCTTAACTTTCCCTAATCACATAAGTAATATCAGAGATCCAGCCAAAACAACATCTTTTCTAAACAATTAAGTTTTCTATAATTTGGTTCAAACTTGGAAGGGTATTCCAAGCTTCCTACATATTCCAAGGAATGAGGAATCAATCCCCCCCATAGTTCTAAAGGTTCAAGGTACAAATTGGTAGTATTTTCACTTATACTTTACTAACATAACACGCCACGTCATTTCTAGATTATTCGGAGGTTTTGACTCATTAAGCTTTAAAGTATCTTAACAATAATTCTTATTTATAACCTTAGTTGCTTGTTTTTCTAAGTGACAACCATTTAATTATTCTTCTCTAAACTCTCAACATGTGATGGATAAGTTTTAGACAGTTCCAGGGAAGTTCGGATGCATTTCGGAAGGAAAAACATGTTAAAATACACAACCTAGAGGAGGGTAAATAAGGGCAAGAGTTCATGCCAACCATGGGGGAAAATCCTTGAATAAACAGGTTCTATTGCGCTCGCATCAAGGGTTGCACTCGCGATAGAAGCCTGCATCAAATGCCCAATGAAAACAGACTTCCAGGACAGCTTTCCACCTCCAACTTTGTACCGCCTAAACCATCCTCCAAACCTCATATTTAGCCAAAATGTTCTTCTTAATAAATGATTCCTATAATGTTAGCTTTCAAATACATCGAATCTCAGATCAATTGGTCATGTGAAACATCAGATATGATCTAAAGAACCTACACTGCTCTAGTGAACCCATCTAAGAAGAGATGACTCGGTTTTTAAAATTTTCGAGGATCCTAGAGACAGAATTTGTTTCCGATCCTTTAAAAAAAATTCTAGATATGTGAATTATGTTTCTAATGGAACTAATACAATTTGTACATCTATAACTCAACATACAACTAAAATAATCACTAAAGGTCTAGAGAAATTTGGGCAGAGTTTCCCCTGAAAACTCAAACACTCCAAACCAAAGCAAATCCACACAACCACATTAATACAAACAATTAAATTTAAAACAAAATACACATCAAAATAGCAACTTATCAATACATATATGCATACATATATATATATATATGAATTCACATCCAAGCATATAAATTTCCCAAACCTCATAAGTTCTTCCCTAATCATCCTCTTCTTCTTGTTTCAACTTGATTCTCCATGACTCCCATACTCCGCTTGTTAAAATCCTCAAATAAACCACACTAAACCCCACGTTACTCATCATCACCAAGATTAAAAATTCAAGCCCAAAGGAAAAGAATAAGGGAAAAGGGGTAAAATAACACCAACCTTACCTTAATCATGCCCAAAACTTTACTTGATTCATCAAATCCCTTGGCAAACCAAATAAACAAAGAAGAATAGACAAGAGAGAGGAAAAACGTGGCTGCCAAAATCCCAGCCAAAAGCAGTTGGTCTCCCTTTCTTTCTACCTTCTTAAGTTCTATCTAATCCCCAATGCTAAGTGTCACTTTCCTATAGGTCAATTTTAGTTTTTTATGCAAATTATCCCCTTTAGTCCACATAATCTCATTTAATTATACAATAGCACAATTCATAAATCTAATTCATACATTGGTCCTGTAACACCCCGCCATCCCCGTTGGAAGGATACCGGAGTGCCACGCGGGCAAACACATATAATCATATACATTTACACATGTATAAATAAATAAAAGAAAACCAAATGAGATTTATAGAAACTTTAAATCATTTAATAATAAAACCTGTTTACGAATAACATATATCAATATCGTTTTACAAAAATGGCTCGTATGCAATTACATATACAAAAAGAATACTTGTTCCTTTACAAAAGATTCATTTTGCTAATTACAAGCCATATACAAAAATAATTACAGCGGAAGACTTCAAAAATATATAACAACTTCATCCAAAAAGACTCCTAGTGGCCGACCTGCAGATATCAGACTCCAACCCGAACTCGCCACCTGCACGGGAAAAGAAGCCCGTGCTAAGCGATAACGCTTAGTGGGGAGGAACAAAACAAATGCACAATATGCATATACAATATTTATACTATACAAGCAATTAAGTAATCAATTCATAATTTCCCATCTTTCCAAATATACAATGCAAGGTGCATAAAATAACGTTATGTAAAATTCATATGCATCACATTTAACTCATAGCCTGATTAGTCTAAAACACTCTCTAGAAGTGGATACGGTCAATTGGATACTGATAGAACACAGTATCCCAAGCATATAGAGACATGAGTCTCGAACGTATAATTTTCATATAGAGACCGAGGTCCCGCTTTATTTCCATATAGATCCTAACAGGATCGAAACAAGGATCCAAACGGACCCGCATATAACATTTTTATCATATAGCAGCTGCACACACACACTGACCTAAGTAAGCGCTTACTTAACCACTACTATGACTATTCAGGCTCAATTGATACAACTCAACAATTCATACATCAAATCATGAGAATTTCATTAAATACTAGCTTATAAATCATGTATACTTGTATAATAATCAAATTCAGAAACATTTAAGCATATAAATATTAACTACAGGTGGTAATAAGAACAACTAGCTCATATTGAAAGAGTCCCTGTTAAATAAACTATAAACATGTAGATCATGTATATTAATTATTAATCATGTATACAAAACCCAATATTATGCAATTATTAAATACAATCAGATTTTAAAACTAATTAATCGTCATGTAGTGTAAAACCCTTGAAATCAGAAGTTAAAAATCATGCTTTTAAGAAAACAGGCAACTGGAGGAAGGCTGGTCACGTCGTGACCTCCAGTCACGTCGTGACTCCAACTTCACGCGAGCGCCAGGCAATCTCGTGACGCAGGCTTCACGCTAGCGCCAAGCAAGAACAGCAGGCAGTCACGGGGTGACCACCAGTCACGTCGCGTGACGCCTGTGAGAGGAGAGGGAGAAGTCGCGTAGGAAAAGGGCGAAAGTCACGGCGTGATGCTGCTTCACGCCACGTGACCTTCAGCAAAGAAGGATTCACGGCGTGAAGCTGCTTCGCGCCTCGTGACCTTCAACCGAGAAGGGGGTCACGGCGTGAGCACCAGTCACGTCTCGTGACCTTCTTCTCACACTTCTTCTTCTTCTCAAAGCCAATTTTCATAAGCCAGAAAACGTGAAAAACCAGAAGATTGCAAAAACAGAGTACAATCAAAACTCAAACCCCAATTTGTGCAAATCAATTTTCCAGGCAACAATGATGCAAATACGTACCTTTAGGTCTTCTGAGCACAATCAAAGAAATTTTCACTCACATTATTCACATTATCATATATTTACAGTAACAAACAGAGAGTCACAAACAACCCAGAATTTCACATTCAAAACCATGCATGTTCATCTCATTTACCTACTTTTCTACAGAAATCATATATATACACATCACATTACTCATGCAATTGACAATCAGATACATACAATTAACATTAACAATACAACAGCAATTAGGATCCAAAGAGGAGAAAGGACAGACACTCCCAAACCTGTTGAAGTCCAAAACAACGTCCACTGTATGCTCAATCCACTACCTTGCCCTTTCCCTTCTCCTTCCTTTTATCCTCAGGAGCTTGCAAACAGATTAAAACCACAATTCAATAACCAAGAACAGAATCTCTATAATAAAACCCAAAGGAGAAGAAAAACCACATGAAAACCAAAAGCCACTTACCTCTGGAACTTCTTTCCCAATCTCAAACCCCAGTTCCTCAACAACAACACTCACATGCAGATGGAAAAAAAAAGAACAGAAATGGAGAGGCAAGAAAATGGCTTACGTGAGAGAGTGCAAAAGAGGAAGAACCTCATCAATTTTGTTTTCCATAAACTAAAGAAGTTCAAACCCCTCTTTTCCCTCACCCACGCACACTCACCTCTTCCACTTGGCACACATGCACAATGACACAAATCACTTATTCTTCTTTTACCTTTTAGTCCTAGGCAAATTTCCTTTTACTCACCATACTAAAATCTTTAATTAAATACTTTTATATCCTTGCAATTTAATCCTCTTTCCTCTTATAAATTACCCAATTACCCTTAATTGTCCAATTAACATCATTGATTTCCAATTAGGCCACTTATGGGGTGTGACAGGTCCACATATAAATCCTTACCCCTTCAAATAAGTCCTAAATTAACACCTTACAAATTAGAATTGGCCGCACTTACCAAAACTTTTGCATTAATACCGAATTCATCCTTTCGGCACACCTGACACCACAACTCACATACATTCGGCATATTACTGATCCATTCTCAAAATTTAGCCTTCATAGTTACCTATTCCATTCTATTACATCCGTGTATACCAAAATGACCAAATTATCCTTGACTCTCTTTTCCTTTATTTTAATCATATCTTTTCTCCTACTTAATCACTCCAACCATCAAATTATACAGTTTCGATCACCAATATCCCTAGACATATACAAATCCTTCTAGGGTACATTTTAGGGTGTTACAATTCTTCCCTCCTTAAAGAATTTCGTCCTCAAAATTCACAAATATCGGATTATTCACATATCGTATTCCTTGTCACTACTACACGTATGCATTAACTATCCACTATTAAATAACTTATACATTTTACTCATAACTTATCACTTCTCATACACTACATCATTCACGTATCACATCTCAATATCCTTATAACAGGAAATATTCTTAAAAAGGTCGAATTCGAACTCATCAGAACTATCTTACCAAATCGAGTAAACTTTATCTCAAATAGTCACTACTCAATTCCTAACATGTATCGCAATTATAATCATATCATTAGTTGGGATCCAACATATGGGCTTCTCATTTAACATACTTACATATAAACATCGAGTCTTATCGCCATAATGTCTAATACCTAAAATTGCCAAACTACACAAATTATTATCTTTTTTCAGTGCATTGCCTATTAACTCCCTTAGTCACCGTTTCCTAACTCAACTTGCAAAATAATCTTTTCATCTTAGTTACTTATTCACTTTCTACACTAATCGTAGCCTATACTTTACATTTTCTCAACATCTCCACTAAATGATCTTGTACTCAAAGCACAGCCTGTCAGCCACTTTTAATTGAGTTAAATCATAATGCATGTCACATATGAATGAGGGATGTGAGTGAAATGAATGTATAATGATTTATGTATGCAAAATGATGCATATACGATTTATGCAGTGGCAATATACTTTCCCATCTCCATGCTGACACATGCTTATGTTCAAGTGATCTCAATTGAGATGGCTGACAGACGCACAGAGTGCCACCTATATTCCCAAATTAAAACCATTTACGTCCTTACTCTGCATTCCCTTTAAAATAAGAAATTATTTTCAGAATTCAAATAATACTAAGAGAAACTCCTTAACAAGATTTCTTATAATACTACTAATGCACATCTTTTATATCTTGCAACTGTAAACAATCCAAAGCAGACAGATCGCAATCCATCAGCTCAACACTTACTAACTTCACACCTAACTTGTTCAGAACTTATAATTTCTAACACCAATACAGAACGAGGACATCCGCTTTTGGCAATACAAAACTATACAGACACACTTTAAACTCCTAGTTGTCCAGAATTGACTAAACCTATGCTCTGATACCACTAAATGCAATGCCCCTGCCCATACGTAGCATACTATATGATAATATAGGCAGTATGCGACGATGAGTGAGGAATGCTATAGGCGAAAACACGCAGGGATCATTGACAGAAGCAGAACTACATATTCTGAACTACATAACTTTTTTTTCTCAATACACAAGCATTCACATTATAAAAAGGATAATTATATAATTTACATCACACTTTTGATTAAAATCTTATTACATACCAATCACTTAATACAACAATAATAAGGAATTTCATTACAAAAGTTGACTATAAACTCTAAACAACAACTACTATGGCCTTATTGGCCACACTGCTGCGGATTGTCCTTAGCGACACAGCTAACTCCAAACCTACATGGATTCACACCCATGCTAAGCACAAAAGCTTAGTGGGGAAAAACACGTAATATGGACGACCACTCCCAATGTTCATCAGTCACAACACACAGTAAATATCCAAAATAAAATCATATGAATATAATTACATGTTCCAAACACACTTAAAGATCTCATTTAATAAATACATAAAATTGATCATAAACGAAATATTTTAATCATAATCATCCATAAGGTTAAACAGAGTGACAATCCCAATTAATACATGCTTTTCATGTTTTATTATTTATTCTTCTCATGCCACACATATCATTATATTCAACCAATAACCAATTCTTACAAAAATAATTCCCACACCTTAAAGAGTCATGAGTAAGAAGCTAAAAGTCTAACTTCATATCCAAGCATATTAATGCATGTCACACATATACTTATTCTCATTTAATCATTTATTTCAAATCATCGCATTACTTTCGTGTCATTTACTGATGTTGATATTTCAGAGGAGATAACAAAACTGGACCATGTAGGCTTTCAAGGGTGTTATCACATTCTTGCACAAGAATCCATACGAGATCCAAAAACACACAGGTGTACGAAGCACTAGCTCATGCCACATATATGTCACAGCATACAATGTGAGCACATTCTTATTAAATGCTTAATCTCATACTTTCAAACAAGTCTTCACATACATTTATCAATTCACAACTTGTTATTCAATTCACATACTCTTATTCATTTAATGCCTGCTAAGTCAAGGGGTTAGATAACGAGTAACACGTAGATACCCGAAGGTACCAAAATTATTCTTTTTTTTTGTTCCAAAAACATTTTCACATGGGATCTAAAATAACATCCAAGACAGAAGGATCACGAGGATCCAATAGAGAAGGATCGTGAGGATCCAATCGGAGACCTGATCAGGGTCCAAATCGCATGGCTGCAGCAAACTGAACTCTACAGGCATGCCTATCTATCCACGACTCGACTAATGCAGGCTAAACACATACTTTTTTCCTTTAATAATGTACATGTTATTTTCATTACTTTTTCAGAAGCGCATACATTCATTGTGGTTACATAATAATCATACGCATAATTCATTTATAAACTAAAGCAGTGGCTTATATAAAATATAACAAACCATAACCTTTTTATTATAATCACATCATAATTTTAACATATTCTTAAACATTCATTTCAATTATAGCTTATATGATATAACATATCCTAGTTTACACAACATGTCATATGTAAATCATAAGTAAAAACCCATATCAAATAGCTCAACCACATACATTCATATCATAGAAAAGAGTCGCGCTCGTGACCTTATTCGCGATCACGGCAGAAAGCTATATGGCCTCTATCGCGCTCGTGATACCAGTTGCGCTCACGATAGTGCCAAATATCACACGCTGCCAACCCCAACCAAATGTCAATAAGGCTAACTAACTTGATCACACTCATATCAATTCTCAATTAATACAATATCACATATAAACATATTTATTCTTATAATATCCATACTAATCTCATAAGCATTACTTCCATAATTATCTACTAAGAATAGATACTGTTTACATACATATTAATCCATCCTTAAAATTTTTCTTAGCACATAAGTAATATCAGAGATCCAGCCAAAACAATATCTTTTCTAAACAACTAAGTTTTCTGTAATTTGGTTCAAACTTGGAAGGGTATTCCAAACTTCCTACATATTCCAACGAATTAGGAATCAAGCCCCATAGTTCTAAAGGTTAAAGGTATAAAATTGTAGTATTTTCACTTATACTTTACTAACATAACACGCCATGTCATTTCTAGATTATTCGGAGGTTTTGACTCATTAAGCTTTAAAGTATCTTAACAATAATTCTTATTTATAACCTTAGTTGCTTGTTTTTCTAAGTGAAAACCATTTAATTATTCTTCTCAAAACTTTCAGCATGTGATGGATAAGTTTTAGACAGTTCCAGGGAAGTTCAGATGCATTTCTGAAGGAAAAATATGTCAAAATACACAACCTAGAGGAGGGCAAAGAAGGGCAAGAGTTCATGCCAACCAAGGGGTTAAAAATAAAAGGAAAATCCTTGAACAAATAGCTTTTGTCACGCTCGCATCAAAGGTTGCGCTCGTGACAGAAGCCTCCATCAAATGCCTTACGAAAATAGACTTCCAGGGCAGCTTTCCACCTCCGACTTTGTATTGCCTAAACCATCCTCTAAAACTCATTTTTAGCGAAAATGTTCTTCTTAGAAAATAATTCCTATAATGTTAGCTTTCAAATGAAATAAAATTTAAGATCAATTGGGCATCTGAATCATCAGATATGATCTAAACAACCTACCCTACTCTAGTGAACCCGTCTAAGTAGAGATTACTCGGTTTTTACCATTTTTGAGGATCCTAAAGACAAAAATGGTTATTGGTCCTTCAGAGAAAATTCTATATATGTGAATTATCTTTCCAATGGAACTGATTTCATACAATTTTGACATCTATAACTTAACTTACAGCTAAAACAATCACTAAAGGTCCAGATAAATCTGGGCAGAGTTTCCCCTGAAAACTCAAAAATGTAACACCCCCAATACCTCCGGGAAGGAACATCTAAGTGCCACGCAATATCTTGGGCCAAACATACTACTCATATAAATATATATAAACTGTACATGTTACAAAAATTTTATGCTTAATACATATTCATCTTCGATACATATATAATGCAATTAACATTTACACTTCATTACTATACTTTTTTATATACATAATGATGTTACTCAAAACATAAGAAGCTCTATCTTATACAAAAAGATCATATACAAGCTCCTAGTGGCCATGACCTGCAGATGTGCACTCACTGATCTAATCCTGTAAACCTACATGGGAAAAACACCCGTGCTAAGCGATAATGCTTAGTGGGGATAAACAGAAGTAATAGGCTTCGAATGAAGTAACAAATATATCAAAGGCACATCATGTAACACCCTGTTCCCACCCTAGTAGTTTGAGCCTTGTGGTGTGTGTGGTTTTGTGTGTATTATTATGAGTATGTGTTATTTTTAGTATATGCTATTGTTTAAGTTATATTATTATGTATTTTCGAGTTTTGTTTGGGTGTTAGTGTTTGTATGGGAGTAGGGTGTGTTTTAATAGGGTTGGTTTTTGGTGTATGTGAGAGGATGGTAGTTGGGTGTGTCATGGGGAGGTCCTCTTATAGAAGGTGACATGTGGCAAGTGGAGGAGGATATTTTAGTGCAAAGAAGAGTGAGGGACAACTATTTTCCTTTGTCCCCTTCCCGTTTCTTCTTTTTCTTCATCTTCACGTTGCTCTGTTCCTCTTCTTTCTTTTCTCTTTGCTTCGTCCTAATTTCCCCCATTTAGCTGCATGTTTTGGTAATTCTAAGTTGGTTTGGGTAAGTGGTAGTTAACTCTTCTTCTTTATCCTCTTCTTCCCTTTTGAATTTGGTTATTTTGGTGTTTTGGCGTTAGAGTTTTAAATTTTGTTTTGATGGGTATTTTGTCTTAGAAATCCCTCCTAGAGAGCCTAAGGGCAAGGAGATAGCAAGTGGAAGCAGAGCCCCTTGATTGGAGCTTAGGAGTTTGAGGTTTGGGAATTTATGTACCCTTTTCATGCATTTTTTTGACCTTTGTATCTTTAATGGAATTTCTGAAAATTTGATGATTACGAGATTCATGTTAGTGTAAATGTTATGAGTTTTGTTTGATTGAGTTAAATGCCTTATTGATGGATTGTTGAATCAAATTGAGTTACCATGATCTTAAATATGTTTTGAGTGTGGCTTTGATGATTGTTGGCATATTTCTAGGTTTTTGTTATTTTACATGGGGGTAGGGATTTCCATACCGCTACGTAAATGTATTCTCGATTTATATTTTCCTGGTCCATCGAGTCACACGGCGGTCAGGAATTCCATACCGCCGTGTAATCGCTCTCTGGACACTGGAAGGAAATGTTTTCTTCAGCAGCCACATGAGTCGTGAAGGCTAGCATGACTCGTGAAGCTTCTTCACGAGTCGTGAAAGATGGCATGACCCGTAAAGCTCTCTCTTGTGGGCAGCATGACTCGGGCAGCAAGGCACGACTCATGAAGCTCTCTCTCGTGCAGCAAGGCACAACTCGTGAAGCTCCCTCTTGTGGGCTGCACGACACGTGAAGCCCTCTTCCTGCTTTGGTGTTTGGTCTTTCCTTACCATCGTGTAGGATGTCTCACATGGCAGTAAGGCTTGGTCATACCGCCGTGTAAATGCTTTCTGTCTTGAAATTTCTAACGTTTTGAATTCTTATCTTTTGTTTCATTTTAACTTATTTTCTGATCTTAATATTTATTTCGCATCATCTAAGATTTAAAATGATATTCAACTGTAATTATTCTTGCTTCATTAATTATATTGAAAGTTATGTATGATTATGATTTGTATTATACATGACCTCTAAGAGTCAACTTAGTGAATAGTTAGGCATGCCTAATAGAGCTTGTGTAGCTACAGCCTTCTGTGATTTGGACCCTGATCAGGTCCCCCGATCGGACCTTCGTAATCCTTCTGTCTTTGATCTTGTTTAAGATCCCATGTGAAATTGTTTTCAAAATAAAAAGAAAAGATTGATTTTGATACCTTTGGGTATCCATGTGTTAAGAAATATTGTTGGTACCCTCGGGTATCTATGCGTACTCGTTATCCACTATTTTGCATGGTAGGGTTTTCAATTTGAATATGTGATTTTAGAGCATTACAAAATGTTATAGCCTCATCATAATGTGTGAAGATGTGAACATGATACTGCAATTGTTGATTCATGTGTTGAATTATTTTATAAGATTTTGTTGTGCTATTTCTGCCATGAGCATCTAATTTTCTGTTGACGCTACTATGAGTGGTCGTTGTGCATTTGTGTTTTACTCACTAAGCGTTATCGCTTAGCACAGGTGTTTCATCGGTGCAGGTGTGGAAGATGTTGAAGTTTTTGGGCAGGGAGATTCGCATCAACAGGGCCAATACAACTAGGAGAGAGTTTTTGTAGTATGGGAAGATGTACTTTTTGTATATGTATTAGTACAAAGAATTTTGTAATGGAGGCTTCCTAATGTAACTCTATTTTTGTATTTTGGTCTTGGTAGCAGTTATGTATATGATCTTTTGTGCTGAGGCACTTTTGTATTTTGATATGTAAAGATTATAATGTAAATTAATAAATACCGTACTTTTGTTTTTAGTCTCTGTCTCTTGTTATTTTTTTTGAGAAATTTTATTTTATCCTATAATTGATGGATGATTAGAAACTTTGTTTGCTTTATATGAGGTTTGCGTGACAACCCTCATCTATCGGGGTCCTTCCTCCTCGAGGGATGAAGCTCCCTACATATAGGTAAGGGGTGTTACATTTTGTGGTATCAGAGCCAGGTTTAGGCATTTCTGTGCACGTGTAGGATAGAGTGTATGTTTAGTTTTATGTTGGCTTGATGCGGATTGTTGTGTATGTTTTGTAGTTAGATGGAGTCTGCTCGTGGATTACTTAAGGGGTTAGCCGAGAGTGCGAATCCCCGAGAGAAAGATCCGTCTATTTTTTTTATATATTCATGTATGATATAAGTTTCTTGAGTGTGTTGTCATGATTTGTGATGATGGTAGTGAGTGTTGACTCAAATGACTTATTGGTGCATGTGAATAGGTTTTTAGGTGAAAAACTGGTTTAGAATACACTTGACCTTTCTTCGGTTATTACACTGTTTTGGGAGTTTTAGAACTCCACATCATGCGATTCTTGAACTATTAGAACCATGAATGACATTACTTTAAATGTCTCAGAAATAGCCTTGGACAAATTCTCGCTCTAAGACATCGAAAAATTGATTACAAATGTAGTGTCCCTGTTGTGTCGGGTTGTTTGACCAGTATGGGTTGTGGAGTCCATATCTGGAGTTGTAGACATCCAATTGATGTGAAAATTATTTCATTTGAAATCTAAGACGTAGGAGAACATTTGTTAAGAAGACCACTATTCCTAAAAATGAGGTTTATAGGTCGGTTTATATGATACGAACTGGTGGTAGAAAGCAGTATGTTAGGGGAGCTGAAGCGAGTCTCTATCGCGAGCGCGACAAGGGTCGCGACCTCGCGACAGAAAAATATGTTTTGAGCCTTTTCTTCTCTATTTTTGAGTCTAGGATTGACCCGGATCAATCCCGTGCCTTTCCCATCAGTTATTATGCATGTTTAGGGTAATGAAATGACTATATAAGTAATTATCGTCGGGAAAAATTTAGGAGTATGCTTAAGATTGATGATTTAACTAGTAATCAATAATAGATATAACTCCATGAAGGTTGTTTATTGATGAGTGCTATTATGTATTGATCTCATGAATAACCTAAGCATGATGTACCATATGTATGAATGATGAATGGTAAATAGTATTGACATTATAGATTATATAAATGGATATTATTTGTGGCATGTTTTATCGAAATTAGTGATATGAATATTGGATTTATGTTGTTAATGATGTGTGGCTTGCTGGAGTTGAGGTAAGAGACCTTGGGATGTGTTTCGTGTGGTTGTGGATGAGTTGAGGAAGGAAAGATTTTGCAAAATTCTGCAGATTTTCGGAATCATGACTCTGTCGCGATCGCGACACTGTCGCGAGCGCGACAGAGACCGATGATTTGATGCTGTGCCGTCGCGAGCACGCGATGCTGTCGCGAGCCCGCGATAGCAATAGCTTGTCTGCTCTCTATCGCGAGCGCTACAGTCGTCGCGATCGCGACAGAGCACATTGTTGGCCTGTGCCATCGCGAGCACGCGACTTGTCGCGACCCCGCGATAGCAATACTTGCCCTCTGTCGCGATCGCGACAATATCGCGAGCGCGACAGAGCCGGGCCTTCTCTCCTTCCCGCGATCGCGAAGCCCGTCGTGCGCGCATCAGCGAAGAGACTATGGTCTCTGTCGCGAGCGCGACAGGGATCGCGAGCGCGACAGTTATGTTGTGTTGAATGAGTTTTCTTCGGTGATTCCAATGTTTGAGTTCCTAACTTATGATGCCTTTAGGTTTATTCTTTGACTATTTTATGAAGTATGTTAATATAATTGAATGTATTATGCATATCTATACTGATGATCTTTCTCTAAGATTATTATGCCTAAGTGTAAATTGTATAATACATGATTGACTTTATGAACTTATTCATATATCTCACCTATTGCTGATCATGTACAATGATATAAATTAAGTGATTTGAAGTATGATTGGTATGATGCATGACCTGCGAGAGTCAGTCTAGTGGATTGTTAGGCATGCCTAATAGAGTCTTTGTAGCTGCAGCGCCCTTTGAACGATTTGGACCCTGATCAGGTCCCACGACTGGTTCCTCGCGAACCCCTATCAGTGCGGATCCTCGCGATCCTTTTTAATGTGTTTGGATCAGGTTAAGATCCCTCATCAGTAAAATGCTTTTGTGACAAAATAAAATGATTTTCGATTAGTACCCGTAAGGTACTCTCTGGCCGACTTGTACCCGTAAGGTACTAATTAGTTCACTCGTTATCCACTATTATGAGTCAGCAGGTATTTTGATGGTTTGTTTTATTCTGCTTTGAAATAGCCATCACAATGTGATATCTGAATGAGCGAGAATCAGTTTATGTGTATATGAATATGACTTCGGGCTTCAGAAGGTAAATCTGTATTTAGTAAACATGACTTTTCAGTTAACATGATTATCCGTACTTAGCATGTGATTGGTTATTAGTTTCTGAATGCTTTGAAATGATTCGATCGATGTATTTATGTATATGAGTTAAGCATGGTTTTGATATGAATGTGAAGTGATGGGATTATGCCTTCAGTCTCCGTTATGGGAGTGTTTACAGCATGATATGCTATGTATTAGAGTTATGCGGCAGAAGTGTGGTGTTTTGGATGATTTTCTTGGGTATGTGGCTCTGCATGATAACACTGGTGTCGTGTTTTGGGCTATGACTGTTTTGACCCATTCCTGATATATGGATATGATTATATGTGTGAGTTCCCGAATGAATGCCTTTATTATGCAAATCTGTTTAGACATATGTTTTGTATATCCGCAATTGCCATTTGAATGTATTTTGTCTTGACGACCATTGTGAATGGCCGTCCATATTATTATGTTTGTTTTCCCCACTAAGCGTTATCGCTTAGCACGGGTTTTTTTTCCCGTGCAGGTGGCAGGTTTGCTTCTGTTCGAGTCGCGCATCTGCAGAGTCGGCCACATAGGAGTTAGAAGTGATGTATTTTGTTGAATTTCTGTAGCCTGGATTTTGTAATTCTGATGAATATGTATATGTAATAATATGTAAAGATAATTATATAATATTCTGGGCCATGTAAATATTTGTATAGTGATGTTTGGAGAATAACTTCTATTGTTTGCTTGTAAGTTTTCACAACTGTATGCTTTTGATTAGTGTATGCGCATTTGCGAAATATGCATGTCCAAATCTACTCCTCAAGTTTTAAATTCTTCCGTATTTTAGTATGCTTTGTCTCGCTTCAGTCCGGTAACACACCTACTCGTACGGCTTCCTACTCCCTTGCGGATGGGTTCGCCTATGTATGGGTTGGGGTGTTACAGGCCCCATGCATCATGAGGTGCGGGCGTGCGCTGCCCCTCGCGCGTGCTGCCCGCATGAGCTGCTTCGCGAGCGGCGGCGGGCTCCCAAAAACTTTAAAAACAAAATAAATAAATTTATTTACAAAGGAGTTTTTGACAAGGAAATTATAACTTCTAATCTTTTTGCCTAGGTGCAAGCATCATTTTCATCACTGGATAACCTTGGTCTTTGCTGCCTCAGGACTCGGTGTCTACAGTTGCCCCCAGTTTTGGGAAACATAGTGCATAGGTGCCTAGGTAAGCCAAAACTCAAAGAAAGAAAGAAGACACACTTGAGGCAGTTGTCTTTTCGGTCTAAATGAAGTTGTTACGGGTAGTTATCATCAATTTATCGATGTGTTAACCCTTGTCGCTTTGGTATCTATCCTGTGCGGTGTCTAGCCTGTTGGTGCGGTGTCTAACCTCCTCCGTTGCGGTATCTAACCTGTGCAGTGTCTAGCCCTAGCCGTGTCGGTATCTAACTTGTTGGTCTAGTCTTTAACCTCCTCTGTTGCGGCATCTAACCTGTGCAGTGTATAGCCCCATCCATGTCTGTGTCTAACCTGTTGCTGCGGTGTCTAACCTCCTCCGTTGCAGCATCTAACCTGTGCGGTGTCTAGCCCCAGCCGTATCGGTATTTAACCTGTTGGTGCGGTGTCTAACCTCCTCCGTTGTGGCATTTAACCTGTGCAGTGTATAGCCCCAGCCGTGTCAGTATCTAACCTGTTGGTACAGTATCTAACCTCCTCCGTTGCGGCATCTAACCTATGCAGTGTCTAGCCCCAGCCGTGTCGGTATCTAACCTGCTGATGTGGTAGTGTCGTGGTCGTGCTAACCTTTCGTAGAATGGTAGTGCCGCCATCGTGCTAACTCTTCTGAGGTTTGAAGTGGTCTTTGGTTGATTTGCCTCTTAAGAGGACTTAAAAGGATTTACTTCTTAAGAGGACTTTGAGGCATTTTGCATCTTAAGAGGACTTTGAGGGATTTGACTGTCCAGCACGGATGAGTGCCTATGTTGTGTTGAAGTTGTCCTCAACCCGCTTTCGTGCGTGTGGTCTTTTATTTGGACTTTTCCTACAAAGTTATGTGCACAGGAATATGTACAA
The DNA here is from genome assembly GCA_947683425.1 of Excoecaria cochinchinensis. NCBI lineage: Eukaryota > Viridiplantae > Streptophyta > Magnoliopsida > Malpighiales > Euphorbiaceae > Excoecaria > Excoecaria cochinchinensis. Next base: position 5,351,120 of record CANTUQ010000011.1, read on the forward strand.
GAAATTATGTGTGCATGTGAAAAGTTATATGCAAATGTTTGCAAATGAATTGTATGACATGAAATGCATGCAAAAATGAATAAACTAAGTTTTGAGTGGTTAAGGGTCCGTTGATGGTACAGCTTGGCCGCTCATGTTGTTTGAAGCCTTCCAAAGACCTAGAGAAGTGTTGTCTTGGTTTAAAAGTTCTGACCCGTAATCTTTCAAAGGGAACTGACCCGTGTGCATCTTTGGCCCCCGGTCAATGAGCATTTTGCCCCCAAGATTTTGACTCATGTCCTAAATTATGCATTACCTACTTGAAGGAAAACTATTTGAGCTGCCTTATCACTCCATGCACTGTTGGTCATTTGTTAAAGGTAGTGCGCCCCTTGTGGATTTTCACACTAGTTTTTCTTCTCAAAAAATGCATCCCTTTGGGGATTTTCACATAACCCTGTGGCTTCTTTTTGTCTGGAATGGACCCAACCCAATCCAGTGGCTTTTATTCATTTTTATTTTTTTGTAGGACAGACCGCCTGTTTCCAGGTTTTCACCCTGCCCTTTGGCCTAACTTTTGCTTAGAGAGCCTATTACAGTTTTCATCTCTAACGACCTTTTTTCTTCTTTTTTTTTTCTAACGGTTACATGGATTTCAATTTTCCTCATGAAGGTGCTGCATGATTTACTTAAGATAATGACAGGCAAGTCAGCTAAAGTGTCAGGAAGATGATAGCAATGGAGGCCGTATAGGAAAAGAGAAATAATGCGCTACTTTTCGTGCTGGAGCTAAACAATTTTGAGTTTGCGAGATAAGGTGCTCTGTTCATCTTAATATATCATGGCATAAATGAGTATGTTTCAGTCCGATTTCATCACACATGATCGTCATTTGGCATTAATCACAAAAATACCAGACCCTATCTAAACTCGAGATGGATCCCAAAAACATCAAACTCCTGTTATCAATCAGCCCTCTCTGGTTTTCATGATTGAACATTTTCTCGTAGCCCTTAATTTTTGCCCAAGATGCTTTTTTTTCTTTTCTTTCTTGGCAGGGCTCCTGATTTTAGCAAGGTCGCCTTTTTTCAATTTTCAACCTGCAGGGCATTTATTTATTATTTTTTTCTTTTTCTTTTTATTTTTTTTACCCTTTTCCATGGAACCTCCCTCAGTCTATCGGTTTGGATTTATTTCTTTTGATTCTCATCCATCCTCATTAGCTGGGAAGGCTGCTTCTCCTGACAGTGTTTTTTTCGTAGCATCAAAGGTTTTTTCTTAACCTTGTGCAAATTGGCTGAGACGATGGGTTCTTTATCTGAAACTTGAATGTGAAATCCCACACCTCGCTTTTGTCAGTTTTGGTGGCACAATTTCTGAAGTAGCCTTTGATGGTTGAGATTGGGTTGCAAGTTAGCCGCAGCTGGTTTAGGACAAAACTATTTTTTGCTCTTTGTTTTTCTTGTGTTTTTGTTTTTGTTTTTGGCCATTTTTTTGTGAAGGTAATGCCTTATTTATCTTGGTCCCCGATGGCTAAAGGTCAATCTTAATTGGCTTTGTAATAAATCTTTCAAATGGTTGGGGAAAAAGGAATTCTAAGGCTTAGTTCTAATGAGGTATTTCTTGTGAAGCCCAGAGTTTCGTTTGTTTAAGTCTTTTAATGATCGGAGTTTGACTTTGTTAGGCTCTATCGTATGCATCCTATATTATGAGGAACGGCGCTGTCTCAACAATGCCCTTGTCAATATCTTCTAGGTCCAGGCAAAGGCTTTTCTTTTTCTTTTCATTCTTTTTTTTCATTTCTTTTTATTTTTATTTTTCATTATCTCTCATAATATTCCTCTCTTCAAGAGTGATATCAGATGCCGATGGGATCTCAAGATTAAATAAGGCAAAATTAATTAAGTTAATATCAAATGTGAGTGACTTGTGGTTGCGATCATGCATAGTAAAATCATGAGAGACACAAGCAAAAAACCATTAATATAATTAATGTTAACAGTCCTGCGTACATAAAGATTGAAAAGTTCAACAATAAAATGAATAGCACATCTAATAGAAAATCTTCTCTCCTACTACTGGCTATGCCATGGCCACCTTCTAAGACTCTTCATTAGCGTCTTGAAATCCTTTTATGCCTTCTTCTTCTTATTTCTCCTCTCAGGGTCAGTGATCTCCTTGGAGTCAATAAGATCTTGGATCTTGTTCCTCAAAGTTCGACAATAATCCATCAAGTGTCCAGTGTGCCGATAGTAGGTGCAGTACTGATCATCTCTTTGCCCTAGCTATCCCTTATTCATGGATGGCTTGGGTGTTATTGACCTTAGCTTGCCCTCCTTTGTCAATTTCTATAATACTCAGGATAGAGACCAGCCTAGATTAGAATAGTACCTCTGAGCTTGTCCAACCTCAGCAGCTAAAACCTCGGTTGTCTTGCTACTTTTTATAACACCACCATACCCCCGGTAAGGAATATCGGGGCGCTACGTGGACACTTACGTATACATGTACATGCATTAGCGGAAGCGATAGCATAAACACATCCATTTAAAGTTAATTAAATACTACACTAGGGCCCACTTGCATGTTATATTAACTACATATACATTTGCAAGTTCATATACATTTACATATACATTTGCATGTACCTTTACTTGTGATTTTTCTACTTATATTACATAATGATGTTACTCAAAAATGTAAAGCTCTAACTCTTTATTATACAAAAAGGTATAGCAAAACTCCTAGTGGCCTTAACCTGCAGATGCCCGCTCACTGCTCCGAACCTGTAACCTACACGGAAATAAACATCCGTGCTAAGCGATAACGCTTAGTGGGGATGAAAATACTACAGAGGACTTCTTTACGAAGTCACAGATAAATCACACAATCATATATCTCATGCATATAACTCTTATACGTATATAGGTTGCATGCTTAAATATCAAATACTCTGAACTCACATATAAATAACATCTACTTTTTCACTTATTCATGTACACTACATCTTGTACATCTCATTTATTCAAATATACATTATCATGTAACCACATTCATGTCAATACACTCATGTAATCATGTACTTGTATACAGAACTGTAATGTACTTAAACATTACTTTCATGTACTATAGTTTTATTCGAAGCAACACTATAATCATCTCAAGTTCACTGCACAACATTTAACAAAACAAGCCTGAGTTCCTCTCACGGTGGATACGGGACGCTCTATAAAAAAAACATTTTCGGTAGACCGAAGTCACAAAACATTTTCATATATCTCTATTAATGACCATTCTCAGAGGTCGACCCGCTTCGCCCAAACGGGGCGGAACATGGGCAGCTGCTCTCGATAATCCCTTTATAAGCATGCTTATCTATCCACTATAACGGTAATCAGGCTCAATACCAACTCACACACTATACACAGACATCAACTCATCAACTAAAATTCAAGTGCATTTATCACATTCAGAGACATTTAATTCATATACAATCTTTATTAATCTTGTTCAACAACTAAAAGCATGTAACATTTAAATTCATTACATAAACATATAAATCATGCAAAGCAAGACAAAAGGAAACACTCTTTAAAACAAGTAAAACAGGTCGAGAAGGGGTTCTCTGTCGCGATCGCGACAGAAGACAGATTACATAAGGGTTCTATACTCTATACCAAATGCATTATATAACAATTCATATCACATGGCATAACATGGTCAACGCTAACCCTTATGCCGTAGCATTGGTTACATAGATAACTAATCCTATAATCATTTGATAACCCTAAACATGTAGAGTATAAATCACGGAAACATTCCGGGGTAATACGGGTTCATTCCGGGGAGTAAAACATCAACAAAATATACAATTTAGTCAAGGGGAAGGGTAAGGGGTTGACCCATGCCAACCATTGGCTCAAAATGAATAAAAAAGAGCTTAATATAGGTTGTTCTGTCGCGAGGTCGCGACAGAGGCTCCGCTTTGGTGCCTCACGAGACTGCTTTTTACCCTAAACTTGTATCATCTAAATGAACCTCTAAACGTCTTTTTTAGGCAAAACGTTATTCTTAACAATTGTTCTCTAGGATGTTAGATTTCAAATGGGATAAGTTTCAGGTCGTTTGGACATCTATAACAAAAGATATGATCTAAACAACATATACTGTTCCAGTGAACCCGCCAGAACAGGGTCACGTACGTTTTAATTACTTTTTGGGATACTTAGGTCTAGAATTAAATCAAGCACCCTCTTAGACATTTTTAGATACGAATCTTATCTTTCCGATGCAATTGGAATCACCACAATTGGAGTCCTATAACTTTATTTATAATAAATACTATACACAGGGGTCTAATGACAAATAAGCAGAATTTTGCAAAATCAAGCTCTATCATCAACACAAACACTCAAATGATCAAGTTACATACTTATAAACATATATACACATGTCATGAGCACTGAAAGCAATCAAAATGAACAATAAACCAATATACACTAAAAGAGCAATTGAGCTAGTTAAAGCTCATCATATACATCTACATCCAGTCATGGTTCCTTTTAAACACATATCACTCAATCACATGCCGGGAAAACAAAATCGCACTCGATCCCTACCTTAGGTGGCTTAACCGCTTCTCTCTAATCGATTCAGAGCTTCTCCCTTTCCCTTCACTAGCCTCTTATCCACATCTTTCACAAATCACATAGAAAACACTTGGGTTACTCTTCTTTTTACTTTAAATCAAAAACAAAGAGAAAAAGTAGGTCAGATCGGAAAACAAATTAAGCTAACCTTCTGAAGAGATCTAATCAAGTCTTATAATGCTCTCTATAAGCCACCTCAAATGGTTCTTTCAAAGAACTAAGCATGTGAAAAAGAAAAGGAACAAGAGAGAGGCAAAACAAGGTGATCGGCTGACCCAAAAAAAAAAGAAACTAAAGCAAAAGAATAAGAGGGCCAAAACTCACGTAGAAGAAGAAAAAAAGAAGCAAATGGTCAATCCTCATCCTCTATTTACTATTCAAATTAATGCCCACTTACTTTAATTAATTCATGTATATCTCACTTTGACTCTTAATTTCATTTTTAATTTCTTTAGTCTTGCCACATGTCACTCCCCTACAAAGCCATGTGTCACTCTCCTATAACCCACACTTAAGTCTCTTGCCAAGTGTCACCCTCTCAAGTTGCCATGTGTTAACACCCTACGATGACACTTGTCACTCTTCTACGATGACACTTGTCACTCTTCTATGATACCATGTGTCAACTCCCTACAACTCCAAGTCTCTTAGTCCCACTTATGCACACATCTCGCGAGGGGGTTCTGTCGCGCTCGCGACACTTCTCGTGCTCGTGACAGAACGCTCACGCCTGCACCAACCAGCTGAAGTTCGAAAACCGCTGGAGGGCTCTGTCGAGCCCGCAACACTTGTCGCGCTCACGACAGAACTCTCGTACATAAACTTACCTTTTTCGAACAAAACTCCGTAATTCTTCTAGGGCCACTTTGGGGTGTTACCCTTCTATTATTACTACTCCCAGCACCACTTGATTTGTACCCTGATTGGTTCCCGAAGTTACTTTGGCTTGCTTTTTTTGCCAGATACTCACCTTTTGCTTCGATAGCTATGTCCTTCGGAGACTCTCAATCTTTGAGCCCCTTCATCTTTAGCCCTTCTGATATGAGCTTAATTAGCTCATAATTAAACTATATTTTATGGTTATAAGTAATGTTTTAAGTGTTTTTATTTGTAGGAATTAGGTATGTTTTATGTGTTTTGTTAAGTTTTGTGTGTAGGAGACAAATGGAGAAAGTATGGAGTTAATGGAGAAAATATGGAGCAAAATGGAGAGAAGAAGAAGAAATGAGCCAAGGCAGAAAAGCCTCTGTCGCGATCGCGATGGGAGGCGCGAGCGCGACAGAGCGCACTAAGAAGAAGAGAAGAAAAGAAGAGAAAAGAGAAGAGAAGAGGAGCTGTCGCGACCAAGGGAAGACGTCGCGAGGTCGCGACAAGGCGCGGAGAAGGCACACGTGAGGAAAGGCGAGCGCAAGAGGAGGCGTGATCTGTCGCGACGTCGCGACATCGTCGCGATCGCGACAGAGGGATCCGTTAGACACTAAAGTTCAAATTTGAACTTGAAAAGTTGTATCTTTCCTCCAACAATTACAACCTTTGTAGAAGGGCATCTGAAGGGGCATGAGCTGATGTTATAAATACTGATTTTAACTGTAATTTAGAAATGTTAGACTTAGAATTGAACATTTGAATATTTTTTTGCAAGTTAGAATAATTTTCTTTAGTTTTTCTTAAGTTGAGTTTATGTGTTGAAGAGAAGGTATTATACAAGGAAGAAGACTACAATTGGTGACTTGGAAAGGGTTGAGAAATCTCCTTCTTCAATTCTTATCTTTTAATTCTTCTTTGTAATTTTTATGATGTAAATTCTGAACTTGAATGTTTATATTAAATATTTTATTGTTCATATTAATTCAAGTTTTCTTAATTGTAGAATTTCTCATTAATACATTATTTATGATCATTATAAGTTTGAGTTTAATTGAGAAATAAATTTGTTCTTACAACTAATTGGAAATTCATCATTAAGATATTGTTTGAGAAATCATAATATTGAAATGGTTGCTATAGGTTGTGTTTTATTCCTAAGATTTACATGTATAATCATCTAGTTCTTAAATGAAAGTTTGGAATTAGACTTGTATGTGTATGTTTTGGGCAGTCTTACTTATATTGAGAAAGTAAGTAGAAAATTTATTCAACTTGGCTTACAAGAAAAGAATACTAAAATCATTAAGAACAATTAATTCAAGTTCCATCTTTATATCTAGCATCATTAATCTTTTCTATCTTCTTGAATTCACACAAACCTGATTTAGTTAGGTTACATGTTAGATTAATTTAGAATCATTTTTCCATCAATTAATCATTGTAAATAAGATTAAAATCAATTAGTAATAGTGTGTAACACGTTCCCTATGGGATCGATATCTAAAGTACTATTTCGGTACACCGTATACTTGCGGTATGTTGCATCATTAGAAAAATGCACAACAAGTTTTTGGCGCCGTTGCCGGGGACCGGTTGTTTGCCATTATAAAAATTGATTTATGATTTTGGATTACAATATTTTGTTTTGTTTTAATTTGTTTATTTGTTTAAATTAATTTTGTGTTTTGTATTTGTTTTACAGGATTTTGAAAGTTCATGCCTAGTACAAGGAGTTCTTTAGAAGAGCTTGAGCCTATAAATCCTGAAATTGAGAGGTTTTTATTAAGTAACCGAAAATCAAATAAAAAGAAAAATAAAAATAGAAGATCAATTGTCATGGCTGATGAAAATCCACCACGATTGATGGACTTTGCCACACCTGCATTGAGTGGTGCTCAACAAGGAGTGGTAAGACCAACGGTAAATGCCAATCAATTTGAAATTAAGCCTTCATTATTGCAAATGATTCAAAATAGTATACAATTTTATGGTTTGGCAAATGAGGATCCAAATGCTCATTTGGCAAATTTCCTTGAAATTTGTGACACCTTTAAAATAAATGGGGTTTCAAATGATGCAATCAAGCTTAGGCTTTTTCCATTCACATTGAAGGATAAAGCAAAAGCTTGGTTGAATTCTTTGACAAGGGGTTCTATAACTACTTGGGACCAATTGGCCCAAGCATTTTTATCAAAATATTTTCCCTTGGCCAAAACCGCAAAAATCATAAAGGATATTACTACATTTGTGCAAAATGAAAATGAGTCATTATATGAGGCTTGGGAAAGATTTAAGGAATTGCAAAGGATGTGTCCACATCATAACTTGCCAAGAGAGCTGTTAATGCAAACATTTTATAATGGAGTTAATCCTACCACAAGAGGAACTATTGATGCTGCTGCTGGAGGTTCCTTGATGAGGAAAACTACTGAAGCGGCGTTTGAATTATTGGAGGAGATGTCCATGAACAACTGCATGTGGCCTACCGAGAGAAGTAGAGATTCAAATTCTACTAATGTGAGAGGAGTTCATGCACTTGATTCAGTAGTTGCATTGCAAGCACAAGTGGAAGCATTGACTCACAAACTCAATAATTTTGGTATGGGAGGTAGTCAACCAAATAGATGCAATATTTGTGGACAACAAGGACATCCAAGTGAGGTATGCAATTTAGGCATTAATAGTACGGAGGAGCAAGTTAGTTTTATTCAAGGGCAAGGAAGAGGTAATCCATTTTCCAATACATATAACCCTGGATGGAGGAACCATCCAAACTTTTCATGGGGGAATAGTAGTAATCAAAATAAAGGAGTAAGTTTTCAACCACCTCAAGATAGGTTTGGGGCCTTGGAGGTTAAAATGGATAGGTTCTTAGAAGGGATTAACATGAAATTTAATTCACAAGAGGAGAATCAAAAGAGGCTGGAAAATAAGTTTGATCAGATCACAAAGAATCAAGCCTCATCCATTCATAACTTAGAAGTGCAAATTGGGCAATTAGCAAAGGCTTTACCTTCAAGATTACAAGGTACTTTACCAAGTAATACGGAGGAGAACCCAAGGGAACATCTAAAAGCCATAAATTTGAGGTCAGGTAAAACTTACACCAATGAATTTGTTATTACTAACAAAAATGGAGAATTTCAGGAAAATAAAGGGAAGAATGAGTCTTCTGTCGCGAGCGCGACACCTGTCGCGGTCGCGACAGAGGAGAAGCCAACCAATGTTGCAGGCGCGACACCGGGCGCGATACCAGAAGTGAGCGCGACAGCAGGAGGAGAGTCTCCTGTCGCGATCGCGACACCTGTCGCGGTCGCGACAGAAGGGGCATCTAAAGCAAATTCTTCTAAAATTTTTCAACCTAGTCCACCATTTCCGCAACGCCTGAAGAGACAAAACCAAGATAAGCAATTTCAATCTTTTATGGATAAATTGAAGCATTTGCACATTAATTTGAATTTTATTGAAGCCATATCACAAATTCCTAACTATGCAAAATTTCTAAAAGAATTAATTTCTAAGAAAAGAAGTTGGGAAGATATATCCACTATTGCATTAACTGAAGCATGTAGTTCTATAATCACAAATAATTTGCCTACAAAACTTAAAGATAATGGTAGTTTCACCATTCCATGTACCTTAGGGGATAGAGAGTTTCCTAAGTGCCTATGTGATTTGGGGGCAAGTATCAATCTTATGCCTTATTCAATCTTTAAAAAGTTGGGTTTAGATTATGTTAAACCTACTTCCATGGTGTTACAACTAGCTGATCAATCTATTAAGAAACCATATGGAATAGTTGAAGATGTACTTGTAAAAGTGGATAAATTTATTTTGCCCGCTGATTTTGTCATTTTAGATTTTGCATATGATGAAAAATGTCCCTTAATATTGGGTAGACCTTTCATGAGGACTGGTAGAGCTTTAGTTGATGTCTATGAGGGCACATTAGTTTTAAGAGTAGGGGAGGATAGTGTTGAATATCACATGGAAAAGGCACTAAAATACCCAATGGATGAAAATGTGTGCATGAAAATAGATGTCATTGATGCATGTGTTGTGGAAGTCTTAGAAAATGCAGATGAAGAGGAAGTCCAAATGGAAGAAGAAGTTCATGAAGAGGTAGAGCAAGAAAGTGTTAGAAGTGAACCTCTTATTCGTAATGAAGCACCTTTACCACCTTCCATTGAAAGTCCACCAAACGTTGATCTAAAGGAATTACCTAGTCATTTGAGGTACGCCTTTCTTGGATTAAATCATACTTTGCCTATTATTATTTCTAATAAACTCAATAAAGAACAAGAGCATGCATTATTAGAAGTTGTTAGAAAAAGGATAAAAAGCATTGGATGGCAAATATCTGATTTGAAGGGTATTAGTCCTAATGTTGTCATGCATAGGATAAATATGGAAGATGATTTTAAACCAAAAGCTGATAGACAAAGGAGGCTTAACCCTCATATGAAAGAGGTAGTCAAAAAGGAAGTTATTAAATTACTAGATGCTGGAATCATTTATCCTATTTCGGATAGTGATTGGGTGAGTCCAATACATTGTGTTCCAAAGAAAGGGGGTATGACCGTAGTAAGGAATGAGAATGGAGATTTAATTCCAACTAGAACCACCACAGGTTGGAGGGTATGTATAGATTATAGAAAGCTTAATTTGGCCACTAGAAAGGATCATTTTCCTTTACCATTCATTGACCAAATGCTTGAAAGAATTGCTGGCCATTCTCATTACTGTTTTCTTGATGGATATTCAGGGTATTTCCAAATTTTTATTTACCCTAGTGACCAAGAGAAAACTACATTTACTTGTCCTTATGGAACTTTTGCTTATAGGCGAATGCCTTTTGGGCTTTGTAATGCCCCAGCCACATTTCAAAGATGTATGACTTCCATTTTTGGAGATATGATAGAGGATATAATGGAGGTTTTCATGGATGATTTTTCTGTTTATGGGGATTCATTTGAGCTTTGTTTACAAAATTTAGACAAAGTATTGGCTAGGTGTGAAGAGACTAACTTGGTTCTTAATTGGGAGAAATGCCATTTCATGGTAGATGAAGGAATAGTCTTAGGGCACAAAATTTCAAGTAGGGGTATTGAGGTTGATAGAGCAAAAACAGAATTAATTGAGAAATTACCTCCACCTACTACAATTAAGGGGGTTAGATCTTTTCTTGGACATGCTGGATTTTATAGAAGATTTATAAAGGATTTTTCTTTAATTGCTAAACCCTTAACTAATTTATTAGTTAAGGATGTTTCTTTTGAATTTTCTATGGAATGTATGCATGCTTTTGATACTTTAAAGAAGGCCCTAATAAGTGCTCCTATAATTGCTGCTCCTAATTGGGAATTGCCATTTGAAATTATGTGTGATGCAAGTGATCTTGCTGTGGGTTGTGTATTAGGTCAAAGACATGGTAAGAATTTGCATGTGATCTATTATGCTAGTCATACTTTGTCTCCTCCTCAAGTTAATTATACAACAACAGAAAAAGAAATGTTAGCTGTGGTGTATGCATGCGATAAGTTTAGATCTTACTTGTTGGGTTCTAAAGTCATAATCTATACGGATCATGCTGCATTGAGGTATTTATTTGCAAAGAAAGATGCTAAACCTAGGTTGATTCGTTGGGTATTGTTATTGCAAGAATTTGACCTTGAAATTAAAGACAAAAAGGGAAGTGAAAATCTTGTGGCTGACCATTTGTCTAGATTAGAAAACAATGAACAAACTTTAGGTGATGGTATTGAAATTAATGAATCATTTCCGGATGAAACCTTGATGTCAATTTTGAATATGCATGAGCCTTGGTATGCTGATTTTGCTAACTATCTTGCTGCTGGAATTGTACCTGAAAATTTGACATGGCAACAAAAGAAAAAATTCTTTAGTGATGTTAAAAATTATTTATGGGAAGAACCTTACTTGTTTAAGATATGTGGGGATGGTATAATTCGTCGTTGTGTAAGTGAGGAGGAGTATCAAAACATTTTGATGCATTGTCATGCTGCATTGTATTCGGGTCATAATGGTGCCAATAAAACTGCATCTAGAGTGCTTGAATGTGGATTCTTTTGGCCAACTTTATTTCATGATGCAAAAATGTATGTAGCTAAATGCGATAAATGTCAAAGGGCTGGTAATATTGGGAAAAGAGATGAAATGCCTTTGAATAATATATTGGAAGTGGAAGTGTTTGATGTATGGGGGATTGACTTCATGGGTCCCTTTCCCACATCTTTTGGTCAAAACTATATTTTGGTTGGAGTTGACTATGTATCAAAGTGGGTTGAAGCCAAAGCTACACCAACCAATGATTCAAAGGTGGTGATAAAATTTTTGAAGAAGCTTTTCTCAAGATTTGGAGTGCCAAGAGCCATCATAAGTGATGGAGGTAAGCATTTCATTAACCGTTCTTTTGATTCTTTATTGCAAAAATATGGAGTTCATCATAGGGTAGCTACACCATATCACCCACAAACAAGTGGTCAAGTGGAAGTGTCCAATAGGGAGTTAAAGTGGATATTAGAAAAAACAGTCTCTACTTCTAGAAAGGATTGGGCACATAAATTAGATGATGCTTTGTGGGCATATCGAACTGCATTTAAAGCTCCAATTGGAATGACACCATATAGGATGGTTTATGGAAAAGCATGTCATTTACCTGTTGAATTAGAACATAAAGCATATTGGGCCATTAGAACTTTGAATTATGATCTTAAAGATGCAAGTGTCAAAAGATGTTTACAATTGAATGAGCTAGATGAATTGAGACTTCTTGCATTTGAGAATGCTAAGATATATAAAGAAAGAACTAAAAAGTGGCATGATGCACATATAAGAATTAAAAATTTTAAAATTGGGGACAAGGTTTTATTGTATAATTCTAGATTGAAACTCTTCCCGGGAAAATTGAGATCAAGATGGAGTGGACCTTTTGAAGTTACACAAGTTTTTGATCAAGGGTTTTTGGAACTTAAAAATACTAAAAATGAGTTATTTAAAGCCAATGGTCAAAGATGTAAAGTGTATTTGGAGGAAACATTTCATGGAAGGGAGGTTTCATTTCTTTCCTTAAAAATGATTTGATGGTTACTTGGTTTAAATTTTCTTGTTAATTGTTTTATTATATGCGTGATATTTATATGTCATAATGTTGTTATTTTTGTTCCACAGATGTTTTTCATATGTCAATTTATTTTATATACTTTTGTGTGTTGTTTGTGAAAGGAAAATAAAATGTGATTTTAAAAATTCCTTTCTGTCGCGAGCGCGAACTTGTCGCGAGCGCGACATAATAAGGAAAGGGTGTTTTAGACTCCATCGCGACGGCGCGACAGATTGAGTGATCGCGATAGTTTGATTTTTGATTTATCAAAATTACATTCTGTCGCGATCGCGACGTTTTCGCGATGTCGCGATAGAGCGCGGGAAAATTTGTCGCGATGACGCGACGTATAACGCGATGTTTAAAATTTTTCATTTTTCATAATTCCTTTCTGTCGCGATCGCGACGATGTCGCGATGTCGCGATGGCAACCGGATAATTTTGTCGCGATGACGCGCCGTTTATCGCGAAATTCAAATTGTTGATTTGCTCTCTGTCGCGATCGCGACATTGTCGCGACGTCGCGACAGAACGCGGAATTCGCAATTCTAGGTCAAACCAACCGTTAGACTCAGATTTAATTCCTTAAATTCTCTTTTATCTACCCTAACTACTCTCTCTTTTTCATTTTCTCTTGCATTTTCATTATCTTCTCTCTCCTTTCGTTTTTATCTTTTTAACTTCCTCCCGATTTTTTCTCTAACTTCTTCATCTCACCTCCGTATTTCTTGTTCTTAAGACTCCTGTTCTTCTTCTACTTGTGTTTCTTTTTGTTCTTTGTTTGATTCAACCAACGGTAAAGTGATTTCACAATGGTAAGAACAAAGCATGTTGGGGACAAAAGCCAAGGGAAACGCCCAATTGGAGAAACCAGCGCTCAAGGAGAGGAACCCACGCTTGATTCTTTGATTCTTCAAAACAGGTTTGAATGCCCTTTTAAAATTTTTTCTGAAGAAGAGGGTGTGAAATTTGCCTATTTTGCTAAAAAATCGTATGTGGGAATGTGGGGTTTAGATTTTGCTATTCTGAATACCATGGGTTTAAATGAAGAGATTAATAATTTCCTGAGATACATGAAATGGGGGAAATTTATTACGTACTCTTTACCTGTTAGAAAGGAATGGGCTTTAGAATTTTTTGTTACATTAGAGTATGTGGATAAAGGTAGGGATGCAATGAAATTTAGGCACCAGGGTATTGAATATACTTTTACCATTAATGATTTGCATAATTGGTTTGGTTTTCCTTTGAATGGTAAAAGATTTGATTCCCATATTTTCCATCCAACACCTGTGTGGAATAGATTATCAGGACTTGACAGGTTTAATAACAAAAATTCTACTAATAGGCAGATAAAGGACAATGCTTTAATGATTTTTCATAAATTTCTTTGTCATGCCATGTTTGGTAGAGTAGAGAGTACTAAGGTCCAAACAAAGGATTTGTTTGTTTTTGATTTACTGCAATCTAACAAAACACCTGATTCGATTGATTTTATACTTGATGGCCTTTATCATGCGTCTACTGCCCGTAGTAAATCTGTGGGTATGTGTCATATGGTAACCGGTATTATTTTGGGATGTTTGGGAGATTTGCATAATTTTGTAATGGAAGAAAAAGAAACAATTCCTTTGTTGGATGTGGTGTATTTGCGTAGAGCTAATATTTTAACTAAGGGAGCTTGGCCCCCAAGGTTTGTTGATAGATTTGCAGGTGAACCAAGTCGAGCTGACCCACATATGCCTGGCCCAAGTGTGACCCATGACAGGACACGTGAATCAGCCTCTGCAGCTGCAGCTCATGACTCCTCAGGTGAGGACGAGGCTGCTGTTGGAGCTGATGATGCAGGGAGGAGGAGTACTAGAGGAGCTGCTGTGGATATTGAGCCTATTTTGCATCGTTTGGATGGTATTGAGGCCACCAATCAGAGTATGGCAGCTAGGATGGATGTGCTAGAAACGGATGTGAGGCATGTGCTGAAAAATCAAAAGTATTTGGGGCGCAAGCTCGTAAGTTTCTTCCGAAAGCAGAATGTCGAATTGTCTCCAACTCCGCCAAGCTCTCCAAGTGAGAGTTTCTGAAGTTTGTCTCCTATACTTTTCTTTATTTATTTTGTTTTTGTTTTTCCTTGTGTTTTTCTGTTCATTTGTTATGTACTTTACTCCTTTTTACACAATGAGGACATTGTGTCCTTTAAGTGTGGGGGTTGGATATGTATATATAGTTTTATGTGTTATTGTGTAGTATAGCTTGTGTTTGCATGAACTGCTAGATTTAGGTATGTATTGTTTTAGATTATTTTAGGTTGTTTTACAAGACCATTTTGTTTTGGAGCTTAGTATTTGATGAATATTTGAGAATATAGCCATGTATAGTTTTTATGTTTTTGACCATTAGTTTAGATAGTAACTTTTTGACTATTTTCATTATTTGTTTTCCTTTAGCTTTTTGTTGTACATAGTGAAGGGTATGACTTAGCAAAACATTTTGGTGTAGGTTCTTTTTAAGTTAGATATCTTTTTATATGTAAATTAAGATTGTTTTGCCAACTTATTGCCTATTATAGTTTAACTATAGCCATGTGAGCTTTTGAAGCCTTATACACAAATTCTTCTTGTATGAGAGCCTTATTATGCCATATCCTCTAGAACTTGTTTGTGGTAAATTTCGAGATTACATTTTAGTATAGGATGTACACGGGATATGATAAGGGCATTTAGAATGAACCTATTTTGGCTTTACTTTTAAATTCCTTACCTTTTGACTTTAGGTAGCCAATTTTGAGCCTATATCTGTTTTTCTTGTTTAACATACTAATAACCAAACTTTTGCTCAAACAAGGCCTAATTTTTTTAGCTTATTACCCTATTGTGGAGGGATTAGGATTGATATAGCATGGGAGATATATTTGTTATTGAAAAGCATGAACTTAATAAAAAGTTGCAATTGCAAAGTCCTTCTTTTCAAAGTTAGAATTTCAACTGCTAGTAGAAATAAAATAAAAGAGAAAAATGGGATTAGCAAGATGTACATCTAAATTACTTATGTGAGGGATGGAGCATTAAAATGCACCCACACTAAATTCTCTTGCTGTCCTAAGAAGAAAAAAAAAAAAAAAAGGGAAAAAATAGTAAGTATAAATTGAGAGCTAGCAGCCAATTTATATTCTTAAGAAGGGACTTTGATTAAAAATATCATGCTTATTGCTATTTGGTTAAATCTCCTATGTTATATTGATGTTTTTCTCTACACAATTTTAGCTACTTAAATCCAAAAGTTCCTACCCTAACCTAAGCCACATTACAACCCTTTTAAGACCCTTTGATCCTCTTTACTACCTTTTACTAGTAGTGGAGATTTTTACTACTTACAAGCTTATGGTATGTAATGGCATAATCAAGGAATGAGGGAAAACACTAACCTTTATACACTTGAGTGATTGAGTTTTTATCAAAATAAGTGTTGAGTGAAAATTATCTTAGGCAATGCTTTGTGTGAAATAATCTCTTACATGTGTTAAGATATTTAATTTCTTGAGATCAAACATCATTGTGTTTTGCAATTTCATGGTTTTCCAAATGTGCATAGATGGTTAAAGTTTAATGAATGATGAGAATGTTTAAATGGTTACTTATTGAAGTTAGTGTGTTAGAAGGATAATTCTATGCATGGTGTTTTTCAATAATTGTCAAATATCTAAGTAAGCTCCACCATGTTGTGTTCATTGTGTTTATTGTGTTAAGTGTGTTAATATTGTTTTTGTATTGTTTAAGTGTTTTGCTTGGGGACAAGCAAATGTTTAAGTGTGGGGGTTTGATATGAGCTTAATTAGCTCATAATTAAACTATATTTTATGGTTATAAGTAATGTTTTAAGTGTTTTTATTTGTAGGAATTAGGTATGTTTTATGTGTTTTGTTAAGTTTTGTGTGTAGGAGACAAATGGAGAAAGTATGGAGTTAATGGAGAAAATATGGAGCAAAATGGAGAGAAGAAGAAGAAATGAGCCAAGGCAGAAAAGCCTCTGTCGCGATCGCGATGGGAGGCGCGAGCGCGACAGAGCGCACTAAGAAGAAGAGAAGAAAAGAAGAGAAAAGAGAAGAGAAGAGGAGCTGTCGCGACCAAGGGAAGACGTCGCGAGGTCGCGACAAGGCGCGGAGAAGGCACACGTGAGGAAAGGCGAGCGCAAGAGGAGGCGTGATCTGTCGCGACGTCGCGACATCGTCGCGATCGCGACAGAGGGATCCGTTAGACACTAAAGTTCAAATTTGAACTTGAAAAGTTGTATCTTTCCTCCAACAATTACAACCTTTGTAGAAGGGCATCTGAAGGGGCATGAGCTGATGTTATAAATACTGATTTTAACTGTAATTTAGAAATGTTAGACTTAGAATTGAACATTTGAATATTTTTCTGCAAGTTAGAATAATTTTCTTTAGTTTTTCTTAAGTTGAGTTTATGTGTTGAAGAGAAGGTATTATACAAGGAAGAAGACTACAATTGGTGACTTGGAAAGGGTTGAGAAATCTCCTTCTTCAATTCTTATCTTTTAATTCTTCTTTGTAATTTTTATGATGTAAATTCTGAACTTGAATGTTTATATTAAATATTTTATTGTTCATATTAATTCAAGTTTTCTTAATTGTAGAATTTCTCATTAATACATTATTTATGATCATTATAAGTTTGAGTTTAATTGAGAAATAAATTTGTTCTTACAACTAATTGGAAATTCATCATTAAGATATTGTTTGAGAAATCATAATATTGAAATGGTTGCTATAGGTTGTGTTTTATTCCTAAGATTTACATGTATAATCATCTAGTTCTTAAATGAAAGTTTGGAATTAGACTTGTATGTGTATGTTTTGGGCAGTCTTACTTATATTGAGAAAGTAAGTAGAAAATTTATTCAACTTGGCTTACAAGAAAAGAATACTAAAATCATTAAGAACAATTAATTCAAGTTCCATCTTTATATCTAGCATCATTAATCTTTTCTATCTTCTTGAATTCACACAAACCTGATTTAGTTAGGTTACATGTTAGATTAATTTAGAATCATTTTTCCATCAATTAATCATTGTAAACAAGATTAAAATCAATTAGTAATAGTGTGTAACACGTTCCCTGTGGGATCGATATCTAAAGTACTATTTCGGTACACCGTATACTTGCGGTATGTTGCATCATTAGAAAAATGCACAACACCTTCCTTGAGATATGGACTTGGATTTTGAATGAATAACCCAATCTGATCTGGAGTATCCAGTTTCCTTTTCATCTCCATTACCCGGTTTCTCCACCGAGTAAGATACTCGTGGAATGAATATAGATACTAGGTCCTAAGTCAACCTATATCGGAGTTACCCAATGATGATAAATTGCCTATTCACGGGCGAAAAGGTTGAAAGTGATGATTTTCTTGTCAAATTTGCATTTTAGAATAAAAAAATAAAAAATAATAAAAATATTTTAAAAATTAATTTTGAAAAATGGAATGTAAAAATTAATTGTGTTTTTAGTTAGATTTAAAAAATATATATATTTTTTTCGGCCGCTACGGCAGCTCGCAGGCGCGTGGGGCCCATGCTCGAACGATGCGCTGAGCGTCGCTAGCGCGCACTGACGCCTATCAGGCGCACCGACAGGCGTCGGTCGCCCCTGGTCTGCCGCAAACGTGTTTTTCGCCCTTTTTTCCGTTTTTCTTGATTTTCTTTGACATTTTCACCTTTTTTTTGTGATTTTTAATGGTTTTTTCCTTTTTTGCACCCAAATTAAAGGAATTTAAATAAAAATCCTATTTTCTTCCTTAATTAAGGGTTTTTTCCATTTTTATTCATTTAAATAGAAAATTTGGGAAAGAAAGAAGGGGAAATTCATTTTGCATCAAAGATTTTTATTTTCTTTCTTCTTCTCTTCTTATCTAAGAATTCTCTCTACACTTTTCTTAGTTTTTTCTTCTCTAAATAAAATTCTTAAGGTTAAAAAAATTCAATTTTTAACAAAAAAATTTTCTTTAGACAAAGAAAAATCATTTTTTGTTCTTAATATTTGGTTTCTTTTTATCATTTATAATTTGTTAAGACAAAGAAATCAATTCTTTGTTCTTGAGAATTAATTTATTTTCTTCTATTATGTTTCTTATGCAATTTTCTTTTGAAATAAAATTTCAATTTTTATTATTTTTATTCCTATTTTGCGAATCAAAGTAAGAAAATCAATCATATTTCTCATCAATTGAATCCAAAATCGTAGGGTAAACATTCTAGGCCCGATCTCTTAATCTTATTTTTATTTTATTTATTTTTATTCATATTTAATTAGTAATAATGTAGATCTTTATATATATTGTGTTTTTATTTATTTAATGTGATTTTATATATAGATTTAACATCTCTAATATTCTTTTTGTTTTATCTTATTTAATTGTTTATTATTATTATTATTATTATTATTATTATTATTATTATTATTATTATTATTATTATTATTATTATTATTATTATTATTATTATCATATTTTGTGTTTTTATTTGTGATAATTTATTAATATGTTAATACTATTTATTTTAATATGTCATTTAATTTATTTGTCATCCATAATGCATATTTTATTTATTCTAATTTATCATTTATTGTTTTATGTGCTTAATTAGTTTTCTTGATTTGATACTAACATTAATTTATTTTGTGTTTTTTGTTTTAATCTTTATTCTTCCTTGTTTTAGCACATTTGCAAGCGAAGGAGGAGATCCGAAGAGTTATTATTTTATTGTTTTTAGTATTTTTCCTTTATTTGTATTTCAATTTACTTATCATGTAATTATTAATGAAATCATTTATTTTATGCACGTTTAATTAAAAATACAAAAATAATATTTTTATAAATAAATTGGATTTTTCTATTAAAATGGGACCAATGTCCTAGTTTTCATCCAAATAAGTTGCCACTTTAAAATCATTTTCTTTGACTATGCATGCAAGGACCAATGTCCTCACTCTTAATAAATATCCCGTTTTATGTATGATTTACATTTATTTTATATTGGGGGTTGTATTCCACCCTTAGTTTTGTTGTAATTTATTGTATTTTTTTTACCTTATGTTAATTTTGCTTTTATTTTATCGTTTTATTATGCGATTGATATGCGCTCTAATTATTACATTTAAATGTATGAGAAAAGGGTTAAAATCCTAAATTCAAAACTCAATTATAATTTAATTAAGGTATGAATAAATGGGAAGTCCCGAACCATCTCTGGTCTTTCGGCTCAACGAGGTGAGAGGGCCACCTCAATGTTCTATTGGGGTGGGGCCTCCAAGATACCTCTTGTGTCCCAGAAAAAGTTCAACTTGCATAGTCCTAGGCTCCATGGGGCGAGACGGCCATCCTAAAGTTCCATTAGGGTGGGGCCTCCAAGACACCTTCGGCTTGCCCAAAATGGACATAGCAGCACTGTCTTATGATCTCTGAGGCTAGAAGACCTTTCCCAATGTTCTATTGGGTGGCGACTCCAAGAAACCTCCTTATTGCCCAAAATTGACGCACTTGTAATTTCTTACAAGTTTTCATGAACCTCTTCTCGAAAGCCCTAAAAGCGGGTCTTCGGGGCCTCCCAGGGTTTGGCGTGCATCACAATGACTCATTAGATCCTTATTAAAGTAGCTCCAAATCCTTTAGAGTAACCTCCATTCGTGTGCTGCAGTCATATTGTTTGAGGAACTCCTCAGTCAGCAGGTCCCAATCTTCTCTTATTCTCCTACCCAAATTGTGGTACTAGTCTATAGCGGGCCCAGTCATGCTGAGGCAAAAATATTCCACCTTTTGTCTCTAGGTAAGCATACTCCCCTTCATCACCAGTGTGTATTGGTTGATGTGAGCAAACGGGTCTGAAGTGCCACCAAACCTCGGCAGCTCTGGCATTTTAAATTTCTGAGGGAGCATTTCCTCATCCTCCAAATCCCTATCTTTAAGGCTTATCCTTTTCCGGCAGGTAGTAGGCGGGCCACCGCCTTAACTCTCTCCTCTATCTTTTTTAAGGCAGCATCCTCTTTAGAGGGCTTAGCTTTCACTACCCTGGATTCCTCTTGCTCATCTTCTATAAAATCCTCTTCAAGTCCGTGTCCTCTAATCCTTCTATGCTCAACTTGTGCAAGAACTCTAGGCTCAATAGCAGGGGGTGGTTCTATAACTCCTGCCGGGGGTGTCTCCCTGATAGGAACCTGTGGCGGTGCTAGGGTGGCAGCTAAGTTTCCCATCATTGCCATCATTCTATACTCGAACTCCTAAAATCTATGCTTATTTCTTAGGCTTTTTCGTCTTTCTCCTCGGTGACCATAGCTCAGGTGGCGTTTGAATCTGGGTTGGCCATATCTAGTGATAATTCTATAGGAATAAATTCGGTGCTATCTAAAAGTGATTCTGAACCCCAATGCGACACTCGCTCTAGTGACTCGAAGAATGGGTTTCTCCTTACTAATCGGCCGTCAGGACCCCTAGACCACTTATTCGTACCTATGATGGCTGAAAGACTCAAATTGTTAGCATAATGCGTGAATGACATTAACGATGCATGATCATGTTAATGCAGCATAGACAATGGTAGATCCTTCCAACCTTATTACTCCCACACAGGAGGTCGTGCAGTCTCTTTCTTAGGTGGGCTAGACCCATGGGTTAGCGGGGAACCCAATGGCTGCGTATGGTGCATGGTGAGAAACCAGTAGCATAACACACTTAATCTAAAGCACATGCATATGGGTTTTGGCCATTATGTATTTGAACCTTTCAAATTGACTAAAAATGGGGCCATTAGGGCATGAAAGACTTTGATGAGTCTCCAATTAATATATTTGAATTTATTCAATATATAAGAGCCCACTCAGCAAGCACATTATTAAGGTACATATCACCTAGTGGAGATTTTTATTGCCATTACATGAGCTTTTGCCAAGGGCGGTGTTACTTTAGGCCTACGCAAGCGTGGTCCCTGCTAATGGGTCTAGCTCATCTCAAGCATAGCAACCGATCGGGTCTCTATTTGATACACCATTGATGGTATAAGGCTTGAGTTGGTGATTATACCGAACACTTCCCTACAAAGAGTGAAAGTAAGGTTGTGCTTTAGGAATGCAACGGGGTAAAATAAGGGACCAACTAGCATAGTTCTAAGGCTCTAATATATGCAATGCAATTTTTCGAAAAGAGATAAAATTTCTTAAACCTAAACTCATTTATATTAGATTAACGAAAGCTTTTTTCGGAGCAAAATCTCATGATGTCCCCAGCGGAGTTGCGATGTGACGCGCGAGGAAACCCATTCGAAATCTGAGTCACTTTTGAATGTCCGCTTTCAAGACTCGAGACCAGATGAAGATTCATTGAAACTCATGAAAGCTGGTTGCTTTGGAATGGATAGGGATTCACCCCTATTCCATTATTGGCAATCAATCTACGAGGGCACTTATTGGGTATCATAAGGCAGATATCATGGAGTTGCCGCCCAATAAAACATTGGAAAATAAATTCTAACCTTATGAGGCCAAAACCAGAGAGATTTCGGGACCTCACTCTTATTTATACCTTTGGTTAATGTTATATCATTGAGTTTTAGAGTTAATTATTTTATCCCTCTTCTCACACGATCATGCAATAAATTAAAGCGCATTTCAAGCATTGCGGAAACTAGTAAAGAAAGCGATAAATAAATTACAAGTAAAAAATATGGAAAAGAACAATCCCCTAAGAAAATATTAAAAGCATAAATAAATGAATAAAATTGCCCCAAAAATTAATTACAAGGGCCCAAAATAAATATTACACAAAAAAAATGAAATAAAATACATAATACATAAATCGGTACTTTTATTAGATCTTAGGAACATTGGTTCCTTTGTTTTAACTTAAAAATATGAGAGTCATTTTTGGGCAATAAAAATGATAGTGATAATTGGATTCCATTTTATGAAAACTAACTCTCTTTTGAAAGTGAAGGTTTATTGGCTAAAATCAGGACATTGGTCCTATTTTATTAATAAAAATCCCAATTTTTATTATTGTAGAAAATCATGAGTTTCTCTCAAAATAAACGCGTTCAAAATACTATTTTGCATAAAATGTACAAAATAAATAAAATAGCAAAAATTGAAATGCAAACAAAACTTGAAGACTCCTAGTCTCTTGATTCTCCAGCTCGCTAAAAAATATTACTCATAATGAAATAAACAAGTTTGGTAGACAGCAAAAACAAGAATAAAAATAATAATAGCAAATTGGATCAAATATAATAAAAATAAATAATTCAATGAACCAAATAAAATAAATAATATGATAAAATTAAAGCAATTTAAATCAAATGAACAAAATACAATACAATAGAAATAAACAATTAAATGAAGCAAATGCAGTAAACAATCTTAATTGAGAAAAAACATTTATAACTATTGGAAGAAATAATGCTTGATGAAAATTATGCGGGAAATTAATAGTAGGGAATAATGATCAAAAAATAGAATCAAATGACAAGTAAAGTTATTACAGGATATTCTAAAGAATTAAATTACATTGCACGTATCATGTAAATAAGTTAATTAAACTAAACTAAATTCAGGCTGATTATAACAGACAATGACGCATATAAATCAATAATAATAATTTACAAAAATTTACAGTGGAGAAAACAGTTGAACGACAGAAAATAAGAAAAGCAGAAGAATTGGCTCAAGCCCATATATTTACCCTTAGATTTGATTCGGGATGCAAAAGATGAATGAATTGATTGATTTCCTGTCGACGGTTTAAAAACGAACTAAAAAAGTTTGGATCTGTTACCAAAAATCAAAGTTAAAAACTATTGTTTCTTTGAAAACAAATGATGCAAAATTGATTCTTAAACACAAAGAATTAATTTCTTTGGCTCAAAAGCTATTAGGACTTTTTTAGAAAACTAGGAAAATCTTTTCTCTTTTTCTAGGAGTTTTTTGGTCGCCGTTCTAAATGCTCCCCCCCCCCGCTTTCCAGGTGTTTTACTTTTCTTTTTATACTATTATTCTAAAAATTAGGTTTTTAGGAGTTTTAATACTATTTAAAGTCTTAATTATCCTTTTAGAAATCCATATTTATCCTTTAGGAAAAATTGTCACGCCCTATTTGCCCCATAGAAGTTGAAGCCATGTTTGTGCATGCATTGTGCATGTGTATTTGCATGTCATAAGGGTATTTTGGGAATTTCATGTTTTAGTGGGTTGTATTATAGTGTGGGTGCTCACATGGTATTAGGGTGTGAGTTAGTTGGGTTGTGATTGTGTGTGCATGAGCATACCATAGTAGGATGTGTTTCTTGGGTTGTGCTTGTGTGTGTGTGTTCACACATTTATAGGGTATTATAAGTTGGGATTTCATTGTGTGTGTGTGTAGTGCATGCTTGTTGGGTGTGAGTGATCAAGATCCACCACTAGGAAGAGCACACATGGCTAGGGTTAGGAGAGAAGGGATTTAAAAGAGGAAGGAGAAAGGGAAGCAAAAATTTTGCTCCCTCAATCTCGTTTCTCTCTTCTCTTCATTTCTCTTCTTCCTCTTCTCTTCCCATTTTGTGCCCTAGCTTGGATTCAAGTCATAGTTGGTGGGAATTGATCATCTCCTAGCATTCTTATTGGTGAGTTTTCTGCATTTTCATCATCTCCTTCATCTTCTTCTTCATCTTCTTCTTCTAATTTCTGGGTTTAGAGTTAATCTAGGGTTTTTGTTTGTGTGCCCTTGTTGGGTTGTTGTTTAGTTGAGCCTCCTAGTGATCCCAAAGGGAAGGAGAAGGCGTCGGGAAGTGGCACTAAGTGATTAGGAGCTAAGGAGATTCAGGTTTGGCAGTTTTTGTGATTTATACATTTCTGTGATTTTTGCTCTTTATATGAATTTCTTGAAAAATATGATGTTCTTGATGTTCATAGTAGTTTTTATGGTATGATTTTTGGTTTAGAAGATTCATGAAACCTTGAATGTGAGTTATTGAACCCAAATGTGTATTTGATTGAGATGATGAATGAATAGTGCGGAGATTTTAAATTGTGTAAATTAATGTTGTTATTGGCATGATTTAATTGGAATTCTTGGTATAAATGTTGTGTTTTATGTTGTTAATGATGTGTGGGTTGCTGGAGATGAGGTAAGTTGATGTTTGGTTTGAGATTTCAGGTTTGGGTGTTGTGGAGATGAATTTTCTATAGATTTTCGTGTAAGAGCTGGAAATCATGAATCTGTCGCGAGCGCGACATTGTCGCGATAGAGCTCCATGAAAGCAGCTCTCGCACGCGTCCGAGCGGTGTGCCTGGCCGTCGAGCCATGCAGCGGAGCCTCTGTAGCGAGCGCGACAGAGCGCTCAGCTGCCGATCTAATTTGGACGATCCTCTATTGCGAGCGCGCTTCTGAGTGCAAGCGCGACAGATCGGACTGCCAGCTCACTATAGCGAGCACGACAGTGAGATGTGTTTGACCCTCCGCAAGATCGTGAAGATTACCGCGATCGCGACCTGGTGCATGTTCGCCTCTACCGCTAGCGCGACATTGACCCTCACGATGCCTTGTTTTTCCGATTTTGCCTTTTCTTCTTAAATGAATTTCAATGGTTTCTTCTTGAATTTTTACCTCTGTATGCAATATAATATGCTTATTTAGATGTGCAATATTATGAATCCTTCATGATAATTAATATGCTATGATTTGAAACCTGAATTGTATTACATGGCTTGCAAGAGTCAGACTAGTGGATAGTTCGGCATGCCTAATATAGTCTCTTAGCTGCAGCCCTCTGTTCCGTTTGTACCCTGATCACATCCCGTTTGGTTCCTTGCGAACCCGTTATGCGTTTTGGATCTTGTTTAAGGTCCCTTCTGTATTAATGCGATAAAATAAAATAGTTTTCAATTCGTAAAATAAAATAGTTTTCAATTCGTACCCGTAAGGTACGTTATGCGTTCGATTTGTACCCGTAAAGTACATTATGCGTTCTCTCGTTATCCACTATTTTGAGTTAGCAGGTATTTGTTTTGTTTTGCTTTGGCATGCTATACGAATATGATATTTGAATGAGCATAATGATGAGTATATGAATCAACTGTTATCTGAACGTGATCATGAACTTATGAAAGTTATGAATGTGACCCGATATATGTTGTATATCCATATGTGATCTAAGTGTGTTATATTATGTATGATTATCTGCATGTGCCATATCATATGTGTTATTCTCTGACAACCATTCTGAATGGCCGTCCACTTTACTATTGTGTTTCCCCACTAAGCGTTTATCGCTTAGCACGGTGTTTTTTTGGAGCAGGTGCGGAAGGTGTTGCATTTTGGGAGAGTCGCCGCCAGTCAATCCAACACAGAAGGGATTAGTGTAGGGTTTATTTTTGTAGCAGTTATGATGATTCTTTTTGTAATAGAACTCTCATGTATTAGTTTTTGTCAAGCTTCTGCTATGTATATTTTTGTTATGTAATTATTTTGTTTTGGCAATTAATCGAAACATTATTGTAATCATTTTGTTATATTAATGCATGATCTGTTATGCTCTCAAAGTTTTTAATTTTCACTGTAATTTCGTATGTTTATGATGTTTGAATGTATGATATTGTATCATCCTGTTTGCTGACACCCTTGCTCGTACGGCTTCCCACTCCGATGCGGATGGGTTCACCTACGTATGGGTAATGGGTATTACAGTTTTTGGTATCAGAGCCTGATTTAGGCTTTTCTGGGTGTTGTTGTTATTGTTGTGATATGCATAGATGAGTATATGTCTAGGACTATGTTGGCTGATGCAGTTGTCCTCTTGTTTGTTTTAGATGGCTTCTAATTCGGTGTGTGGATCACTTGAGGTGTCCGCCGAGAGTGTGAACCCTCAAGCTGTTGATCCTTTCGTTTCTATGTCGGCTCAACCTGCTAGGTACAGCTCGAGGCCGCAGCCATGCCCTTCGAAGCTATGTTCAAGCTGTCACAAGACATGGCTAGGGTCTTGGAGAGAGTGACTGCCCCTAGAGCCCCTACTAAGAGTATGAGAAGAGCTGGTGCTGAAGACTTTTATGGAACGGGTTTGGATGCGTCGAAAGTCGCTGAGAAGTAGATTGATAAAGTAAAGCGTGCTTTTAGAGAAGTCTGGTGTCCTCCCGATCAGAAAGTAGAGTGTGCAGCGGCTTTGCTGCAAGGATCTGCATATGAATGGTGGGAGTTGGTTTGTAGACATCCTCAGTTGCCTGACCCAATTACTTGGGAGTTTTTCGAAAGAGAGTTCATTAACAAGTATGTGACTCAGGCATACAAGGATGCTAAGTGGGCTCAGTTCTTGAGTTTGAAGCAGAAAGTGATGTCTGTATCTGATTTTGAGAAGGAATTTAACCATTTGGCGAAGTATGCACCAGAAGGTATTTTGACAGAGGAGTTTAGGTGTAGGAATTTTGAGGCCGGTTTGAATGAGTCACTGCGGGCGATGTTGATTTCTTTGATGGGTATTCTGGGAGTGAGGTATTACCAGATTGTGTAAGCTATTGTTAGGGCTGAGAGATCAGAATCTGTTTTGAGAGAGAGGGCTCAGAGGAGGAATCCCTCCCATGGAGGTTCATCTTCTTTGTCCTCGGGTAAGAGATCAATGAACCCATAGGATGAATCATCTGCAGGCCCAGCTACTAGAGGTAGAAGATAGGGTTCAGCAGCGGTGTCTGGTTCTGGTAAAGGCGGTGCTGGTGGTAGGAGCAAGTCGATGCCTGTGTGTTCTCATTGAAGAAAGCGCCACTGGGGTGAGTGTAGGTGGCTCACTGGTGGGTGCGCCACTGGGGTGAGTGTAGGTGGCTCACTGGTGGGTGTTTCAGATGTGGGAACACTGAGCAGTTTTTGGCCAACTGTCTGAGATCGTATGAGGCTTTAGGTGATCAGAGAGATGCCAGTAGAGTTGGTTCGAATGCTTCTCAAGCTACCCGGGGTAGATGCCGAGGTAGAGGTCAAGGCGATCGACCTAGAGAAGGAGCTGCATCTGAGTCGGTTGAGCATTCTTTGGTAGTGCCAGCTAGAGCTTATGCAGTGAGAGCCAGTGATGAGCAGGATGCACCTGATGTTATAGCTGGTAAGTTCCTACTCCATGGCACTGAATTGTATGCTCTAATTGACCCTGGTTCCACACATTCATATTTGTGCATTGATAAGTTAAGTGATAAGCTGCATGTGGTAGATCAGTTAGATTATGAGATTTGTGTGACCAGTCCTTTAGGGCATAGTGTCAATGTGAGTAGAGTATATAGGAATTGTCCCCTGTTGGTTGAGGGAGTTGAGTTCCCAGCAGATTTGATTGAGTTGCCTTTCAGAGAGTTTGATTTGATTTTGGGTATGGACTGGTTGGGTAAGCATCGAGTAGTGGTTGACTATCATAGGAAGACGGTTGTGCTTCGGGATAGAGATCGGTCGTCTGTGTTTGTTAAAGGTTTGGGTGCTAGTTCTTTGAATAATGTGATTTCCGCAATGCAAGTTAAGAGGTTTATTAAGAAGGGTTGTGAGGCTTTTCTGCCAGTAGTGTTGGATTCTAAGCCGGATCAAGTTAGGATTGAGGATATCCCGGTTGTTCGGGAATTTGGAGATGTTTTTCCAAGCGTGTTGCCTGGTTTGCTTCCTGAGAGAGAAGTGGAGTTGTCCATAGAGATAGTGCCGGGTACCACTCCCATATCGAAAGCACCTTATTGGATGGCTCATGTAGAGTTGAGAGAACTCAAAACTCAGCTACAAGAGCTATTGGATAAGGGGTTTATTCGACCCAGCATATCTCCATGGGGCGCTCCGATTTTTTTTGTTAAGAAGAAGGATGGTTCTATGAGAATGTGTATCGACTATAGGATAATTAACAAGGTTACAGTGAAGAACAAGCATCCTCTGCCTAGAATCGAGGATTTGTTTGATTAGCTTAGAGGTGCAGGAGTCTTTTCTAAGATTGATCTTCGGTTGGGGTATTATCAGCTGCGAGTTCAGGATGTGGATGTGGTTAAGACTGCATTTCGGACTAGGTATGGCCATTATGAGTTCCTTGTAATACCGTTTGGTTTGACCAATGCACCTGCGGCATTCATGGATTTGATGAACCGAGTGTTTAGGCCATATCTTGAACGATTTGTAGTGGTGTTCATATATGATATCTTGGTTTATTCCAAGGATGAGAGTGAGCATGCGGAGCAACTCCGGTTGGTTTTGCATGTTCTGAGAGAGCATTGGCTGTTTGCCAAGCTTAGTAAGTGTGATTTCTGGCTTCGGGAAGTGTCATTCCTGGGGTATATTGTTTCGGCTAAGGGTATTCAAGTTGATCCATCTAAAATTGAGGTGATTGTTGATTGGAAAGCGCTAAGGAATGTTCGAGAAGTGAGAAGTTTTCTTTGTTTGGCGGGTTACTACTGACAGTTTGTGAAGGGTTTCTCAGTTATTGCTGCTCCGATGACGAGATTGCTGAGGAAAGGAGTTAAGTTTGAGTGGTCGGATAAATGTTAGGCTTGTTTTGAGCAGTTGAAGAGGTTGCTAGTGGAAGCTCCTACACTTACACAACCCATCTCGGGTAAGGAATTTGTAATGTATAGTAACACTTTGGGTGTCGGTCTTGGTTGTGTTTTAATGCAAGAAGGCAAAGTTGTGGCTTATGCTTCCCATCAGTTAAAGCCACATGAGAGGAATTATCCGACTCATGATCTGGGGTTAGCAGCTGTGATCTTTGCTTTGAAGATTTGGCGGCATTATCTACATGGAGAGAAGTGTAGGATCTTTACGGATCTTAAGAGCTTGAAGTATCTCCTCACGTAGAAGGAGTTGAACATGAGACAGCGCCATTGGCTAGAGTTGTTCGAGGATTATGATTGTATATTTGATTACCATCCCGGTAAGGCCAATGTAGTCGCGGATGCTCTGAGTCAAAAATCGGTTTCTGCTTTATTTCTGAAGCGGTTTAGGTGGAGGTTTGATTTAGAGGGGGCTTTGGTTGCTCAGCTGAGAGTGAAACCTACCTTAAAACAGAGGATTGTAGATGCCCAGAAGGAAGATGAGAGGTTGCAACGGGTTATGCAAGAGGTTAGTCCTGATAAGCAATTAGAGTTCTCAGTTTTGGACGGGGTGTTGATGCATAGAAATCGCTTGTGTGTGCCTGAGAATGAGGAGTTAAGGAAATAGCTTTTGAGTGAGGCACACACTACGGTTTTCACTATGCATCCCAGTAGTGACAAGATGTATCGGGACATGAAGCAGTTTTATTGGTGGTCCGATATGAAGAGGGATATTGTGGATTTTGTGTCTAAGTGCTTGACATGTCAGCAGGTAAAGGCTGAGCATCAAGTTCCTTCGGGATTGCTCACACCTTTATCTATTCCCGAGTGGAAGTGTGACGATATCGCCATGGACTTTGTATCTGGTTTGCCTTTGACTCAGAAGAAGCATGACTCAGTATGGGTAATAGTGGATCGGTTTACGAAGTCAGGTCATTTTCTGCCAGTTAGAGTGGATTATCCGATGGATAGGTTGGCTAGTATTTATGTAAATGAGGTGGTCAGATTGCATGACGTGCCATTGTCCATAGTGTCAGATCGGGACCCAAGGTTTACTTCTAAGTTTTAGAAGGAATTGTAGAAAGCTTTGGGTACCAAGTTGAATTTCAGCACGGCATTTCATCCGCAAACGGATGGTCAGTCAGAGCGAGTGATTCAGATTTTAGAGGATATGTTGCGGGCTTGTGCTTTGGATTTTCTGGGTAGTTGGGACAGATATGTGCAGCTTATGGAGTTTGCCTATAACAACAATTATCAATCGAGCATCAGTATGTCACCGTATGAAGCTTTGTATGGTCGGCAGTGTAGGACTCCAGTTTGTTGGACTGAGTTATCAGAGCGTGCGATTATTGGGCAAGAGTTGGTAAGAGATACTGAGGAGAAGATCAAAGTTGTGCAGTGGAATTTGAAGGCGGCTAAGGATCGACAGAAGTCCTATGCTAACCTTAAGAGGAAAGATGTTCAGTTTGAGGTCGGGGATAAGGTTTTCCTTAAGGTTTCTCCTTGGAGAAAAGTGCTGAGATTTGGAAAGAAGGATAAGCTTAGTCCTTGATTTATTGGACCGGATGAAGTGTTAGCTAAGGTTGGTTCGGTAGCCTATAGGTTGGCTTTACCGATGGAGTTAGCGAAGTCACACGATGTTTTCCATGTTTCGATGCAACGTCGGTATAGATCGGATCCTTCACATGTATTTATCGGTTCAGGATGTGCAAGTGCAGCCAGACTTTTCTTATGATGAGGAACCGAAACCCATCCTAGCTCGAGAAGTGAGACAGTTGAAGAGTAAGCAAGTCCCGCTGGTCAAAGTATTATGGAATCACTACGGAGTTGAAGAAGCTACTTGGGAACCAGAGGCGACCATGAGGGCACAGTATCCGCATTTGTTCAGTACAGGTGAGAATTTCGAGGATGAAATTCTTATTAGTAGGGGAGAGTTGTCACACCCCATTTGCCCCCTAGAAGTTCGAGCCATGTTTGTGCATGCATTGTTTATGTGTATTTGCATATCATAAGGGTATTTTGGGAATTTCATGTTTTAGTGGGTTGTATTATAGTGTGGGTGCTCACATGGTATTAGGGTGTGAGTTAGTTGGGTTGTGATTGTGTGTGCATGAGCATACCATAGTAGGATGTGTTTGTTGGGTTGTGCTTGTGTGTGTGTGTTCTCACATTTGTAGGGTATTATAAGTTGGGATTTCATTGTGTGTGTATAGTGCATGCTTGTTGGGTGTGAGTGATCAAGATCCACCACTAGGAAGAGGACACATGGCTAGGGTTAGGAGAGAGGGGATTTAGAAGAGGAAAGAGAAAGGGAAGCAGAAATTCTGCTCCCTCAATCTTGTTTCTCTCTTCTCTTCATTTCTCTTCTTCCGCTTCTCTTCCCATTTTGTGCCCTAGCTTGGATTCAAGTCATAGTTGGTGGGAATTGATCATCTCCTAGCATTCTTATTGGTGAGTTTTCTGCATTTTCATCATCTTCTTCTAATTTCTTGGTTTAGAGTTAATCTAGGGTTTTTGTTTGTGTGCCCTTGTTGGGTTGTTATTTAGTTGAGCCTCCTCGTGATCCCAAAGGGAAGGAGAAGGTGTCGGGAAGTGGTAAAAAGTGATAAGGAGCTAAGGAGATTCAGGTTTTGGAGTTTTTGTGATTTATGCATTTTTGTGATTTTTGCTCTTTGTATGAATTTCTGGAAAAATATGGTGTTCTTGATGTTCATAGTAGTTTTTATGGTATGAGTTTTGGTTTAGAAGATTCATGAAGCCTTGAATGTGAGTTATTGAACCCAAATGTGTATTTGATTGAGATGATGAATGAATAGTGCTAAGATTTTAAATTGTGTAAATTGATGTTGTTATTGGCATGATTTAATTGGAATTCTTGGTATAAATGTTGTGTTTTATGTTGTTAATGATGTGTGGGTTGCTGGAGATGAGGTAAGTTGATGTTTTGTTTGAGATTTGAGGTTTGGGTGTTGTGGAGGTGAATTTTCTGCAGATTTTCGTGTAAAAGCTGAAAATCACGACTTTGTCACGAGCGCAATATTGTCGCGATAGAGCCCGGTGAAAGTAGCTCTCGCACGCGTTCGAGCGGCGTGCCTGGCCGTCGAGCAGTGCAGCGGAGCCTCTGTAGCGAGCGCCACAGAGCGCTCGGCTGCTGATCTGATTTGGACGATCCTCTGTCGCGAGCGCGCTCCTGAGTGCGAGCGCGACAGATCGGGCTGCCAGCTCACTGTAGCGAGCACGATTGTGAGATGTGTTTGACCCTCTGTGAGATCATTAAGATTGCCGCGATCACGACCTAAGGCAAGTTCGCCTCTGCCGCGAGCGCGACAATGACCCTCACGATGCCCTATTTTTCTGATTTTGCCTTTTCTTCGTAAATGAATTTCAAATGGTTTCTTCTTGAATTTTTACCTCTGTATGCAATATAATATGCTTATTCATATGTGAAATATTACGAATCCTTCATGATAATTAATCTACTGTAATTTGGAACCTAAATTGTATTACATGGCCTGCAAGAGTCAGTCTAGTGGATAGTTAGGCATGCCTAGTAGAGTCTCTTAGCTGCAGCCCTCTGTTCCGTTTGGACCCTGATCTGGTCCCGTTTGGCTCCTCGCGAACCCCTTATGTGTTTTGGATCTTGTTTAAGGTCCCTTCTGTAAAATGTTTTGAATACAATAAAATAAAATGGTTTTCGATTGGTACCCGTAAGGTACGTTATGCGTTTGATTTGTACCCGTAAAGTACGTTATGCGTTCTCTCGTTATCCACTATTTTGAGTCAGCAGGTATTTGTTTTATTTTGCTTTGGCATGCTGTAAGAATTTGATATTTGAATGAGCATAATGATGAGTATATGAATCAACTGTTATCTGAACGTGATCATGAACTTATGAAAGTTATGAATATGACCCGACATATGTTGTATATCCATTTGTGATCTAAGTGTGTTATATTATGTATGATTATCTGCATGTGCCATATCGTATGTGTTATTCTCTGACGACCATTGTGAATGGCCGTCCACTTTACTGTTGTGTTTCCCCACTAAGCGTTTATCGCTTAGCACGGTGTTTTATCCGTGCAGGTGCGGAAGGTGCTGTGTTTTCGGAGAGTCACCGCCAGTCAAGCCAATACATAAGGGATTAGTGTAGGGCTTATTTTTGTAGCAGTTATGATGATTCTTTTTGTAATAGAACTCTCATGTATTAGTTTTTGTCAAGCTTCCGCTATGTATATTTTGGTTATGTAATTATTTTGTTTTGGCAATTGATCGGAACATTATTATAATGATTTTGTTATATTAATGCATGATCAGTTATGCTCTCAAAGTTTTTAATTTCCACTCTAATTCCGTATATTTATGATGTTTGAATGTATGACATTGTATTGTCCTTTTTGGTGACACCCCTGCTCGTACGGCTTCCCACTCCAATGCGGATGGGTTCGCCTGCGTTTGGGTAGGGGTTGTTACAAAAATTAGGAAAGAATTTGAGTTTAATTTTAACTAAAAAACGATGAAAAAACCAGGAAAAACAGAGTCCGTGAGAGGTATGTTGGAGGCCGTGCCTCTTGTAACACCCCAAACCCCTCACGTACCATGTTGGACAAAATGATGGGCTATTGCTATGGTGAGTGGAGGGTGCTACCACACGAAAGCATAACAGAATACAGACAAATAAAATTTTCTTAGAACTAAACCATAAAAACAACCCATCACATGCTTATATCACCATCAAACTATAACTCACACACAACAATTATTACAACCCGACAAACTACACATAAAGAAACTTAATTACATTCCTAAATACAATAACAAAAGCCTATTACAATTCTATCAACTTGTTGGCCAAAGCTATAGCGGACCACTCGAATCACACTTCTATCTCCTTAACCTGCACGGAAAACACTCGTGCTAAGCAATAACGCTTAGTGGAGAGAGCAAAAATAATAAATAGCCACTCACAGTGGTTGTAGATTTGAACACATGCATAAGCAGCATATACATAAGCAATCTCTTACACATTTTCATCTCGAACGCCATATAGGAAATACTTTGCTTCTTTTAATTAAACATACCTTATACGTGTTCATTATTTACTTAATTTGCTTACCTAACCTTATCATTAGTTATACTTTATAGGATACCAATATTCATTTTACTAGTCACAATATAAAGTCTTAGAAATTCCCATTGTCACGAATATTTCCAAGAATCATGCTTACAACTGTATTGATATGTAAATCAAAACAATTTATTTTTTTTATTCATTACATTGTTGAAAACCAAATACTTCAATTCTCAGATTTGGTTCGGGCTTGAATAATTATCCCAAGCTTCCTACATATCCCTATAGATGGGAATCATAACCCTATAGTTCTACTGAAAACCTTAATACACATATATTCCAGAATTAAACTTAACTCATTCCATAATTCCAGTTATTTACATCATGCTTACCACTCTATTTTTCCTTACTTCTAATCGACACATAATTACCGTATTCATTGCAAACCAACAAACAATGCATATAAATTCCTTACCAGTATACATACATTAGTTACCCCGGGCGAAGGTCCAGAAAGTAGATAATATTTAACATACCTGTATTCTCATTTTAAACATATAAATGAATACATATACAATTCATAAATGCAATCATACTCATAACTTTTGAACAGATTAATGACATGCATTTTCCATATACAAATTCTTCTGCAGTCAGTATTCATTCATACTTGCCTATTTGAATAAACATTATTTGTTATATCTCTTTCATTTAACTAACATTAGGTTTAGATGCAAAGAATTTAGGTATTCGAAGATACCACACAATTCCATATAGGTGTCCATAAAGAATCCAGAACATTTAAGTGCATAAAGTACAAGCTCAATATATCAACAAACACTTTCGAATGCTTATTCACATAATTTTATGCACATCATCACAGAACTTGTCACTTTATTCACATTCTTTTATTCTTTTAATTGCCTGCTAAGTCAAAGGGAGTGGATAAGCGAGTGAACAGAACACATTGGGGGTACCCAAGGGTACAATCGAAAAGCAACATCTTTCATTTTCTCATTCGAAAATATTTTCAAATTGGGGGATCTTAAACAAGATCTGTACACATTGAGGATCGCGAGAATCCAAACGGGGACCTGATCAGGGTCCAGAACCAAAGGGGCTGTAGCAACAGAACTCTATAGACATGCCTATCTATCCACGACCGACTACGCGGGCTAAATTCACATGTGTTACCATTAAAGGC
Source organism: Excoecaria cochinchinensis (assembly GCA_947683425.1). Taxonomy (NCBI): domain Eukaryota; kingdom Viridiplantae; phylum Streptophyta; class Magnoliopsida; order Malpighiales; family Euphorbiaceae; genus Excoecaria; species Excoecaria cochinchinensis. The sequence goes on from CANTUQ010000011.1 coordinate 5,386,569, forward strand.
TTCTAACTCTCTTTTATTTTTACATAGACACATGCATTCATATACTTGCATATCATTTGTACCACTTGCATTTATCATATTCATATAGACATATTAGATATAACCATATTATTGGGCATCATGCACTCATTTAGACTTAATAAATAAATTGCATTACCTTACACACATACATATATTCATAAAATAATAATGGTATATAAAATTCTCATATTTTAACTATTACCATGAATAGAAACAATTAAATAAATCATTTTTAAGTCACATATGCATAACACAAGTGAGAGACCATGTGATTGGGAATTTTTGACAAAAACATTTTAAGGCAGAGTGGAGACTGTCGTGATCACGACAGTGGCAAAGCTTGTCCTGCGGATAAAGGAGCCTATCACGAGTCGTGACCGAGTCATGATCAATGTCACGACTCGTGAAGGCAAAATTACATAAGGCAGGCATAAGAGGGAGAGGGGTTGTCACGAGTCGCGCGCAGTGTTACGACTCGTGCACGATGTCACGACTCGTGACACAAGCTGTACGAGTCATGACAGGCCTCACGACTCGTGAGGAAGCTTCACGAGTCGTGCCAGCCTTCATGACTCGTGAAGGAGCCCAAAGGCCATGCCGAGTCGTGAAGCTTATCATGACTCGGACAGTTTCTCTCCCAGCTGCATGCGAGATGTTGGAATCCCAGGGCTCTATCACACTCGTGAGAAACATTGCACTCGCGACAGAGTCGCGTTTTCCAAATCTCACGTAAAAACTGCAGAAATTCTCTTCTTTCACAAACTTACCCAAACCTTCAAATCAAACCAAAACTCATCACAACTCACATTAAACATTCCAATGATCATAAACAACACAAAACACAACTTTTAACCAATTATCATAATTAAATCGTGAAATCAACATAATTAAAATCTCTAATTTAACAACCATCAAATATTGCTACAAAACTTCAATCAAAAATAAATGTCGGTTCAATAATCCTTAACTAAAGCATCTCAACCCAAATTATTCAAAACCCATAACATTTGAACATATCTAAACAACTTACCCCCATAAATTTCAAGAAAATCAAATCAAACACCAAATCATAATATGAATCAAAATTACAAAATCCCAAAACTTAACTCCTTTGCTCCTAATAGCTTAATTAGCTGACCTTTCTTGCTCCCAAACTCATCCAAGGTCTTTCTCATCCAAAATTCTCATCAATCACAAATACACACATAAAACATAATCTAGGTCAAAACGTAATTAAGAAGAAAAGAAGAAATCAAAGCTTATAACTCACCTTACCTTAACTATCTTCACTTAAATCACTTGAACTAACAAATTGCATCATCTAAATCTTAGGCTTTAACCTTAGAAAGAGCAAAATGGCATTGAAATAAGAAGGAAAAGAAGAAGAAGAGGAAGAGGGCAAGAACGGGGAGAACGAGAGAGAGGAGAGAAGATTTTCTATCCTCTCTCTCCTTCTCTCTCTTCTTTTATACCTCCTCCAATCTTCTTGCCACATGTCACCTTACCATTGGTCCAATTTAGATATTTATGCCAAATTATCCTTTCAATCCTTCAACTCTCATAACCTCAAATATTAAGATTTATAACTTAATAATCCTTCACATTGGCCCGCACAATTAATTTCTATTCTTTCAATCAAGTCCTAATTCCACACTTAACAATTTACTATTGGCCACTGTGATGCGCGCTGAACCCCGCATCATCCCGAAGGCCCGCTTTAGGGCGATCAGGAGAGGTTCATAAAACTTGTAAGGTATTTACAAGTGCGTCTATTTTGGGCAACAAGGAGATTTCATGGAGTCGCCACCCAATAAAATATTGGGACAGTTTGTCTTGTCTCAGTGAGCCTAAGACGGCGCTGCTATGTCCATTTTGGACAAGCAAGAGGGGTCTTGGAGGTCCCATCCTAATAGAACATTAGGATGGTCCTCTCACCTCGTGGAGCCTATGACTATGCAAATTAAAGCCTTTTGACGGGACACAAGAGGTGTCTTGGAAGTCCCATTCCAATGGAACATTGAAATGGTCCTCTCACCTCGTTGAGCCCAAAGACCAGAGAAGGTTCGGGACTCCCCATTTATTCATACCTTGGATAAGTTTATAATCAAGTTTTGAATTTAGCGTTTCATGCCTTTTCTCATTCAATTTTAATGCAATTTAATTTAATGCACATGTCAAACATATAATAAAAGCGATAAATAAAGTAAATGAAAGCAGAAATAAATTACAACAAAACTAGGGGCGGAATACAACCCCCATTTGTAAATAAAATACAATTCATTGAATAAATCGGGCTATTTATTAAAAATAAGGACATAGGTCCTCTCATGCATAATTAAAGAAAACAATTTTAAAAAGACAATTTATTTTGGATGGAAAAAACTAGGACATTGGTCCCATTTTATTTAGAAGAAAATAAATTAATTAAGTAGAAATATTTTTGTGATTTTTTAATTAGCGTGCATAAAAATAAGTTTATTATTACAAATTACATAATAATAATAAAATAAACCCAAATGAAAGCAAAATAATGAAAAACAATAAAAATTGAACAACATCCAAATGGTATCTTCAAGTCTCTATGGGCTCCCACTTGAAAAAAACTCACACATAAAAATGAGTATTGAAAATAAAAACAAATGAAAATGAAGTTAGTAATAAAAAATGAATTAAACATATAACATGAAAATAATTAAATTAAGGCAAACAAAATTGCATCATGTATGACAAGCCAATTAAAATGACATAATAAAAATATGCAATTTAACAAATTAATAAAATCAACATGCTAAAAAAAACATAAATAGTGTTAATAAAATTTAACATGTATAAAAGTATAAAATAATGATGATAGAATTTAACATGCATAAAAGTACAAAATAACATCAATAACATCCAATCATGCATAAAAAGCAAAAGAAATAATAAAAATCAGCATGCATAAAACATATTAATAATATTGATAAAAGCCAACATGCATAAGCAAATATAAAATAATAATTATAAAACTCAACATGCAAAAAACATGAATGGAAAATACAAACATAAAATTCAGCATGTGTAAAAACATAAAATAATAACAACAACATCCAACATGTATAAAAAGCAAAGGTAATAATAAAAATCAGCATGCATAAGAAATAAATAATAATAGTAATAATAAAATTAAACAAGAATAAGGATAATAATAATAATACTAATGATGGTATAACTACAATAATAATAATAATAATAATAATAATAACAAAGAATATGAACAATCAAATATAATAATAATAATAATAATAATAATAATAATAATAATAATAATAATAATAATAATAATAATAATAATAATAATAATAATATATGAACAATTCAATTAAATATGGAAGAATACAATGAAAATAAGAAAATCCAATTATGCTAAAACATGTTAAATGATGATACTAATACTATTTGAACAAAAAATGATGATAACAATATGAACATGAACAATAAAATAAAAAATTAAGAATAAGAAACAATAATATGAACAATTAAATAATAGATCTAAAAGAATTCACATGATAATTAATTAAATGAAATCAAAAGAATAAGAAAATAGGAAGAAAATGATAGAAGTAAAAGAATTTACATGTTAACTAATTAATTGGAAACAAAAAAATGAAATTAAAATTAAATTAAGAAATTGAGCCAATAATAATTACGCTCAAATTTATCTTGAAGAAATGAAGGTAGATGATCCAATTCCTTGTCTTGATTAGAAAAATATGATTAGAAAAATAAAATATTGAAAGATGAATTTTACTCAAGAACAAATAATTAATTTATTTGTCTTAAAGTAAAAAAATTATCAATTGAAAATAAGAAAATTCTCAAGAACAAAAATTGTTATTTTTTGTCTAAAGAATTGCTGGAAATTCCTTTAGAAATTGAGAGAATTTGTTCTTGAAAGAAAAAAGAAGAAGAAAAATATTTTCTCAAAATCATACAAATAAGAAAAGAAAGAAAGAGAAAAGGGGAGGAGATTTTTTGTTGCAATATTTCTTTCCTTCTTCAAGAGAATATTTTGCTGTATTTTTTGGGGTTTTCTTCTTCTTCAAGAGAACTTTTTTAAGGTTTCAAAATAAATTCTTCTTAATCAAAAAGGAGCATTCTTGAGATAAAAAAAAAAAAAAGCAATTCTTTGTTCTTGTGAATCTTAATTTTCTTCCATTGTGTTTTTAGCAAACTTTTTCTTGAATTTTTTTTTTCTTTCTAAAGAGATAAAACTCCAATTTTTATTATTTTTAATTCTATTCTTGCGTATCTAGATAAGAAAATCAATTATTCTATCTCCTTCCATCAAATCCAAATTCTGAGGGTAAATATTTTGTGCTCGATCCTATATTTTTTTTCTTTTATTTTTTTTATTATTCATAGTCAATTAATCACCATGTAGATTCTTAGATCCAATGATTATTTATCTATTCTTTCTTTATTTTTTTGTTTTTTTTTACTTGTTTATTTATTTATTTGATAGTTTATCCACTGTTGTTGTTATTATTATTATTATTATTATTTTTATTATGTGTGTTAATTTATTAATTTATTAATTCATTTGTTTCATTATGTCATTTAATTTATTTGTCATTCATAATACACTTTACTTTATTTTATTTTTTTTTATTATTTTATGTGTTTTAATTGATTGTTGATTGAATTACTAATATTGATTTATTTATGGTTGTTTTTTTTTTTTTTTTGGTTTCAATACTTGTTATTTTCTTGTTTGAGCACTCTTACAAGCAAAAGAGGAGATCCAAGAGATTTATTTTGATTGTTTCAGTATTTTTATCATTTTTTCTTTATTTTTTATTTATTTATTTTGTCATGTAATTCGTAATAAAATTATTTCTTTTATGCTCAATTAATAAAGAAAATCACAAAAATATTTATATTAATGGATTTGGGATATTTTTAAATAAAATGAGACCAATATCCTAATTTAACCAATAAAATGTCACTTTCAAAAGAATGGTTAATTTATATTAAATGGGATCACTCATCCCCGTTTTCTCAATAATGCCTAAAAATAATTCTTCGACTTTTAAGTGAATATGAAGGAACCGATGTTTCTACTCCAAATAAATGCCTCGATTTATGCATGTTATTTATTTAATTGGTTTTTTTATTTAATTTTATATTTTAGGGGATTGTATTTTTGTCCCAATTTTATTTTGTAATTTATTTTGTAGTTTAATCATTTTATTCATCACTTTCCTCGATACTTGATGTATGCTTTAAATTTTAATGTATAACCGTGTGAGATGAGAGATGGATAATTAATTGTTAAAAAATCATTTATAATTTAATTAATGTATTAATAAGAGTAAAGTTCTGAACCACTATCTGGTTTAGACTCTCGAGATTAGATGAACTTTCCTAATTTGTGTAAATTTGGTTGCGACTCAAAAATACCTCAAAGATGCCTAAAGGTTTTATGGGATTAGATGAACTTTCTCAATGTTCTATTGGATAGGGATTCCAAAATATCTCATGTTACCCAAGACCTAAGACGCAAACCCTCTCGGACTGAAAGTAGGCTTCCGGGAATCGAAGCAGGTTTCGGCATGCGTCATAGATAGGTATCTAGTTAGAGGTGCCTGCTCTTGCTAGTCATGCAATACATTTGCTTTTTCCATTCTTCAAACCCTTCACACCCGCATTGTGCAGCGATAAAATTGTTATACTTAAACTTCAAAACCACAATCAAGGAAAGTGACCATTTGATGACTTAATATATTAGCTTACAATGGTACATCCATCATAGATATCTGTTATGCTTCATCTAGAATTACATCCTCATTGCATCTACAAATGTATAGAAAATTTGCGTCAAGAAAACTTGCATTGACTACCAAATAAAAAGACAGCCGAAGAATCAAATTATATATAATGAACTTAAAAAATAGAAGAATAAAAGGAAAAGTCATGCCTAATTAATTTGAACAAGTAAAGTAAGAAGCTTGTAAGTCATAATACTATAAAATCATGTAAAGTATAATTGGAGTATATGTTCAACAAAAACATGGACAAGTGGGGTCTGCAGCACAAACAGAGTAGAGCCCAATTTAGACTACAAAGTTATAGAGAACTTGAGTTTGAGATAAAATTTAGAAAACATCTAGTCTTTATTTTTCTAATGCTTATTTACTTTCACTTTTTAATGCATTATAATAATTTCCTTTTATATAATAACATCCTCTCTCATCAGCAGTTATCTCAAATGTAGTAATGGCATTCTATAAAAGATATATGAAGTTATTATGGCCTTCTACAAAAATAAAGAATGGAATTTAAATAGAGTCTGGCGTCATATAATCTGAAGGCAAATAAGGCTCCAACAAGGGTATAGAGCTTAAAAATGCTTCAACATTTATTAGAGAATATGTATCATATTCGATAATAGATCTATTTTGATTACAAGTAATTCTATCAATTTATCAAGAAAATTAAGTGAACTTTTCAATACTCCATAATTGCCAAACGATGATAATTATGTCATCTATTATGCTTGTTTTCTAGGGAAGTCCCTAATAGATATTTACAAATAAAATGGGGATATAAGGCTTACCTGAGAATCAATCAAGTTATGAGTGTATCTTTTAGGAATGTTTGAAAGGGATTCAACATCTCCCTTATCTCCTCTTGTGATGGAAGCATAACTTACCTAATAAAATAGTAGCAATCTGTAACACCCCGATACCCCCGTTGGAAGGATACCGGAGCGCCACGCGGGCAAACACAAATACAAATCCAAATACACACTAATAAACAAAACGAAAATGAGATATAAAGAAACCTTTAAACATAATATAGCAAGTCCTTGAACATTCATCATATCAATATCGTTTTACCAAACAGGCTTGTAAGCAAATACATATACCCAAAATAGTTGTTCTATTACAAAAGATTCATTTTGCTATGAACAAGCCAAGTACAAAATAACAGCGGAAGACACAAAAATAAACTTCATCCAAAAAGACTTCTAGTGGCCGACCTGCAGATGTCTGACTCCAAACCGAACTCGCCACCTGCACGAGAAAAGAACCCGTGCTAAGCGATAACGCTTAGTGGGGAGGAACAAAACAAACGAAAATATGCATATACAATATTTACAACAATAATTTAAACTCATCGTAACCATAAACGTGCAATTAAGTTTTGATTCAATAATCAAAGGCATCAAAATTACATATAAGCATACTTTCCTAATTCTACAAGACATGCATCAACATACTTTACAAGCGATTAACTATTCAATTCATACTTTCACCATTCTAAGTACACAGATACAAGGTGCATATCATAAAGTTATTCATGAATTCTTACTCATCTTAAACATTTAATCCTCAATATACATCTCAACATATGCAACACATAATAACATATAGCCTGATTAGTCTGAAATACACTTTAGAAGTGGATGTGGTCCATTGGATACTGATAGAACACAGTATCCCAAGCATATGGAGACATGAGTCTCAAACATGTGATTTTCATATGGAGACCGAAGTCTCTCTTTATTTCCATATAGACCCAAAAGGGGTCGAAACAAGGATCCAAACGGGACCCGCATATAACGTTTTATCATATAGCAGCTGCACACACACCCTGACCTAAGTAAGCGCTTACTTATCCACTACTATGACTATTCAGGCTTAAAAACACAACTCCAAAACTCACGTATCATTATCATATTATGAGAATTGAATTAAATACGAACCTATAACTCATGTATACATGCATATCAATCAAATTCGAAAATATATAAATATATATATATATCAAATACAGGAGGTAAAAAGAACATATAACTCACATTGAAGTTAATTCATGTTTTGTAAATTATAAGCATTTAAATCATGTACATCATTATTAATCATGCATACATATCTCATAATTAAACAATTATTAAATTGTAATACAGATTTAAACCCAAACATGTGTCATGTAGTGAAAAACCCCATATAACAGAAGTTTAAAACTTTGTTTTTAAAACAGGGCAGAAGAGGAAGAGAGGCCAGTCACGACTCACACAGGCAATTGTGACTTGTGACGCTAGCTTCTCGCAAGCGTCACACAAAAGGGCGGTCACGAGTCGTGACCCTACATCACGACTCGTGACACCAACACTAAGGGAGGTCATGAGACACGATCTCGTGACGCGAGCTTCACGCTACAGAAGGGACGGTCACGAGTCGTGACCCTCCATCACGACTCGTGACTTCCCAGGGAAGAGGGTCACAGGTCGTGACTCTCTCTCATGACTCGTGATCCTCCTTCTCTCCGCTACAAGGAAGAACTGGTTCCAAAAATTTTTAGAAAACGTGAAAACAGAAAACGTGGAAAACAGAGTACATTAAGAATTCAAAACTCCATCTTGCCCAAAACCATTTTTCATGCAATAAATATGCAAACACGTACCTTCAAGTCTCCAGAATACATATATAGGAATCTTAATACAAGTCACATATTTTTACTATTCAAACAGAGGGCAATACCAGAATGTCGACAGCCCAGGATTTTACATTCACACTCATGTATATACATCACCATTTTAACGTTCAAAACATCAGAACTTCACCACTACAAATAATACATATAAATTTATCTTACCCTTGCATTTCGATATACAAACACACATAAATAACATTCACATCAGAACAGCAAATAGGATCCAAAATGAGAAAGGACAGACACTCCCAAACCTGTTAATGAAGTTCAAAACGTCCACTGTAACCTTCAATCCACAACCTTTCCTTTTCCTTTATCCTTCCTCTTCTCTTTAGCAGTTTTCAAGAACCGACAAATAAAACACAATATCAACCCAATGAAACAGTAATGAATATCCCGAAAGAAGGAGAAGATGGAGAACCACACATAAACTTACAGCCACTTACCTCCTGAAACTTCTTCTAAACTCAAACCCTAGCTCCACAATGGATGAACACACATGCAAATGGGAAAGAACAGAAAATGGAGAGGAGAAGAGTGGCTAACGTGAGAGAGAGCAAGAGAGAAAGAGAGTGAAATCTGATGGCTTCTTTAGGAAGCTAAAGAAAAATTCTGAAACCGTCTTTTCTCTCTCCCACATGCACACACTCACCTCTCCACTTGTCATGTTCTGATTGGACCCCCAAATCCACTAATAACTCTTTTTCCAATAGCTCCTTATAATTACTAATAAATCCTTGTCAAAATACTTTTTACTCACTAAATAAAAATCTGCAATTTAATACTTTTAATTCCTTCCAATTAAATCCTCTTTCACTTGTAAAATTACCCAATTGCCCTTAATTACTCTTGTAAAAATTACCAATATATCCATATTGTCCAATTAAAATTGCTAATTCCAACTAGGCCACTTTTGGGGTGTGACACAATCCACTTGCTTTAAAATTCAAATAATGGGAAGGGGACAATCTAGAAACAACCACAGGCAAAAAAGAGTATTATTTACATAGTTGAAGTAAAATACTACACCAAAATAAAACACAAGAACATCAAAAAGAGCAGTGGCAACCTAATAAATTACAGTTAAGGGGCCAAAACTAGTGGAAAAATACGTTTGTATAATGGTCCGACACGGTTATCATCCATAGTCATGATGCCATTTGTCTCAATAAAAGGAAAGTGATACTTGTACCTTAAAGATAAGGAAAATAGTAACAAAATTTTCATTTCATTACTTTTTTTTTTCAAAGACTCTCTGCATGTATGCAAGTAAGAAAACAAAATAAGTAAATAAATAAATAAATTAACCAGTGCAATGTAGAATGATATCAGCACAAATAAATCTCCCATTTAGAAAGACCGTAGAACCTTCTTCCTAGACAAAGTGCAATTTTCTATAAAAAAATAAATGAAAAAATACACTAGAAATAAAAAAAATAAAAAAAAATTACACCATAAATGAAAAAAATTTGGCAAAAGGATAAGACTAGCCGGAGATGGTAAGCACGACAAATCTAGCGAGCTAAAGAGAGAGGTTAGTGGTGGAGAAGGCAAGCCCATGAAGGGAGACGGGCAGCGAAGACAGCACGCACATGAAGGGAGGATGATAGTCGAGATGGCAAGCCCACGAAGGGAGGTTGGAGGCAGCGACAGCGAGCCCACGAAAGGAGGAGGGCAGCAAAGACATTGGCTAGGACACGCATGGCCGATCTGCAATACGAGATGGAGAGGGAGCATTTTATATTAGAAAAAGGGATTTTTATTCAGAATGAACTTTACGTACAGAAATCACTATATCGTTAGTAAATATTAAACACAGCGACGAAAAAAGTAACTCTGTCACTAATATTTTACATTTTAACAACGAAATGTTGTATACTGTTGGTAAATATAATGTTTGCTGATGGAAAGGTAGTGTCCATCAGTAAATGAAATATTTACTGATGGGAATGGTATAACCGTCGATAATAATAACCGGTGGGGTTTTCATTTCTGTCGGCAAATATATTATTTACCGATGGAGTTGTAAATACTGTCGATAAATGTAATATTCATCAGTAACCTTTTTTGATGTGATTTTAAATTCCATCGGCAAATGTTTTACTTAAGAACCCTAATTAACTACGGATCTAGAAATTTCGTTGGTAATTACCTATGGATCATCACATTCTGTCGATAACTATAGTAGTAAAATTTTATCGGAACAAATTATTTTACAATGGTTATATATTTCGTCGCTAAATTCCGTTGGCAAATTTTGATGGGAATATTTACCTCCATTTTTAACAATGAAAAACTACCGGTTCCATTTTTCGTTGCCATAAACTCGATTTCCCTTCAAATTTACCAACAAAATTTATTTTTTATCCTTAAATAGCGACATAATTTGTTTCTATCGGTAAATTATCGTCTTAAAATTGCATTTTTCTTATAGTGATCAGACTCTTGACTACACATGCATAGGGAATAGATTCCATTTCCTTTCGTTCCAAATCATTCTTGGGACATTGCATTTCACTAAATTTATCCCCTTTGTGAATCGAAACTACCCCTGCTGAGCATTTTTCCATCCTAAATCTCTCTAATACTTTACTAATATATCCATTATTCTAATCACATAAAATACCTCATCCATATCTTTCATTTCAAAGTTATTAGAGAGAAATTTCTTTACATCATGTAACAAACCTCAATCAATAGCAGCCAAAAGAATATTATCAATATATAGTACCAAAATAATGAACTTGCTCTCAATGAACTTCATATAGATACGCCTATCAACAATTTTCTCTATAAAACCATATGAGGTAATGGTATCATTGAACTTAAGATACCATTTTCGGGAAGCTTGTTTTAAGCAATATATTGACTTCTTTAATTTACACACCACATTTTTCTTGTCTGCAATCACAAAACCTTCTATTTTGTCCATATATAATTCTTTTTGTAAGTCACCATTCGAAAAAGCAGTTTTCACATCCATTTGGTGAATCTCTAAATCATAATGACCTACCAATGCTATAATAATTCTTAAAGAGTCCTTTTTTGAAACTGGAGAGAAGGTCTCTTTGAAGTCAATGCCATCTTTTTAAGTGTAACCTTTGGCTACAAGTCCGGCCTTATACCTTTCAACATTGCCTTTTATAGCCCACTTGCTTTGAGACTTCAGGGAACTCAACTAGTTCCTAGACTTGATTATCATCCATGGATTTTAATTCTTCTTTCATAGCATTGAGCCGTTTTTCAGAATTGTTACATTTTATGGCTTCTTTAAATGAGATTGGATCCTTATCAATGTTCAAGTAACACTCATGCTTAAGTGAATACACCACATAGTCATCTAATATAGCTGGTCTTTTATACTTTATAGACTTTTGTAATGTTATTTCTTCTGGTATCACTTGATCATTTGTGACTTAGACATTATTTATTGGTTCATTATTGACATTCTCTTCTTATGGGTTTGGAATAGTAACTTGTTGCTCTGGTACATTGTATGGTTATAATGCAACAAGAGGAACAATAACTTGAGAAGAGACACTGGGTGAAGTTTCTTTTAATGAGGATTATAAATCCTTATTTTCACTGTGCAGGTGCCTCAAGCTAGGTTTCCTACCTGTCCATAATTCATAAGGTGTCATAGGAAGTGCTTTACTAGGAACCCTATTAAGTAGATATGCAGCTGTCTTTAGTGCATACATCCATAAAGATAAAAGTACATTAGAGTAACTTAATATACTCCTAGCCATATCTATAAGAATATGATGCCGCCTTTCAGCTACACCATTCTATTGAGGTGTATTGGGCATTGTATACTGTGCACAAATGCCTCGACTTTGAAGAAGTTTTGTAAATGGACCTGGACACTATCCATTCTCATCATATTTACTATAATATTCACCACCTCTATCAGACCTTACTACTTTCACTTTTCTATCTAACTGCCTTTCCACCTCATTAATGAATACTTCAAGAATGTCCACTGATTGAGACTTTTCATGAAGTAAATAGAGATAATAATAACATGAATAGTCATTAATAAAGGTGAAAAAATACTTTTCACTGCCCCAAGATGGAACATCAAATGGATCACATATATCAGTGTGTATTAATTAATGTAACTCAGTACTTCTCGTGGTTGAATTGTTAGATATGTGTTTTGTTTGCTTGCCTTTAATGCAATTCACACACATATCCCAATCAGTAAAATCTAGTTGACATAAGATTTTACTTTCTATTAACCTCATCACCCTTTCTTTAGATATATAACCTAACCTTTGATGTCATAAGTAAGCAGAGTGTTCATTATTTGCATTGCGTTTATTACCAATATTATGTTCAACATGAAACAAGGGTTCAAAATAATTAACATTAAGGTTGAAATGATATAAACCATCCATTAATGTACAATAACCATAATAGTACTTTCATTTATATAAATAAAAAACACCGTTTGCAATATTGAAATTAAAACATATCTCATCAAACTTACTAACAAAAACTAAATTTCTCGCACATTCAGGAACATAAAGACACTTTTGAAGATCTAGACTACAACCAGTATCTAAGATCAATCTATACATCCCAATTCCTTCTATTCGTGCCTTCATTATGTTACCATATACAGGAACTTTCCAGTTCCTTTTATGGTTTGGATCGAAATGAATCCATGCATAACATGTGACTCATGAGTAGTTGCATCTAAATCTAACCACTGGGTATTATTGGGCACCTCAATAGGATTTAATTCAAAACATAACAAAACTTAGTACTTACCTTTCTTTTTGAACCAAGCCTTTCTATTAAGGCAATCTTTCTTGAGGTGACCAGCTTTTTTGCAGAAGAAACAATGCTGCTTTTTATGGATTTGGCCCTTATTAACCTTCATTGGGGCTTTGTCCTTCTTGTTGTTCTTCTTTCCTGGCTTTTCCTTTTTATTGCAAGCTTCACTGTGTGCTATAAGATGTACAAAGTGTTCCTTTATTTTCTTTAATCTCCCTTCCTCCTGTACCAACATGGCATTGATTTCATGAAAGTTACATTTCTCCTTAAGAGTGTTATAATTCACTTGGAACAGACCACATTTAGGAGGAAGTGAGTTGATGATGAATTGTGCTAGGATGGATTCACTCACATCTATGCCCATCGATTTCAGCTTTATATCAAGGTTTGACATACATGTTACATGATCATGGATTGGTTGCGACCAATCAAACTTTTTGGCCTTTAATTTGCTCATCAAGTTTCCTAAAATATACTTGTTAGCTATGTCTGATTGTGATTACTCTTTGATTTTCATCATAAATTCCCTCACATTGTCTGTATTAGGCATCGATGGCTTAACATTTTCAGCCATTGTTAATTGCATCAAGTTAAGACTCAACTTATTAGACTTTTCCCAAACCTCAAAGTATATCTTTTAGCTAGTGTACTGGTCTCAGTAACGATTGCAGGCTTTTCAGCAACTAATTCCAGGTCCTTATCTATAATACCAAATTAAAATTGGATTTGCTCGGTCTAATCGGTATAGTTTAGCCCATTGAACTTGATCAGACCATTGCCCATTGCTAACAAATTATTAAAAGTTTCAAATGTAATATAAACTCACACATTAATGCTTTGAGTACAATTAATGGATTCGGACAATAATTATCTTTAATATATATAATTAAGTTCACCTTTAGGTGATACTTAAATACATATCCTTAATCGATAATGATGCTAACAAACATTTATATACACACTTTAATAGACAATCAATCATACTCAAGCTAGTATGCATGTTATCTTTGGATATACAAATACATTCACCAAGTATGTCGATAAGTCTCTTTAATATTATTAATTATAAACAATGATCTATGATCCACCTTTGGGTGATCTCCTAGCATCATAATTAATAATTTTAATTATTCAATTCATCTTTTATTAACATCATATAACATGAACAATTGAAAGAATGTAAAATTAAATGTCTAAATATTTTTTTAAGCAAGGTTACTTTGGTGACTAACAAGCTTTCTATACAGTAAACATTTAATTAAGTAAGTATAAATAAATTTGAGAATTTAACTTTAATATTAAAAGATCATATTGTACAGTCCAAAAACTTTCAAGGACTAAGCTGTAATTTTAATTAGAAAATAATGGTCCAAAAAATATAAGGACCAAAATATAACTAACCATCTTAAACCTTTATTTCCGAAATAGAAGCAACCTTTCAACCAAAAAATGCAACTTTTACAAATTGAAGTAACCTTTCAACCAAAAATTGCAACTTTAAATCAAACAAAAATGATGTTATATCCTCGAAAATAATTTTTTTTAAACAAATATCAAACTTAAACATGTAATTTCATACATGATTCAACTACAACTCAAATTAACAATTTGGCAAAATGAACAATTTCCAAATATTGCACCATTAATTTAATCTTAAAATAATTAATTATTTAATTCATGTACAATTATGGCAGAAACAATAATATTGACTATCATGAATCGTAAGACCAACTTTAATGCAAATCAAAGTGTCATAATTGGGCTTTGATACCAAATGTAAAATTATAAACTTTAATTGTATAAACAATATTACAAGTCTAGAATTACCACATTTATAATTATAAACTTTAAATTTCTAAACAATATTACAAGTCTAGAATACTCCCAAGATCAATTATGACACAATTGATTCAATTAATTTATTTAAGATTCATACTATAAGAGAGAAAGGAAATACTAATCTTGATTTATGGTTCCAAAAGTTTTAGTTACTCTCTTTTTTTACTTTTTTTCGTTCTTTTTCAATGGCATAAGAACATACTGTGACGCGTGCCGAACCCCATTTCACCTCGACCGCCCGCCTTTAGAGCAATTGAGAGAGGTTTATAAAACTTGTAAGAAATTACATGGGCATCTATTTTGGGCAACAAGGAGGTTTCATGGAGTCGCCACCCAATAGAACATTGGAAAAGTTCATCTAGTCTCAGTGAGCCTAAGACAGCACTGCTATGTCCATTTTGGGCAAACCAGAGGGGTCTTGGAGGTCCCATTCTAATAAAACATTAGGATGGTCCTCTCGCCTCGTGGAGCCTAGGACTATGCAAGTTAAAGCCTTTTTACGGGACACAAGAGGTGTCTTGGAAGTCCCATTCCAATGAAACATTAAAATGGTCCTCTCGCCTCGTTGAGCCCAAAGACCAGAGATGGTTCGGGACTTCTCATTTATTCATACCTTGGTTAAGTTAAAATTGAGTTTTGAATTTAGCGTTTCATCCCATCTCTCATTCAATTTTACTGCAATTTAATTTAACGCGCATGTCAATCATATAAAGAAAGCGGTAAATAAAGTAAATGAAAGCAAAATAAATTACAGCAAAACTAGGGGCGGAATACAACCCCCATTGTAAATAAAATACAATTCATACATAAATCGGGCTATTTATTAAAGATGAGAACATTGGTCCTCTCATGTATAATTAAAAAATGTGTTAAAGGTGATGGTTTATTTAGGTGTAAAAAATTAGGACATTGGTCCCATCTTTATTAGAAAAAAGTTCTAAGTTAATTTAATAAAAATACTTTTGTGACTTTTAATTAACGTGCATAAAAAATAAATTTACTACAAATTACATATTAAAACCAAATAAAGGCAAAATAATGCTAAAAATGGCTAAAAATATAAACTCCACCAAAATGGTGTCTTCAAACCTCCATAGGCTTCCACTTGCCATTGGAAAACTCACACATGAAAAATAAATATTGAAATAAAAACACAAATAAAGAAATAAAAACACAAATAAAGATGATGTTAGTAATAAAAAATGAATTAAACATGTAACATGTGAAAAAAAAAATGAATTAAAATAAAACAACATGCATGACAAATTAATTAGATAACATAATAAAAAATATATAACTTAACACATGAACAATTAAACATGCATAAAAATAAAATTCAACATGCATGAAAACATGAAAATAATAATGATGACAACAATAATTAATTATAATAATAAACAAAACTAAAAAAAAAAATTAGTAGTAGTAGTAATGATAAATAATAACTAATAATAATACTAATCACAATAATAATAATAATAATAATAATAATAATAACAATAATAATAATAATAATAATAATAATAATAATAATAATAATAATAATAATAATATTAATATTAATATTAATAACATCAAAGAATATGAACAATCAAATTAAATAAATAAGTAATGATAATAATAATAATAATAATAATAATAATAATAATAATAATAATAATAATAATAATATATGAACAAAAATAATGACAATAATATGAACATGAACAATTAAATAAGAGATTAAGAAAAAGAAATAATAGTATGAACAATTAAATAAAAGATTAAGAATAAGAAATAAGTCTATGAACAATTAAATAAAAAATATTAATAAAAAAAATAATAATGTGTACAATTAACTAAACATGCAAGAAATAAAAAGTAAAATAAATAATAGATCTAAAAGAATTTACATGATAACTAATCAATTGTAAACAAAAATTAAATTAAAAGTTGAGCTAAGAAATGTTTACCCTCAAATTTGATATGATGAATGAAGTTGGATGATAATTCTTTACTTTGATTTAAAGAAATAAATATATAATGAAATTTTATAACAAGAACAAACAATTGATTTATTTGTCTTAAGGAAAAATTATGAAAAATAAGAAGTAAAAAAATTCACAAGAACAAAAAATTGATTTATTTGCCTTAAGAATTAACTTAAAAAAATTAAAATACTTGGAGAATTTTTCTTGAAGAAGAAAAAAAAATAAGAAGAAGAAGAAGAGAGAAAAAGAGAGAAAGTGTATTTTTCTTAAGAAAAATCCCCCCTAAATCCTCTCCAAAAAACCCATTTTATAACACAAAATAAACCAAATTTAATAAAGAAATTAAATTAATTTAACTCACATTAAACCCAAAAAACTGAATAATTTGAAGAGTTGGAAGATAAAAAGCTTTTGCATTAAATTACACAAAAAAATGAAGAAAAAATCAATTTTTAGGCCAATAAACGGAAAAATAGCAGATCGGCTGTCGGAGGGGCGCGCAGGGGCGACCGATGCACGTCGGCCCGCCCGACGGGCGTGCGCCAAGCGCTCTGCCGCAGCCCGACAGTCGTGATTTTTTGTTTTTTTTTTAAAAATAAAAACACAATGATTTCAAAACATACCATTTTCGTCTAAAAAATAATTTTTAAAACTTTTAAAATATTTTTTTAAAATACATTTTTATTTATTTCTAATAAATCAATTTGATAAGTAAATCATCACTTTCAACTTTCATTTTTGCCTATAATTAGGCACACTTAATTTTATCATTGGGTAATCTTGATTTAGCCTGACTCGGGACCCGGTGTCTACACATACCTTTTCATATTTTAATAACTATGTTTTTTTATTATGTAAAGAGAGAGGGAAGGATTCTCCTTCTAAAATTCTCTATAAGCTCAACAACCATTATTTTAGGTCTAATATAACCTTATATTAGAATCAACCCAAATAATATGGATCACACCTTTATGATTATTAAAATTAATATAACATACTTCACTTGTAGTATAACAAATTCATATAATTGCTATGTAAATAAATGTTGAAAATTTTAAATTTTACTTTGCTTAACTATATGAATCTAATAGCCAACACAGAAGGCAAAAATATTATCTTGCAATTACATTTCAGGAGAAGACAAATAAGATATGCCACTATAGAGAGACAATTACATGATGCAACCTATTAATATAAATAGAATTGCACACACAAACAAAATTCTAATTCAAATTTGATTGATGTATTTAATCTATTGGACATGAAATGAAATTCTATATAATAAACGGAAAAGATATATTCTGAAAATATAATAATAATATTACTAAAATTTTAAATTAAAATTATATTATTAAAAATAAGTAATTATCAAATTAATGAGAAAAAAATAAATATTTTACACAAATGATATAGACTCCCGAATACGGGTTTTTTTCCGTTCGGTGTAAAAACCAAAGGAATTTAGAAAAATTGTGCAAAAGTAAAAAATATTAGAAAAATGGGATGTCAGAAAATAGCAACCTTGGTTGCCATTTTCTGTTAGTGTGGGTCCCACCAAAATTAGACAAATTCAGGGGTCCGGATGGGACCCAGTTGTCAAAAAACGGCAACCTAGGTTGTCATTTTTTGATATAATTATTTTTTTTTGTTTTCCCATTTTGTGCCTTGACCAAAGTCAGTCCGGGTGGGACTCGGACTGACTAAAGCGGCAACCTAGGTTGCCATTTTCTGACAAGGCACAAAACGGTGCCATTTTATGCCTTGAACGAAGCAGTCCGTATAGGACCCAGACTGATAGAAAAAGGCAACCTAGGTTGCTGTTTCTAACTTTATTTTTAACTCTAGTCAAAGACTGTAGTGCATAAATTTTACTGTGCGTGCAGCCACACCAGATCCGTGAATGCAGAAGGCACAGGTCTGTGTAGAATTAATTTTTTTTTTTAATTTGGCTTTAAAATGCCAAACCTCTCCTTCACCTTGATTTCATTTCCTTCATTTCATTGCAATTTTAATGTTCTCTCTTCCTTATTTCCTTAGTGCTTCCTTCTTCATTTCTTTGAAAATTTCAATATTTCATTTACCTATTCTCATCTGAATTCTTATATAATTAAGCCACTACCTCCTTATTTTGTTCAAGGCTAAACTAAAGGTATTATCATGTTAATATAGTTAAAATCAAAATTTATTTTATGACTAACTTGATTTTCATTTTTGAATTGCAGGAGCTGTTAATTTTAAAATATAATTTCGATCAACATTTTAAAGGTAAGTTATTATTATTTTATTTATTTTTAAAAATAAAATTTATTTATGTAATGGTTATTAAATTTCTCATGTGGCTTTATTTAATTGATTTATACAATTTTTTACACTATGAAGCATATAATATGTTTGAAAACGTAATTGATAAGTGGTTTTCTGTTATTATGTTGGTTGTTATATTGATATTAAGAAATTTGATATTTACAGTCGATGCATGTATTTTAATTATTTGACAATAAATCAGTATGAAAATAGTTAATTAAATAAAGTAATATATTATATATTAAATTGTAAAAATAAATAAATAAATTAAAGCTAAAAATAAAAAAATATAGTTTTTATATAACATTTATTTATATGAATTTCATATTATAGATGGTGAACAAGTATTTAGCAATAGGAGCAATGATGAGTGATGTGGCAAAGGCAATAGTCAAAAGAAAATGGGATGATTTGTACAATAGTCGAATGCGATCATATCATCAAAATAAGTTAAAAATTATAAGATATTATTATGGATGGATATCCTATGACGGAGGCAAAGAAGGTTGAGGCTATTTGGATAACACTGACGATAACTTATTTGGTACCTATCATGAAAATTTGGAATATACCTCATGTAACAAAATATGAGGAACTAGTTCTCATATTTGTGAAAGACGTTGTTGAAATCAGTGAAGAAAATTTATTAAAAGTTAGGGATACAAGGCCAGTGTCTCAAAAAATTTATTGTATGTGGTATTATTATAATAAAAGGTCTAAATATTATGTTCATTATAACATAAAATATAATTAGGCATGTATGAATAAAAATGTCAGCGATCTGAAAATTTAAATTTCATTGTTGTTTTAAGTGTTTTATAATAATTATTGCCTATTAATTAATTTATGAAATTATGTCATAATTTTTATTATTATTACATAATAATTTATGAAATAAAGTATAATAAATAATCGAAAGTTAGATAATAAAATATTGATGATGTATAAATAAAATAATTTAAAATTATTATAACAAGAAATAAAATTAGTCTGAATAAATATAAGATAAACAAATAAATAAAATTTAATAACTCATTTAAGGTGTATGATGTAAAAATTAATCTAGTTTTTGACATGGATCGATATATAGGAGCTGGAAGAATAAATTCGGGTCCTATTAATAGGGAATTGCTTACACTTCAAGGGAGACACCGATCTGATGCAATATGGAATAATTTAGTAATTTTTTAGTTATAAATATATATTAAATAAGAAGTTTTAATTTATTTATTTATGTTTACTTTGTGATTTGACTTGTTTTATTTATACTAAAGGTTGAGAGGGATTTGTTGAGGACAAGAAGGTGTAGTGTATATAAACATTATACATCTATTGACCAGAAAATTTTACCTTATATAAGGGCAGTTGGTTTGCTTAGAGTAGTTAATATTGGTATGACATATTTAGATTGACATTTAATCACATCGCTTGTTGACAGGTTGCGACCTGAAACACTCACATTTCATCTAACATGTGGTGAAACCACAATTACCCTACAAGATGTTGGAATTTTAATAGGTTTACCGATTGAGGGTGAACCTATGACTGGAAGAACAAACATGGATTGGCTAGCAATTTGTCATGATCTACTTGGAGCAGTTCCTCCTGTGAATGATCTGCGAGGAGGGAAAGTGAAATTGATATGGTTGGATGTAACCTTTAGCGAAGTGCCTGACAATGCAACACCTGAAGTGATATGACAGCATGCTCGTGCGTCCATGTTGAGATGTTTTTCTAGAATATTATTTGCATCACAAAATTCATCATTGGTCCACTCAATGTTCCTACCTCTTCTAGAGGATTTAAAATCCGTTGGCCAATATAGTTGGGGGTCAGCATGTCTAGCTTGGCTGTATAGAGATCTATGCAGGGTCACGCGTCCCGATGTAAAAGGTGTCACACCCCGCTTTCCCCCTGGTAGTTTGAGCCATATTTGTCTGTGTGTTTGAGAGTATTCTGGCATGTGATGTCTTAGTTTGGGCCATATTGCATGAGTTATGGTCTAAGGTGATAGTGTTATGTGTGGAGGTTGTGAGTGGTCAAGTTCCACCAAATTACAAAAGGACAAGTGGCAAAGGTTAGAAATGGTTATATAAAGGCCAGGGAAGGGAAAAGAAGAGCAGCACTTTGCCCTAAACTCTTCTGTTCTCTTTTCTTCGCCACCGCCTCCTTCTCCTTCGTTTCTTCTTTCTCCTTGTTCCATCTTGTAATTTCTTCCTTTGACCAAGCTTTTGGTGGAAATTGATCAGCTCAAGAGTTATTTTGGGAAGATCTATTGGGATCTTTCTTCTTCTCCTTCTCTCTTGATTTTGTTGGATGTGTTTTTGATCTAAAATTTGCATTTGTGTGATTTCTGGGTTTTCTGGTTTAGAAGAGCCTCCTTGTGATCCTAAAGGGAAAGAGAAGGCTAGCGGGAGTGAAAATTGCAGCTAGGAGCCTAGGATTTTTGCAGGTTTGGGAATTTATGTGTTTCGGATGGATTCCTCTTGGTTTTGTGTCTTTGGTTGATTTTCTGAGAATTTTCTATTAATGAGGTTTATGTGAATATATGCTATGAATTTTAGTGGACTAAACTTGTGTTGTGGTGCTTGATGCGATGAGAATTCTCATTCCGAGGTATGCTGCTTTTGGTTGGATTCAAGGCATGATTCTGAGTTTCGAAGTGTTCTACAGAATTTCTGCAAACTTGGAATACAACTTTGTTATGAACGTGCAGATCGGCACAAGCATAATGGGGATTGGTGATTCCAGATCCTGATCGAGTGCTCTGCTGCTGAACGAAAGATAAGCAGTTCTATCCGAGCTGCTGTTTGCCGAACAGTAGTATAACGAGCACTCTGTGACATGCCTGAATGGCAACTGGGCATTTTCGAATGGAAAGCCCAAGTGGATAGCCGATCGGGAGCGCAACAGAGAGTTGAGTATTTGTCTTTGCGCTTGGCCTTCTGGCCACTGTTGTGAATGCGACTCTTATTGTAATCGAGTGCTCTGCTGCATGGGTTACTAATACTGCGTGGAATGTAAGCCTATTTTATATGCATGATATGATGATTTCTCTGTGATAACTATGCTATGAGATGAAATGTGAAATGAATTATGTATGACCTGCGAGAGTCAATCTAGTGGATAGTTAGGCATGCCTAATAGAATTCTAAAGCTGCAGCCCCCTATGTGTTTCAGACCTTGATCAGGTCCCCGTTTGGGTCCTCGCGATCCTCTATGCGTTTGGATCTTGTTTCAGATCCCCTATGTGAAAGTGTTTCGAATGCGAAAAATAAGAAGTTGCTTTTGAACTGTACCCATAGGTACCCCTATGCATTCCCCTATGCGTTTGCTCGTTATCCACTATTGTGAGTCAACAAGTGTTGTGTTATATTTTGTTATGTTCTGTTATGCTGATGCGAATGTGAATTTTTGAATGGATGTGAATATGCGCTTATGAATCTATGTGAGCTTTAATGAACGAATGTGGTCAGGTTATGTTTTGGATGTATATATATGCATATGTGTATGTATGAATATCAACATCTGTCATATTGTATGTGTTCTGCTTTGACGACCGTTGTGAATTGACGTCGATTTTATTGTTTGTTTTCCCCACTAAGCATTATCGCTTAGCACGGTGCTCCATCCATGCAGGTGGGGAAGGTGATTAGCTGTTAGGAGAGTCGCCGCAAGTCAAGCCAACACAGAGAGTTTGATGTTAGGATCTAGCATTTTGTAATATGATTCTTTTGTAGTTATGAACTCTCATTTGTAATATTCTTTTGTTCAGTTTTCGCTCTGTTCTGTATGGGAAGATGTAATTATTTTTGTATATTTGATCAGTTTGTAATGATATTATTATGTTTATGACTGAATGATCATTTCTGCTTTCAATTTTTATTTCTACCGTTTTTATGCATGTGATGTGTTTGTTCGGGCGTGCCATTCCGATATGGATGTTGCATGGCTCTCTGGCCCAGGAGGTTACATGACGTCTCTATTGGGGTCTTACAGTTCTTGGTATTAGAGCTCCGGTTTAGGCATTTTCTGGGTGTTGTTGTGTATAGGCATGTGCTTAGGACTATGTTGGCTGATGCGGTTGTCCTCGTGTTTGTTTATTAGATGGCTTCCGATTCTATGCTTGGGTAGCTTAAGGGTTCGGCTGAGAGTGTAAACCCTCCAGCTCTAGATCCGTCTGCATCTGTGTCGGCTCATCAGCTAGGGTCCAGCCTGAGGCCGCAGCCATGCCCTTTGAGGCAATGTTGAAGATTTCTCAGGACATGGCTCATGTCTTAGAGAGAGTGACCGCTCCAAGAGCCCCTTTAGAGAGTATGAGAAGAGCTAGGGCAGAGGACTTCTATGGGACTAGTTTGGATGAATCTAAGTATGCCGAGAAGTGGATAGAGAAGGTGGAGCATGCTCTAGTGGAGGCTCGATTCCTTCCTGAACAGCGAGTTGAAAGTGTTGTGGTATTGCTTTAGGGATCTGCTTACGATTGGTGGAAACTGGTTCTTAAGCATCCACAGTTGCCCGATCCGATCATGTGGGAGTTCTTTGAGAATGAGTTTACCAAAAAGTATGTGACTAGGGAGTATAAGATGTGAAGTGGGCTCAGTTTCTCGGGTTGAAGCAAAGATCTATGTCGATTTTTGAATTTGAGAAGGAGTTCAATCGTTTTTCTAAGTATGCTCTAGAGGGTGTCCTAACAGAGGAGTTTAGGTGTCAGCATTTTGAGGCCGGTCTAAATGAGTCATTGAGGGTAATGCTCATTTCCCTAATGTGTACTCCGGCCGTTGGCTACTATCAGATTGTTCAAGTGGCTGTCTGAACAGAAAGGTCAGAGTTAGTTCTGAGGGAGAGAGCTCAGAGAAGGAATCCCCTTCGTGGAGGATCATCATCGGGTAAGAGGTCTAGGAACCTGCAGGATGAGATTTCTTTGGGTCCAGCTTCGAGAGGCAGGAGGCAAGGTTCAGCTATGGGTTCTAGTGCGGGAAGAGGTGGTTCTGGTAATAGGACCGAGACGTTGCCAGAGTGTTCTCACTGCGGTAAGCGCTACAAGGGTGAGTGCAGGTGGCTCACGGGTGGTTGTTTCAGATGTGGGAGCACTGATCATTTTCTGTCTAGCTGTCCGAAGTCATATGAGAACTCTGGGGATCAGCGTGAGGCTAATCGAGCTGGATCAAATGCATTGCAGTCCGATCGGACTAAGAGTAGTGGTAGAGGTCAAGGCGGTCGGCCTAAAGAGGGAGTCCCATCGGAATCTGTCGATCGGCCCTTGATGGCTCCAGCAAGGGCGTACGCTATGAGGGCTCGGGAAGAGCAAGATGCGCCAGATGTGATTGCCGGTAAGTTCCTACTCTTTGACACTGAGTTGTATGCTCTAATTGACAGGTCCACACACACTCATATTTGTGCGCGGATAAGTTATTTGATAAGTTGCATGTTGTTGATCAGTTAGATTATGAGGTTGGTGTGATCAGTCCTTTAGGGCATAGTGTCAATGTGAGTAAAGTGTTTAGGAACTGTCCCCTAGTGGTTCAAGGTGTTGAGTTATCTGCTGATTTGATCGAGTTGCCATTTCGGGAGTTTGATTTAATTTTGGGCATGGATTGGTTGAGTAAGCACCGGGCTGTAGTTGATTGTCATAGGAAGACTGTGGTGTTGAGGGATAGAGATCGGTCTCCGGTTTTGGTTAAGAGTATAGGTTTGGGTTCCATGGGGAACGTGATTTCTGCTATGCAAGCCAAAAGGTTCATGAGGAAAGGTTGTGAAGCATTTCTAGCAGTTGTGTTGGATTCCAAGCATGACCAGGTCAAGATTGAGGATATCCCAGTGGTTAGAGTGTTCGGAGATGTCTTTCCTAGTGAGTTGCCTGGGTTGCCTCCGGAGAGAGAAGTGGAGCTATCCATAGAGATAGTGCCGGGTACTACTCCTATTTCGAAAGCACCTTATCGAATGGCTCCTATAGAGTTGAGAGAACTCAAGACCTAGCTACAAAAGTTATTGGATAAGTGGTTTATCTGACCCAGCGTATCCCCATGGGGAGCTCCAGTGTTGTTTGCTAAGAAGAAGGATGGTTCATTGAGGATATGCATCGACTATAGGCAAATTAATAAGGTCACGGTGAAGAACAAGTATCCTTTGCCAAGAGTCAAAGATTTGTTCGATCAGGTCAGAGGTGTGGGTGTTTTATCTAAGATTGATCTCCGATCGAGTTACTATCAGCTTCGGGTTAAGGATACGGATGTAGTTAAGACTGCATTTAGAACGCGATATGGCCATTACGAGTTCTTTGTGATGCCGTTCGGATTGACCAATGCTCCTGCGGCTTTCATGGATTTGATGAATTGAGTGTTCAGACTATATCTCAACCGATTTGTAGTAGTGTTCATTGATGATATTCTGGTCTACTCGAAGGATGAAAGTGAGCATGAAGAGCACCTTCGGATAGTACTGCAAGTTTTGAGGGAGCATCGTTTGTTTGCGAAGCTTATCAAATGTGATTTTTTACTCCAAGAGGTGTCCTTCTTGGGTCACATCATATCGGCCAAGGGTATTCAAGTAGATCCTGCTAAGATTGAGGCGATTATTAATTGGAGAGTGCATAGGAATGTTCCAGAAGTGAGAAGTTTCCTGGGTTTGCCAGGGTACTACCATCGGTTCGTGAAAGGATTTTCGATCATTGCTTATCCTATGACGAGATTGTTTAGGAAAGGAATTAGATATGAGTGGTCGGATAAGTGTCAGGTGTGCTTTGAGAAGCTGAAGAGGTTGCTGATCGAAGCTCCTGTACTTACTCTGCCCCGATCGGGCAAGGAATTTGTGATGTACAGTGATGCTTCGGGTGTCAGGCTCGGATGTGTGTTGATGCAAGAGGGTAAAGTTGTGGCCTATGCATCCAGTCAGTTGAAGCCTCATGAAAAGAACTATCCAACGCATGATTTGGAATTAGCAGCTGTGAACTTTGCTTTGAAGATTTAGTGGCATTAACTGTATGGGGAGAAGTGTAGGATTTTCATAGATCATAAGAGTTTGAAGTACCTCCTCACACAGAAGGAATTGAATATAAGACAGCGCCGATGGTTAGAATTATTAAAGGATTACGACTGTATTGTGGATTATCATCCTGGTAAGGCTAATGTGGTTGCGGATGCTTTGAGTAGGAAGTCAGTGTCGGCTTTGTCTTTGCAGCGATGTAAGTGGAGATTTAATTTAGATGGAGCTTTGGTTACTCAATTGAGAGTGAAGCCGACCTTAAGACTGTCGATTGTGGACGGTCAGAAGGATGATGTGAGATTGCAGCGAGTTTTGCAGGGGATCCGATTGGGTAAGCAATCGGAGTTCTCCATTTTGGATGGGGTCCTAATGTATAGGAATCGTTTTTGTGTTCCCGAGAGTGATGAGTTAAGGAAGAATCTTTTGAGTGAGGCACACACTACGGTCTTTACTATGCATCCAGGTAGTGAGAAGATGTATCGGGATACGAAGCAGTTCTACTGGTGGTCTTCAATGAAGAGAGATATTATGGAATTCATGGCAAAGTGCTTGACTTGTCAGCAGGTAAAGGCTAAGCATCAAGTCCCTTCGGGATTGCTCACTCCTTTATCTGTTCATCATTGGAAGTGGGATGACATCGCTACGGATTTCATATCGAGTTTGCCACTGACCCAGAGGAAGCATGATTCAGTTTGGGTTGTTGTGGATCGGCTTACCAAGTCAGCTCATTTTGTGCCGGTGAGAATGGACTATTTGATGGATAAGTTGGCCAGTATTTATGTGGATAAGGTGGTCCGATTGCATAGAGTGTCGTTGTCCATAGTGTCCGATTGGCATCTAAGATTCACATCGAAGTTTTGGAAAGAATTGCAACGGGCTTTAGGTACTAAATTGAACTTCAGTACGGCATTTCATCCTCAGACGGATGGATAGTCCGAATGGGTCATTCAGATCTTAGAGGATATACTTCGGGCTTGTGCTTTGGACTTTTCTGGCATTTGGGATAATTATGTGCGGCTTATGGAGTTTGCCTACAACAATAGCTATCAATCGAGCATTGGGATGTCACCACTTGAAGCTTTGTATTGTTGGCCATGTAGGCCTCCCGTATGTTGGACAGAGTTGACCGAGCGTTCGATTCTTGGACCAGAGATGATCAGGGGTACCAAAGAGAAAATCAGAGTTGTGCAGCGAAATCTGAGGGTGGCTGAGGATAGGTAGACGTCTTATGCCAATCTAAAAAGGAAAGATATTCAGTTTGAGGTCGGGGACAAAGTATTCCTCAAAGTGTCACCTTGGAAGAAAGTGTTGCGTTTTGGCAAGAAAGGTAAGCTTAGTCCTCGGTTCATTGGACCTATTGAGA
Organism: Excoecaria cochinchinensis; assembly: GCA_947683425.1. NCBI lineage: Eukaryota > Viridiplantae > Streptophyta > Magnoliopsida > Malpighiales > Euphorbiaceae > Excoecaria > Excoecaria cochinchinensis. The sequence goes on from CANTUQ010000011.1 coordinate 5,414,310, forward strand.
TTTTGAAAAAGATTGGTCCGATAACCTATAGGTTGGCTTTACTAATGGAATTGGCTAAGATGTATGATATCTTCCATGTCTCCATGCTTTGATTGTACCAATCAGATCCGTTGCATGTGTTATCAGTTCAGGACGTTCGGATTTACTCGGATTATTCGTATGATGAGGAACCGAAGGCCATTATAGCTCGAGAAGTGAGATAGTTGAGAAGTAAACAAGTTCCTCTAGTTAAGGTTCTTTGGTAGCATCATGGGGTTGAGGCAGCGACTTGGGAGCCAGAGGCAACAGTATCCGCAGTTGTTTAGTGCAGGTGAGAATTTTGAGGACGAAATTCTTGTTAGTAGGGGAGAGTTGTCACACCTCGCTTTCCCCCTGCTAGTTTGAGCTATGTTTGTCTGTGTGTTTGAGAGTTTTCTGGCATGTGATGTCTTAGTTTGGGCCATATTGCATGAGTTGTGGGCTAAGGTGATAGTGTTATGTGTGGAGGCTATGAGTGGTCCAGTTCCACCAAATCACAAGAGGACAAGTGGCAAAGGTTAGAAAGGGGTTTATAAAGGCAAGAGAAGGGAAAAGAAGAGCAGCACTTTGCCCTAAACTCTTATGTTCTCTTTTCTTTTCCATCGCCTCCTTGTCCTTCGTTTCTTCTTTCTCATTGTTCGATCTTGTAATTTCTTCCTTTGACCAAGCTTTTGGTGGAAATTGATCAGCTCAAGAGTTATTTCGGTAAGATCTGTTGGGATCTTTCTTCTTCTCCTTCTCTCTTGATTTTGTTGGATGTGTTTTTGATCTAAGGTTTGCATTTCTGTGATTTCTGGGTTTCCTAGTTTAGAAGAGCCTCCTCGTGATCCTAAAGGAAAAGAGACGACTAGCGGGAGTGGAAATTGCAGCAAGGAGCTTAGGATTTTTGCAGGTTTGCAAATTTATGTGTTTCGGATGCATTCCTCTTGGTTTTGTGTCTTTGGTTGATTTTCTGAGAATTTGCTATTAATGATGTTTTTGTGAATGTATACTATGAATTTTTGTGGACTAAAGTTGTGTTGTGGTGCTTGATGCGATGAGAATGCTCGTTCCGAGATAAGCTAGTTTTGGTTGGATTCTGGGCATGATTATGGGTTTCGAAGTGTTCTGCAGAATTTCTGCAAACTTGGAAAGCAACTCTGTTATGAACGTGCCGATCGGCATAAGTGTAACGGGGATTGGTGATTCCAGATCTTGACTGATCGCTCTGCTGCTGAACGGGAGATAAGTAGTTCTATCCGAGCTGCTGTTTGCCGATCGGTAGTATAACGAGCACTCTGTGACGTGCCCAAATGGCAGCTGGGCATTTTCGAACGGAAAGCCCAAGTGGGTAGCCGATTGGGAACGCTACAGATAGTTGAGTATTTGCGACTCTTGTTGTAATCGCGACAGTGATCTTCAGTCTGCTCTATCCTTCTAAATGAAGTTCCTATCCGTTCTGCATGGGTTACTACTACTGCATGGAATGTAAGCCTATTTTATATGCGTGATATGATGATTTCTCTGTGATAACTATGCTATGAGATGAAATGTGAAATGAATTATGTATGACCTGTGAGAGTCAAGCTAGTGGATAGTTAGGCATGCCTAATAGAGTTCTGAAGCTACAGCCCCCTATGTGTTTCAGACCCTGGTCAGGTCCCCGTTTGGGTCCTCGTGATCCTCTATGCGTTTGGATCTTGTTTAAGATCCCGTATGCGAAAGTGTTTTGAATGCAAAAAATAAGAAGTTGCTTTTGAACTGTACCCACGAGTATCCCTATACCTTCCCCTATGCATTTGCTCGTTATCCACTATTGTGAGTCGGCAGGTGTTGTATTATGTTTTGTTATGTTCTGTTATGCTGATGCGAATGTAAATTTCCAAACGGATGTGAATATGCGCTTATGAATCTATGTGAGCTTCAATGAACGAATGTGCTCTGGTTATGTTTTGGATGTATATATATGTATATGTGTATGTATGAATATTAGCATCAGCCATATTGTATGTGTTCTGCTTTGATGACCGTTGTAAATGGCCATCCATTTTATTATTTGTTTTCCCCACTAAGCGTTATCGCTTAGCACTGTGTTCCATTCGTGCAGGTGCGGAAGGTGATTAGCTATTGGGAGAGTAGCCGCAAGTCAAGCCAACACAGAGAGTTTGATGTTAGGATCTAGCATTTTGTAATATGATTCTTTTGTAGTTATGAACTCTCATTTGTAATATTCTTTTATTCAGTTTCCACTCTATTCTGTATGGGAAGATGTAATTATTTTTGTATATCCGATCGGTTTGTAATGATATTATTATGTTTATGAATGAATGATCATTTCTGCTTTCAAGTTTTATTTCTGCCGTTTTTATGTATGTGATGTGTTTGTTCGAGCATGGCATTCTGATCAGGATGTTGCGTGGCTCTCCGGTCGGGGGGGTTACGTGGCGTCTCTATTGGGGTGTTACAAAAGGAGTTGCCTTAACCAATCGAAGGATAATGGAAATTATACTTGCTACAGTAGGTCATGACGATCGATTATTAACTGATTATCCAAGCCAGTCGTGTCCAAATCTAATCAATATACCACCAATCGAAAATCAGTTTGAAGACTTCCGGACTCAACGACATAAAAGGGGGATGATTGATAGGAGTGCGAGTGTCCCAGATGGATATTATGATCCAAATATAACGTAGCATGGCCTTTTTATGACATTCAATCTCTGCATGAACAATGTGCGACACAAACTCCAGGCCAAAATGTGTCATCCTATGAAGTCGAGTCAACGAGTTATAATCAGGCTAATGTAGGTGGCTTAAGCTATCAAAATATAGGGATACCCATGTCTTCTAATTGCATTCAGACACCTAGTGCTTACCGCATACCAACATTCAATACCGATCCTCAATCATCACTTGTTGTGCATCAACATGATTTTTTCAAAAGTTCGTTTGGTACACATGAAGAATCTAACATACAAGGAAATGAAGGACAAGTACCATTATTTTCTGATTTCTACAATGATGTACTTAGTGGTGATTCAAGATCGAGTGAGGGACGGTCCGAACAAATGCCTACAATTGATGCTAGATCTAGGGTTGACCCTGAGTTAGGTGGTGAAGGAACAAGCGATGCACAAGATGATAACCACACCAAAGGTATTCAGGTTGACGTAGAAGGCCCAATAGATGTGGTACAGGATCACATCTATTCCATTAGCTATCATGAAAATAAATGTTTATTTATGTTGACAATTTGTAATTCGTATAGATATTTTGTACTAATTAGTATGAATTTGACTTTATTACTATTATTACTATTATTATTACTGTTATAAAAAATTTAAATGTATAATAGTTTGCAATTTACAATTTACATGTCAATATAGTTTCATATATTACCAAATAAAATAATATATCAAAATAAAAATAAAATAATATAACCAAATTCAGACAACCGAAAAATTATTACAAGTATGTGAAACTGCATATTTCATGGATAGCTTGATGTATAATCTGACTGACCCACCAAGTCTGGGCATGTCTTTCTATTATGGCCTTTATTTTTATATAGCGTACATCTGTTAGGCCTACTACGGTCTTTTTTATCCATTTCATTTCGATATCTAGATGTTCGCGGTTGGCCTTTTTTTCCTTATGAGGTCCGGGTTTTGAATTAAAGTCGGACCAATATATGACTCCCAATAATCACGGTGTGCTAGCAGCTGGAAAAAAGACTGGTAACAACTCAATGCTTCGAATAGTTTGTAGCATTTTTCGTATGTCCACATGTCAACATGTACATGCATTGTAAGGACCTAATTTGTACCCTAGTGGTTTTGAGCATGTTTGGTATCCTTTTTATAGAGTCTTGTTTTCATTATTTTTGGCTTTAGGGCTTAATTGCATGTTTTAATAAGTTTAGAAGGGTTTAATTGAATAACATCTTTATTATTATGTGGTTTGAGTTGGTTTTGAGAAGAAAAGATGGATTAGAAGTGAGTTTTTGCCAAACTTACCATAGTTTAGTGACAAGTGGAGGAGAGAGAAAAAGGAGATAGGAATGGGCTTTTGACCAAAAGAAATAGAACGTGAGAGAGAGCAAGAAAAAGCAGATTGGCCTTCTCCCTCTCTCCTGTTTTCTTCATTTGTTCTAGCCCTCTCTTTTTTTCTTCTTTGCTCATCTTCTCCACTCTAGGTTGCTGTAAATTGTGTGTTGGTTTGGCAAATTCCAAATTTTAGGTAAGTGATCTTCTTCTTCTTCTTCTTCTCCTATTTCTTTTCTTCGGTGGATGTGTTTGGGTTTTGAGCATTTGGTGTGATTTGGCTTGTTTGTTCAGAGGTTCCTCCTAGAGAAGACAAAAGGAAGGAAAAGGTTGGAGGTAGTGCTACCAATTGATTTTGAGGAGCTTAGGAGCCCAAGGTTTGGGATTTATGTGTATTTGTGTGATTTTGCTTTTGAGCCATTGATGTGAATTTCTGCCAAATTGAGGAATTGAGCATGTTATGATGCATGATTGAGTTGGGTTTTATTAATTTTTAATTTAATTTTGGCAGTGATTATGTGTATGAAAGTTTGAGTGATTTTGTGAGATTCCATTGAGTTTTGATGGGTTTGAAGTTTGATTGTGTATATTGATCATTATTGTCTATTTAGTCACTTTTAATTAGCGTAAAACTTTGATAAGAATGATTGGAACTTGTTTGAATGATTTGTGATGTTTGGGTTGAAGAATTTGGTTGATTGTTTGAGTTTTGGAGGAGTTTGGCATGAGGAGAGCTGTTGAGCTCGAAACCAGAGTGTGAAACACGACTCTGTTAGCATGATAGAGTGTGCAGAATCGATCTCCAACTGAGGCACTCTCTGTCGCAAGCGCGACAAAGAGCTTTCGTTGGGCAGATTCTGCCTCGAGCGCATTTGCGTGCGCGACAAGAGCCCACTCGCCCTCTATCGCTAGCACGATAGAGGCCTATCTGCTTTCCCTCGTGGGCGCGGCTAACCATTACGAGCACGTCCCTGCGTGTGATCAGCCCCTATCGCGAGCACGACCCTCCCCTGTTCTTCAAATGATTATTATTTTATTGCAATTTGCATGGTTTCTCATTTATGCGTAGACATGTTCTATGTATGAACTATAATATGCTTTAGTATGTGAATAATACCTGAATGAATATCTTAGCCTGCAATAGTCACGTAGTGGATAGATAGTCATGCCTATAGAGTTCTATTTGCTACAGCCTATGCATTTTTTGGACCCTGATTAGGTCTCTATGCATTTGGATCCCCGTGATCCTCTATATGTTTGAATCTTGTTTAAGATCCCTATGTGTTTGAAAAGAAAAGAAAGGAAAGAAAAGAAAACATTTATTTGTACCCTCGGGTACCTATGTGTTCACTCGTTATCCACTCCATTGAGTTTGCAGGCATAACTGTGTGTATGTTTTGCCCAAAAATGATGTGAATGATTGAAATGATATTATTTGGATTATATGAATAATGCTATTGATGTATGGAGTTATGATTAAGTTTTTGAAGCTTTATTATATGCATGTGCCATGTGAATGTGAATTGCATTGACTTCCACTGTGAGTGGTCGTTCCTTTCTTGTTTTTCCAGCTAAGCCATTGGTCTTAGCCCAGGTGTTTCATCCATGTAGGTGTGAAAGTGGTATGAGTTTTTGGGAGGACAAGCTCACAGCAACCAAAGCCAACACAATAGGATGGGCTTTTGTTTAGTGTTAGGCTTTGTAATCTTTTGATGTAAAGCTTTTGGTATTGTGTTTTTGTAACTTTTGTAATATGTTCAGCTATGTAATTTTGTAAGACTTGATATTGTATTCAAGTAAAGATGATTTTGTAATGCAACTCAGCTTTGTAAATCTTTTACTTATATATATATATATATGTAAGTATATATGGTTTTGCATGTATTATGTTGAATGTTTTTATGTATGTGTGACGCGCAGGAACCCACTTATGGTGTTTCCCAGAGGACCCGCTTTTAGGGTCCGAAAAGGGTTTGTGTCTAGATCTTGGGTAATATGAGATATTTTGGAATCCCTTCACAATAGAACATTAGGGAAGTTCATCTAATCCCATGAAACCTTTAGGCACCTTTGAGATATTTTGGAGTTGCCACCCAATTTATAAGAAATTGGGAAAGTTGGTCTAATCTCGAAGGTCTTAAACCAAAAAGTGGTTTTCGGAATTTCACTCTTATTAATGCCTTGGTTAAATTATAAGTTAGTTTTTAACAATTAAATTTCCATCTCTTTCGTCACACGTCATGCAAAATAATTTAAACGTACATTCAAGCATCGAATAAAGTAATAAAGAAAAGCGATAAAGAAAAGAATTAAAATACAAAATAAATTACCAAATGAAATTGGGACAAAAAATACAATCCCCCAAAATATAAAATTAAATAAATTAAATTAATTAAATAAACCAAAATAAATCCCCGGATCTTCTCTTTCGTGTGCAAATGTGCCCAAATATGATAAAAATAAGTATTGGAATAAAAAAAACACAAATAAATTAGTGTTAGTAATTAAATCAAGAAAATCAATTAAATACGTAAAATAATAAATAACAAATTAAAATAGATAAAAGTGCATTTTGGATGAAAAATAAATTAAATGACATATTAAAACAAATAGATTAACACATTAATAGATTAATACATAAAAAAATGAAATAATAATAATAATAATAAAAATGATAAAAAATTATAATAAAATAATAATAATAATAACAATAATAATAATAATATAAACAATTATTATTATTATTATTATGACAATAATAACTAAATAAATAACAAAAGAAAAGGTAAAAAAACTGAATCAAAGAAAGAATAAGAAAATGAAATAAAAAGGTTAAGTCTATGACAAATATCACATAAAATAAATAAAAACACAATAAATCTAAAAAATTACATTTTGATTAAATAATTATAACTAAGAAATAAAAGTAATACACAAAATAAATAAATAAATGAAAACAAATATGAGATCGAGAATAAAATGTTTAATCTCAGATTTCGAATTTAATAGAATGAGGAAAGATGATCGATTTCCTTACTTTGATTCACAAAATATTAAATTACAAAATAATATAAAAACTTTTCTCTAAAAAATAATTGTAAAAATTTTATTTTTACAAAATCAAATAAAAAAAATTGGATTTCAAGAACAAAAAAATTATTCTCTATGTCTCAAAATCAATTTTTCATCCAAAAAACAATCTAAGTCTTTGGAAGAAATTAATTGAAGAGAAAAAGATTAAAAAAATAACAAGTGAGAAAATTGAATTTTTAAGAACAAATAATTTTTTTTGGTCTCAAAATCAATTATTTTTCAATAAAATTCAATCTAAAATATTTAGAATAAATTTTATTGAAGTAAATGAAGAAAAGAATTGAAAAAGAAGAATAAAAAATGCCAAAATCAAGAAAAAAAAAAGAAAAAATGCCCCAAAAGAAATTCCCTTTTTTTTTCCTATAATTTTCTATTTATATCAATAAAAAAGGAAAACCTAATTAATTAAGGAAAGAAATTAATTTTTTTTATCAAATTCCCCTTTTTTGGGTTCAAAAATGGGAATTATCATTAAAAATCCTCGAAAATGTGAGAAAAAATAAAAACAAATAAAGAAAATCCAAGTTTTGGGCAAAAACGGCGTTTTCGGCAGCCAGGGGCGACCGACGCGCGCCAGTGTGCGAGCTGGCGTGTGCGAAGGCCAGCCCTTCCTGCGCGCCGGCTGCCGTAAACGCTCGAAAATATAATTTTTTTAAATAACAATTTTGACCAAAACACGGTAATTTCCAAACTCCCCTTTTTATTTTTAATTTTTTTATCTAAAAAGCAAAATTTCACAAGAAAATCATCACTTCCAACTTTTTTACCTATGAACAGGCATCTAATCATCATTGGATAACCCTGATCTAGGTTGTCTCGAGATCTGGTGTCTACAGTATGCTTCCTTTCTGTGTGGTAACAACCCTTGTCTATCGGGTCACTCACTTCTTTACGGAGTGTGAGCATCCCTATGTATAGGTAAGGGGTGTTACATGCATTAGGCTGCAATAGCATGTGAATACGACATTTTGGTCCCTTAGAACTTTCCACATTCACAATGGCGGCAATCCAAATTAACAGCTTGTGTGTTATTGCCTTTTCGCTTACTCTTCTAATTTTTCATCCTTATCGTGAAAAGTCCATTACATCGATCAAAACTTTCAACTCTATAACCACTAGCGTTCTAAGCATGCTTTCCCATCTCTTCCATACATTTTTGAGTGTAAGTGTTGCCCGCTGCTATCTGAGCTCTATACATGCACCTTTTACCATCAAAAAAATTAACCAGCCGTGCAAATATGTGATCAACTACACTACAAATAGGCATCATCCTTACACCTTTTAAAGCACTATTAACACTTTCAGCAATGTTCATAGTAGCGTTGCCATATCTATGCCCATTATCATGCGATAATGACCATTTATCCAAATCGTTTTGCATGGCCCAATTATAGGAGTCAACATCAAGTTCCTTTATCTCTTCCATTCACTTAACAAACTTTTGGGGTTGGAAATTGTTTCCTGCCAATCATATATAACATCTCTATTAATAAAGCTCTCGTACTTTAACATATAAACCTATATTTCATTATTATAAAATAAATATAGGTGACATACCGGCTTTATATAACATGTCCTTGATTTTTGAATTTATATGTGCGGTATTGTAGTTGCTGACAAAGTGGCGCAGACAGTAACGATGAAATGCTAATGGCTCCTTCCAGCCACTGTTATCATTATGCAATAATGCCAAAATTCCCACATGCCGATCAGAAATAACAGTTATACTTGACTGTTTAGTCACATACCGCTTGATGGATGTCATGAACCAACCCAACTTGACTTATTTTCACCTTCAACCATAGCAAATACTATCGGGTACAAGTAATTATTACCATCAATAGCACTTGTAATCAAAAGAGTCTGATGGAACTTGCCTGTCATGAACATACCATCAATAAACAATACTGGCTTGCAGTGTGATAGTCCATCTATACTTGGGTTAAACACCCAAAAGAGCCTCCTAAATTGCCTATAATATTGTTGTTCACTGTCATCAACAACAAATTCATAGCAAAAACCTGGATTGTACCTCTCCATAGCTTTCAGATAATATGGCAACTTTTCATATGAATCCTCATAGTTGCCAAATATCTCCTCCAGTGACTTAGTCTTTGCATACCAAGCCTTGCTGTATGATACTGTAGACACCGAGTCCTGAGATAGCCCAGACCGAAGCTACCCAATGATGAAAATGATACTTATTCGCAGGCAAAAGACAGATAGAAGTGATGGTTTTCTCGAAAAATATGTTTTTCGATTTTATTAAAAAAAATATATATATATATATGTTTTAGTGGGCCGTTTCCTGGGGGCCTGGGTAGTGAGGCCCATCTCACTAAGTGAGATGGCAGCCTCACTAACATGAAGCCCATCTCACTAACGTGAGATAAGGCCTCATGTTAGTGATGCCCATCTCACAGGTGAGAGGAAAGTCTCACCTGTCCCATGCTCCAGCATGCTTCCCTTCCCTGTTTTCAGGGGATTTGGTTTGAAAAAGTATGGTTTATGTGGGATTTGGTGGAAAAAACGGACTAATCTTGTCAAATACATTTAAAGAGAAGTGAAAGCTAAAGAAAAAAAGGGAGAGGAAAGAGAAAGAATTATTGGAGGGAGGAAGAACAAAAAAGAAAAGAAAAACACAGAGAGTAAAAAGCTTGGAAAGGAAGAGGAAAAGAAAAGGAAAACATTCTGAGATTGGTTTTGAAGAAAGGAATTTTCTAACATTTGAAAGTTCATTGTTTGATTTTTCTTGAACGTGATATCCATTAAAAAGGTTTTTGGATTCTTTGTTTTTGACTTCATTTTCAAGAAAAGCAACAAGGAAAAATGAAGCTTCTTCATTTGCAGATCAAAGATCAAATATCATTCTGAGGGTAAATATGTTAGCATATTTTATAGGTGCTAATTTCCACAAGTATACGGTGTACCGAAATAGTACAAAAGATGTCGATCCCACAAGGAATGTGATTTTTACTCACTATTACTACTTGATTTTAATCTTGTTTACAATAATCAATAATTTGTTGGTTAAATCTAAACTACTCTATTAAATAAACTACTTAAACCTATTTCATGTTAATCGAAGAAGACAAAACATTTAATGAAGAACTTAAAATAATGAACTTGATCCATCATTCCAATTAATAATAATCATCTTTTCATGCAAGCCAAGTTGGAATATATTTCTAACTCATTCTCTCAACATGAATTAGAATGCTTAAAGTATACACTTGAAGCACTAACTCTTAATTCTCATTAGTGAACTAGTTAACTCTAATTACATACTTTAAGATTATTTACCAATCTATAATAATTATCTCAACATACTGATCTCTCTAGCTATGTTTTGATAATGAAAATCTATTCGATTTAAGTTAAAATGATCTCTCGACTCTATCTTAACTTATAAAAATCATGCAATTGTACTAATAGAAATTCTGCATTCAAAGACTCTTAGAATAGATGGAAGTAGAGAATAATAATAACATTCAAATTCATTGAAGTAATATTCATTTAATTTACAGAGAAGAAATAATAGATAAGAGTAATGAGAAAGATGACTTGTGCACTTTCCTCAAGCCCTTGTAATAAATTTTCCTTCTCATTGATCTTCTTCTTCAAAACATGAAAAACTACTTAGAATTTTTACAGAAAATAAAATTTAACTTGTAATGAAAACAATCCTCTAAATTACATCCTCTTAAATTACAGTTGAGATCTAAATTTATAGAAGTCCAAAAGTTGTGTTTCCTCCTTTAAAAGTTGCAAGTGTTGGTGAAAAATTATGCCTTTTCATGTGACTTTTGAAGAATAACTGTCCCAACGGATAGTTCTGTCGCGCTCGTGACAGAACATGGATGCCCTTTTCTTTTCTTTTCTTTTCTTCTTTTCTCCTCCTCTTATCTCTGGCCATTCACGACTCGTGATGGTCGTTCACGAGTCGTGAGCCTTGCGTGTGAGTCATGACTTTAGCTCACGTCTCGTTCTCCTCTTTTCCTTTTCTTCTTCTCTTTTCTTTCTTCTCTTCATGCTGGCCTCTCTACGTCGTCATGAGTCATGATGGTCTTTCACGACTCGTGACCCTACTCCTCTTGCCTTTCCTTTCTGCTATTTTTGTTTCTCACTCTATACCTGCACTTTCACGACTCGTGATTACTTCTCACGAGTCGTGAATCTTCTTCAGCTCTTCTTCTTTGCGCATAACTCTTTACTATTCATACTCTTTTCTTCCCTTTTCACCTAAATAAACCTGTAAGCACAAACTAACACAAATACCTGAAATATAAACACATTGACACACTTAACTTACTTAAATTCACACAAAACACATGCTAAATATTACTTCAATTAAGCACCTATCAAATTCCCCCATACTTAACCCTTGCTTGTCCTCAACCAAGATAAAATAAATAGGAAAACTCAACAATCAGTAAATGTTATTATACAACATTGTCCATTCAACATATATAATAGAATTGAAAAGATCAAATATCTCAAACACTGAAAAATATTAGTAAATCAAATTTCAAAACATGTATTAAAATTTTAACAAGTCACTTAATTTTACTAATTCCAACATTAAGAGTATAAGTCTCAAAAAACTAAACATGATTTAAAGAAAGAAATTTGATCATAAAGTTAAAAATTCTAAAGTTGCTAGCTGCATTTAGGACAGTTTTGAGCTCACTTACCCTTAATCCAATCTCATGCCATTTTTAGACTTTTCTTTTTCTTGAAATATAAACACATTGACACACTTAACTTACTTAAATTCACATAAAACACATGCTAAATATTACTTCAATTAAGCACCTATCAAATTCCCCCATACTTAACCCTTGCTTGTCCTCAACCAAGATAAAATAAATAGGAAAACTCAACAATCAGTAAATGTTATTATACAGTATTGTCCATTTAACATATATAATAAAATTGAAAAGATCAAATATCTCAAACACTCAAAAATATTAGTAAATCAAATTTCAAAACATGTATTAAAATTTTAACAAGTCACTTAATTTTACTAATTCCAACATTAAGAGTATAAGTCTCAAAAAACTAAACATGATTTAAAGAGAGAAATTTGATCATAAAGTTAAAAATTCTAAAGTTACTAGCTGCATTTAGGACAATTTTGAGCTCACTTACCCTTAATCCAATCTCATGGCATTTTTAGACTTTTCTTTTTCTTTAATCATTTTTTTTCTTTTTTTTTTCTTTTATATGGGTATATTTCTTCATTTAATCCCATGTATAGTAAGAAAAAGTAATATGGGTGCGTTTTACGCTCCATCCCATATATCTTAATTTTGGATGTATATCTTGCTTTCTTTTTTTTCTTTTTATGAATACTGTGGGTGCATTTTATGCTCCATCCCACTTTATTTTTTTCTTTTTTAGTCCTCATCCATTATTGAAAAGACAAAAGGGTAAGTATTATGGCTATAGTTTCCTAAGGCAACTAGAACCCAAAAATTTTAAACTAAATGAGCAAATTCTAACTTTACAACATGGTTAGTAAAAAGACTAAATAATCTATAATGTTGAAAAAAGTAAAAGAAAATAACTTGAAAAACTTAAAACATATGCTAAAAATTTTGAAAAACTAGTAAAATGAGCATAAAAGATAAATGACTAAACAACCTATAGAATATACCAATTGAACAATACCTTATAATAAAATTTACTACAAAACCTAATTGAACAATAAACACATACAAACAAACATACAATTAACATATAAAATAAAAACAAACAAACACTGACACTCCCCCACACTTAGAACACACATTGTCTTCAATGTGAAGAAATGAAATAAAATAAAAAAATAAAGAAAGAAATAAAATAAAGAGAAGAAAAACTCCCTGCTCATAGTGAAGGTGGAGGCGATGGAACCTCAAATCCCGATTGAGTAATAAAATGATCCATCCGATACTCCAAACGCCTTTATCTTCTCGCTATAGAAGAAAGCTGATCTTGCATAGTCAATGGATTTTGTAAAATCTGGTCAAGCATGTCGGGTATGGTATGACTAGATGATCCAACATCAGGTGCTGCAGCCACATCCGCTGGAACATCCGGCATAGCTTCATCATCACTTCCCCCTTCATCTCCAACTTCTTCTTCTTGTGGTTCCTCTTGTGGAATAGAAGATCCTGGAAGATCTCTCCAACATGACCGAGCACGTTGTGGAATTTCTTTAAAATTATTACCAACTACCTCTCCATGCACCAATACATGCTTAGTGATAACTTCAATTTAGTATTTAGATTTGATAGTATTTTTGTATGATTTGTGGGTGTTTAGTAGTGTTTATTGTCATGATATGCTTACTTTAGTTTAATTTTGGTAATCTTAGTAAAATTAGATTTTTTTTATACATTTTAATTAGTATTTTGATTGAGTTTGAATTTTGTGTGCAGCAATTTTTTAGGTACCTCGCAGTGGCAACCTATCTGGTTACTACCGTGACATGCAAAGGAAAGAAAAATAGAATGCAGGCATACTATGGGTCACGGTGGTAACCAATCTCATTACCACCGTGACATATTTATCCATCGGGCAGAATGCAGGCAAGAAGTACCTCACGGTGGCAACCTATCTGGTTACCACCGTGACATAATTCGCACCAAGACAAAATCAAGTGAGGAGGTACCTCACGGTGGCAAGGTAATCTGGTTGCCACCATGACATAGGGAAGTCCTGGACAGAAGTGAAATTTGAGCATCTCACGGTGGCAACAAATCTGGTTGCCACCGTGACCCCTATCCTACGCGCAAAGGTAGATTTACTTCCTCGACACCTCACGGTGGCAACCATTTATGTTACCACCGTGACCCCTCGTGATATAAAAAGAAAAGTTTGCTGTTTGGCAAGGAGTTCGAATTTTTGGCAGCCTTTTCTCATATTAGGGTTTTAGAACTAGAATTTTGGGATTTCTTCTCTTGTTCTTAATTTAGGTTTTCAATTTTATCTTTAGAATTAATTTGCAATTCAAGAGTTTTACATTTGAAACACATAGTTTAAGTTCAACACACAGTTTTTACATCAGAATTTACAGAATTTTTCTCCATTGAAGCTTTGAAGAAGGAGATCGAAGGACATGGGATTCAACTGGGATTTATGCCTTAATGAATTTCTAGGTTTATTCTTTCCTCTTTCCTTTTGATTTTGTAATGGATTGTGAGTAGTCTTTTAGTTGTTTGGGGATCTTTGAATCCCCTACCCATGATGTGAATTCTGAACATCTTTTGAATTTAAATATATGATTGAATGGTTTATTTCACTGGTTCTTATTGTTAATTCATGGGATTTATTCTCTCAAGTTAATTTCCAATTTTGATGAATGATTTATTTCATGTATCTTTGTTGGTTATTGAGTTGTATGGATTCGATGCCATTGTTATTTACATTCAATTCTTATCATTCTTGATGTGTCTTTTGGACGACTCCGATTAGGAATCTAGAAGTGTAGAATTTCATGATTTATGACTAGAATGGTGAGTGAGATAATTGAGTTATGGTTTATTTGACTCCGTATTGGGAAAATAAACCAGACATAAGATTTTAGACCCGTGCATAAGCTAGTTATGTGGCTGATTCCGGTTTGGGATGTCATATAATTAGAGTGGTTGACTCTGGATTGGGAAGCCTGGGTTAAGAGGGTTATCCCGATTTCTTTCATAATTGGTTATTGGAGTAATTTTATTCACATTTGGGTATGGGGTAGATGAGTGAACCCGAGCAACGTTTGTTTAATTTGAATTCTTATCTTGTTAAATTTTTCCTTCAGTTTATTTCTGCAGTTATTGACGTTAATTTAATTTAATTATTGCTGCTTGCTTATTTTAGTTATTTAAATTATTTATTTTTAATCAATAGACAACTAAATCAATTCAAACAATTGGGAATTCTTTAGCATACACTTGATTTTCATTGCTTGCACACACAGTCCCTTGGGTACGATAACTCGGGGTCCTAACTATACCCCACTTTATTACTTGCCGATTCAGTACACTTGCTGAGGTCGTGTCACTTAGTAAAATAAAGATAAGGAAAAACTCGATATATTGGACTAAAATCCACATTTAAATTCCTTGCAATACTAATGATGACATGCTCATGAGTTAAAGGTGAATCATGCTTACCGAGACATTGCAATAATTGAATAAAAACCCAATAAGTCCAACATACATCCTTATGTTCATGTATACACCACATCAAAAATAACTCATGATATGAAACTCTATTAAATTCAAACCTATTAAAAACTACAGAAGCTAAAACCTTATGCAAAATCCAATATTTCAAATCTTTAATAAACATAGACTTAGCATCTCTAACCCTATAAGGTGTTGGCAAATCAGTTAAAAAGTTCCAAAATTCATAAGGTTTAAAAGATTTAGGCGGATCAGTTAAACCAGTTTGGGAAAATCTAAACATCCTATTCATCATAAAATATGTCAAAGTATATGGTTTACCAGCCAACCTAAAATCTAACCAATGTTCATTATCCTCATTCTTTTTCAACTTAGGGTAAAACTCCAATACTAAACCAGGATGAACATCCTCATACATAGTTGCAAATTTCAATAAGCAACAAAATCTCAACATTTCAGTAACAATATCTAACATGCCAACTTGTGCAAGCAAAGAATCAGGAAAATACTTACATTGCAATAATGGTCTATCACAAAGGGTTAAATACCTACTACCTTCATCCACCGAAAATATGGGAAACAGATCACCAAAACTAGCAGCAATGTTCCCCTCTTCGGCTTGTGCCTGCTCAACCCTTGAAGACGATGGGTTTTTTGTTCTCACCATGTTTATGTGTTAAAAATAGAGAAGTATTGTAAACAAAGAGTAAAAACAAATAAACGATCACCGAAGTTTGAAACCGATTGTAGTTGATTTTGGTGAAAAGATAAATGACAATGAAAATGAAACAAAGAAACGTGAAAATGAAAAGAAATACAATAACCCGAATATGGCAGAGAAGAGACTCACGACAAGGAGATAAATGGTATGTTTGAGATATCGAAATTGACAAGCATTAAAATCCCGTAAACCCTAAGAACATGGAAGATAATAAGTAGAAACAGAATGCTGGAATGAAGAACGAGAACAACGAAGGAAAAACGGAGTATGAACGCATGAAAAATATGTTTGAAGGAAAAAGAAATAGAGAATATGAAACGGTGATCTGATGGGTGTTCGACTCGTGAGGTTTGACACGATAAAGAAAAATTCAAATGAATAGGTAAAGTGAAAAGTTAAAGGAAATCAATAGAAGAGGGAACTTTAGAATTTGAAAAGCCACGAAGTTAGGGTTTGAAAATAAAACTTCCTCTGTTAACTTCTGATTGTTTGATTGTAGGGTTTTAAGTTAATGAAAACTAAATTAATTAAAATTAAAGCCTAATAATATGAAGATTAAGAAAATTTAATACAAATAAATAAAAAAATTAAGAAGTAAATAAAACATAAAAGAAAAACTTACCTGTAATTCAGTCACGCTTCACGAATCGTGAGGCATCTTCACGACTCGTGAAGCAGCCCCACTTACCAAGGCGAAATGCCTTCTCGACTGCATGACTCTGCTGTCACAATCGCGATACCTCCCGTGATCGTGATAGAACCTCATCGCAATCTATGTTCATTCTATCGCACTCGCGGTTGTTATCACGTGCGCGACAGAATATCACGTCTGTATAATTTTTTATTTTTTTTATTTTTTTTATTTAATTATTTTTTATGTATTAACAATCAATAAAACAATACCTAATCTTACTATTTTAACCTGTAAAATCAAAAACAAAATTAGTTAATAATATAAAAATACAGAATATAAAATTTAATTAACAAATGACATACAATAACTGAAAACAACATAAAACACAAATAAGTCAATTAATCAAACAAACAAAATAAAATAAAATAAAATATTGTAATCTAAAATCATAAATCAAGATTCATAATGGCAAAAATCATCCATTCCCTGGCAACGGCGCCAAAAACTTGTTAGCATATTTTATATGTGCTAATTTTCGCAAGTATACGGTGTACCAAAATAGTACAAAAGATGTTGATCCCATGAGGAATATGATTTTTACTCACTATTACTACTTGATTTTAATCTTGTTTACAATAATCAATAATTTGTTGGTTAAATCTAAACTACTCTATTAAATAAACTACTTAAACCTATTTCATGTTAATCGAAGAAGACAAAACATTTAATGAAGAACTTAAAATAATGAACTTGATCCATCATTCCAATTAATAATAATCATCTTTTCATGCAAGCCAAGTTGGAATTTATTTCTAACTCATTCTCTCGACATGAATTAGAATGCTTAAAGTATACACTTAAAGCACTAACTCCTAATTCTCATTAGTGAATGAGTTAACTCTAATTACATACTTTAAGATTATTTACCAACCTATAACAATTATCTCAACATACTGATCTCTCTAGCTATGTTTTGATAATGAAAATTTATTAGATTTAAGTTAAAATGATCTCTCGACTCTATCTTAACTTATAAAAATCATGCAATTGTACAAATAGAAATTCTGCAATCAAAGACTCTTAGAATAGATGGAAGTAGAGAATAATAATAACATTCAAATTCATTGAAGTAATATTCATTTAATTTACAAAGAAGAAATAATAGATAAGAGTAATGAAAAAGATGACTTGTGCACTTTCCTCAAGCCCTTGTAATAAATTTTCCTTCTCCTTGATCTTCTTCTTTAAAACATGAAAAACTACTTAGAATTTTTACAGAAAATAAAATTTAACTTGTAATGAAAATAATCCTCTAAATTACATCCTCTTAAATTACAGTTGAGATCTAAATTTATAGAAGTCCAAAAGTTGTGTTTCCTCCTTCCAAAGTTGCAAGTGTTGGTGAAAAATTATGCCTTTTTATGTGACTTTTGAAGAATAACTGTCCCAATGGATAGTTCTGTCGCGCTCGCGACAGAACACGGATGCCCTTTTCTTTCCTTTTCTTTTGTTCTTTTCTCCTCCTCTTGTCTCTGGCCATTCACGACTCATGATGGTCGTTCACGAGTCGTGAGCCTTGCGTGTGAGTCATGACTTTAGCTCACGTCTCGTTCTCCTCTTTTCCTTTTCTTCTTCTCTTCACGCTGGCCTCTCTGCATTGTCATGAGTCATTATGGTCTTTCACGACTCATGACCCTACTCCTCTTGCCTTTCCTTTCTGCTATTTTCGCTTCTTACTCCATACCTGCACTTTCACAACTCGTGATTACTTCTCACGAGTCGTGAATCTTCTTCAGCTCTTCCTCTTTGCTCACAACTCTTTACTATTCATACTTTTTTCTTCCTTTTTCACCTAAATAAACCTGTAAGCACAAAAACACACAAACTAACACAAATACCTGAAATATAAGCACATTGACACACTTAACTTACTTAAATTCACACAAAACACATGCTAAATATTACTTCAATTAATCACCTATCAAAATACTTGGATCACTGTCTCTTTATTTCCTTCTTTCCTTTTTTTCCCTTTTCTTTCTCTTTCTCGTTTTGCTTTACCAGTTAATCCTTCTCTTCGTACATACTCTGTTTATTTTTTATTTGATTTTGTTAATCTGTTATTTGCATGTTGCCATTGTTTGTTATCAGACGTAGATCACAATTAGTTATTGTGATTAAATAAACATGTTTATGGCTTTATTAAACATGTTTTGATGGCATATGGTTATGTTTGCTAGTCTGTTATTGATACTCTATTCGTCCCTGTTTTTGTGTTCGTCTGGTTGTGTCTGTGTTTTGTTCAAGTCGTGACCTTCTTGATTAAGTCATGATTTTGCTTTTCTTCCTTTTACCTTCCCGATCGGATAGTAGCTTCCTGACAAGATTTAACCTTGCTTTTCCCGATCGGATAGTATTCTTTTTGCCCGATCGAATTTTGCCTATGCTTCCATCGAGTTGTGTTTTTGTGCGAGTCGTGAATCCCCGTTCGAGTCGTGCTCTGGCTTCTGGCTTCCATCGTTCTGTCCGATCGAATCACTTCGCTTCGTCCGTGTCATGACCATCCTTCACGAGTCGTAATTGTCCCTCTTTGTTCGAGTCGTGCTTGTTTTTCTTCGTTCGGATTGCACATCTCCGCTTCTGGCCGTTGCCTTCATGGCTCGTGCGTCACTTGCACGAGTCGTGAAGGACGTGCATGACTCGTGCAATGTGTGCATGAGTCGTGCATTGATGCTTCTCTTTTCCCTCTTTACAATTTGCACGAGTCGTGCACTGATGCGTCTTTTTTCCCTCTTTACAATTCCACTTCTTTGCATTGTAATTTTATCATTTTGGGCCACATTTTGTCTTTTAGTCTAGCCATTCTCACGTGACTTGTTAGCTTATTTACTTTAATTTTCATCCTTTAGTTCACGTGATTGTTACTTTACCTTATTTTATTTTACTATTATTTCATTTTGATTGGTTATTTCATTAGTTTACTTATTTTGATTGGTTTATTTCATTAGTTTACTTACTTTAATTTTCATCCTTTAGTTCCCTCTTTTCATTGTATTTTCTTTCTCTTTCATTTTTGTTTTGTTGTCTCAAAACTTATTCGTGCGAGTTATATTCGTGTTCGGGTTAGAGGATCGGGGAGTTAAAGACCATCAAACTTAGGGTTTGCATTTTAATTGTTGTGTTTATTTTATTTATATTATTTTTTATGTATTGTATGTGAAATATATTTTTAATTATCCGCATTAAAGAAAATCATGTCTTTTATATAATTAATAATTTGGGGTTTTTCTTAATAAATTGGACCAATGTCTTATTTTAACCAATAAAATCTCACCTTCAAAATGGAGAACTAATTTTCATAAAATGGGATCACTCATCCCGGTTTTTTTTCAAATAATATCCTAAAAATAGTTCTCCAATTTTTCTAAATATAAAGGAACCAATGTTCCTAAAATTTAATGAATAACCCGATTTATGTATGTTGCATTTTAATTCCCTTTATGTGTTTATTTATTTATTTATTTTATTTATTTACTTATTTATTTGGGGGATTGTTTTGTCCCATTTTTCTTTATTTATTTCTATTATTTATTGGGGAATTGTTCTATCCCAATTTTCTATTTTGTAATTTATTTATCTTTTGCTTTATTTATCGCTTTTTAATGTGAATGAATGCGCTTTAAATTTAATGCATTATCGTGTGAGATGAGAGATGGAATTTTGATTTCTTAAAAACTCATTTATAAACTTAAGTCATTAATAAGTGTGAAGTTCTGAACACCATCTCTGGTTTAGACCAATAGAGGTTAGAGACCTTTCCCAATTTCTCGTAAATTGGGTGGCGACTCCAAAATACCTCAAAGGTGCCTAAAGGCGTTGTGAGTCTAGATGATCCTTTTCAATGTTCTATTGGGAAGGAGGCATCCAAAATAACTCATGATTCCCAAGATCAAAAAGATACGAACCAATCCCTCGAGCCCTAAAGCGAGTCTCAAATGAGGGCCTTTGCTAGGTTCCGGCATGCGTCACAGTAGCGACTCCGCTGGGGACGATGATCGAAACTTCGCTTCGAAAGTGACTTAAGTTAAAATAAAAATTGAGTTGTTAAGAATCAAAAATTCAATTTCTAATAAAAATTGCATTGCATCCATTAGAGCCTTAGAATATGTTAGTTGGTCCCCATTTTACCCCGGTGCGTTCCCAAAGCACGGCCCTACTTTCACTCATTATAGGGAAGTACTCGGGATAATCACCAGCCCAAGTCTCATACCATTCATGGTATATCAAATAGAGACCCGATCGGTCACTATGCTCATGATGAGCTAGACCTGTTGGCAGGGACCATGTTTGGATAACCCTAAAGTAACACCACCTTTGACTAAAGCCCATGTAATGGCAATAGATACTTCCACTAGGTAATATGCTCCATAATACTGTGCTTGCTATGTGGGCCCTTATATATCAAACCAATTCAAGCATATTAATCGGGCACTCATCAAAGGCTTTTATGCCCCGGTGGGCTCGTTTTAGTTTGTTTGAAAGGTCCAGATATATAAAAGCCAAAACCCATACGCCTGTGCTTTAAATTGAGAGTGTTGTGCTGCCGGTTTTCCACCGTGCACCATACGCACGCATTGGGTTTCCCATTGACCCATGGGTCAAGCCCACCTAGGACAAAGACTACACAACCTTGTGTGCGGGGGCAATAAAGTTGGAAGGATCTATCTATTTGCTTGTATGTGGTTGTGAAATGCTGCATAACTCATGATCATGCATTGTACATGTCATCCATGCATCATTCTAATAATTTAAATCTTTCAGCCATCATAGATTCATACAAGTGGATTAGAGGTCCTGACGGTCGACTAGTGAGAACAGACTTGCACTTTGGATTGCTAGAATTAGTGCTTGGTTGGGATTCTGAGTCACTCTCAATAACTAGTGAATCATCTTCGATGGCAGAAGAGACCGGGGCTCTAACCACTCAAGATCTTGCCAAGAGGCTAGAGGACTTTGAGCGGAGAATGTTGGATATGATGGGCGCTATAGCCGAAAGGATTGCTCATCCCCTTATTCCACAAGCACCAATTGCTTCACAAGCACCTATCGCTCCACAAGCACCGGCAGTACCTCCTCAGGGGCAAGTAAACTGCTTGCTAGTGGGGAGGCTCCCCTCGCTGGAGCTGCTGCCCGTCCACCCATTAATGAAAATGAAGTTGTTGTGCCTATTGAGCCAAGAAGGGCAAGGGTCCCTAATCCCGATGAGGATTTTATGGTGGAAGATGAGGACGAGGAGTTAGTAGCCCACCAAGTTGTGAGAGGTAGGGTACCCAAAGTGGAGGATGAGGGCCTAAGAGGAATGAGACAGCAGATTGAGGCAATCACCCGTATGTTGTCGGCTGGAAAAGTGATCAATCCTTAGGAGAGAGATTTGGGGGATAAAGAGTTGTTGCCCCAGAGATTTAAGATGCCTGAGCTGCCAAAGTTCGATAGTACTTCGGACCCATCTGCGCACATCAAGCAATACCCCCTAGTGATGAAGGGCACAGGGTTGACTAGGAGGCAAAAGGTGGAATATTTCTGCCTCAGTCTAGTAGGTCCGGCAGTGGACTGGTATTATGGGCTGTATAGGAGATCTAAAGAAGACTGGGACCTCTTGACTAATGAATTCATGAAGCAGTACGACTGCAGCACTAGAATAGAGGTCACCCCGAAAGACCTTGAACTTTTACAGCAAAGGAGCGACGAATAATTTCATGAATACCTCACTAAGTGGAGGAACAGGGTAATGGAGATGAAGTGAAAGCCTAACACTGCTGACCAAATCAGGCTATTTATCAGGAACTCCTATCCTTACTTGAGGGATTTGCTCAGTTTTAAGGGGCTTCGAGATTGGGAGTCACTTAAAGATATTGCTGTAGAGGCCAAAGGGGCATACCTGGCAAAAAAAGCAAACCAGAATAACCTTCTTGGAAAAAAATTTGGGAACAAGTCTGGATATAGGTCAGGTGGGGCTAGAAGCAGTAATAGAAATGGAAAGGCAGTCGAGGTAGCAGCTATAGAGGTCAGACAGGGTCAGAGGTGCAACTCTAACTTTGGCCGCTCTCTATCCTGGGTATTGGAAAGACTGATGAAAGAAGGCAAGCTACGACCTTTAACGCTTAGGCTAGCCATGAATCAAGGACAGCCGGGACATAGAGATGACCAGTACTGCGCCTATCATCAGCACACTGGACACCTGATGGATTACTGCCAAACTCTGAGGAATAATGTCCAAGATCTCATTGACACCAAACAGATCACTGATCCCGAGAAAAGAGAGAAGAAGAAGAAGAAGACAAGCTATAATGCTGTCCCTCCACAAAATATGTGATCGGGTCCAGTCCACCTTAGTGGCACATTTTGTAAGAGTAGCATGGAGATACTATGTTTTTTGATGCTTTTTATTTTAAGAACTCATTGTGACAATTTGGTAATGTTAATATGATGAACAATTTTTGCTTATTTGTATGGTGTTTCTAATGATTTCATTTCTTATGATCATTATGCATCCATTTTTTGGCATTAATTCAATTAAATACGATTGCATTTAATCTTAAAATTTTGGGAAATCAAAACAAAATATTGATAACATCTGATATAACTCCTGAAAGAGAGGATAATTTTGAGAGATAATAGAAAAAAAAATAATAGAAAAAAAGAAGAAAAGAAAAAAGGAGCCTTTGCCTGAACCAGATATGATATGCTGAAAATTGATAAGGACATTATTGAGACAATGTTGCTTTCACATGTACCAACCTGACGACAAACAGAATTTTGAAAGCCATTCTTTTGCATCCACAACATCTGGGTTGCATATGGTGTTACCAAATAAGATCAAACTCCGAGAGCTACATCAGAAATTGGATGAATAAAACTCAGGACCTTCGCGAGAAATACCTAACTTAATAGTATGACCCTTTTTTTCTCCCAACCATTTGAAATGTGTATCTCGAAACCAATTAACTATTCGGGACCCTTATAGCCAAATTTAGAAGAACAGCTCTTTACCCTTTCAAAAAATCAAAAGAGAGAGAGAAAAGAATAAAAGAAGAAAAAGAAAGAAAAAAATAATAATGGAAAAATCACAATTTTGCCTCCAAGCCATCTAAGCCTAACCTGTGATCCAATTTCAACCATTGAACATCACTTCAAAAATTAAACCACCAAAGCCTAAAAAAGTAAGGTGTGGGGTTTCACATTCAAGTCCCAAATAAGAAACCCGTCATCTTGGCCAGTTTACACAAGGGTCAAGAATAAGACTTTGATGCTAAAAAGAACCACTCTCAAAAGAAGCAG
The DNA here is from genome assembly GCA_947683425.1 of Excoecaria cochinchinensis. NCBI lineage: Eukaryota > Viridiplantae > Streptophyta > Magnoliopsida > Malpighiales > Euphorbiaceae > Excoecaria > Excoecaria cochinchinensis. The sequence goes on from CANTUQ010000011.1 coordinate 5,438,298, forward strand.
CCTCCCCTGTTGGCAAAGGGGAAGGCAAATTTAATCAACACCGATGGACTGAAGGAGGGTTCATGGCAAAGGCTAAAATAATAATAATAATTAAAAGAGAGAAAATATTAAATCATGAAAACCCCAAAGGGCTGATTGATAACAGGAGTTTGATGTTTTAATGATCTATTTCGAGATTAAATGAGCTCTTGTATTTTCTCAAGTTAATGCCAAATAGTGATCATGTGTTATGAAATCAAATTGAAATATATGCATCTATGCAATGTTATTGATGTAACCAGAGCAGTTCATCTTGCATACTCAAAGCTGTCTGGTTCCGGTGTAAAATCAGCACATAGTTACTATCTATCCTCTGCTACTCTCGCTACTCAAGTGGTTCAGTCGACTCATCCTGCTATCAACTGTGAAGCCAATTCTATAGCATTTTCATGATAAGAACCAAGTTTAAGCAACCATGATCTAAGACGTAAGTGCATGCCGAGCGTACCTGAAGAAATCTTTGACGACAACTTCAGCCTCTCCTTAAAAAAAAAAAAAAGTCCGTTAGAGATTAAAACCATGATTGGCACTCTAAACAAAAGTTAGGCCAAAGGGCAGGGTGAAAACCTGGGAACAGACAGTTTGTCCTATAAAAAAATAAAATGAAATGAATAAAAGCCGCTGGATTGGGTTGGGTCCATTTTAGGCAAAAAATAAGGCACAAGGTTATTTGAAAATCCAAAAGGACGCATTTCCCGCTAAGAAAAGCAAGTGTGAAAATCCATAAGGGACGCACTACCTTAAAAGAATGACTACAGGTATCAGAGAAGAATCTCGTAATCCCCAAAGGCACGGAATTTAAAAACAATTCCAGAGGGCACCGATACTACTGCAAATTGTGCCCAAACCGGCTATTGCATCCAAATCCACTCAAATGAATTCTTATCCTGCATTCCTACATGACTCATGCATTTCACTTGCATGCTCACCAACTTTTTCCTGCATATTCGGTTTTCCAGTTTTGCAGTAAGAAAGATTCGATGTGGACACCGACAAAAGGCGAGTAACGACATCAATCCAAACATCAAATCCAAACAATCAACCAAAGACCTCCCAGGGGGCAATCAACCAAAGGGCTCATAGACAGCACCACTTCAGAAGAGTTTGCACGATGGCGGTACTACCATTGTACGGAAGGTTTGCACGACCACGGTACTACTGCTTCGAATTTCAGAAGAGTTTGCACGATGGCGGCACTACCATTCTACAGAAGGTTTGCATGACCACGGTACTACTGCTTTGAACTTCAGAAGAGTTTGCATGATGGCGGCACTACCATTCTACGGAAAGTTTGCACGACCACGGTACTACTGCTTTGAACTTCAAAAGAGTTTGCACGATGGTGGCACTACCATTCTACGAAAGGTTTGCACGATCACGGTACTATTGCTTCGAATTTCAGAAGAGTTTACATGATGGCGGCGCTACCATTCTACGGAAGGTTTGTACGATCACGATACTACTGCTTCCAATTTCATAAGGATTTGCACGATGGCGGCACTACCATTCTACGGAAGGTTTGCACGATCATGACACTACTACTTCGAATCTCAGAAGGGTTTACACGATGGAGGCACTACAATTCCATGGAAGGTTTGCACGACCACGATACTACCACTTCAGAAAGGTTTGCACGATCACGGCACTACCGCATCAGAAAGGTTTGGACAATCACGGCACTACCGCTCCACGGAGGGTTTGCACGATCACGGCACTACCGCATAGCATAACACGCTGACAATATGGCGATAACCACCACAATAGCATCACCCAGTTCAAGACGACAGCTTCCTCAGGTACGTGTCTCTTCTCTATTTGTTTGAGTTTTGGCTCACCTAGGCACTACGTTCCCAAAAATTGGGGGCAACTGTAGATACCGTGTCCTGAGATAGCCCACACCGAAGTTACCAAATGATGAAAATGATACCTGTTCGCAAGCAAAAGATAGATAGAAGTGATGGTTTTCTCAAAAAATATGTTTTCCGATTTTATTAAAAAAATTATATATATATATGTTTTAGTGGGCCGTTTCCTAGGGGCCTGGGTAGTGAGGCCCATCTCACTACGTAAGATGGCATCCTCACTAACGTCTCACTAATATGAGATGAGGCCTCACATTAGTGAGGCCCATCTCACAGGTGAGAGGAAAGCCTCACCTGTCCCATGCTCAAGCATGCTTCCCTTCCCTGTTTTTAGGGGATTTGGTTTAAAAAAGTATGGTTTATGTGGGATTTGGTGGAAAAAATGGACAAATCCTATCAAATACATTTAAAGAGAAGTGAAAGCTGAAGAAAAAAAGGGAGAGGAGAGAGCAAGAATTATTGGAGGGAGGAAGAATGAAAAAGAAAAGAAAAACATAGAGAGTAAAAAGCTTGGAAAGGAAGAAAGAATGGAAGAGGAAAAGAAAAGGAAAACATTCTGAGATTGGTTTTGAAGAAAGGAATTTTCTAACATTTGAAAATTTATTGTTTGATTTTTCTTGAACGTAATTTCAATTAAAAAGGTTTTTGGAGTCTTTGTTTTTAACTTCCTTTTCAAGAAAAGCAACTAGGAAAAACGAAGCTTCTTCATTTGCAGATCAAAGATCAAATATCATTCTGAGGATAAATACTTGGATCACTGTCTCTTTATTTCCTTCTTTCCTTTTCTTCCCTTTTCTTTCTCTTTCTCGTTTTGCTTTACCAGTTAATCCTTCTCTTTGTACATACTCTGTTTATTTTTTATTTGATTTTGTTAATCTGTTATTTGCATGTTTGTCATTGTTTGTTATCAGAAGTGGATCATAAGTAGCTATTGTGATTAAATAAACATGTTTATGGCTTTATTATACATGTTTTGATGGCATATGGTTATGTTTGCTAGTCTGTTATTGATACTCTGTTCATCCCTGTTTTTGTGTTTGTCTGGTTGTGTCTGTGTTTTGTTCAAGTCGTGACCTTCTTGATCAAGTCGTGCTTTTGCTTTTTCTTCCTTTTACCTTCCCGATCGGATCGTAGCTTCCTGACCAGATTTAACCTCGCTTTTCCCGATCGGATAGTATTCTTTTTGCCCGATCGGATTTTGCCTATGCTTTCATCGAGTTGTGTTTTCGTGCGAGTCATGAATCCCCATCCGAGTCGTGCTTTGGCTTCTGGCTTCTGTCATTCTGTCTGATCGAATCACTTCGCTTCGTCCATGTCGTGACCATCCTTCATGAGTCGTGATTGTCCCTCTTCATTCGGGTCGCGCTTTTTTTTCTTCGTTCGGATTGCACGTCTCTGCTTCTGGCCGTTGCCTTCATGGCTCGTGCTTCACTTGCACGAGTCATGAAGGACGTGCACGACTCGTGCAATGTGTGCGCGAGTCGTGCACTGATGCTTCTCTTTTCCCTCTTTGCAATTCCACTTCTTTGCATTGTCATTTCATCATTTTGGCCCACATTTTGTCTTTTAGTCTAGCCATTCTCACGTGACTTGTTAGCTTATTTACTTTAATTTTCATCCTTTAGTTCACGTGATTGTTACTTTACCTTATTTTATTTTACTATTATTTCATTTTGATTGGTTATTTCATTAGTTTACTTATTTTGATTGGTTATTTTATTTTATTTCACTTTACTATCATTATATTTATTTAGCCTAATTATTATTAATATTTTATATTAATATGTTTTCAAAGGTTATTATTATTATTCTGTATTTAATATATTTCTTAGTATTGTTGTCATCTTTCTTATTATTATTTGATTGATTTATTAATTATTTTATTAATTTATTTATTCTAATTTATTTGTTTATATTACATTAATCATTTAATTTACTTTACTAACATTTTATTCATTTTTGTTTTGTTGTCTCGAAACTTATTCGTGCGAGTTATATTCGTGTTCGGGTCAGAGGATCAGGGAGTTAAAGACCATCAAACTTAGGGTTTGCATTTTAATTATTGTTTTTATTTTATTTATATTATTTTTTATGTATTGTATGTAAAATGTATTTTTAATTATCCGCCCTAAAAAAAATCATGTCTTTTATATAATTAATAATTTGGGTTTTTTCTTAATAAATTGGACCAATGTCCTATTTTAACCAATAAAATCTCACGTTCAAAATGGAGAACTAGTTTTCATAAAATTGGATCACTCGTCCCAGTTTTTTCCAAATAATATCCTAAAAATAGTTCTCCAATTTTTCTAAATAAAAAGGAACCAATGTTCCTAAAATTTAATGAATAACCCGATTTATGTATGTTGCATTTTAATTCCCTTTATGTGCTTATTTATTTATTTATTTTATTTATTTACTTATTTATTTGGGGGATTATTCTGTCCCATTTTCCTTTATTTATTTCTATTATTTATTGGGGGATTGTTCTATCCCAAGTTTCTATTTTGTAATTTATTTATCTTTTGCTTTATTTATCGCTTTTTAATGTGAATGAATGCGCTTTAAATTTAATGCGTTATCACGTGAGATGAGAGACGAAATTTTGATTTCTTAAACGCTCATTTATAAACTTAAGTCATTAATAAGAGTGAAATTCCGAACACCATCTCTGGTTTAGACCAATAGAGGTTAGAGACCTTTCCCAATTTCTCATAAATTGGGTAGCGACTCCAAAATACGTCAAAGGTGTCTAAAGGCATTGTGAGTCAAGATGATCCTTCCCAATGTTCTATTGTGAAGGAGGCATCCAAACTGACTCATGATGCCCAAGATCAAAAAGACGCGAACCAATCCCTTGAGCCCTAAAAGTGGGTCTCACATGAGGGCCTTTACTAGGTTCCAGCGTGCGTCACAGATACGTCATAGTTGAAATGACTCCTGATATCAGCCATTATAACACTAATTTTTAGAACAAGGGCTGCACTAACCATCTCCAAGATGCAATCACAAATGATTTGTTTATCTGATTGTCTATGCTGCTGAGAAACCAGTGATGCAGTACAATTGTGGGATGCCTTGTATACACTGATAATCCAATAAGGAGATGTCCTTTTTTCATGGCTCGTAGTCTCCATGGACAACCTGTATCATCGTCTCACGAGCAACAAATAACCCAATATAATGGCTTTGATTCGACAACTTTATAAGAAAAATTATTCAGAATCGAAAATTTCTTTACACATGCCTTTACTTCATCCTTTGATGTGAATGCCAAGCCTTCGCATAATTCAGATGCACCATCCCATCTTAACATTGGTAAATCATTAGACATGTTAATCGCAGCTTCTACAAAATTAACATTTGTGTAGTGCACTGATGGAAATTGAAATTGTGAAATATCATACTGTCCACCCATATCATATCTGACATCATGCATGTTCAGGATAGGTTGAACTACTTGGAACAAATTGGTCATCTCTTCCAGTATCGGTTTCCTCAATAGCATCATTCAAGTCTATCTCCTTATCGTCCTCGTATAGATCTAAACTTGGAGAAATGTACCCGTTATTGGCACGATTGATATCATGACATGCAAAGTCGCTAGGTTCAACTCTAGAACCAGAGGCAAAATTCATTTCATTTTACCCTCTAAACTCTCTTATAGGACTTGCTTCTATAGTTTCCAAATCATCAACCCATTCACATTGTGCTGGATCCTTAAATTGTGTACTAAAATCGGACCGACCGCCGCTTGGAAAATTCTAATTATCACTAAATACATTTCTCTCGTCAACCGTCGGTATGGAATCTCCAGTAATATTAGTATTCAACCGATCAACATTATTCAACGCATTTTGTTCGCCTCTAATTACAATTTGCTCAGTATCAATAAATAGCTCCGCAACAGTATATCCAAGAAACGTAACAAAATTTTCATAATTTGATCAATGTCATCGTCATCAATTACATCCATAAGTGCCCAAGAATATGACCCTTTATTGCTAATAAGACACTTATTTATCACTCTAGTAACCCTCACATCCACAGCTAAATTCAATTTAACTGATATCTTATCAACAAGTTCTGCAAATGTCGGTTTGTTTTCGAGATTCAATCTCCTCGATTTTCCTAAGGAGTTTGAAGTATCATACTGATAACCAGCTATGAACCATATTGATTGTCCTCTAGTATGAATTATAAATATTGCTGGAATCGATATTTTTTCATTCCTATATTAAATGTAAATATTTTATAATTAATGCAACATTTTACTATTTTCGAATTCTAAATACTTTCCACAAATTTTAAACTCATTGATAAATTTAATCATTTTATGCAACTATTTTTTAAAATTTTTATTCCCTTAACAAATATATTTTATATTAATATTTTGTACTAATTAGTTCACTAACTCTCCAAATTAAAATTTTAATTCAATTCTTAACTCCTAAAATTTATTTGTTTCTTCCAGATTTACAATACTTTTTTAATAAAATATAACATTATATATATGGACTACATATTTATCTCTTCATAAATATTTCAACTTTTTAAACTGATTACTCTTTTAATCTACTAAATTTATATCTTAATTGACTTCGAAAATTTAATTTTAATTCACTTGTAAAAACTATAAATAATAAATTCACATATCAATATAGTTTCATATATTCCTAGATATCAGAAAATGACATTATAAAAGTAAAAAAAATACAACTAATTTCGGACAGCTAATTACTTTACAAATATTGACTATTATAATTTATCTAAATAAACTATAAAAGAAACATGTGCTGAATAATTATCTTAAATTAGCTTAAACTAAGTTCATTTTTCAAAAATAAAATAACTTCTAATAACTTGCCTTTTAAAATATTGATCGGAATTATATTGCAAATTTAACAGCACCTGTAATTTAAAAATGAAAATAAAGTTAGTCATACATTAAAATTTGATTAACAAAATTAATTTATACTTTATTCACATAACAATACCTTTTTTTTAACCTTGAACAAAATAAGAAGATATTGTCTTAATTATGTAATAATTAAAATAAGAATGGATAAGTAAAAGAATGAAATTGTGGAGAGCTGAAGGCAACAAGAGCTGAAGGCAACAAGGAGAAGGAAAGAAAAGCAAATGGCAAGGCCACAAAGAAAATGGAGTTGGGAAATATTTAATGCTAAAAAGAAGAAAAAAAATTAATTTTATTTTTTATAGACCCATGCCTTCTGCAGGTACGGGTCTGGTGTGGCTGCAGCGCACAGATAATATGGCAATGGCGATAATCAAAGATTGTCTTACTTTATCTAATGTAAACCAGTCTTTTGGTTTTGTTAGGAGGTCAGCGAATCGTTGTGCTCACTTGCTGACACGTGCTTCCGATTCAGTGTCTGATCTTGTGGTCTAGGACTTGGTTCCCCCTGTTTGTTTGATCTCAGCCCTTCAGGCTGATTGCTCTGTTTCTTAATGAATTTCCTTTTGTTTAAAAAAAAAAAACTCTTAATTAAGATAATTATCTTAATTAAAAAGATTCTAGGATATGTATATATAGTTGTTTTTAAAATTTTAAATTAAAATTGTATTTTATTAACAATTATTAATTAATGATGAGAATAAGTATTTTATTATTTAATAATTAGCAATTAATGAGAAAAATAATTATTTCCAAGGAGAAAGACTCCTAAAGCAAAAAGCTTCCGCTTTAATATATATATATATATATATATATATATATATATATATATATATATATAAATATATATATATATGGTCAGGTTCAATTCGGTGGTTAAGAATCCACAAATTTGGTGGTTATTTCATCTAAAAAAAGCGAGACTCACAATTTTAGCAGGATTACAGCTGAAAATTTTTAATATTTTATTAAAAAATAAAAATAAAAATTCTTTCTTCATCGTGTAAAAGGGAATACAGCTGAAAAATTTTCTCTCTTTGAAACTAAACTAAACCCAATCCTCAACAGAAAAACTAAACCTCAAATTGGAATAGGGATTTCTCTCTTAGTCGATACAATCCTGATTGTGATTTGAAGAACTTTCAGTTGAATAGTTCGAAATAATGTAGTAGGAAGAGAAGTCTCTAGCGGTGGCCTCTGTAATATCCCTTCCCCGTACGTGGCACTGCACATACTAATATGGTCGGAGCACCACGACAAGTAAGGGATGCTACTAGACGAAGCACAACAGAGATAATAATAGAACAACAAAAACAGAATTATAAAATTTCTTTCAATACAAAATACTTTCACATACCAAACTCGTAAAATACTTTTCACTGTAAATCATATTACATATAGACCATATATTTCTGAAACAACGGTTCATTACATTACAAAATCTATTACAAATGCTCCTATAGACTCGTTGGCCTTAACTGCTGGGAAATGTCCTCGGCAACACTTCTATCTCTAAACCTGTATAGATGAAACACCCATGTTAAGCACAAAGTTTTAGTGGGGAAGAAAATATAATATGGACAACTACTAACAACAGTCGTCGACAAATTCCACATAGTGGAAGCATTCAATAAGATTACACATATATATATAATATACACATGTAAATTTCCACATAATAATTGCATATAATTGATCATAATCAAAGTAACTCACCATAGTCGAAATATACATTTAGCATATCATTTCACGAATGTTCTTACATAATCATTCATTAGATATTTACCTTAATCTATCTTTTATGATCATTAACTTATGTCTCTAACATATTAAACATAGCCACCGGCTAATCATTTCTTTATTAACTTTTAAAACATCAGTATCATAATCATCCGAGAATCACACATAAATACTAAATTATATAGACATTTTCTCGTCTACATTTCATATTATTTCTTATTACTTATTTAACATACTTTTATTCATATACAGCCTGTATTATCAAAGCAATAAGTAACAGGCATCAAAACACATAAGTACCCAAGGGTACATTCATTAACAGAGGGAATCTAGCATGATCCAAAAACTCATAGGTACCCGCAAACTGGGGTCCAACAAGGACTTTATCACATAACACTATCTCATAGCATTCCCGTATTATTCAATATTAGTTCATTTATCCATAAATTGCCTGCACTTTTGAAGTTGTGGATAACGGGTAAAACACATTGGTACCCAAAGGTACATTCATTTCTAAACAAAGGTGGATCTAGTGCGATCCAGAAACACATAAGGAACCCCGAACGGGATTCCATCTTGATCCATAAAGGGCCATCAAGACACATAGGTTGTAGCATTCAGAGGTCCCTATAAGCATGCCTATCTATCCACGACTCGATTAACGCATGCTATACACCTCTATATTTCATTTTCATGATACTCATATCCGCATCAAATTTGTCATATGCAGAAATAATTATTATGATCATAAACTGATGATAATACTCACAATACATCATACATATGTAATAAATATACATATTTATCACAAGCACATATAATTACCTTTGAATACTTATTTAGCATATTAACATTTGTTTAGTGAACTTATTTCATTACTCTATTGTAGCATTAGTCTATCCATATATATTTTATTAAAGCACAATCATTCACTACATTACACTATACACTATACATTTCTTTCATTAGTTCACTATATATAACATACACTTAATATTTAATTTCCTACAATCACTATATTTAACATGCTAATGTAACTATGTTATATTCACTCTTAATTGTTTTATCTCATTCTTAATTGTTTCCATCATACTTTTGGTGATCTATAGGTTCTCTTTAGCTTTTGAAATGCATTTAGGTGTTATAGAATGAAGAATGAGGCATAAAGAACAAAAGGGAACAAAACTGGGACTATCACGACTCGTGACAGAAGCTCTCTGCCGTGAGTCGTCACCCTGGTGCTGAGTCAGGTGCCGAGTCAGCATCTACTTTCCAATTATTCTGGGATTTTGACCTAGTAAATGACATTTTTATCAAAAACTATCTTCAATACTTTTGTTCCTCTATGTCTTAAATTTTTAATAGTAAAATTTCAGATTATTTAGAGCTATATACCAGGAGTTATGGCGTTAACATTATAGAATGTTCCTAAAAAACTTCCAGGGAAAGAATTATGTCCCATCTTTGAAAAATTACTGGGAACAATAGGGACATAATTAGACCATACTCTCCTCATGAAAGTTATTATCCTAGATGTTTATTTTCATTATAATTTTGGTTCACTACATTTTAACCACTCTAACTCCAGAAATGGTCTTAAAATTACAAATTGCTCCCTTAACCCGGCTTGAACAGATGCCCTTCTGTTTTGGCCAATTTTGAGGCAATTAGAGCCAAATTTCTCTCATGATCACTTCTAGGAAATTTGTAAACAAAGAAGCCATGGTTCAAATTCAACTTGAATCATCAAATTTGGATATTCGTAGACAGACATATGGCCTAAAAACCAATTCGGGGTCAAATGGGGAATGAAAGTAAGAAAATAACAAAAGGTGGGTTTTGGGGTCCAAGGGCTATAACGAGTCATCACCTATGTGACGACTCATGATAGAGGCATGATGTGCCAACTCAGCATAGATATGCCAAGTCATCACAACAGCCGTTGGTTCCAAGTCGGCACACTCGTCACCAAGTCTGCACCCTAGGCAACTTCAACCCCAACTTTGCGTGTCCCAATTGAGCTAGAAAATGGAATTTTTTGCCAAAATAATATTCTTAACAAATGTTCCCCTATATGTTGGATTTCTAATGGTATAAGTTTCAGATCATTTGGACATCTAAAACTCAATATATGACTCAAATATCTCAAACTGGTCCTATGACCCGGCCAAAGCTAGAATGCTTCTATTTTGGCCCCTTTTGGACACACTGAAAGCAGAATTAGCTCTAGGTTTATTCTAGACATATTTAGGTATATGTCTTAAATTTCTCACCCAACTAGAATCACATAATTTGGAGCTCTAAAACTCTACTTATACCCAAAAAAAGCAACAAAGGTCAAGCTGAATTTTGAGCGGAGTTTCCCTTTAAACTCAACATGCCCAAAATTATCCAATTATCACCATAACCATAACAACCTCAACTCAAATCAATCCAAAAACAATCATACATACTTCAATTATAGCAGTTTACTAATAAACACACAAAAACATATCAATTTCCCAAACCTGATTTGATGACTCCTCCATCTTTACTTTTTCCTCTCTTTACTCCACTTGGCTTTTTTTCTTGCTCTCCTACTCTTTCATGGCCATACTCATCAAAATCTCTCATCAAAATCCATTCACATCTCATAATTAGGATTATCAAACATTAAAGAAGAAAATAGTAAAATAGGAAGCTTACTTCTTACCTTCCTATGCCATTCTTCCATTCAAAAACACTTGAGACTTGTAAAAATCCATAAACCAACTTATGCCTTGAATTTGAGAGAGGGGAATAGCGTGAAAAGGAGATGAGGAAATCTCTTATTTTCCTCCCTCAAATGGTCGGCCAAACTGACCTAAAGATGGCCAAGCAAAATGGCTTAAATATGGCCATTTAACTCATGCTTATCTTGATTGCCCAATGTCAAATGGTCATTGGTCCAATTTTGATTTTTATACAAATCTTCACTTTTAATCCTTTATCTTTTATCCCTTTATACTTTTGACATATAGTTATGTGGTGGACCATAAAGACAAGGTGGAGTTCATTGTATCTTAAAGGAAATATGCCATTATCCACTTTGCATCTAGTGACAGAAAATGGTGGGCAAATTAAGACTAAAAGAAAGGGATAAATACGCCTTAAGTTTGCTCATTTTATGTTATTATGTTTTCTTGTTTTATAGTTTATTTCCTTATTTGTTGTTCTTTTGATTTTGCAGGTTTCAAAGTTGTAGAAGAATAGAAACAAGAAATGGAAAATTTAAGGTGTGTTCGGCAACTTTGTATGTTTTTAGTTTTAAATTTTTTAAAATTCAAAAACTGTTTTTAATTTTTGTTATTTATTTTTTAAAAACTTATTTTTAAATTTAAAAATGGCATCACAATTTTTAATTATAATGTTTCTAGTATCCATTAATAGACATTATGCATATATATTATCTAATTATTAATATTGAATAATAAATATTTAATGAAATTCAAACTTCATTAAAAAAAATTAATAATAACAAGAAAAATCAATGATTCTTTTAGAAAAAATAATAATATAAATGTCAGTTATTATAATTCAACCACAATGTCTGTGGTATTTCATCTTGAATGTTGTTCATTTGACTAAGTTGACTTGCATTTATTTCAACAGTTTTTCGTGGCTCTAAAATGGTGACTTCATTATTTTGTTGATCACCTCCAAATACAATATTTTCATTTGCATATTCTATAAATAAATAGTTTATACTTTTGTGCATTATAATAAAGTTATGTAGCAAAAAGGTCAAACTAAGGGTAAAATGGTGATTTGACATAAAATTAAATTTTAGGGACTAAATAGTAATAAGATATAAAGTTTGTAGGAAAACACTAAAAAAGAGCATAATATGGAACTTTAGAGATAAAAATGTAATTTTGAATAAAGGAAGAGATTTTAGGGATCAAATGGTAATTTTGCTATAAAAATGAAACTTTAGGGACTAAAATAGTAATTTGGTAAAAGGACGAGATTTTAGAAGGGTCAAATGGGAAATTTAATAAAATATGGAACTTTAGTGCAAAAATATAAATATGAAGGAAATGGAAAATAAGAAGAGAAAAAGGGCAATTTTGTAATCAAAATAAGACTATAAGGGTAAAATTGTAATTTTAGAGATAGAAATATAAAATTTATAAATTAAGAAATAAAAGTAAGAAAAACATAAAAATTAGGCAATAAATTGTAAACAAACCCCTAAAAACCACCTTTTGCAGTTTAAGGATTTTTGTTTTTTTAATCTTAAAACACATTCTGTTTTTTTTAACAAAAATAAAAAATCAAAATTTATATGAACGTCTTTTTATTTTATTTTAAGAAAAAAATGAAAAACTAAAAACAAAATCTACCCCGAACACACCCTTAATATTCTTCTATATCTCATTCACTGGAAGTCTATATATTTATACAAGTATAGAACTCTAATTAAGGAAAGGTGATTAACTTAAATCCCTATAATTATGCAATTAACCTAAATCCCTATAATTACTATATTTACAGCTATATATACACTGTAACACTCCCCTTCAAGCTGGAACATAGATATTAATCATGTCTAACTTGGTACAAATATAATTGACCCAATTTTCAAGTAGAGCTTTAGTAAATACGTCAGCTAATTAACTTCCTGTTCTAACATGTGGAGTTGACATTGATCCATCCTTTAGCTTTTCTCGAGTGAAATGACAGCCAATTTTTATATGCTTTGGTCTTTTATGGAATACAAGGTTTTGGCAAAATGAATAGTTGCTTCATTATCACACCACAAATTCATTGGTTGGGACTGAACAAACCCAATCTCCCTAAGCAAATGACATGGCCATATAAGTTCACAAGTAGTTTGTGTCATAGCTCTGTATTCAGATTCTGCACTTGATCTGGATATAACACTTTGCTTTTTACTTCTCCAAGAAACAAGATTGCCTCTAATAAAAATACAATAAATAGTGGTAAAGCACTTATATGTAGAGGGCTCTTGCATAATCAGCATCTATAAAACCTTATATTGTGTGATGTCCATGATTTTTATATAAGATGCCGCATCCTAGAGTACCATCTAGATATCTCATAATGTGACTAACAATATACCCATGTGAGGTTTTAATTAGGAGAGGACATGAACTAACCTACGATGCTCATCGAAAAGGCAATATTAGGATGAGTTATAGTAAGATAGTTCAACTTTCCAACAATTCTTCTGTATTTGTCAGGATTCTCAAGCAAATCTCCATCTTCAACCTTTAGCTTCGCATTTGGTATCATAGGTGTATCAACGGTCTTTGCCTTAATCAATCCAGCATCATTTAATAAATCTAGGCAATATTTCTATAAGGACCTGTAGACACCGGATCCTGAGTTGAGGGTAATATTTATTCAAAAATGGGCAAAGAATGAAAGCATTTTGGCTCTCTGTGGACTGGGGGGTTAGCTGGGTCTTTCGGGCAAACTTGATAATTTCTCCGAAAAAAAAATATATAAAAAATAAAAAATAAAAAATATATATGCAAAAATAAAAATTAGGTTAAAATTGATTAGTTAATATTATAGGATAATTAAAGTTGAAAAAGAAAATAAATATGGAGTGTTTAATTAAGTAAAATATGTGATAATTTAAGTAAGTTAAAATAAATTAAAAAGTCAAAAATTATGGAGAAAATCAAGGAGGAAATTAAGGGGCCAAACCTACCTAAATTCGGGGTATAAAAAGAAAGAAAGAATAAGCAAAAGAGAGAGGCCAAACAAAAGGAAACCAAAGAAAGAAAGTAAAGGAAATTGAAGGAAGAAAGAAAACAAAAGGAAACAGGAACGGAGCAGGGATGCGAAGCCAGAAAAGGGGAAAAAGAGAGGGAGAAGGAGAAGGCGCCACCGGCCACCCACGGCGTCGGACCGCTGCACGCGCCACGTCAAACGACCGGCGATGCCTAGACGAATCCGATAGTGTCCTCCGATTATCTCCACTCGCCGGCGAGAAGGAGAACGGAGGAGGTGGAGCCGCGAGCTTTGGGCGCATTTTTCGGAGGCGATACCTCCTCCCGGCGCGTGACCGGCGGAAATGGATTCCTGGCGCCCCGATCTGCCTCCGGCAGTGGCGATGTCGATCACCGGCGGCTCCGGTGAAGAAATCCGGTAAGTGGTTATATTATTTTATTTTTTTATTCTATTTTATTATTATTATTATTATTATTATTTTATATTATTATTATTATTATTATGATTTTTGTTGTGTTATTGCTATTATGATCATTATTATTATTATTATTATTATTATTATTATTATTATTATTATTATTATTATTATTATGATTTTTGTTGTGTTATTGCTATTGTGATCATCATTATTATTATTATTATTATTATTATTATTATTTTATGTTATTATAATTATTAGTAGTATTATTATTTTATGTTTATTTTATATTATTATTATTATTATTATTATTATTATTATTATCATCATTATTATTATTATGATTTTTGTTCTGTTATTGCTATTGTTATTGTTGTTATTGTTGTTGTTATTATTATTAATATTATTATTATTATTATTATTATTATTATTATTATTATTATTATTATTATTATTATTATTTGTTTTAGTGTATTATTATTATTATCATTATTATTATTATTATTATTATTTTTATTATTATTATTATTATTATTATTATTATTATTATTATTATTATTATTATTATTATTATTATTATTATTATTGTGTGAATGAATGTTGTTTTCACTGTTATTATTTGTTATCATTATTACTGTTATAATTATTATTTTTATTATCAGTGATCATTATAATTATGTCATTTGTGTTTTCTATTCATTAATTCTGTTAGTTTATTTTCTTTTTACTACATTAGATTAATCATTTTTCTCAATATATTTCATCCGATTATTTATTTATCATTTAGTTTAATTTAATCCGTTACTGATCAATATCATTTTCTATCATGATCGCAACCGCGAGGGGCATGTGGCTCGTCCATGGAGCTAGGCCTAACATGGTCGGGGCGAATAGCTTAGGATTTATTTATTATTCTAAGACAAGTATTAATTATTGTTTTATTTTCTTTCATTTGCTTGAGAACTGTAATAATAAAGGCTTTTCGACCGCACTTAAAAAGAACCACCACACAAAATATTTTCTACTAAAATTGAAAATTTGTTAATAAAACTGGACCAATGTCCTCATTTTCATCCCAAAAACGTAAGGTTCACATTTTCATTAAAACGAGATCACTTCATCCTTTTTCATAATGTCTGTTTGAGAACTCTGTACTTTTTTGTAAAATAAGTAGTTGGGAACCAATGTTCTCGTCTAAATTAATGTCCCGATTTATATATGTATTTTCAATCTATCACTATTATGGATGTTGCGTTTATTTTTTGGATAATTGTAATTATATTTATCACTTTATTGCTTTTTTATGTGCTTGTAATGCGCTTTAATTTACTTGCATAAATCGTGTGAGAAGAGAAATAAAATAATTGGCCCTAAAAACTCAGTCATATAACATTAACCAAAGGTATAAATAAGAGTGAGGTCCCGAACTTTCTCTGGTTTTGGCCTTATAAGATTAGAATTTATTTCCCAATGTTTTATTGGGTGGCAACTCCAGGATATCTACCTTGTGATACCCAACAGACACCCTCAAAGATTGATTGGCAACAATGGAACAGGGGTGAATCCCTATCCATTGCGAAGAGATCAGCTTTTACGAATTTTAATGAACCTCCATCCGGTCTCGGGTCCTAAAAGCGAACTCCCGAGAGCAACCCGGATGCTGAGCGGGGTTCGGCGCATCACAGTTACGACTCCACTAGGGACATCGTGAGATTTTGCTCCAAAAGTACTTTTGGTTAATCTAATACAAATGGGTTTAGGATTAAGAAATTTTATCTCTTTTCGAAAAATTGCATTGCATTTCACTAGAACTTTATATCTACGCTAGTTTGGTCCCTTATCTTACCCCGGTGTATTCCTAAAGCATGGCTCTACGTTGACTCATTGTAGGGAAGTGTTAAGGATAATCACCAGCCCAAGTCTAGTATCATGTGGTATATCAAATGATGACCCGACCAGTCGCTATGTTCATGACGAGCTAGACCCCTTGGCAGGGATCATGCTTAAGTAACCCTAAAGTATCATCACCTTTTACCAAATCTCATGTAATGGAAATAGATACTTCCACTAGGGGGCATGCACCATAATGAGTTGCTTGTGGATTGGGTTTTTGTTTGTTGAACAAATTCAAATAAATTTAGACGTTCACTCATTAAAGGTTTTCATGTCTCGAGGGGCACGTTTTGGTTTATTTTGATTGTTTAAATATACAGTGGCTAAAAATTCATCTGTATGTGTTTTTAGTAAGGGGAGATTGTGTTGTTGGCTTTCCAGCACATTGTACACGTTTATTAGGTTCCCCGCTAACCCTTGGGCTAAATCTGCCTAGAAAGAGACTGCACGACCTCCTGTGTGGAAGAAACGAGGTTGAAAGGGTTTTCTTTTCTCTTGTAAGTGTATATTCGTTTCATGAATAATAGTAAATAAAGCATATGCATTTTTTCTCATATATAATTCTTTCCATACAATAATAAAACCTTTGCACTTTGTATGTAAAATTGCTTATATCATAATTTGTGAATATAAATATAACATGTATTTGTCATGCTTGTACATAGCCATGCTTGTCGCAACACATACATACTAACATTCATCATGACATCCATAATATTAATCTTGCACCATAATCATTACATCTAGCATGTAGCATGGAAAGTACATATTAACATACATCGTAACACGCATAGATAAGCCTCAAAAAAAAATATATATATTCAATTGTGTGTTATAGCATGTACATATGGACATATATCTTATTATGCTCACATTGCATATGTATATAAGCATTTTGTGCTAGATCATGTACATACCGCTGCATATCATAGCGTGTACACATTAGCATACATCATTAGGCTGGGCATTGTACACATCGAGACACTTTGCGCCTTTCACATTGTGTGCCATATCATACACATGCATTATTATGTATGAGTTATGCCATGCACATATGAATCCTGCATCATGTATGTTAGTCATTATATATACCATGCCATGCTTTGTATATGCATACCATGTAAATACACATACCTTATAGACGTCATTTGTTTCTGGCAACCACTTTCATCCCATGTCTTGTGTCGCACACATATGCCGCTCAGTGTACACAGTCATTCTTATACTTTATCCCATGTCATGTGCATTATTTGTATATATTTTGCACTTCTATGTATGTGAGTTTTGCCATACCTCATGACTCATTGATACACACTATTGTGCTAGATTTTATTCATTTTACATTGCATATGTATCCCCATCATGTCTCAGTCATGCGATGCGCACATGCACCATACATCATGAATGTTCATTCTCATGTTGCATCATATTTTATACTTATGCCATCGTTGTATGCTACTTACATGTACACTGCAAATTTATATATGCGCATCATCTGTCACGCAGTGTTTACACATACACTTATAATTTTTTGTAAGTGTTTCACGCACACACATCTTTGCACATATTTCATGTACGCATTTCCATACAATATGTTTTCACACATGTTTCGCACGTATAGTTCCTTGCACTCATTACTAATATGCACGACACTATTGCATGCATCTTTCCCTATATATGATTCTTAGCACATAGTTTGAACATATTTTGCAAATAATTCTTTGTATGCCTACACGATTCTTATGTATATAAAATTTGATAGAGTAAAAATTTTTGTATTAACTCGAGCCCAAAACATTGACATGATTGCACCTTATTAAGGTACCCTTGATTCAAAGTTTGACTCTGCCTAAGTAGTTCTCAACTATGAATGGCTTTGATCTCCGCTCTAGAAATATATGTTTTATTCCATTTTGAATTAACCAAAGGGTAAATATATTTGATCTCTGAGAGCTGGATCACATGAAAACATTTGACTATACCATGAAATTTCTAAGTTCGGAGCACTTTTGGCCCATTTTGGTAACAAACTAAAAAAAAAAACTAGTTGCAATTAGGGGATTGGATGAAAACTCACTAAGATCACTAGAACCTTTCTGATTACCCGTCAAAGCAATCCCTGGATAAGGCCAAATCTAGAAAATGATTTAGGCAACCATTTCTTTGTATAGTTCTCTAAATGACTGTTTCCTACCCTTATTTTGCAATCGCTTGCTAGCCCGTTGAGCCTTTATTTTGGTATGCTAAATGCGTACCAATTTTATTGTTACACATGTTAAAACTACCTTTTGTCTAAAATGATCTTGGCTTCCCCTGAGAAGAATGGCCGCTCTAGTAAGCATGGATGTACATTATAATATTTCTTTGGGCTAACAAAAATCGCCCTGATAAGAATGGGTTTACACTTCGGGAAGAGAGTTTCAATCATTGACAATTCTTTGGGCTATCAAAAATCGCTCTGATAAGGATGAGTTTACACTTCGGGAAGAGAACTTCAATCATTGAGAATTCTCTGGCTATTAAAAATCGCCCTGATAAGGATGGGTTTACACTTCGGAAAGAGAGTTTCAATCATTGACAATTTTTTTGGACTATTAAAAATTGCCCTGATAAGGATGGGTTTACACTTCAGGAAAGGGGTTTAATAATTGTCTTTGTGTAATTAAAGACGTAAGCTTGCAAAAAAAAAGGGGTAGAGCTCAGGATAGTACCCCATTGATGAGTTTTAGTGGTTATCTTTTTAACTTAATTGTTATGCTGAGCTTGATGAGCTAAAGTATTACCAAGTCCAAATTCAAGAATACCTGGACAGTATGCAATTGGGCTGAGAATTATCCTTTCATCCATCGAGTGAACGATGTGACCATTTTTCTCTAGAAACTTGATCCTTTCTTGGAAACCATCCGCCTAAGCCTAACGTTACAACCAAAGTAAGACCTCTTGATTCTTGGTTCAGTCTTAACTAATTAGCAGAGATGACATTCTAATAAGGTTTGGTACATAGGAAGAGGCACGAGCGCATTTATGCATTCGAGTTAAGTCTCGTCCACAACATTGCATCTAGAATTTGCTTTCAAATGGTGAAAAATTCTGTTTCGGCCTTTTGCACACACACACATAGATTGCATGGTATGCCTTGTATTTATATGTTGGTTTAGTAAACATTGATATTAACATGTTTATCCTCTTGCCCTTCATTGGGAATGACTCCTGAATTCTTTTGCTGAGATTGAATCGGTTGAGAATGTGGTTCATTCAGTGCGTTTAAGTGCAGATAGAAACTCGAGTTTGGGGTACTGAATAGGCTGCACTCATTTTACAATCTTACTAAAGTGATACTTTGCATGTACACCCAACAATATTTTTTGTACATATGCTTTCCTTAAATGTTTTTACACATAATTGTAGAAAATATTCTTATAAATAGTTTTGCATGTATAACTTTTGATGTACGTCTTTTTGCACGAAATCTTTAGCGAGCATCTTTCACCATATAAGTGTTTGTAGATACTTTTGCGTACATAGCCCCCTAAACTTCATTTTTTATAATCACTTATTTTCACGCATTTTGTGGGCATATCCATACATGCACATTTTTCGCATGCATTCTGTACACACATATATATGATTTTTTCTGCATGTGTTTCATATGCATGGTTATCCATGCACACATCACACACACTCAATTATTTACATAGCCTTCATGTACATAATGACTTTCCACCTATCGTCACATATGATTCTTTACATCTATGCCGGTGAACGACTCACATGCATGATCATTCGCATATATTTGGCATAGATAATCCCCTTGCATATATTTCTCATGCCTGATCCTTTGCATTTATTTCTCATTCGCGATCCTTTGCACACATTGCATAATCCCTTCCTTTGCACACATTCTATAATCCCTTACATGAATACAAGCCATCCCATGCATGTGATTGTGGCATATATGTCATATACATAATTTTTTGTATGCATTTCATGTTCGCAGTCCATTGCATGCACGTCACATACATAGCACGCACAGTACGCACTTCACATATACAACTCCTTACAGTTGTCTCATTTCATACATGCATAGCTTTTCACATGCATTGCATGCATACATGGTGCCCTGCGCTTACTAGATGGTGTACATCAGTCTCAACCATGACTTAACACGTCAATGTTTTTGAAGCCCTCTCATGAGGCAAATCTCCAAGCCCTCTCAAGAGGCAAAGTTCCAAGTCCTCTGAGGAAGCAAATTCCAAAGCCTTCTAAAGAGGCAATGCAAATTCTCAAGTCCTCTAAGGAGGCAAATTCTCAAAGTGCTCTCAAGAGGCAAATCTCCAAGCCCTTAAGTCCTCTGAGGAAGGAAATTCCCAAGTCCTCTCTGGGGGAAAATCATCCAAAGATCCCTCAGGGGGCAAATTCTCAAGTCCTCTGAGCAGGCAAATTCTCGAGTCCTCTAAGGAGGCAAATTCTCAAAGTCCTCTTAAGAGGTAAATCATTTCCAAGCCGTCTGAGGAGGCAAATTCTCAAGTCCTCTGAGGAGGCAAATTCTCAAAGTCCTCTCATGAGGTAAATCTCCAAGCCCTAAAGTCCTCTAAGGAAGCAAATTCCCAAGTCCTCTCAGGGGGCATATCAACCAAAGATACCTCAGGGGGTAAATTCTCAAGTCCTCTGAGGAGGTAGATTCTTAAGCCCTTTGCGGAGGCAAGCTTTCAATTCTTCTGAGGAGGCAAACTTTCAAGCCCTCTAAGGAGGTAAAATTTTAAGGTCCTCTGAGGAGGCAAATTCCAAAGTCCTCTGAGGAGGCAAATTCCAAAGTCCTCTGAGGAGGTAAACTTTCAAGCCCTCTGAGGAGGCGAATTTTCAAGGTCCTCTAAGGAGGCAAATTCCAAAGTCCTCTGATGAGACAAATTCTAAAGTCCTCTGACGAGGCAAATTCCAAAGTCCTCTGAGGAGGCAAATTCTCAAGTCCTCTGAGGAGGTAAATTCTCAATTCCTCTGAGGAGGCAAACTTTCAAGTCCTATAACAAGGCAAACTCTCAAGTCCTCTGAAGGGGCAAATTCCAAAATTCCAAAGTCCTCTGAGGAGGCAAACCCTCAAGTCCTATGAGAAGGCAAATTCACAAGTCCTCTGAGGAGTCAAATTCTCAATTCCTCTGAGGAGGCAAACTTTCAAGCCCTCTGAGGAGGCAAACTTTCAAGGTCCTCTGAGGAGGCAAATTCCAAAGTCCTCTGATGAGGCAAATTCCAAAGTCCTCTCAGGAGGCAAATTCTCAAGTCCACTTAGGAGGCAAGTTCTCAATTCCTCTGAGGAGGCAAACTTTTAAGTCCTCTGAGAAGGTAAACTCTCAAGTCCTCTGAGGGGGCAAATTCTAAAATTCCAAAGTCCTCTGAGTAGGCAGACCCTCAAGTCTTATGAGGAGCCAAATTCACAATTTCTCTGAGGAGGCAAACTTTCAAGTCCTCTGAGGAGGCAAACGTTCAAGTCCTCTGAGGAGGCAAATTGCACAGTCCTCTGAGGAGGCAAACTTTCAAGCCCTCTAGGGAGGTAAATTTTTTTCACACCCCGCTTTCCCCTGGTAATTTGAGCCATGCTTATCTATGTGTTTGTGAGTGTTCTGGCATGTGATGTCTTAGTTTGGGCCATATTGCATGAGATGTGGGCTTAAGTGATAGTGTTATGTGTGGAGCTGTGAGTGGTTAAGTTCCACCAAATCACAAGAAGACAAGAGGCAAGGGTTAGAAAGGGGTATATAAGGCAAGGGAAGGGAAAAGAAGAGCAGCATTTTTGCCCTAACTCTTCTATTCTCTTTTCTTAGCCGCCGCCGCCTTCTCCGTCATTTTTTCTTTCTCCTTGTTCCATCTTGTAATCTCTTCCTTTGGTTGAGTTTTGGTGGAAATTGATTAGCTCAAGAGTTATTTCGATAAGATCTGTTGGGATCATTTTCTTCTTCTCCTCCTTCTCTCTTGATCTTGTTGGATGTGTTTTTGATCTAAGGTTTGTATTTGTGTGATTTCTAGGTTTCTTGGTTTAGAAGAGCCTCCTCGGGATCCTAAAGAGAAAGAAAAGGCTAGCGGGAGTGGAAATTGCAGCTATAAGCTTAGGATTTTTGCAGGTTTGGAAATTTATGGGTTTCGGATAGATTTCTCTTAGTTTTATGCGTCTTTGGTTAATTTCTGAGAATTTGGTGTTAATGAGGTTTTTGTCAGTAATGTTTGAGTTTTGGTGGACTAAGTTGTGTTGTGATGCTTAATGCGATGAGAATGCTCGCTCCGAGGTAAGCTGGTTTTAGTTGGATTTTTGGGCATGATTTTGGGTTTTGAAGTGTTCTATAGAATTTCTGCAAACTTGGAATGCAACTCTGTTACGAGTGTGTCGATCAGCACGAGCGTAACGGGGATTGGTGCTTCAAGGTCCTGACCGAGTGCTTTGCTGCTGAACGGGAGATAAGTAATTCTATCCAAGCTGCTATCTGCCGATCTATAGTATAACGAGCACTCTGTTGTGTGCCGGAATGGTAGCTGGGCATTTTCGAATGGAAAGCCTCAAGTGAGTAGCCGATCGGGAGCGTGACAGAGAGTTGAGTATTTGTCTTTGCGCTTCGCCTTCTAGCCACTGTTCTGAATGCGACTCTTGTTGTGATCGCGATAGTGATCTTCAGTCTGTCCTGTCCTTCTAAAATGAATCTCCTATCCGTTCTGCATTGGTTACTACTACTGCGTGAAATGTAAGCCTGTTTTTATATGTATGATATGATGACTTCTCCATGATAAATTATGCTATGAGATGGAATGTGAAATGAATTATACATGACCTGCGAGAGTCAATCTAGTGGACAGTTAGGCATGCCTAATAGAGTTCTGAAGCTGCAGCCCCTATATGTTTCGGACCCTGATCAAGTCCCCGTTTGGGTCCTTGCGATCCTCTATGCTTTTGGATCTTGTTTAAGATCCCCTATGCTAAAGTGTTTTGAATTCAAAAAAAATAAGAAGTTGCTTTTTGAATCGTACCCACGGGTACCCCTATACGTTCCCATATGTGTTTGCTCGTTGTCCACTATTATGAGTCAGCAGGTGTTATGTCATGTTTTTTTTATGTTCTGTTAGGCTGATGTGAATGTGAATTTTGATCGGATGTGAATATGCGCCCATGAATATATGTGAACTTCAATGAACGAATGTGCTCAGGTTATGTTTTGGATATACATATGTATATGTGTATGTATGAATATCAGCATCTGCCATATTGTATGTGTTCTGTTTGGCGACCGTTGTGAATGGTCGTCCACTTTATTATTTGTTTCACCACTAAGCGATATCTCTTAGCATGGTGTTCCATCCATGCAGGTGCGAAAGGTGATTAGCTGTTGGGAGAGTCGCCGCAAATCAAGCCAATACAGAGAGTCTGATGTTAGGACTTAGCATTTTGTAATATGATTCTTTTGTAGCTGTGAACTCTTATTTGTAATATTCTTTTGTTCAGCTTCCGCTCTGTATATTTTTGGGAAGATGTAATTATTTTTTTATATCCGATCAATTTGTAATGACATTATTATGTTTATGAATGAATGATCGTTTTTGTTTTCAAGTTTTATTTCTACTATTTTGTGTATATTATGTGTTTGTCCGGGTGTGGCATTCCGATCGGGATGTTGCATGGCTCTCCGGTCGGGGAAGTTATGTGGCATCTCTATTGGGGTGTTACAGTTTTTGGTATCAAAGCTCCGGTTTAGGCTTTTTTAGGTGTTATTGTGTACAGGCGTGTGCTTAGGACTGTGTTAGCTGATGCTGTTGTCCTCATGTTTGTTTGTTAGATGGCTTTCAATTCTATGCGTGGGTAACCAAAGGGGTCGGCTGAAAGTGTCAACCCTCCAGCACCAGATCCGTCTATGTTTGTGTCTATGTCGGCTCAACCAGCTAGGGTCTAGCTTGAGGCCGCAGCCATGCCCTTTGAGGAAATGTTGAAGATTTCTTAGGATATGGCTAATGTCTTAGAGAGAGTGACCGCTCCGAGATCCCCTTTAGAGAGTATGAGAAGAGCTGGGGCAGAGGACTTCTATGGGACTAGTTTGGATGAATCTGAGTATGCTGAAAAGTGGATAGAGAAGGTCGAGCATGCTCTAGTGGAGGTTCGGTGCCCTCCTGAAAAGCTAGTTGAAAGTGTTGTGGCGTTGCTTTAGGAATCTGCTTATGATTGGTGGAAGCTGGTTCTTAGGCATCCTCAGTTACCCAATCCGATCACGTGGGAGTTCTTTAAGAGAGAGTTTACCAATAAGTATGTGACTAGAGAGTATAAGGATGCGAAGTGGGCTCAGTTTCTCGGGTTAAAGCAAAGATCTATGTCGGTTTCTGAATTTGAGAAGGAGTTCAATCATCTTTCTAAGTATGCTCCAGAATGTGTCCTAATGGAGGAGTTTAGGTGTCGGCATTTTGAGGCCGGTCTGAATGAGACATTGAGGGTAATGCTCATTTCCCTAATGTGCACTCCGAGTGTTGGTTACTATCAGATTGTTCAAGCGGTTGTCCGAGTGGAAAGGTCAGAGTCGGTTCTGAGAGAGAGAGAGCTCAAAGAAGGAATCCCCATCGGGGAGGATCATCATTGGGTAAGAGATCTAGGAACCCGCAGGATGAGATTTCTTCGGGTTCGACTTCAAGGGGTAAGAGGCAAGGTTCTTCTATGGGTTCTAATGCAGGAAGAGGTGGTTTTGGTGATAGGACCGAGATGTTGCCAGAGTGTTCTCACTGCAGTAAGCGCCACAAGGGTGAGTGCAGGTGGCTCACGGGTGGTTATTTCAGATGTGGGAGCACTAATCACTTTCTGGCTAGCTGTTTGAAGTCATATGAGAACTCTGGGGATCAGCGTGAGGCTAGCCGAGTGGGATCAAATGCATTGCAATCCAGTTGGAATAAGAGTAGAGGTAGAGGTCAAGGAGGCATCAGAATCTGTTGATCGGCCCTTGATGGTTCCAGCAAGGGCATACGCTATAAGGGCTCGGGAAGAGCAAGATGCGCCAGATGTGATTGCTGGTAAGTTCCTACTCTTTGACACTGAGTTGTATGCTCTAATTGACCCTGGGTCCACACACTCATATTTGTGCACGAATAAGTTATTTGATAAGTTGTGTGTTGTATATCAGTTAGATTATGAGGTTTGTGTGACCAGCCCTTTAGGGCATAGTGTCAATGTGAGTAAAGTGTTTAGAAATTGTCCCCTATTGGTTCAAAGTGTTGAGTTTTCTACTGATTTGATCGAGTTGCCATTCCGGGCGTTTAATCTGATTTTAGGCATGGATTGGTTGAGTAAGCACCGGGCTATGATTGATTTCCATAAGAAGACTGTGGTTTTGAGGGATAGAGATCGGTCTCCGGTTTTAGTTAAAGGTATAGGTTTCGGTTCCAGGGGGAACGTGATTTCTGCTATGCAAGCTAGGAGGTTCATGAGGAAAGGTTGTGAAGCATTTCTAGCAGTTGTGTTCGATTCTAAACGTGACCAGGTCAAGATTGAGGATATCCCAGTGGTTAGGGAGTTCGAAGATGTGTTTCCAAGTGAGTTGCCTAGGTTGCCTCAGGAGAGAGAAGTTGAGCTGTCCATAGAGATAGTGCTAGGTACTTCTCCTATTTCGAAAGCACCTTATTGAATGGCTCCTATAGAGTTGAGGGAACTTAAGACTCAGCTACAAGAGTTATTGGATAAGGGGTTTATCCGACCTAGCGTATCCCCATGGGGAGCTCCAGTGTTGTTTGTTAAGAAGAAGGGTGGTTCGTTGAGGATGTGCATCGACTATAGGCAAATTAATAAGGTCACGGTGAAGAACAAGTATCTTTTGCCGAGAGTCGAGGATTTGTTCGATCAGCTTAGAGGTGTGGGTGTTTTCTCTAAGATTGATCTACGATCGGGTTAAGGATGCGGATGTGGTTAAGACTGCCTTTCGGATGCGATATGGCCATTATGAGTTCCTTGTGATGCCGTTCGATTTGACTAATGCCCCTGCGGCTTTCATGGATTTGATGAATCGAGTGTTTAGACCATATCTCAACCAATTTGTAGTAGTGTTCATTGATGATATTCTGGTCTACTCGAAGGATGAGAGTGAGCATGAAGAGCACCTTCAAATAGTACTACAGGTTTTGAGGGAGCATTGTTTGTTTGCAAAGCTTAGAAAATGTGATTTTTGGCTCCGAGAGGTGTCCTTCTTAGGTCACATCGTTTCAGCTAAGAGTATTCAAGTGAATCCTGCTAAGATTGAGGCAATTATGAATTAGAGAGTGCCTAGGAATGTTCCTGAAGTGAGAAGTTTTATTTGCTTGGCAGGGTAGTACCATCGGTTTGTGAAAGGATTTTTGGTCATAGCTGCTCCTATGACGAGATTGTTGAGGAAAGGAATTCGATTTGAGTGGTCGGATAAGTGTCAGGCGTGCTTTGAGAAGCTGAAGAGGTTGCTGATTGAAGCTCCTGTACTTACTCAGGCCCGATCGGGCAAGGAATTTGTGATGTACAGTGATGCTTCAGGTGTCGGGCTCGGATGTGTGTTGATGCAAGAGGGTAAAGTTGTAGCTTATGCATCTCGTCAGTTAAAGCCTCATGAGAAGAACTATCCGACGCATGATCTGGAATTGGCAGCTGTGATTTTTGCTTTGAAGATTTGGCAGCATTATCTATATTGGGAGAAGTGTAGGATTTTCACTGATCATAAGAGTTTGAAGTATCTCCTCATGCAGAATGAGTTGAATATGAGACAGCACCGATGGTTAGAGTCATTTAAGGACTATGACAGCATTGTGGACTATAATTCGGGTAAAGCCAATGTGGTTGCAGATGCTTTGAGTAGGAAGTCATTGTCGGCTTTATTTTTACAGCGATGTAAGTGGAGATTTGATTCAAATGGAGCTTTGTTGCTCAATTGAGAGTGAAGCCGACCTTAAGACAATCGATTGTGGATGCTCAGAAGGATGATGTGAGATTGCAGCGAGTTTTACAGGAAATCCGATCGAGTAAGTAGTCGAAGTTCTCAGTTTTGGATGGGGTACTAATGTATAGGAATCGTTTATGTGTGCCCGAGAGTGATGAATTAAGGAAAAAGCTTTTGAGTGAGGCACACACTACGGTCTTTACCATACATCCAAGTAGTGAGAAGATGTATCGGGATATGAAGCAGTTCTACTGGTGGTCTGGAATGAAGAGAGATATTGTGGAATTCGTGGTGAAGTGCTTGACTTGTCAACAACTAAAAGCTGAGCACCAAGTCCCTTCGGGATTGCTCACTCCTTTATCTGTTCCTCAGTGGAAGTGGGATGACATCGCTATGGATTTCGTGTTGGGTTTGCCACTGACACAGCGGAAGCATGATTCAGTTTGGGTTGTTGTGGATCGGCTTACCAAGTTAGCTCATTTTGTGCCAGTTAGAATGGACTATTCGATGGATAAGTTGGCTAGTATTTATGTGGATGAGGTGGTCCGATTGCATGGAGTACCATTGTCCGTAGTGTTCGATTGGGATCCAAGATTCACATCGAAGTTTTGAAAAGAATCGCAACGGGCTTTGGGTACCAAGTTGAACTTCAACACGGCATTTCATCCTCAGATGGATGGACAAT
Source organism: Excoecaria cochinchinensis (assembly GCA_947683425.1). Taxonomy (NCBI): domain Eukaryota; kingdom Viridiplantae; phylum Streptophyta; class Magnoliopsida; order Malpighiales; family Euphorbiaceae; genus Excoecaria; species Excoecaria cochinchinensis. The sequence goes on from CANTUQ010000011.1 coordinate 5,466,484, forward strand.
CCGAACGGGTTATTTAAATCTTAGAGGATATGCTCTGGGCTTGTGCTTTGGACTTTTCTGGCAGTTGGGATAATTATGTACGGCTTATGGAGTTTGCCTACAACAATAGCTATCAATTGAGTATTGGGATCTCACCGTTTGAAGCTTTGTACGGTCGGCCATGTAGGACTCCTGTATGTTGGATAGAGTTGACCGAGCGTTCAGTTCTTGGACCAGAGATGATCAGAGATACTGAAGAGAGAATCAAAGTTGTGCAACAGAATCTAAGGGTGGCTAAGGATAGACAGAGGTGGGACGCGCGCCGGAACCTAGCAAAGGCCCTCGTTGAACCCGCTTTTAGGGCTCGAGGGATTGGTTCGCATCTTTTTGATCTTGGGCATTATGAGTCATCTTGGATGCCTCCTTTCTAATAGAACATTGGAAAGGATCATCTAGACTCACAACGCCTTTGGGCACCTTTGAGGTATTTTGGAGTCGCCACCCAATTTACAACAAATTGGGAAAGGTCTCTAACCTCTATTGGTCTAAACTAGAGATGGTGTTCGGAACTCCACTCTTATTAATGACTTAAATTAAGTTTATAATTGAGCTTTTAAGAAATTAAAATTCCATCACTCATCTCACGCGATTATGCATTGAATTTAAAGCGCATTTGCAAGCACATTGAAAGCGATAAATAAAGCGGTAAGTAAATAAATAATAAAGCAATAAGTAAATAAATAAATTCTGAATGAAAATTGGGACAAAACAATCGCCCAAAAATTAATAAAAGATGGGACAGAACAATCCCCCAAAATAAAATAAGAAGGCATAAATAAAATGTGCCCCAAAATTAATTACAAGGGCCCAAGAATAACAAATAACGCATACAAAATAATTAAAGAATGCATCATACATAAATAGGGTCATTTATTGCATTTTAAGAACATTGGTTCCTTTTTTATTAACTTAAAAATTAGAGAACCATTTTTTGGGCATTGATTGGGAAAACTGGGATGAGTGATCCCATTTTATGAAAATCAGCTCTCTATTTGATAGTGAGATTTTATTGGTTTAAAATAGGACATTGGTCCCTTTTATTAAGAAAAGTCCCAAGTTATTAGTTATTGTAAAAAAAACATGACTTTCTATAATGCGGAGAATATAAAATACATTTTATATACAACATATAAAAAATAATAATAAAAGGAAATACAAAGAAAATGCAAACCCAAAATTGAAGGTCTTCGGTTCTCCTGATCCTCCATCCCGTGCACAAATATGACTCACATAGATAAACAATTTTGAGACAACAAAACAAAAATAAAATAAATGTTAGTAGAGTAATTAAATGAATAATATATGAGCAAACAATTAAATAAAAAACTAATACATAAACAACTCAAATAAGTCTGCAAAAATCATTAAATTTTGATGAATAATACATAGCATTAATAATTAAGACAGAAATTAACAATGAAAAATAGAGCAAATTATATTACATCACATGCATTATTGGCAACTTCCTACGTTCGGGCACTTGAAAAAAAGTACATACAAGGATCTACGAAGAGGTAGCACGGCTGCCCCGCAAAACTTTTTCAATTTTGTCAAATAAATGATAAAAACAAATAAATTAATTGAATTAATTCATTAACTAAAGTGATTAAATTAATTGGAAAATATACAACCAATTAAAACAATTAAATACAAATAATCAAATAAATAGTGCATGCTGGAAAACAGAGAAAAAAGAAATAATCAGGACAATGAGGAAAACACTGGTTTTAACTCAAAATACTAAAAAATAATAAGATCCAAACACCATAGAATGCAATAATAAAAATAAGACAGAAATGGACTAAAAAAACAGATTAAGATCATGCATTTACACTGGTCGGTCGGGAAAAAACAGGAAAGATGAAGAGGGAAAGAATAAAAGAAGAAGAGCCGAAGAGGGGGTCATGACTCATGAATGCATTGCACGAGTCGTGCAATCCGATCGGGGAGGCAGAGGTTTTATGACACGTCTGATCAGGAGAAGAGATTCAATAGCACAATCTGCTCGGGAAATGCAAAATTCGACCAGAGAAACAAGACTCAAGCAAAAATGAAAGCAAAATCCGATCGGCAACAACAATCCAAGCAAAACAAAACTTACGGCTCCAATAACCAAAAAAATAGGGGTAAACAGAGGACTAAAAATAGGTTAATAAACACACAACATGCGATCAAACTTAGTCCTCGGTTCATTGGGCCTTTCGAGATTTTAGAGAATGTTGGTCCGGTAGCCTATAGGTTGGCTTTATCGATGGAGTTGGCTAAGATGCATGATGTCTTCCATGTCTCCATGCTTCGACGGTACCGATCAGATCTGTCACGTGTGTTATCAGTTCAGGACGTTCGGATTCAGTTAGATTATTCATATGATGAGGAACCGAAGGCCATTATAGCTCAGAAAGTGAGACGGCTGAAAAGCAAGCAAGTTCCTCCGGTTAAAGTTCTTTAGCAGCATCATGGGGTTGAGGAAGCGACTTGGGAGGCAGAGGCAACAATGAGGGTTCAATATCCGCATAGTGCAGGTGAGAATTTCGAAGATGAAATTTTTGTTAGTAGGGGAGAGTTGTCACACCCCACTTTCCCCCTGGTAGTTTGAGCCATGCTTGTCTGTGTGTTTGTGAGTGATATGGCATGTGATTTCTTAATTTGGGCCATATTGCATGAGATGTGGGCTTAAGTGATAGTGTTATGTGTGGAGGTGTGAGTGGTCAAGTTCCACCAAATCACAGGAAGACTAGTGGCAAGAGTTTGAAAGGGGTATATAAGGCAAGGGAAGGGAAAAGAAGAGCAGCATTTTTGCCCTAACTCTTCTGTTCTCTTTTCTTAGCCACCGCCTCCTTCTCCTTCATTTCTTCTTTCTCCTTGTTCCATCTTGTAATCTCTTCCTTTGGTTGAGTTTTGGTGGAAATTGATTAGCTCAAGAGTTGTTTCGGTAAGATCTATTGGGATCTTTTTCTTCTTCTTCTCCTTCTCTCTTGATCTTGTTGGATGTGTTTTTGATCTAAGGTTTGTATTTGTGTGATTTCTGGGTTTCTTGGTTTAGAAGAGCCTCCTCGTGATCCTAAAGGGAAAGAGAAGGCTAGCGGGAGTGGAAATCACAGCTAGGAGCTTAGGATTTTTGCAGGTTTGGGAATTTATGTGTTTCGGATGCATTTCTCTTGGTTTTATGCATCTTTGGTTGATTTCTGAGAATTTGTTGTTAATGAGGTTTTTGTGAGTAATGTTTGAGTTTTGGTGGACTAAGTTGTGTTGTAATGCTTGATGCGATGAGAATGCTCTCTCTGAGGTAAGCTGGTTTTAATTGGATTTCTGGGCATGATTCTGGGTTTCAAAGTGTTATGTAGAATTTCTGCAAACTTGGAATGCAACTCTGTTACGAGCAGGCCGATTGGCACGAGCGTCACGGCGATTGGTGCTTCCAGGTCCTGACCAAGCGCTCTGCTACTGAACGGGAGATAAGCAATTCTATCAGAGCTACTATCTGCCAATCGGTAGTATAATGAGCACTCTGTTGCATGCCCAAATGGCAGCTGGGCATTTCCGAATGGAAAGCCTCAAGTGAGTAGCCGATCGGGAGCGCGACAGAGAGTTGAGTATTTTTCTTTGTGCTTGGCCTTCTAGCCACTATTGTGAACGCAACTCTTGTTGTGATCGCGACATTGATCTTCAATCTGCCCTATCCTTCCAAAATGAATTTCCTATCCATTCTGCATGGGTTTCTACTACTGCGTGAAATGTAAGTCTGTTTTTATGTGTATGATATGATGACTTCTCCATGATAAATTATGCTATGAGATGGAATGTGAAATGAATTATGCATGACCTGCAAGAGTCAATCTAGTGCACAGTTAAGCATGCCTAATAGAGTTCTAAAGCTGCAGCCCCTATGTGTTTCGGACCTTGATCAGGTCCCCATTTGGGTCCTCGCGATCCTCTATGCTTTTGGATCTTGTTTAAGATCCCCTATGCGAAAGTGTTTTGAATGCGAAAAAAATAAGAAGTTGCTTTTCGAATTGTACCCACGGGTACCCCTATGCGTTTGCTCGTTATCCACTATTGTGAGTCAATAGGTGTTATGTTATATTTTGTTATGTTCTGTTAGGCTGATGCAAATGTGAATTTCGATCGGATGTGAATAAGTGCCCATGAATATATGTGAACTTCAATAAACGAATGTGCTCAGGTTATGTTTTGGATATGCATATGTATATGTGTATCTATGAATATCAGTATTTGCCATATTGTATGTGTTCTGTTTGGCGACCGTTGTGAATGGCCATCCACTTTATTGTTTGTTTCCCCACTAAGCGATATCGCTTAGCACGGTGTTCCATCCGTGCAGGTACGGAAGGTGATTAGCTGTTGAGCGAGTCGCCGCAAATCAAGCCAATACAGAGAGTCTGATGTTAGGACTTAGCATTTTGTAATATGATTCTTTTGTAGCTATGAACTCTTATTTATAATTCTTTTGTTCGGCGTCTGCTCTGTATATTTTTGGGAAGATGTAATTATTTTTGTATATCCGATCGGTTTGTAATGACATTATTATGTTTATGAATGAATGATCGTTTTTGTTTTCAAGTTTTCTTTCTGCTGTTTTGTGTATGTTATGTGTTTGTTCGGGCGTGGCATTCCGACTAGGATGTTGCGTGGCTCTCCGATCGGGGAAGTTACGTTGCGTCTCTATTGGGGTATTATAATTTTCAAGTCCTCTGAGGAGGTAAAATTTCAAAGTCCTCTGAGGAGACAAATCATCCAAAGTCCTCTTAAGAGGCATCTCTTCATCAATTTAGTTCAGAAAAACAATTCCCGCACTTCATAGTCTTGTCAGCGACTCGGTGCAGCTCAAGAGAGCACTTCCTGCATTTTATAAGTCTGGAGCAGACTCGGCGCATCACCATCTGAGGATGGCCCCTGCACTTTGTAATCTTGTCAGCGATTCAGCGCAATCACTTTGTAGCCTGGATAACGGCTCGGTGATATTCAGAACATTCGCACTTTGTAATCTTGTCAGCGATTTGGTGCAATCACTTTGTAGCCTAGATAACGGCTCGGTGATATTCAAGAACATTCCCACTTTGTAATCTTGTCAGCGATTCGGTGCAATCGCTTTGTAGCCTAGATAATGGCTCGGCGATATTCAAGAACATCCGTACTTTGTAATTTTGTCAGCGATTCAGTGCAATCACTTTGTAGCCTAGATAACGGCTCAGTGATAATCAAGAATATCCGCACTTCGTAATCTTGTCAGCGATTTGATGCAATCACTTTGTAGCTTGGATAACAGCTATGTGATATTCAGAACATTTGCACTTTATAATCTTGTCAGCGATTCGGTGCAATCACTTTGTAGCTTAGATAACGGCCCGGTGATATTTAGAACATTCCCACTTTGTAATCTTGTCAGCAATTCGGTGCAATCACTTTGTAATCTAGATAACGGCTTGGTGATATTCAAGAACATTCGCACTTTATAATCTTGTCAGCAATTCGGTGCAATCACTTTGTAGCCTAGATAACGGCTCAGTGATATTCAGAACATTTGCATTTTATAAACTTGTCAACGATTTGGTGCAATCACTTTGTAGCCTAGATAACGGCTCGATGATATTCAAGAACATCCGCACTTTGTAGTCTTGTTAGCGACTCGGTGTAACTCAAGAGAGCACTTCCTACGTTTTGCAAGTTTGGAGCAGACCCGGTGCAATCCAGGAGGATGACAATCACTTTGTAGTCTATTTAGCGGCACGGTGAAATTCTAGACCATCAGTACTTCGTACTCTTGTCAGTGACTCGGCATAGTTCAAGAAAACACCATCAACACTTCGTAGTCTTGTCAGCGACTCGGTGCAGCTCAAGAGAGCAATTCTTGCATTTTGTAAGTCTAGAGCGGACTGGGCGCATCACCATTCGAAGATGGCTTTCACACTTTTAAGTCTGGAACGGACTTATAGGAGAACGACCCTCGCTACAACATGGAAGGATGATGATTGCTCCATAGTCTAGGCAATGAGAGACGATTTCCTTGGCAAAAAGGTAAGGTCTACCTTAGGTATGCACTTCTTTCCTTCTTCTCTGAATTTTGGCTCACCTAGGCGTCTACGCACTAGTTTCCCCAAAATTGGGGGCAACTGTAGACATCGGGTCCTGAGTCGAGGGTAATATTTATTCAAAAATGGGCAAAGAATGAAAGCATTTTGGCTCTCTATGGACTAGGGGGTTAGCTGGGTCTTTCGGGCAAACTTGATAATTTCTCCGAAAAAAAAATACATAAAAAATAAAAAATAAAAAATGTATATGTAAAAATAAAAATTAGGTTAAAATTAATTAGTTAATATTATAAGATAATTAAAGTTGAAAAAGAAAATAAATATGGAGTGTTTAATTAAGTAAAATATGTGATAATTTAAGTAAGTTAAAATAAATTAAAAAGTCAAAAATTATGGAGAAAATCAATGAGGAAATTAAGGGGCCAAACCTACCAAAATTCGGGGTATAAAAGGAAAGAAAGAATAAGCAAAAGAGAGAGGCCAAATAAAAGGAAACCAAAGAAAGAAAAAAAAAATTTGAAGGAAGAAAGAAAACAAAAGGAAACGGGAACAGAGCAGGGACGCGAAGCCAAAAAAGGGGAAAAAGAGTGGGAGAAGGCAGAGGTACCGCCGGCCACCCACGGCGTCGGACCGCCACACGCGCCACGTCAGACGACCGGCGATGCCTAGACGAATTCAACAGTGTCCTCCGATTGTCCCCACTCACCGGCGAGAAGGAGAACGGAGGAGGTGGAGCCGTGAGCTTTGGGCACGTTTTTCGGCGAGGCGACACATCCTCCCGGCGCGTGACCAGCGAAAATGGATTCCTAGCGCCTCGATCTGCCTTCCGGCAATGGCGGTGTCAACCACGGGCGACCTTCGGTGAAGAAATCCGGTAAGTGGTTATATTATTTTATTTTTTTATTCTATTTTATTATTATTATTATTTTATATTATTATTATTATTATTATTATTATTATTATTATTATTAATGTTATTATTTTTATTATTATAATTAATATTATCATGGTTATTATGCTTTTTGTTGTATTATTATTATTATTATTATTATTATGATTTTTGTTGTGTTATTGTTATTGTGATCATCATTATTATTATTATTATTATTATTATTATTATTATTATTATTATTATTACTATTACTATTACTATTACTATTATTATTATTATTATTATTATTATTATTATTATTTAATGTTAATATAATTATTAGTAGTATTATTTTACGTTTAATTTATATTATTATTATTATTATCATCATTATTATTATGATTTTTGTTCTGTAATTGTTATTGTTATTGTTATTGTTATTATTATTATTATTATTATTATTATTATTATTATTATTAGTATTTGTTTTAGTGTTATTATTATTATTATTTTATGTTATTATTATTATTATTGTGTGAATGAATGTTGTTTTCACTGTTATTATTTGTTATCATTATTACTGTTATAATTATTATTTTTATTGTCAGTGATCATTATAATTATGTCATTTGTGTTTTATATTCATTAATTCTATCAGTTTATTTTATTTTTATTGCATTAGATTAATCATTTTTCTCAATATATTTCATCCGATTATTTATTTATCATTTAGTTTAATTTAATCCGTTACTGATCAATATCATTTTCTATCATGATTGCAACCGCGAGGGGCATGTGGCTCGTCAATGGAGCTAGGCAAAGCACGGTCGGGGCGAATAGTTTAGGGTTTATTTATTATTTTGAGACATGTATTAATTTTTGTTTTATTTTCTTTCATTTGCTTGAGGACTATAATAATAAAGGCTTTTCGACCGCACTTAAAAAGAACCACCACACAAAATATTTTCTACTAAAATTGAAAATTTGTTAATAAAACTGGACCAATGTCCTTGTTTTCATCCCAAAAACAAAAGGTTCACATTTTTATTAAAACGAGATCACTTCATCCTTTTTCATAAAGTCGGTTTGAGAACTCTGTACTTTTTTGTAAAATAAGTAGTTGGGAACCAATGTTCTCGTCTAAATTAATGTCCCGATTTATGTATGTATTTTCATTCTATCACTATTATGGATGTTGCGTTTATTTTTTGGATAATTATAATTATATTTATTGCTTTATTGCTTTTTTATTTGCTTGTAATTCGCTTTAATTTACTTGCATAAATCGTGTGAGAAGAGAGATAAAATAATTGGCCCTAAAAGCTCAGTTATATAACATTAACCAAAGGTATAAATAAGAGTGAGGTCCCGAACTTTCTCTGATTTTGGCCTCATAAGATTAGAATTTATTTCCCAATGTTTCATTGGGTGGCGACTACAGGATATCTACCTTGTGATACCCAACAAACGCCCTCATAGATTGATTGCCAACAATGGAACAGGGGTGAATCCCTGTCCATTGTGAAGCGATCAGCTTTCACGAATTTTAATGAACCTCCATCCGGTCTCGGGTCCTAAAAGCGGACTCTCGAGAGCGACTCGTGTAACATCCCCTTCCGACACCCCCATTGAAAGGGCGCCGGCAGTTGCACTATGCGGAACGAAACATACATTAACACGTCATAAGCACACAGAAATACGAGGGAATTAAAAACTTTTGAGGGCATAAGCTGATCATGCATTACATCACACACACACACACGCACTAAGCGGAAGCATACTATCATGCAAACATGCATTCATTCAGCAGAAGCATTCATTAGGCAGAAAAGGTACAAAAACTAATCCAAAACGTCAATACTTGAGAACCCTTACATAGCCCAAATATTACATCAAAATCTTTATATCTATACATATACAAAACATTACTAAATTACAAAATCCAAATTACATAAGCTGGTAACAAAATACAGAACTTCTAACTCCTATGTGGCCGACCTTGCAGATGCGCGACAATCATGCCAAAGTACCCATGCATTCACTGAAACTCCATTCAGAATGCGACACAATTACCATGTAATAATGTACCCAACTGTCATGCCAAGAACACTAGCTGTCTAATCACACATTTGTCATGCCATAACACACACATTAACTGAACCCAAGGAAAGACGTCCAACACCCCACGTCCACTGTACAACTCTATCACATAACATAACATATCATGCCATAAACGCAGAAAGATGACAACATGCCGAGGATACTACAATAGTTAAGACCAACGAAACATATAGTCAAATATTACATTCAGAGCATACACTAGTTCAAAATCAAATTCTTATACTCTTTAACTTGCCTCATCATCATCCATTACCGCACATACACTTACCGAGACCGATCCACATGCATTGTACCCCAAATAATACGTATGTGATCATTCAATCGTTCAGATCGCCTTATTACGCATACTAAATCACATGCTACCATAATAGTTAACAGTACAGAATCTCATTCATATACACATTAATTAACCATATCGATTCAAACTCAAGCTTACATTCGTATACATAATATTTCATATGCTTATAACCTAACTAGTCAGATTCACATTCTCATACGCATAACATAATAAAATATGTTCATGGCATTAGAGAAGTTATGATCACAGTCACACACGTCTTAATTTCAGTACTTATATTCACTATTGATGGCATATAAATACAGTCACAATACAGTATACTTATATACAGATACACAGATAAATACGTCCAATTCACATGTTTGGGTCACACCCAACCCATCAGAGATTCATAATCACATTTGGATACATAACCGATTCACATGTCCAAAACCATGCTCATACGAATATCACATTCTTTTGTTCATATTAGACAAAACAAATCGAATACCTGCCGACTCAAAATAGTGGATAACGAGTAATCTGACAGTGCCTTGCTGGCACGAACGGGCGCACCTTACGGGTACGAATCGAATAGCAACGTCATTAATTCTCATTCGAAACACTTTCACATTGGGGGATCTTAATCAAGATCCAAACACATAAAAGGGTTCGCGAGGAACCAAACAGGGACCTGATCAGGGTCCAAACATCTAAAGGTGCTGCAGCTAATGAGGCTCTATTAGGCATGCATAACTATCCACTTAGTTGACTCACAGGTTAAATTACACAGTTAACGTCCATAGCTCAATTATAACCAATAAAGAATCCACATACTTTGATTAGTCAGTACATGCAAATATCATCCATCTCACTAATATACAGTTCATATTAAAAGACAATGCGTGCAAAAATCCATAATTTAACATCTTAAAAACATGTGAAACAAATAAGATTTTATTGCAAAAGCAGGGTAGGTCATGGTCACAACCAAATTGGTTGTCACCGTGACAGGTAGGTCACGGTCACAACCAAATTGGTTGTCACCGTGACATACCAAAGCTCTCGACAAAATGCTGATAAGGGATACCTCACGGTCACAACCAAAATGGTTGTTACCGTGACGTACCAAGAAAATCAACAGAACCCAAAAGCTGGACATCTCACGGTCACAACCAAAATGGTTGTCACCGTGACATGTCCCCAACCCAAAACAGAATTGAAGTTCTGGGTACCTCACGTTCACAACCAAAATGGTTGTCACCGTGACGTACCAAAGAAGCCAAACAGAAGCAAAAGTTTGGGTACCTCACGGTCACAACCAAAATGGTTGTCACCGTGACGTACCCAAAACCCAGAACAAAAGTAAAATCTGGGCACCTCACGGTCACAACCAAAATGGTTGTCACTGTGACCCATGCCCAGATTCCACGCTGTCGAGCCAAAACACCAGATTTTTCAACCCAACACTAAAATTCCTCACTCAAACTATGATATAATGACTCAAACTTTAAATTCAACCGAATCCATCATCAAAATCATGCCATAACAAAACCCACTCATAAATTCAAAGAACAACATCAAGAACATCAACAATTTCTAGAATTTCAATCAAATAATATCATGCCAACAATACATAAAACACAAATTCCTAAACAAACCATGCATAAACTCATATCAACACTCAAATTCTTGGAAATCACACACACAAATACACATTCATGATCCAAGAAGAATTAGGGCAGACAACCCAAAACTGAAAATGTAGAAAACAAATTCCCAAACCTGGAAATCAAAGATCAAAAAATCACTTTCTAGCTTCAATCTTCAATCCTTTCCTTGCCCTTAAGCTTCTTCTTGCCAACTTGAACTTGCACAAACAAAAACCCAAAAAATTACTCATCCAAACCCAAATAACTCAAACAAAAACCAAGAAGAAAAGGAGGAAGGAACCCAAAATGCAGGAACCCTAAACCCAAACACATACCTCCTTAATCTTGCTTCAAAACTCAGTCAAAATCACCTCTAAGCAAAGCACAAACCCCAGCCAAAAGAGAAGAAGAGGAAAAAGCAACAAATGAAGAAGAGAAGGGGAAGAGGAGGTGTGAGAGGGAGGGAGAACGGGAATGCTAATTCTATGTTCCCTCTCTCTATCTCTCCCTCTTTTCTTAATTCTTCATTCAATGCACACCAACCACAATCCACATGGCGAATTCTCATTGCACCACAAATCCCCCTTTGACTTTCAAACACCAAGACACCATACACTTACCTCATTAGATAACTCTTAGGTAGATATTTACCATCCTTAGTATCATGCCCACAATCCACTCGATAAATGCCACAACAAACACCCTACAACCATACACCACATGAACACCAAATGATTCCCCTACTTAATTTATTTAATGAATTACTTTGAAATTAAATCCTTATTATCCAAAATCTCCCATGCACAAATTACTGAAATACCCATCGCTTATTCGACTTAGCTTGCCAAGTCCGACTAGGCCCGATTTGTGGTGTGACAACTCGGATGCTGAGCGGGGTTCGAATGCATCACAGGACCCAAAATATATCTTAGACGTATTAAGATGTGTATTATGGCTCGATAGGTTAAAGATTAAATTGGTAAATTGGAAATTGGAATACTTGATAGTAGAAAAAGGGATTAAATTGAAAGAAATTAAAAGTTTAGAAAGGACTTAATTGAAGGAACATATGTATGCATGGTTATGGATTTACATAGTTGATTATGCAAAGATTTGGAGGGATATATGAATGAACATATTGCAAAATGAAATAGTGACTGAAATCTTCATCTTAAGCCTGAATTGAACATAGTCATAGATATATAGGCATGCCTATAAGGGATAGTGATTGCAGCAACTAGTGTTGACACCACATTGGTGTCTAGTTATATGATGCCTATTTGGTATCCAGTGTATTATTTTAAGACCGTTGTGTCTCTAGTGATTGATAATGTTTACTCAGTATTTAGTGTTTGATACCCTAATGGTATCTAATGTTCTCGTTATCCACTTTAATGAGAATTTAGGCAATAAAAGATATTTAATGTGATTAAAGCTATAAGGGCATATTAATGAAAATGATGGTGAAACATTGAATTTATAATATATGTATGCATATTAAAATGGACTAATATTTATAAAGCATATTTTTGAACTATATGTTTATAGTATTGGTATTATGTTATGTGTTAACTTGATTATATGTCATTAATCATGTGTAATGAAATAATGCATGTAGAACTACTTTATTTTGATTCTCAAAATTATTAGGATATGAAGGAACCTTGGAATTCTGTTCCAAGTCCGAACTAAATCATTGAAAACCAATAGTGTAATTAAACTTTAATTAAACAATAAGTGAATGTGTTTGTACCAAGTCATAGAGATTTGATAAATGCATGATAGTTTAAATAGCAATATAAATGAATATTAAAACACCACTTGATTTATATAAATAAACGTATATAAATCATATGTTAAATAATTTGAATTTGGAATATTGTAAAAAAGTAAAAGCTAGACTATGTTTAAATGGAAGCTAATACTAAAAAAATGAAAAAATCTTACATGATAATATGAGAATAGTATGTAAAATCCTATAAGAAATAACAAAGTATAACTTGACTTATAATAAGGTATGACAAAATGATTTATAATAATTAATTGAACTTGTAAAATGATTAGTTAATGGTATAAGTATAAGGTAACATACCTAACTCCTCCTATGGTATATGAGGGTGTTACAATTTCTTTTGGGATAGATAGATTCCCTTGCTACTGTGAGAAACTTTGATTCCTATGAAGCATTTCAACGAGCCTAGATCCTTTGTCTGAAAATGAGTTTCGAGGCATGTTTTCAACTTCTTGATTCTAGCTTCATCACTTCTAGTAATCATTATATCATCCACATATATAACTAGTAAAATGCACCCAGAACTAGATGATGCAAAGAACACTAAGTGATCATATGCACTTCTTCGTAAGCCAAATTCAATTACCACATTACTGAATCTCCCAAACTAGGCATGAAGAGATTACTTCAAGCCATATAATGACTTTCTCAACTTATGTACTTTTCCTAACTCCCCCTGAGCAATAAACCTTAGTGGTTACTCCATGTAAACCTACACTCATAAATTACCATCTAAGAAAGCATTCTTAACACTAAGTTGATGAAGGACCCAATTGTAAGTAGAACCCAAGGAAATGAACAAGCGGACAGAAAAAAGTTTTGCAACTAGTGAAAATGTTTCAGAATAGTCCACTCCATATGTCTGAGCATATCCTTTAGCAACCAAGCAAGCTTTCAATTGAGCAACAGACCATTAGGATTCATTTTAACAGTGAACACCCACTTATAGCCAATAGCTCTTTTATATAGAGGAAGAAGCATAACATCCCTTGCATGATTATGTTCTAAAGCCATCATTTCTTCTTTCATTATAGCTAGCCAACTATGATGAGCTAGTGCTTCAACAAGAGATGTGGGAACTGCGATAGAATATAGAGAGACGACAAAAGACTTGAAAAAGGGTGATAAAGTATTGTAAGACACAAAGGAAAAAAATAGGGTAAGTACAAATGCATTTACCTTTACGAAAAGCAATAGGAAGGTGAAGGCTAGGAGCAGGGGGCTATGGAGAATCTAGAGACAAAATAGGGGGTATAAGGTCCATGTCATGCTTGGTAGGAAGTGCCTCAATAGAATGCTGCACATGCTCAGAATAAACTTGATGAATAATAGGTCGAGAGGAAGGAGAAACCACTTATTCACTTACATTATATGTAAAAACCTCTTCCTCAAAATCACTAGAAAGAGAAAGAGGAGAAAAAGTGAAGCAGAAAGAGGTGTTGTCTCGAAAAAAGTAACATTAGCAGACACCAAGTAATAACCCAAGGAAGGAGAATAACACGGATACTCTTTTTGCTGCCAAGAATAATTTAAAAAGACACATTAAGAGATTTAGGATTAAGTTTGAAGACTTGAGATCGCATGTCCCAAACAAAACAAGTTCACCCAAAAAACCAAGAAGCAAGAGGGAATAATATATATGAAGGAAAGAGAAGAGAATATGGAATCTAACCATCAAGCACAGAAGAGGGCATGCAGTTGATTAGAAAGCAGGCTGTTGAAACAGCATTTGCCCAGTAAGTCTTTAGAACTTGCATATGAAATATTAATGCTTAAGCAACTTCTAATAAGTGACGGCTCTTTCGCTCAGCTACACTATTTTGCTGAGGCGTAACAATGTAGGAGGATTGATGAATAATACCGTGCTGTGAGAGATGATTTGAAAGTACTGGAAATACATTTTTTAGCATTATCACTTCTCAAAATGCATATGGATTTGTTAAATTGGGTCTTTAGTTTAGTATAAAAGGCATAAAATATAAAAAACAAGTTTGATCGAAATTTCATAGGATAAATCCATGTAACCCGAGAATAATCAGCAACAAATATCACAAAATAGCGAAAACCAGTCTTAGAAAAAATAGGACAAGGAACTCATACATCAATATGAACAAAATAAAAAGAAGACTTAACCCATTTGTTTATTTTAGGAGAATAAAAAACTCTATGGTGTTTAGCAGATTGACAAGCTTCACACTTTAATGTATACTCTTGTTCAAGATTGGGACATAACTTCTATAAGACTGGAAGAGAAGGATAACCAGAACGACAGTGAAGTTGCATGAGAGAAGAAGAGCTAGTGCAAGCTGTAACACCCCAATAGAGACGCCACGTAACTTCCTCGACCGGAGAGCCATGCAACATCCCGATCGGAATGCCACGCCCGGACAAACATATAACATATATAAAACAGCGAAAATAAAACTTGAAAGCAGAAATGATCATTCATTCATAAACATAATAATATCATTACAAACCGTTCAGATATACAAAAATAATTACATCTTCCAAAAATATACAGAGTGGAAGCTGAACAAAAGAATATTATAAATAAGAGTTCACAGCTACAAAAGAATCATATTACAAAATGCTAAGTCCTAACATTAAACTCTCTGTATTGGCTTGACTTGCGGCGACTCTCCCAAAAGCTAAACACCATCCACACCTGCATGGATGAAACACCCGTGCTAAGCGATAATGCTTAGTGGGGAAAACAAACAACAATAATATGGACGGCCATTCACAACATTTGCCAAAACAGCACATACGATATGACAGATATTGACATTTATACATATGTATATATATATATATATATATATATATATATATATATATATATATATATATATATATATATATATATATATATATATATATATACATCCAAAACATAACCTGAGCACATTCGTTCATTGAAGCTCACATAAATTCATAAGCACATATTCACATCCGTTTGGAAATTCACATTCGCATCAGTATAACAGAACATAACAAAACATAACACAACACCTGCTGACTCACAATAGTGGATAATGAGCAAATGCATAGGGGTACCCGTGGGTATGATTCGAAAAGCAACTTCTTATTTTTTGCATTCAAAACACTTTCGCATAGGGGATCTCAAACAAGATCCAAATGCATAGAGGATCACGAGGACCCAAACGGGGACCTGATCAGGGTCCAAAACACATAGAGACGGCAGCTTCAGAACTCTATTAGGCATGCCTAACTATCCACTAGATTGACTCTTATAGGTCATGCATAGTTCATTTCACTTCCATCTCATAGCATAATTATCATGGAGAAATCACCATATCATACACATAAAAAAATAGGCTTACATTTCACGCAGTAAGAGTAACCCATGCAAAACAGGTAGGAAATTCATTTTAGAAGGACAGGGCAGACTGAAGGTCACTGTCGCGATCACAACAAGAGTCGCGTTCACAACAGTGGCCAGAAGGCACAAAGACAAATGCTCAACTCTCTATTGCGCTCCCGATCGGCTACTCACTTGGGGATTTCCGTTTGGAAATGCCTAGCTGCCATTTGGGCACGCAATGGAGTGTTCGTGTCACTACCGATCGGCAGATAGCAGCTCAGATAGAACTGCTTATCTCCCATTCAGTAGCAAGAGCTCGGTCGGGACCTGGAACCACCAATCCCCGTTATGCTCGTGTTGATCAGCACGCTCTTAATAGAGTTGCGTTCCAAGTTTGCAAAAATTCTGCGGAACACTTCAAAACCCAGAATCATGCCCAGAAATCCAACCAAAACTAGCTTACCTCGAAGCGAGCATTCTCATCGCAACAATCATCACAACACACTTTAGCCCACCAAAACTCATAGCATATAATCACATAAACCTCATTAACAGCAAATTCCCAAAAATCAACCAAAGACACAAAACCAAGAGAAATGCATCTGAACCATATAAATCCCAAACCTGCAAAAATCCTATGTTCCTAGTTGCGATCTCCACTCCTGCTAGCCTTCTCTTTCCCTTTAGGATCACGAGGAGGCTCTTCTAAACCAGGAAACCTAGAAATCACACAAATTCAAACCTTAGATCAAAAACACATCCAACAAGATCAAGAAAGAAGGAGAAGAAGAAGAAAGATCCCAATAGATCTTACCAAAACAACTCTTGAGCTTATCAATTTCCACCAAAAACTCGGCCAAAGGAAGAAATCACAAGATGGAACAAGGAGAAAGAAGAAACGAAGGAGAAGGAGGCGGCGGTGAAGAAAAGAGAACAGAAGAGTTAGGGCAAAAATGCTGCTCTTCTTTTCCCTTCCCTTGTATTGCCTTTATATACCCCTTCCTAACCCTTGCCACTTGTCCTCTTGTGATTTGGTGGAACTTGACCACTCAACCCTACACCCACACATAACACTACCACCTTAGCCCATAACTCATGCAATATGGCCCAAACTAAGACTTTACATGCCAGGACACTCACAAACACACAAACAATCATGGCTCAAATTACTAGGGGAAAATCGGGTTGTGACATAAGCAATGAATCACGGTACTGAGATAGAGGTGGAATCAAGCACATACAAGCCATTCACCAAACACCCTTTACCAATAATCTGCTTCATCCCAAGATCGTGAAAAAGACAAAAGTTGGGATAGAAAATAACACAACGTTTAAGGCTTTTGGTAAGTTGGCTAATAGATAACAAATTAAAAGGAAACTGAGATAAGCATAAAATAGAAGATAGTGGAAGGGATTGTGTTTGATATGTTATCCCACAACCAATTACAAAAGCAGTAGATCCATTGGCTAAAGTGACACAAGGTAAATTTTTGGTAAGTTTGAAAGAAAAGAGAATACCTATGTTGCCGGTCATTTGATCAGTAGCACCTGAGTCAATAAGCCAACTATAAGATGACGTGGATAGATAGGCAGTAGGATTACCTATATTAGCCAAAGCTGATATTGAGGAAGATGGTTGCTGAGAATCATAAGTAGCAGACATGGCAATCTGCTGAATAGTTAAACAAGCATATTCATTAGCTGATATCATAACAGAATGAGGAGATGATTGAAGAAGTGGTAAAATGCCATCTTGTGTAGCCACATTGGCAAACCTTCTATTACTATTCTGACTAGAGAACTTAGCAGGCTTCCCATGTAACTTCCAGCAATTTTCTTGATATGTCCCTCGACTCCACAGTGATTACAAGTACAAACTATCCCACCATTCCCTCCTTTACCACTCAGTGTATCATTTGAAGCAGTACTAGTCAACACTGTAGCATCATTAGGCACCATACCAAGAGTCATCTCACTGTCTCTACAAACGCGAAGAAGGTAAGGATATACTTCCATGAAGGAAGGGAGTGTCTCGCTCATTAACAATTGCATTTGGGCCACATTATACTCAGAACCCAACCTTGCTAAGAAACACTACACTATAACCTGCTTTTCCTATTCTTACATTTGTTTTATATCAGCAATAATAGGAAACATAGCTCGCTTCTCCTCAAAGGCTTGTTTCACCTTAGTATAATACTAAAATAGGGAGTGACCTTTTTGGTCCGCTGGATAAATCTTCATAAATAAGTCATGAATATGGGATGCATATTGTTTACTAGCATACAAAAACTCTAAATATTCCTATTAGCTCTTTTACAGTATCACAATGATTGACAATATCATTAACAGTGGGTTCTAAAGTGTTTTGGATTTGATTAAATAGTTTGTAATCTTCCATCAGCCATTTCTTTCTTGCATAATTATCAGTCATAGGAGGTGGGTCACTAGTCAAATGATCACCTAAATCTAAACTAGACATATATCTGCAAATAGTCCATTTCCACTGGGCATAATTTTTGCTACCAGTTAATTTTCTATCAGTAATTTTTGATGAACCTAAAGTAATTTCAGTAACCACTTTCTTCTCACTATTTTCATTCATTATAATAGTCCCAAGTAGAATACAAAATAAAAACAGTACCCGATAATCCAAACAGTAGTCGACACAAAGGAATAAAAAATAGAAGGCAAACTAGTAACACCCAATAAGAACAGACTAGACAAGTACGTCGAAAATAGAAAGACAAAGCCGAAGGAACCAACCTATGGATGAACGGACTGGCCTCATGCTCTTATGTGCCAGTGGGTGGATTTTAACAGGCTGTCTAATGTGGCGCGTGTACTTCACAAGCAGGGTTTTCGGTGATCAATTTTGGTGGAAGAGTCGATTGGCAGATGGGGAAGCTTCCTAAACTGACGGTGACAATAAATGCACACCAAACCTGTACCTCGGAACTGTATAGTAACTGTACCTTAAAAAGGCAACCTAGAAACTTGACTAGGGCAATCATAAGGCTCTGATACCATGTAAAAGAATAGAAACAAGAGAATGAAAAACTTTTTATATGTCATTCACTAAAAGTCTATATATTGATATAAGTATAGAACTCTAATTAAGGAAAGGCGATTAACCTAAATCCCTATAGTTATGCAATTAACCTAAATCCCTATAATTACTATATTTACAGCTATAATAGCTATATACACACTGTAATATTCATCCTAACACCAACACAAACTGTTTGTCAGAATGTTCATGGAACAACTTGTTCTATCCTGAAGGATTTTTAGTTCTAGTTTATGAACCATGTTGTTATATTATCATTCACATTGTTGATTCAAGTCATTTCTGGCATATTGTCTTAGAAATTGCAAAAGCTAAAATTGAATTTCTGCAGTAAGTTTAACTTATTATTTTAAAATGCTTATTAAGTTTATGAATTGAATGGTGGTTGTGACGCGGGCCGGACCCCGGGTGCCGCCCATACGACCACCCTACTCTAGGGTAATCGGGCAAATTGAAGGTCCGTTTGACATCTTGCAACGAATTGCAAGTGCGTCTATTTTGGGCAACAAAGAGGTTTCATGGAGTCGCCACCCAATAGAACATTGGGAAAGTTCGTCTCACCTCGGTGAGCCTAAGACGGTGCATATTTCCATTTTGGGCAAACCAAAGGGATCTTGGAGGCAATCACCCTAATAGAACAGTAGGAATGACCCTCTAACCCTATGGAGCCTAGGATTATTTTTTCAGCCTTTTGATGGGACACAAGAGGTGTCTTGGAGGTTCCAATGAGTGATCGGATAGACCTCTCGCCTCGTTGAGCCCAAAGACCAGAGCTGGGTTCGGGACTTCTCATCTATTTCTACCTTGATTTAACATTACATTTAAGTTTTGAGTTTATTAGTTCGCTTTCTCTCTCCACACGATACAAATTTCAAAAGCACAAATATTCACATTAAAAGCGGTAAATAAAATATATGAAATAAATGTTCGAAATTAAATTACAATAAAACTAGGAGCGGAATACAACTCCCATTTTAAAGGCACGATATATATATACATACAAAAGACGGGAAATTCATTTATTTTGAGGGCTTTGGCCCTCATATGCATTTATTAAAAAAAACTAATTTTTATGTAATTTTTTTATGGGCTAAAACAAGACATTGGGTCCTTTAATTTTATGAAATAATCCCAATTTTAATTAATATAAAAAAGATGTCTGTTTTTAATTTACGCGGAATAAAATAACAAAATTACATAAATAAATAAATAAGGGATAAAGAAAAGAAATAAATGAATGAAAAGCTAAACCAAAGATAGGCTTTCCATGGTGGCATGATGGCTTTTATCCATAACTCAATCCATCCAGGAATTGGGAAATACAATACTCATGAAACAAAAGAAATATTAATATTTACAAATTAACGCAAAGCACATATAAATAGAGAGTAAAATGAATAAATAAATGTATAAATAAAATACATAAAAAGGAAAAGGTTGAAGCAAAAGTTAAAAAAACGTTTTTTTCTTGACAATAAAATAAGAATTTAATAGAAGAAGAAAATAATAACAAGGAAAAAAAGGAAAAAAGGGAAAAGAGGCAAGAGACGGGCTTTGCGGACCGAACGACGGTCGTTCCTCATGTGACCGACGGTCAATAAGTTTAACACACCGTCGCTCGAATGACGGACGGGTTTATTGCCCATCGCTCGAGCGACAGACGGGTGTACTACTGCCCGTCGGTCACATCTGGTTTTTAAATAAAAGTAAAAAAACTTCTTTTTCCTTTCTCTTTTTAAATAAGCAACTTTCAAAACAAAAATAAAGGCAAATAAGAACTAAGTCAAAGGTAAATAAATACAATAAGTGCGGACATGAACGTGATGGATTAATAAAGCAAGTGTCCAGAATATTTACCCTCAGATTGTACCTTTTTGGAGTGAAACTTTGGCTGATTCAAACCTTGCGCGTCTCACGAGAAGAAAGCAAAAACCAAGAAAGGAAAACGACTATATTTTCCTTGATTTTTACTGAATTTTTGAAATATTTGAATCCACGAAATGGATGAAAACTAATAGATTTAGCTTCCTCCAAGTAAAATAGATTCACTTAAAAGTGAAATAAAAACCAGGAAAAAAGTAGGAAAATATGGGATTTTAATCAAAATAGAGATAAAGAAACTTGAGAAGAGGAAGATTTGCCCTTTTAGCTTGCCTTTTGTGATTTTTCCAAGAAAATTGCCCATCCTTTCAAAATGAAAAGATTTACTATTTATAGGCATGACCGACGGGCAGGCCTAATCTCATAGACGGGCATCCCTTGAGTCACCGACGGGACACGTGTCCGTCTCTGCTGACCGACGGGACACGTGTTCCCGAGTTAAAGCGGTGGCCGCCTTAACGACCGACGAGTCTGTGAGCTACCGACGGGTTGTCCATCCCTGAGAGAGGCGGTTATCTCGACGACCGACGGGACGTTCAACTACCGACGGCTAGACCGTCTGTGGAGCAAAAAATCAAATTTCAAACTAAAACCCCCAATTTTCCAAATTCCCTTTTCCTATAAAACCTTTTTTTACTTCTCATAAGCCCAGAGGATCAAAATTTCCGAGTTCCATCCACTCATTCGGGACCGGGTATCGATTTCTTCATTGGGTAATCTCCGATCTGGACCGCCCCGGGACACGATGCTTACAGTTGCCCCAAATTTTGGGAAGGCTAGTGCACAAGTGCCTAGGTGAGCCAAAATTCAGAGAGAAAGAAAGGAAGAAAAGCATACCTGGGCGATCCTTTCCTTTCGCTGCTTGCTGGGCAGACTATGTCTCAGTCCACTCAGTAGCTGATATATCCGATGCATATGTCCCTACAAGTTTTGCTTTGACTAGTAAGGCGTTAATGCAAATTCCCTGCTAATCCCTATACAATCAGCAAGGTGGAGAGCAGCACTACTTAACCGCGACTCTGGCTATGAAGAGTTCCTTGCTAACCCCTATACAATCTATGAGGTGGAGAGCAGCGCTATTTAACTACAATTTCGGCTATGAAAAGTTCCTTGCTAACCCCTATACGATCTGCAAGGTGGAGCGCAGCGTTATCTGACTGCAACCCCGGCTATGAAGAGTTCCTTGCTAACCCTTATACGATATGCAAGGTGGAGAGCAGCGCTATTTAACTGCAACCCCGGCTATGAAGAGTTCCTTACTAACCCCTATACGATCTGCAAGGTGGAGAGCAGCGCTATTTAACTGCAACCCCAGCTATGAAGAGTTCCTTGCTAACCTCTATACGATCTGCAAGGTGGAGCGCAGCGTTATTTAACTGCAACTCTAGCCATGAAGAGTTCCTTGTTAACCCCTATACGATCTGCAAGGTGGAGCGCAGCGTTATCTGACTGCAACCCCGGCTATGAGATGCAGTGCTTTCTGACTATGATCTCGGTCTTGGTTAAAAATTTCCTTGTTAACCACTCTATAATTCACAAGGTAAACATCTCTGACGTGATTCTTCTGATATGATTAATATCCATATTTGGATTAAGATTAAGCAGATGTTCCTGCATATCAAAGAACTTCTTATTACCCTTATGTGAATTACTCTTGTTTACAAGGTTCATAAACGAGTTTGTATCATTATTCATTGTTTTGTTATCATCTTCCTGATTTTTATGATTATAAATACTTTATCTTGAGCGTGAATAAAGATGCACACTCATTTGTCACTAATGTAAGCATAACATGCAAGGATGAGGAAGGATAAACATACATACGATTTTTCACTATAAAACAATTTTGTACAAGATATATACAAAAAAGAAAATATAAGAAAGGAACTAAGAGACAAATATAACAAAACGTCATCCACACTCCCTGAATGGGTAGAAAGGTGGATAATCCCTAATCTCTTCATCAGGGTCCTCATCTTCTGATATGTGGACAGGCTGAGGTGGCGACTGAGGCCGAGCCTGAGGCCGCGGCTGGGTCGGTGGTCGAGGCTGAGACTGAGGCATGGAGGTAGAGGGTCCAGCTCCTGAAGTAGAAGGACCTGCCGCTGCTGGGCGCTGAGACGCCCATATATCCACCATCGGCTCAAGCCTGGGAGGAATCGCCACTGGCACAGACGATGGCTGCGGTCTCCCTGAACCCTGTTGCTGGAACTGTACTTGGGCGTATCCATCAAAGACGGGGTGGGCACACTCCTTCATGAAGCGTAAGGTATCTGTGACCATCCCTCCTAGCTCTCTGAAGGCCCTACTCAGCTGGCGAGTCTGATATGCAGAAGTAGTACTCATACCTCCCAACCTCTGCTCAGTCTGCTCGCGAAAATCCCGGACATACTGAGTCATAGGGTGGACAGCCCCATCTATCGCCTGCACTGTCGAACGGAGAGCATCCATCGACTCCTGTATCATCTGGAGGGTTATGTCCACCCCCTGAGCTGCCTCGTCCTGGGAGGTCCTCACCTCCTATCTCAGCTGGTCTACCATCCTCCCCTGCTGCTCTGCCATCTGCCTAGGGAGCCCAGTATAATCCTGCCTCAACTGATCAATGGCCCTGGCCTGCTCCTGGATCAGTCCCTACTGCTGGTCCAGCCTCTCTGTCAAAACTCTATCTCTCTCCTCAATTCGAACAAGGAGGGCCCTATCCCTCTCCTCCTGTCTACGCTCGAAAGCTGCAAGCGCAAAGGCTACAAGCTCAGAGATGTCTGGCTGCGGCACTACTGGAGGTGGAGCTAGCTCTAATGACTGTCCCGGAGGTGGAGCTGTGGATGTGGATGCCCTCGGGTCTCCTCTGAAGTAGGGGTAAAATCTAGGCGAACGCCGGAGAGAAGTCCTCTGAATCCTCGAAGCCGGGGAAGGAGGAAGACTCTGTGCCCCCGACGTCGGTTGTGCCCCCGACGTCGGAGAAGCATCGAACAACTCCTCCATAGTGAACTCCATCCCCATGTCAGAAGGAGTCCGAAGCTGCTCCTCATACTGCTGCGGGTGTGGAGGCTAGCCCTCCTGAGGAACCTCATACTGGGGAGGCTGGACCTCCTAATGCTGTGGCTGTGGAGGCTGACCCTCCTGATACTGCTCAAACTGAGGAGGCTGGTCCTCCTGATGCTGTGGCTGCTCCTCAGGCTGCAGTGGTACTGGTACTTCTCCCTGGGGCTGCTCCTAAACCGGGGCTAAGGATGGAAGGTCGAAGGCCCGCCGTGTCTCATGTATCGTAAGGAGCCTGAAAGCTTCGGCCTGTCTTGGGATCTGTAGCACCATCCCCATCTGTACTGCGGCAGGGGCGTCCACATAAATGCTCTCATCTAAAGCGCCCTGAAGCCTATCCGGAGCCACCCCCAATCCTAACAGCAAGCGAGTGATGACCCCTCCAACTATCACCGATGGGGCTGTCCCCCTGGAGACTCTGGCCATGTTGGCCAGTATCTCATGGCTAATGTTGAGGCGCCGACCCATCATCACAGCCCAAAGGCCCCAAATCTCGGCCCCGTTAAGCGACCCCGGGTTGCCAGCCCGTCCAAGATACGAACTGGAAAGCACCCTGTGCAAATATCGAAGTGCCTGTGATATTAAGACTGTGCTCTTCGTCGTATCATGGTCATACGGCACTCCAGGCAGAGCAATAGAAGCCCAATGGTCCCGCCTAACTGCCCTCTGAGGTACCATAACATCCTGACCGTGCTGCAAACCCATAGCCTGTGCAAACCTCTGCCGCGTGATGCTGAAATGATGACCATCAAACCAAAACTGGACCACTCCGGGCTCTGTATCAGATCTCTAGAACCCCCCGTAGTGGAAAGTGGCCAATACCTGTCGCACTGCCTTGGGATATGTGGGGAATGCTGGCGCCAGAAACTCGGTCCAGCCCGCTCCTGCAACTAGAATATCTACCTCATCTGCCATCCCCAGAGCCTCCAGGAATGGTCTGGAAACAAAACGGCTGGCCCGGAACTCTACCCGAGCCAAAACTACATATCTCCGCCAAGCCTCTTGAGTCATCCACGCGGGAGCCTGGGGCTCATCCTGTCCATGAGGGACACATCTGCGTGGCGGCATCCTGTAAAGCAATAGACAATTTAGTAATATTAAATGATAAAAAATGATAATATCTCAGTAGAGATGCGTTTAAGGGGTTAGAAGGAACATACGGGATAAACTTTGTATCTCAAAAAATAAAGGAAAATATCGGTAATTAAAAGAACCAAATAAAGTACAAATAAAAATTTGGGCAGCACCCCGGCAACGGTGTGCCCCACCTCCTGCGCAAAACAAAACAATAGGCCTCAGGCCTTCAGCCAGTACAGAAAATATTAACTAAAATTTGGACAACATCCCGGCAAGGATGTGTCCCAACTCATGCGCAAAAATAAGATATTTTTCACAACTAGGGATAGGCCTTAGGCCCTACAATCTGGCATAATATAGCGCAATAAAAGTAAAAGCAATAATAACAAAATGGGCAGCACCCCGGCAAGGGTGTGCCCCCCCCCCCCCCCCCCCCCCCCTCCCCCCCCCCCCTCCTGCACAAAACAATACAATAGGCCTCAAGCCCTTACGATCACAATATTCATATTTTTGGAATCACACATATAGGCCATAAATCTTATTTTAAGTATGCACCAATCATCTAAGGCACTACTTCAATCTAATTTAAAAAGTAAATGGTTAATCAAACTAAATAAATTAAAAATAGTAAAAATAGGAAAGCTAAAAATTCGTGTAAAACAATAAATATTCATTAGGCCAATGGATTGCCTTTTAGCACTAGATTATACTAATATTACTAAAAAAAAATAAAATTAGAGATAAAGGAAGAAAATAGAGAAAGCACTAAAATTTAACTTACTTAAAGAAAGAAAAACAAATTATTTACTAACCTGTAATTGTAGAAAATTTGAAGAAGAAGACTGAAAATGTAGAAAAACAGGTCCCGATTGATGCACAATAATACAAGAATCACAAAAACGCGCTAAAAATGCAAAAAAAAGTGAAGAAAATGACAAAAAACCGTCAAAGGCATCTGTTATGGGAAGAGGAGAAGAGAGAAAACTGTTGCCCCGTCGGCCACTGGTCTCTTATATAGATCTCGTTACCGACGGGCTGTCCGCCTCCAGGAGCGGCAGACGGCTTGACCGTCAGTCGTTCTGAATCCCGCTTTTAATGTAAAATTAAATGCACGTGATGACGTCATGATGACGTCATGATGACGTATGAAGATGCATGCATATTGACATGTGGACATCGACCGACGAGTAAGCCACCCATTCCGAGACACGAGTAGGCCGTCGGTGGTATTTTTCTTCAAATTTCAAAATTTTCCTGAGCTTTTCAACCTCTTCCATTTCTCATCCTTTTTTAATTTTAGGCTTGGCAAAAATGTCTTCTGCTTCTACTCAAAAGATGTATCAAATTCTGGATAATTCCCACACTTGGGAAAATAATATGCTCACCCCCCTGTCTGGCCTAAAATTTCTACGCCAGGTTAAAATAGACCACAACCTTCTATTAGCTGCAACCCATTTCTGGAACTCTCGATTTCACGTTTTCAAATTCACCTACCATGAACTTTGCCCCCTGCCTGAAGAGCTGGCTACCATTGCCGGAGCACAGTATCCTATCAATACTCATCCTTGCATTCCCTTTTATGACCTAGTCCAGTCCCAGGATATTCGCCTTTTCTTTAGGCTTACCTCCTTCCGAATCTGCTCGATTGGTCCCACAGGGCTCTACATTTTCTATGGAACCACTGATCGAGGCGTTGGACAGATTCTCTGATGTCCCAACCTACCAAGTAAGCATTGTTTTCTTATTTTGCATGGTGAGATTTCTGGCTGTGAGCTCGGAGGATTTAGCTGGTGATCCCCATTTATTTGGAATCCTAGATGGCTTTCACCGTGGGCTGACCCCCTTTCCCTTCATTCTGGCCGAGACTATCCTAGGCCTGGATTCGATCCGCTCCAGATCTTCTTCCACATTCGCCGGAAGTCCTCTCTTACTTCAGGTATGTCATTATTTTAAAGGTAGTGCATCCCTTGTGGATTTTCGCACTAGCTTTTCTTAGCGGGAAGTGCACCCTTTCAAGTTTTCACACAACCCTTTGCCTAATTTTTGCCTGAAGTAAATCCTACTTACCCCAGCGGCTTTTTATTATTATATATTTTTCATTTTATTATTTTTTATTATTTATTATTTATTTATTTTTTTAGATCTGGCTGCAAGAGAAGCTGAAGATGTTATCAGAGCCACCTCCCCGAGTCATCGCGCAGTACTCGCCGAGGCACTTTCTCCCGCGCCAACGACTGTATACACTTTCATCTCCTGATGAGGGGATCATGAGATTTGGTGAGATATCAGATGACGACATCCGCTTTATGGCTGCTTGGCTTCCTCTTCCCCATGCAGTCATTGACGGTTCTTCGGAGTGTGTTCCCCTCTGTGGGCTTCGTCAGGCCACCTTCTATATCATGGCCCGGTGCGCTCGTCAGTTTCGGATGACCCAAGACGTGGTGAGAGTCCCACTGTCTTTTTGGGGAGGAACCTTTTCCGTTGCCTTCGCCTCCCGCTATCATGAGCTGTGGAGCCGACTTCCTGTGAAGACAGTTATGCCCCGATTTGGAGCTCATTCCGCGGCTTCCACCAGCGAGTACAAGCGATGGGTTACTAGTCCAGCTTTTGATAATAGGACCCGAGGGCTTAAGTACCTGGCTGGCGAGAGTAGCGGTAGTGCTTAGCTTAGATTAAATATGTATATCTTTTAAATGTTATTTCTTTTTAAAACAGAACTAAAGAATAATGAAAATGACAAGAATAATTCTCATTTTACTTCACAAAATTGTGTACACTTCCATAAAACTTCTATATACATGATCGGCAGTTGCTATGAATTCAACTATGCAAACCATATTAATACATGAAATCGATTTTTGCAAGCATCAGAACTCATGTTACCAATCGGCCCTCTCGGATTTTCTCGATTGGACATTTTCTCTCATGCCTCTAACTTTTGCACAGGATGCCTCTTTTCGGTTTTCACCCTGTCGAGGCGCCCAATTTTAGCAAGGCCGCCTTTTTTCAATTTTTGACCCGCGGGGTATTTTATTCTCTTCTTTTTCTCTTATTATCTTTAGCCATGGAACCTTTTGAGTCTGTCTATGTTCACTGGTTCCTTGAATTCATTGTCGTCGCTATCTGATAAAACTGCGGCTCCCTTTGACAGTAGCTTCTTAAGAATAAAGGGCCCTTCCCAAGTAGGTCTGAATTTTCCCTAGATGTCTGGTGCTCCCGGTCCCATCTGCTTAAATACCAAGTCTCCCTCCTTCAAAGGATGTTTCTTGACTTTCTTTCCGAAGGTTCGAGCTAGCCTCTTCTGATAGATTTGGTTATGATAGTAGGCTCTCAATCTGTTCTCATCTAGTAAGCTTAAATGTTGCAGCCTTTGCTGTGCCCATTCAGTCTCGGGGATCTGGGCTTCCATGACTACTCTTAACGACCTGAGCTCTATCTCAACTGGCAGCACCGCCTCTGTCCCGTACACCAGGGAGTATGGCGTAGCTCCTGTAGATGTTCTCATCGTTGTCCGATAGCCCCAGAGTGCGAAAGGTAGCTTCTCCACTCAATCTTTGTAGGTTTGGGCCATTTTGGCCAATATTTTCTTAATGTTCTTATTAGCAGCTTCCACAGCTCCGTTGGCCTGTGGGCGATATGGAGAAGACTTGTGGTGTTCAATCCCATATTTCTCCAACAGCTTCCTGGTTTCTCCCATAAATTGTACCCCATTATCTGATACCACATGGTGCGGAAGGCCATATGTACGGATCAGATTCTTCTCAATAAACTTGGCCAAGTCCTAGAAGAATTATAGAATTTTGGTTCAAGAAAGACTAGTGTTGTGTGTGTGAATTCTGTCGCGAGCGCGGCAAGCGTCGTGGGCGCGACAGAACCACTCCGGTGTTAGGGTATGTAAATTGGAATTTTTATATTGTGGCTTGTAGGAGAATGACACATGGCTTTGTAGGGAAGTGACAAGTGGCAATATATTAATTTATGTTAAGAGAGATTAAGAGTTAAGAGAGGAGATTAGGATTATTTAAAAGGGGAAAAGAAGATAGCTATGTAATTAATTGGGGTAGATGGCATTTATTACCATGGTAATTGTTGGATTGACTTAGACTATCTGCTCTTTTCTTTCTTCTTTTCACGTTGGTTTCTTTCTTTTCCTTTGCCCTGCTCTTTCTTTCGTTTCTTCTTCCTTCTTTACACTGTTTTGAGTGATTCATTTGGGTTGGCTTTGAGAGGAGTTAGTAGAGCTTGAATAGGTTTCCTAAGAAGGTAAGTAATGCTCTTTAGTTAGTATTGGTCTTCTTCTTCTGTCTTATTTCTGTTTTTGATTTAAAGTAAGAGAGAAGAGTAACTTTGTTATTTTGAATGGTTTGTGTATGGAAGCTGCGGACAAGAGGCCCAATAAAGGCAAAGAGAAGGTCGGAGCCGAGTAGAGAACGCGGTTCAACGTCCTAGAGGTAGGGATCGTGTGCGGTTTCATTATTTTGCATGTGATGTGACTTTGAATGTTTTGATAGAGACTTAAGTGTATAAAGAAAGATATATGGAGCTTAAATGAGCTCAATTGTTTTCTAGTGGGTGAAATCATTCTAATTGCTTGTAGTGAATAAATGTTTGAAATTAATCTAAGTAATTTGAGTGTAGATCTAGTTATGAGTACGATTTATAGGGCAATTACATGTTAAAAGAGGGGTGGTTGCATGTGGAAATCAAAAGAGTGGCTTGGGTTTTGTTTGTGTTTAATTGTGTGGGTGAATTTTGCCGTTGGAATTGGGGAAAATGCTTCTGTCGCGAGGGCGACACTAGGCGCGAGGGAAGTGAGTTGGAAAATTGATTTTTTCAGAGTTGTGAGGAGAGAGTCACGTCACGTGACGAGCAGTCACGCCGTGACCCTTCCCTCGGTGAGGCGTGAGATGGCATCACGCCATGTGATGTCCCTCTCTCTTTGTGAGGAGAGAGTCACGTCACGTGACGAGCAGTCACGCCGTGACCCTTCCCTCGGTGAGGCGTGAGATGGCATCACGCCACGTGATGTCCCTCTCTCGCTGTGAGGATCCGGTCACGAGGCGTGAGGGGTAGTCACGCCGTGATCTTTCTTCCAGGTGGGCGTGAAGAGAAGCAGATCATCGCGAGCCGTAATCGCGAGATCGCCTCGCAACGATCTTGTTTCCTTAGGCTACTGTCGCGAGCGCGACACAAGTCGCGATCGCGACAGTGAGCTTTTTCCGCCTGTTTTGTCTTGTTTTGGCCTTTTATTCCTGTTTTGAATTGTTAAAGGTTTAAATGGATCTTGTATGATATCATTTAGTTTGTTTTTGGTTTTAAATTATCTTTTAAACCTCTTACATGATTAGTGGTAATTAAATGTATATGATTTGTAAAAATTATACATGAAATGAAAGGTATTTGAATTACAGTAAATGAATTGATATAAGTGTACAATATATGAGTTGCTAGAGCCTGATTACCGTTATAGTGGATAGATAAGCATGCTTATAAAGGGCTAGAGTGCAGCTGCTAGAGTTGGCCTTAATTGTGCCCAGAGTTCGAAATACCTCGTGTATTTCACAGAGTTTGAGTTAATTCTCCACATGTATGATACTGGAAACAGTATCCAGAGTTACCCGTATCCACCATGAAAGGAATTCAGGCTTATTGTTATTGCCAGTGTATAGTGAACATGAAATGATCATACGTAGGGTTATAAATAAATGTTTAAAGTATATGAGATGAATGCTACATGATAGTTATATGTACCAGCACATGTTTATATGAATTAGAATCCGTGAATTACATGAGTGGGAAAATATATGCATGTGTGCTTTGACTAATATATGTAGTGCATAGATAATTTGTTTTGTGACTCCGAAAGAAGTCCCTTGCATTATTTTCATCCCCACTAAGCGTTATCGCTTAGCACGGATGTTTGTTTCCGTGTAGGTTGACAGGTGCGGACCAGTGAAAGCGTTCATCTGCAAGTGAGGG
The DNA here is from genome assembly GCA_947683425.1 of Excoecaria cochinchinensis. Lineage (NCBI taxonomy): Eukaryota > Viridiplantae > Streptophyta > Magnoliopsida > Malpighiales > Euphorbiaceae > Excoecaria > Excoecaria cochinchinensis. Next base: position 5,497,657 of record CANTUQ010000011.1, read on the forward strand.
CCACTAGGAGCTTTTTGATGTACCCATTTTGTATAAGATAGAATTAGAGTTTGTGATGTTTTGAGTAACATCATTATGTATATAGAGAGTTTAGTCTCGACATATAATCGTTAAATGTATTTGTATATGTAACGTAAATGAATGTGTAATAATTATAAAACCTTTTGTATATGTAGAGTTTATATGTATAATAAAAGTAATTTTGTTTGGGCCCAACCCATTTCTAATTGTTTATTATTACCGCTTCCGCTAATGCATGTACATGTATATGTAAGTGTCCGCGTAGCGCCCCAATATTCCTTACCGGGGGTATGGGGGTGTTACATTTAGTGGTATCAGAGCTCTAGGTTAAATGATTCCGGACTATAAGGTGATAGAGTATAGGGTATATGTTTGAGTTGTCTAGAATGTGGCCTAATGCAGATACTGGTTTTGTAGGGTCTAGATGGAGTCCGACCCGAGTGAGCACGTAGGAGAGACTACAGGCAGTGTGAATCTGGTTCGAGTGAATCCACATGTACAAGCACAAGATAGAGAGGAAAGAGCAAGAGTTGTTCAGAATAATCCGGAGTTGATGCATGGGTTGGTACAGATCCTAGATAGACTGACAGCTCCTAAAGCTCCAACAGATTTGATAAGAAAGAGAGGAGCTGAAGAGTTCCATGGAACATCCCTGGATCAATCCGAGATAGCAGAATTCTGGTTAGAGAAAATAGAAAGAATTTTACAAGAGATCAGTTGCCCTTTGAACCAGAAAGTAGTTTGCGCGGTGTCATTGCTGCAGGGTGCAGCATATGACTGGTGGAAGTTGGTATTGCAGCATCCTCAGAGACCCATGGAGTTAACCTGGGATTTCTTTGTTCAAGAGTTTAGGGACAAGTTTGTAACCAAAGCATATAGAGATGCTAGATGGAAAGAATTTGTGACTTTCAAGCAGAAGAATATGACTGTTGCGGAATATGATAAAGAGTTTACTCGTTTAAGTAAATATGTACCGGAAGGAATGTTAACTGATGATTTTCGATGTAGGCAATTTGAAGATGGATTAAGAGAGAGTATTCGGGGACCTTTGTCTGCTATGGTTGCTTTGCAGCCAGTGGGTTATTATCCATTGGTATTGGCAGCAATGAAAATGGAGGAATCTGAATTGATAAAGCAAAAGAGAGAGCAGAAAAGAAGATTTCTAAGAGAAGATGAGAATGTTGGTAGAGGAGCTAGAGCAGTAAAAAGAGGAAAGGATGAACAAGCATTGGTACAAGTACCAACTTCGGTTGGAAGTGTGAGACCGCCTACTAGTAGAGGGAGTATGGCCCCAGAATGTGAGCACTGTAATAGACGTCACTGGGGCGAGTGTAGAAAGCTCACCGGAGCTTGCTTCAAATGCGGTAGTACAGAGCATTTCCTTGCTCAGTGCCCTAAAACAAGAGAGAATATGGCATCACAAGTAAATAAAGAGAAAGGCAATGCTTCTGGGACTGTTAGAAGTGGAAGAGGACGAGGTAGAGCTGAAAGACCGCCATCGAAAACAGTCGAGAGGCCATTCCCTACCGAGGATCAGCAACGTGTATATGCCATGACGGCTGAAGATGTGGAGGCGTTGATCGGAACTTCTAGTAAGTCCTCTTATTAGCTTATACAGTACATAGTTGAGTTAGTTGTTCGGTAGCGGGGGAAATTTCGAGGACGAAATTTCTTAAGGGGGAGAGATTTGTAACACCCCGAAATAGCCCTAGAAGAATTATAGAATTTTGGTTCAAGAAAGACTAGTGTTGTGTGTGTGAATTCTGTCGCGAGCGCGGCAAGCGTCGTGGGCGCGACAGAACCACTCCGGTGTTAGGGTATGTAAATTGGAATTTTTATATTGTGGCTTGTAGGAGAATGACACATGGCTTTGTAGGGAAGTGACAAGTGGCAATATATTAATTTATGTTAAGAGAGATTAAGAGTTAAGAGAGGAGATTAGGATTATTTAAAAGGGGAAAAGAAGATAGCTATGTAATTAATTGGGGTAGATGGCATTTATTACCATGGTAATTGTTGGATTGACTTAGACTATCTGCTCTTTTCTTTCTTCTTTTCACGTTGGTTTCTTTCTTTTCCTTTGCCCTGCTCTTTCTTTCGTTTCTTCTTCCTTCTTTACACTGTTTTGAGTGATTCATTTGGGTTGGCTTTGAGAGGAGTTAGTAGAGCTTGAATAGGTTTCCTAAGAAGGTAAGTAATGCTCTTTAGTTAGTATTGGTCTTCTTCTTCTGTCTTATTTCTGTTTTTGATTTAAAGTAAGAGAGAAGAGTAACTTTGTTATTTTGAATGGTTTGTGTATGGAAGCTGCGGACAAGAGGCCCAATAAAGGCAAAGAGAAGGTCGGAGCCGAGTAGAGAACGCGGTTCAACGTCCTAGAGGTAGGGATCGTGTGCGGTTTCATTATTTTGCATGTGATGTGACTTTGAATGTTTTGATAGAGACTTAAGTGTATAAAGAAAGATATATGGAGCTTAAATGAGCTCAATTGTTTTCTAGTGGGTGAAATCATTCTAATTGCTTGTAGTGAATAAATGTTTGAAATTAATCTAAGTAATTTCAGTGTAGATCTAGTTATGAGTACGATTTATAGGGCAATTACATGTTAAAAGAGGGGTGGTTGCATGTGGAAATCAAAAGAGTGGCTTGGGTTTTGTTTGTGTTTAATTGTGTGGGTGAATTTTGCCGTTGGAATTGGGGAAAACGCTTCTGTCGCGAGGGCGACACAAGGCGCGAGGGAAGTGAGTTGGAAAATTGATTTTTTCAGAGTTGTGAGGAGAGAGTCACGTCACGTGACGAGCAGTCACGCCGTGACCCTTCCCTCGGTGAGGCGTGAGATGGCATCACGCCATGTGATGTCCCTCTCTCTTTGTGAGGAGAGAGTCACGTCACGTGACGAGCAGTCACGCCGTGACCCTTCCCTCGGTGAGGCGTGAGATGGCATCACGCCACGTGATGTCCCTCTCTCGCTGTGAGGATCCGGTCACGAGGCGTGAGGGGTAGTCACGCCGTGATCTTTCTTCCAGGTGGGCGTGAAGAGAAGCAGATCGTCGCGAGCCGCAATCGCGAGATCGCCTCGCGACGATCTTGTTTCCTTAGGCTACTGTCGCGAGCGCGACACAAGTCGCGATCGCGACAGTGAGCTTTTTCCGCCTGTTTTGTCTTGTTTTGGCCTTTTATTCTTGTTTTGAATTGTTAAAGGTTTAAATGGATCTTGTATGATATCATTTAGTTTGTTTTTGGTTTTAAATTATCTTTTAAACCTCTTACATGATTAGTGGTAATTAAATGTATATGATTTGTAAAAATTATACATGAAATGAAAGGTATTTGAATTACAGTAAATGAATTGATATAAGTGTACAGTATATGAGTTGCTAGAGCCTGATTACCGTTATAGTGGATAGATAAGCATGCTTATAAAGGGCTAGAGTGCAGCTGCTAGAGTTGGCCTTAATTGTGCCCAGAGTTCGAAATACCTCGTGTATTTCACAGAGTTTGAGTTAATTCTCCACATGTATGATACTGGAAACAGTATCCAGAGTTACCCGTATCCACCATGAAAGGAATTCAGGCTTATTGTTATTGCCAGTGTATAGTGAACATGAAATGATCATACGTAGGGTTATAAATAAATGTTTAAAGTATATGAGATGAATGCTACATGATAGTTATATGTACCAGCACATGTTTATATGAATTAGAATCCGTGAATTACATGAGTGGGAAAATATATGCATGTGTGCTTTGACTAATATATGTAGTGCATAGATAATTTGTTTTGTGACTCCGAAAGAAGTCCCTTGCATTATTTTCATCCCCACTAAGCGTTATCGCTTAGCACGGATGTTTGTTTCCGTGTAGGTTGACAGGTGCGGACCAGTGAAAGCGTTCATCTGCAAGTGAGGGCCACTAGGAGCTTTTTGATGTACCCATTTTGTATAAGATAGAATTAGAGTTTGTGATGTTTTGAGTAACATCATTATGTATATAGAGAGTTTAGTCTCGACATATAATCGTTAAATGTATTTGTATATGTAACGTAAATGAATGTGTAATAATTATAAAACCTTTTGTATATGTAGAGTTTATATGTATAATAAAAGTAATTTTGTTTGGGCCCAACCCATTTCTAATTGTTTATTATTACCGCTTCCGCTAATGCATGTACATGTATATGTAAGTGTCCGCGTAGCGCCCCAATATTCCTTACCGGGGGTATGGGGGTGTTACATTATTCAAATCTCGGTAGTCAACGCATACTCTTACTTTCCCGTTCTTCTTGGCCACGGGGACTACATTAGCTAACCATGTGGGATATTGGACCTCTACTAAGAACTTGGCTTCAATCTGCTGCCGGATTTCCTCCTTTACCTTATCTGCCCACTCTGGTCTGAGTCTTCTCAGTTTCTGTTTCACAGGCTTGTAACCTGAATATGTAGGGATAGCGTGCTCTGCGATGTTTCGATCGATGCCTGGCATATCTTTATAGGTCCAGGAAAAGACTTTTTCATGTTTTTTTAGTATTCTCTCAAATTTTTTCCTTTCCTCAGGAGTTATATCCGATGCTATCAAAATTTCTTTCGGGTTTTCCGAGGTTCCAAGATTAAATGGAGTTGCATCAGAGGAATCAATATCAAATATGAATAGAGTGTGATCATGATCATGCATATGGAAATTATCAGAAACATCACACAAGTAAGCGAAATCATTCATATCATTAACAAAATTATGACTGTCATTTACATCATTAAATAGTTCAGGAACAAAAAAACATTCTAAGCTAGTCTCCTCCTCCGCTCCCGCTATCTTTGCTTCAGCATATGTGGACGATTCCGCGCCATCTGGATTCTTCAGGAGCTTTATCTCTTGATCTATTTTTTCCAGCTTCTCTTTCCCCTTGATATGGGTGCTTACTATGGACTCATTTACCACTTCCTTGGGCTCCTGTCTGTCCCAAACAATCTGGTTGGCTAAGACTTCTTCATCCCAAAAGTCTTTTACTGGCTTAATCATACCCATCTCCCAGTCATATACATCGTTGAAAAACTCAAAGCCCGGCACAATCCTATCTCCAGCCCATTGAGACTCAGTTTCCCCAGTATAGGAACAAACCGATGATGCTGGCATAAAGGTCTCTCGGATATGAGGGATTTTTTGCATCGTCTTCTTCTTACTATGCTCTCCTTTATACCCCAAGCCCTTTCGATCTTTCTGGCCCCGAGTGATAATAGCAGACTGCAGCCCCTATGAATTTTTACCCAGACCGGCCCCAGGAAGGTAATGCATTTTCTTCATCATGTTCACTACTGGAGGACTATCGCCTGAACCCGATTCTTCTCCTATTACCGACACATGGAAGCCACTAAACGGCTGGTTGGCAATCCCTAGAGCTGATACTTGATTCTCCCTAGCCGCGTTAATGGTTATCACCTCCCCTTCATGTGGGATCTTTATCATTTGGTGTAGCGTGGATGGTACCCATCCTAGCTTATGGAACCAAGGCCTTCCGAGCAAAGCTGAGAAATTGGCCTGAATAGGTAGGACCACTATTTTTGTGATTTTTATTTAGGTGCGCATAAGAAAACATTTTATTCAATGAATATATACAAGGAAATTAAAATAAAATGAAAATTAAAAATGTATAACCCCGCAACTCCTCCTTCACGTGCATGGGTGCTCAAATGAGAATAAAACAATGATTTGCAACCAAAAATAAAAGAAAAGAAATTAATGTTAGTGATTAAGCCAACGAAATAATATGACATAAAAGATAATATGTACAATGACCATATAACATGCATAAGATACTATAACATGCATAAAAATAATTATGATGCAATTTAACATGCATAAAATGAGATAACATCATGGCAAATGCAATTTATTATTAATAAAGGTTAACATGCATGAAAAATTAATGACAATCAATTTTATTACTCATAAAATGTGCATGAATGTGTAACATAAGAACAATAAAACTTAACATGCATAATAAAGTTTAAAGTAAAATCTATCATAAAGGCAAAAGAAAATAAATTTGAAATTTAACATACATGCAAAATATGAACAATAACATTAATGATAATAATGATACTAGCACCTAATGATAATAATAAACCAGTCTAATAAAAACTTTAATGATATTTAACACATGCAAACATAATAATAATCATGATATAACATAAAGAAATCAAAGATATTGACAAACTAGATTAAACATGCACAATAACATGGACAAAAAATAATTTGACATGAAAATAATATAATAAAATTTAAAAGAATTTACTTGTTAAAGATAAAAATAAGAAGAAGAATATGGAGACTAAGAGAATTTACATGTTTAATGTGTTAATTGGAAGCAAAAATAAATGAAATTAACAAGAGAATTAATGAGTAAAACCAAGAATAATTACCCTCAAATTCAGTTTTGAAGAATTGAAGGTAGAAGTCTTGAATTCCTTGTCTATTCCTTGTGAAAATGCTTGGAAAATGCTTGGAAACTTGAAGAAAAACTCTAAAAAACAAGTATGTAAAGATTTATTTTTTTCTCTAAGTAAAAAACCCAAAAAATTCAGTTTTTTGCTCTAAAATGTTCTTCATCCGTTCCCCCCCTGTTTCTCAATTTTTTCTAGTGTTTTAACCCTCAAAAACTACCCAAAAACCACCCAAAACCGTCCAAAAACCGTTAAAAATTGAGTGGGGGTCGAAAATGGGCGAAATGGGCGAAGTGGGGGCGAAATCGGCGCCTTAACGCCGAAAATCAGCGTCAAACGTGCGCCTCGCGCACGTTTCCGCGCTGATGCGCGGAGCGAGCGACCGACGCCCAGGGCGTCGGCCGCACGGAGCGCACGCTCCGCGCAAGGAAATTCGCGACGGCCCTTGGCCGTCGCCTTTCCGTCGCGATTATTTTCCCCTATTTTCCACTTTTTCTATTTTTTTCATTTTTTAATCATTTTTTCACCTTTTTTTTTTTATATAAAATACCCTCAACCTAAAACACACTTTTTTTTCTTCAAAATAATTTTTAAAAAATATTTTTAAAATACACTTTTTACTCACCGAAAAGACAAGGAAAATCACTTCTGAGCTCCAATCTTTTTGCCTATAAGCCGGCATAGCTAAATTTCATCATCGGGTAATCCTGATCAAGGCTACTCGGGACCCGGTGTCTACAGTCACCATTTTGATATACCATATGGTATGAGACTTGGGCTGGTGGTTACCCTTAACACTTCCCTATATTGAGTGAACATAGGGTCGCGCTTCGGGAATGCACCGGGGTTTAAGAAGGGACCAAACTAACGTATTCTAAGGCTCTAATGGGATGTATATGCAATTTTTAAAGAAAGCGAATTTATAAACTAAAATTTTAAGTGTAAATGTTAGTCAAGGTATTTTCAAATTGAAGTCTCGAACAAGTCATCCCCAGCGGAGTTGCCACTGTGACGTACGCCGGACCCCGGGTGCCGCCCATATGACCACCCTTCTCTAGGGTAATCGGGCAAATTGAAGGTCCGTTTTACATCTTGCAACGAATTGCAAGTGCGTCTATTTTGGGCAACAAAGAGGTTTCATGGAGTTGCCACCCAATAGAATATTGGGAAAGTTCGTCTCGCCTCGGTGAGCCTAAGACGGCGCATATTTCCATTTTGGGCAAACCAAAGGGATCTTGGAGGCAATCACCCTAATAGAACATTAGGAATGACCCTCTAACCCTATGGAGCCTAGGATTATTTTTTTAACCTTTTGATGGGACACAAGAGGTGTCTTGGAGGTTCCAATGAGTGATCGGATAGACCTCTCGCCTCGTTGAGCCCAAAGACCAGAGCTGGGTTTGGGACTTCTCATCTATTTCTACCTTGATTTAACTTTACATTTAAGTTTTGAGTTTATTAGTTCGCTTTCTCTCTCCACACGATACAAATTTCAAAAGCACAAATATTCACATTAAAAGCGATAAATAAAATATATGAAATAAATGTTTGAAATTAAATTACAATAAAACTAGGAGCGGAATACAACTCCCATTTTAAAGGCACGATATATATATACATACAAAAGACGGGAAATTCATTTATTTAAGGGCTTTGGCCCTCATATGCATTTATTAAAAAAAACTAATTTTTATGTAATTTTTTTATGGGCTAAAACAGGACATTTGGTCCTTTAATTTTATGAAATAATCCCAATTTTAATTAATATAAAACAGATGTCCGTTTTTAATCTACGCGGAATAAAATAACAAAATTACATAAATAAATAAATAAGGGATAAAGAAAAGAAATAAATGAATGAAAAGGGATAGGAAAACTAAACCAAAGATAGGCTTTCCATGATGGCATGATGGCTTTTATCCATAGCTCAATCCATCCAGGAATAGGGAAATACAATACTCATGAAACAAAAGAAATATTAATATTTACAAATTAACGCAAAGCACATATAAATAGAGAGTAAAATGAATAAATAAATGTATAAATAAAATACATAAAAAGGAAAAGGTTGAAGCAAAAGTTAAAAAAATGTTTTTTTCTTGACAATAAAATAAGAATTTAATAGAAGAAGAAAATAATAACAAGGAAAAAAAGGAAAAAAGGCAAAAGACGCGAGAGACGGGCTTTGCGGACGGATCGACGGTCATTCCTCATGTGACCGACGGTCAATAGGCTTAACACGTCGTCGCTCGAACGACGGACGGGTTTATTGCCCGTCGCTCGAGCGACAGACGGGTGTACTACTGCCCGTCGGTCACCTCTGGTTTTTAAATAAAAGTAAAAAAACTTCTTTTTCCTTTCTCTTTTTAAATAAGCAACTTTCAAAACAAAAATAAAGGCAAATAAGAACTAAGTCAAAGGTAAATAAATAAAATAAGTGCAGAAATGAATGTGATGGATTAATAAAGCAAGCGTCTAGAATATTTACCCTCAGATTGTACCTTTTTGGAGTGAAACTTTGGCTGATTCAAACCTTGCGCGTCTCACGAGAAGAAAGCAAAAACCAAGAAAGGAAAACGACTATATTTTCCTTGATTTTTACTGAATTTTTGAAATATTTGAATCCACAAAATGGATGAAAACTAATAGATTTAGCTTCCTCCAAGTAAAATAGATTCACTTAAAAGTGAAACAAAAACCAGGAAAAAAGTAGGAAAATATGGGATTTTAATCAAAATAGAGATAAAGAAACTTGAGAAGAGGAAGATTTGCCCTTTTAGCCTGACTTTTGTGATTTTTCCAAGAAAATTCCCCATCCTTTCAAAATGAAAAGATTTACTATTTATAGGCATGACCGACGAGCAGGCCTAATCTCACAAACGGGCGTCCCTTGAGTCACCGACGGGACACGTGTCCATCTCTGTTGACCGACGGGACACATGTTCCCGAGTTAAAGCGGTGGTCGCCTTAACGACCGACGGGTCTGTGAGCTACTGACGGGTTGTCCATCCTTGAGAGAGGCGGTTATCTCGACGACCGACAGGACGTTCAACTACCGACGGGTAGACCGTCCGTGGAGCAAAAATTCAAATTTCAAACTAAAACCCCCAATTTTCCTATAAAACCTTTTTTTACTTCTCGTAAGCCTAGAGGATCAAAATTTCTGAGTTACATCCACTCATTCGGGACCGCGTATCGATTTCTTCATTGAGTAATCTCCGATCTGGACCGCCCCGGGACACGATGCTTACAGTGGTATGTACTTATATAATGTTTGTGGTGGTTTTAGTATGTATGAGGAATGGTTATGGAAGCTAATGCTAGAAATAACATAGAATGACATTAATATGGAAGTTGAAAAATACTTTCATAAATGGTTAAACACATATGTAAGTTTTTTCATCAAATATAATACATGATAGATATAATATTTTCATTTCCATTTAAATGACATTAGACTATTTCATTATGTAGGCCTCTAAATACACAATTAAAAACAATTTCATCTTTGATCTTGCAAAAGGACCATTTCAAATTGTTAAATGATATTCGATTTATTTCGTAAATGGATACAAATTTCATACGCAATCTCATGGTAGTGGGGTTTGCATTCAGGGGGAAATGATGGATTAGTATGGTAAAATTATTGAGACTCTTGAAATTGAGTACCCTGCCTTACTAATAAAATGTTGTGTGACATTCAAGTGTGAATGGTTTAATTCAACACTTAATGTCGGAACAAAAGTGCATAACAAATACAATATAATTGAAATCAACCAGCGAAAAGGATTTAGGAACTTTGAACCTTTTGTGTTAGCAATGCAAGCAATCCAAGTGTATTATGTCTTTTTTCCTAGACTGACACGAGATAATTTAGATTGGTTGGCAGTTTCAAGTAAAACCCAAAGGCATTTTTGAAATGAAAGCAACAAGACAAAATAAATGAATTCAAAATGAAGCATTCCAAGAAGAAGAAATGGAGGTTCATGAAATAAATGAAGGGCTATCATATGACAATAATGAACCTTTAAATAATCTAGATAATGAATATGTTGACATAGCATCTGAAGAGGATGAGGAATCTAAAAAACTCGATAGATCTGAAGATAAGAATGATTTTGATTCTAATTATTCAAAAAATGAAGAGGATTATGATTATGATTTACAACTGAGTGATGATAGTGACTAATTCCTTATACTAATTTTGTACCAAGTGAGAAAAGTTATTATTGTGTCAACAATATATTGTTTTAAATATAATTTTTAATATAATTGAATTTTTTTATTAGTTTTTAATCAATTTCATACGTTTCAAGTAAAAAGATGTAGAATAAAGGGAAGACTTCAGTTATAATGCCTCTAATGATGGTTAGACAATAATCGGGCTCCCCTCATCCAAGTCCAGATGAGGGATCACAATCTCCTATAGCTACCCCTCTTTCTACATCATTTACCATCCCAACTACAATCGCTGCTACTAAATCAACACAAGATCCTACAACGGACAATGCACCTATACCATCACATATATTAGAGAATGAATCAGTTGAAGGTCCTACTCTTAGAGCAATTGGACTTGATGGAAGGATGTACATTGCCACTAAAGATTCTCAATGAGTGATTAATTTATAATTTTACATTAATTTTATAGCGTTTAATAGAAAAGATTCAAAAATTGCATGTCTGTTAGATTGACTCCATCTAGAAAGTGCTCTCGCTCGATGACTGGGACATTCAAGGAGAAGATAGATAATGAAGGTTATTTATAGAAAAAGGTTTCGCAAGAAAAAGAAAATTTATTTTCAAGAGTTTCAGGTAAACAAAATAAATTATTTAACTTTAATTATTTTATCTAACTACATATAGTAATTACATTCTGATCGTAGTTTATAAACTTAGAGTATGTTTATTTTTTTTATTTTTTTCTCAAAAAGATTTTTTAGGATTCACAATTTGATCACCTTATGTATGGTGCATGGGAGAGACAAGCCCATACACGTTATAAAGACTTTGTGAGCCAAATATGCAAGAAGGGTGTACGGCCTGATTTTATAACCTAAGAAATACTGGTACACTTGCAACAGTACTTGACATCAGCCGAGGCCATCTCCATTGTCGAGCTGAATTCAACTAATAGGCGGAGAGGACTGAAGGGAGTTAGTATATGTTTACATACTGGAGGAACCTTGACCCACCGAGAGCATACAGACAAACTTGTAAGTATTTAAATATTTTACTGTTACGATTAAGAGTTTTCTTTTATTGCAATAAATGCTACATCTGATAAGTTTTCAAAATGATTGATTGAATAAAGAAGGATGGGAAAAATATTGTGTAAGGAGTTTGGATTGGAGTTGGATGGTAGGATAATAAACCATATAGAAGTGTTTTTATGAATTTTACACAGGAGGGTTTGGTACATATTTGGGGGAAGCTATGCTGGAATTTTAGTAGATTCTAATTTGTTTGTAGGAAAAAAATTTAGGCAGGAAGCCCACACCACATGAGGTGTTTGTGCACACCAACACAAGAAAGCATGACGGTGTGACATTCATCAACACCCGAGCTAAACAAGTCCATGTATATTAAACTTTTAATTTACTAATATTTTTATATATTCTATTAATATAAAGAATTTGTTTTATAATAGGAGTCAGAACAGGAGAGTCTTCAACGTTAGACAGCGGATTCTGAGAATATTGATCAAACTTAGGTATTTTATGAAGAAGTTGGTGATAGGAACAGCCGTGGACAGATTTTTGGCTTGGTGTGACGCGCGCCGGGCCCCGCTTGCCGCCCGTACGACCGCCCGCTCTAGGGCGATCGGGGAATTTGAGGGTCCGTTGACAGCTTGCAAGAAATTACAAGTGCGTCTATGTTGGGCAACAAGGAGGTTTCATGGAGTCTCCACCCAATAGAACATTGGGAAAGTTTCTCTCGCCTCGGAGAGCCTAAGACTGCGCTTAGTATCCATTTTGGGCCAACCAAAGGGGTCTTGGAGAGTAAACCTCTCGCCCTAAGGAGCCTAGGATTAACGTCAAAGTCTCGTGACACAAGAGGGGTCTTGGAGATCATAGTTCCAATGAGTGATCGGATAGACCTCTCGCCTCTTTGAGCCCAAAGACCAGAGCTGGGTTCGGGACTTCTCATCTATTTCTACCTTGATTATTTTATGATCAAATTTTAATTTTCATTAATTCGCTCTCTCTCCACACGATGCAATTGAATCAAAGCGCATTTATTCATATTCGGAAAGCGGTAAATGAACAAGTAAATAATGTAAGCAATAAATTACAATAACACAAGGAGCGGAATACAACTCCCTTTTATAAATGTGCGATACATACACAAATGGGGGATTGCTTATTTTGAGGACTTTGGTCCTCGCATGCTTCATTATTAAAATGGATATTTCTATTGTGAGGATTTTATTGGATAAAAATAGGACATTGGGTCCTTGATTTTATGAAGAATTCAGTTTATTAAATATAAAACGTTTAGCCGATTTTTACGTTAGCGAGAAATACAACAATTTTGTCATATACAGGAGAAACAATAAATAAATACATGAAATATGAAAGAGAGGAAGATAGGGAACTAAACCAGGCGAACTTTCCAAATGCGGGAGAACTCCCTCAAGCTCCAACCAGTCCAAGAAACAGAAGCATATTTTCACAAAACAAGCCAAAAGGATGTTAAAATACAGAGGAAAAGTTATAAATAAACATAAAAACTTGAGTGAACAAAAAAGGGAAAAGAAAAAGATTTGAAAATATGGGATAGAACCCACCGACAGGCTATGCTGAATGACCGGCGGGCATCGGTCAAGGTGACCAATACAACCCATCGCTCACTCGAAGGGAGCCGTCTGTGGGGGTGACCGACGGTCTATGCTTAAAGGCGACCAATGGGCGTCGGTCAAAGCAGATGACCCGTCGGTCACCACTGTCCCAGAAAACAGAAACTTTTCAAAAGGCAACAGAAAATAAATTTTACACAGATTTAAGGAGAATAGAAGCAAGAAATGAAAAACAAAGACAAGAGCAAAGATAATATCGAAAATGAAGGTAAAAAAAAGACAGAAAAAGGTCCGGAATATTTACCCTCAGAACAACCTTTTGGTTGGATTTCTTGTTGTTGTCTGGCTTCCCGCACGCTCCACAAGAAAGTCCGAATAAGAGATCAAATGTTGAAGATAGAGTGTGTCCTCAACAGTTCGACAGAAATTGAGTTTTGGAAATCAAAAACCCGTGAAAAAATCAACTGGATCCTCTTTCCTTTGAAGATTTGATTCTTGAATTAATTAGATCTTTTTAGAAATGTGTTTGTTGGAAGAGAGAGAAAACACGCGTGAATTTTGGCAGAGTTTCCCCTATTTTTTCAAATTTTCCAACCCCCTTTTATGAGAAAATTCAAAGCTTTTACAGGCCAGGCATGACCGAAAGGCGTCTGTGGTGGCGATGGGCATCGAAAGAATCTTACTGACACAAGGATTCAACCGATGGCCCTGCAATTTTGACCGACGGGCATCGGAAGAATCCTTCTGGCACAAGGATTTATTCGACGGCCCTGCCACTTGACAGATGGGCGTCGGAAGAATCCTTCTGACACAAGGATTCATCCGACGGTCCTGCCACCTGACCGACGGGCTGGCCTCTGACAGACGGGCTGGCCGTCTGTCGAGGAAAACATACTTTTTTGGACTTTAAAAACTCCCCCATTTTCTCCCCTTCTGCCTACGGAAGGTAAAAAGACTTGTTTCTCGTGGAGCATGGGACTAAAGCCTCCGAATCCAAACCGTTTGTACAGGCTCGGATACCGATTTCATCATAGGGTAATCTCTGATCCGGACCGCTCCGGGACACGGTGCTTACAGTTGCCCCCAATTTTGCAGAAACTAGTGCACAAGCGCATAGATGAGCCAAAACTCAGAAAAGGACAGAAAGAAAGAAAGCGTACCTGTGGCGGTTCTTACCTTCCGTGCCTTTTGCCGGGTAGACCTCGTCTCAGTCTATTCGGTGGGTTAAAATATCCCTATCGGTCTCATCTCGACCTGTAGGTGTTGGTGAGATGTAGCATTCTCTAACCACGACCTCGATATGAAGAGCAGTGTTTCTTTAACCACAACTTCGATTGTTTCTGCTGGCCTCGTTTTAGCTCGTGCAGTGTTTAGGAGATGTAGCACTCTCTGACTACAAACCCGATGTGAAGAGCAGTGTTTCTTTAACCGCAGCTTCTGCTTCTGCTGGCCTCGTCTTGGCTCGCGCAGTGTTGAGGGGATGTAGCACTTTCTGACTACAAACTCGATGTGAAGAGCAGTGTTTCTCTAACCGCAGCTTCGATTGGTGAGAAGCGGTACTCTCTGACCACAGTCTCGAGGTGAAGAGTAGTATTCTCTAACTACAACTTCGATTGTTGAGAAGTGGTACTCTCTGACCACAGTCTCGAGGTGAAGAGTAGTATTCTCTAACTACAACTTCGATTTGTGAAGTTCCCTTGCTACCCCCATCCGATCTGCAAGGTGCGTAGCACTCTCTGGCTGCCGCGTGAACTGTGAGATGCAGCACTCTCTGGCTACAATCCCGGTTGTGAGATGTAGTACTCTCTGACTACAATCCCGGCTTGTGAGGTGCAGTGCTCTCTGACTACAACCTCGATTTATGAGATGCAGTGTTCTCTAACTGCAGTCCTGGTTTGTGATCTGCTCTATCGCTGATGTTTATCTTGAACTTTCTTTTTTTCTGCAAAAAAGGAAAACGCAAATTTGTAGGGTAAATTATAAAAGAGATACGTACCTGTGGCAGTACCTGCCTATTGGGGTCATTGTCAGTTTACACTCACTAGGAGACTTTGATGCTCACTGGGAGGCTTTGATGCTCACTGGGAGCCTTCGATGCTCACTGAGAGACTTTGATGCTCATTGAGAGACTTTGATGCTCACTGATTGTCCCCCGGCACAGCGTGGACAGGCTTGCTTTTCTGGGTGGTGTCTAACGACGTTGAGCTGAACCAATTATCTGGATCACCTTTAAGTATGGTGTCTATTCGGACCTTTCTCCTGAGTCACGTACATGGCAATATATATAAAATATTGTGTGTGTGTATGGGAGCATGTGCGCGAAATGTATACATACATTCAAATTCAGATTTTGTACACTTCGTGTGATGTGTGTGAGTGTACATCTTATGATAGAAAAACATACCTGTTTGCCCCCCGGTATGGCATGCATGAATAGGCTTGCTTTCCTGCTTAAAAGACTTTCAGATTTCGCCTCCTCAGAGGACTTTGAGATCTTTGCTTCCTCAGAGGACTTAGAAAATTTTTTGCCCACTCAGAGGACTTAAAGGATGTGCCTCCTCAGAGGGCTTGAGAAACGCCGACATGTGAAGTCCCGAGGTGGAGATTGACGTACATCATCTAGTGGACACGGGACACTTCGTATGCATGGAATGCATGTGAGAAGCCATGTATGCATGGAATGCATGTGAAAGGCTATGCTTTTATGAAATAACATGCAAAGGACTATGATCCTGAAGTGCTTATGTTGACGTATGCATCTGTCAGGTGGATTTTTACCGATGGGCAGGCCGTCTCTTGTGAGCGACGGGTAGGCCGTCGGTGGCGCTTCTCTATAATTCCTCCAAAAATTTTGCTTTTTTGTGTCTCTTCATTTTCCCAACATCTTGAGCCCCTTATTCTTCTCAAAATGTCTTCCCCTCTTCTCCAAAGAATGCACCGCATCCTAGATGACAAGCACACTTGGGAAAAAAGGCACCCTTTCTTCTCTGTCTGGGCTAAAATATCTATGTCGGGTCAAAGTTGACCAGAACCTTCTTCTGGCGGCGACTCACTTCCGGAACCCCCAGTTTCACGTCCTTCGGTTCACTTATCAGGAGTTGTGCCCCCTATCTGAGGAGTTAGCTGCCATTCTTGGAGCCTGGTATCCCCCTAACGTTCTGCCCTGCGTCCCCCGTTGCGGACTACTGCAGACTCGGGATATATCTATGGCTCTCGGCATACCCCCTTCTGAGGCCGTTCGGCTGGTTTCTCCGGTCTCTTCCTTTACTTTGGAGCCGCTGATCGAGGCTCTAGATCGGTTTACTGATGTCCCCACTTACCAGGTAAGCATCATATTTCTGTTTTGCATGATGAACTTTCTCACTGTGGTTCCAGGGGGTTTGACAAGCGACCCTCGCCTGTTCGAGATTCTGAGCGACTTCCATCGGGGATCATCACCCTTCCCACTCATTTTAGCTGAAACCATTATGGGTTTGGACTCTGTAAGCTCTGGATCCACCACTACTTTCACCGGTAGCCCCTTATTGCTCTAGGTACATCATTATTTTAGAGGTAGTGCATCCCTTGTGGATTTTCACACTAGCTTTTCTTAGCGGGAGGTGTGTCCTTTCGGATTTTCACACAACCCTTTGCCTTACTTTTGCCTGAAGTAAACCATACTTACTCCAGCGGCTTTTTTCTTCTTCTTTTTTTTTTTTAGATCTGGCTGCAAGAGAAACTGAGGATGCTGTCTGAGCCACCTCCTCGGGTCATTCCACAGTACTCGCCGAGCCATTTTCTTCCTCGTCGACGGCTGTATGAGTGTGCCACTGCTAATGAAAGCATTACCAGATTTGGTGAACTGTCAGATGATGATATCAGTTTCACGTCTGCCTGGCTCCCACTGTCTCATGTGGTCACTGATGGGCTATCGGGATGTGTTCCCCTCTATGGTCTCTGTCAAGCCACTTTCTGCATCGTCTCTCGATGTGCACGTCAGCTTGGGATGACCCAGGATGCGGTGAGGGTTCCCTTATCTTTTTGGGGAGGAGCTCTTTCGACTGCCTTTGCCTCTAGGTATCATGAGCTATAGAGCGAACTACCTGTGAAGACTGTTATTCCGAGGTTTGGCGATCATTCCGTGGCTTCGACCAGCGAGTACAAGAAATGGGTCCTTAGTCCAGCATCTGATAATAGGACACGAGGGCTCAAGCATCTGGTTGGCGAGAGCAGCGGCAGGACTTAGCTTAGCTTATATATGTATTTCTTTTGGTGTTACATTTCTTTTTAACGCAGAACTAGAAAATGATGAAAATGAAAAGGATAATATTTGTTCTATTTCACGAAATTGTGTACATTTCCATGTAATTTCAGTATACATGATCAGTTTTGACATTAACTCGACCGTGTACGCCCTGTTAATACATGAAACCAAATTTTAACAGCATCAACTCCTGTTACCAATCGGCCCTCTCGGGTTTTCACGATTGGTCATTTTCTCTCGTGCCTCTTATTTTTGCATAGGATGCCTTTTTTCGGTTTTCACCCTGTCGAGGAGCCCAATTTTAGCACGGCCGCCTTTTTTCAGTTTTCAACCTGCAGGGCATTTTATTCTCTTCTTTTTATTTTGGTCTTTAGCCATGGAACCTTTTGAGTCTGTCGACATTGATCGACTCTTTGAATTCATTTCCGTCGCTATCCGACAAGATTGCAGCTCCTTTGGACAATAGATTTGTAAGGATATACGGCCCCTCCCAGGTTGGTCTGAATTTTCCTCTGATACCCAGTATACCTGGTCTCATATGCATGCACACTAAGTCCCCTTCCTTCAGCGGATGCTTTCTCACCTTCTTCCCGAAAGTCCTGGCCAACCTCTTCTGGTAGATCTGATTGTGATAATAAGCCTTCAGCCTACTCTCATCCAGTAAGTTTAAGTGCTGTAGCCTCTGTCGTGCCCATTCAGCCTCCGAAATTTGGGCTTCCATAATTACTCTCAACGATCGAAGCTCTATCTCAACTGGCAATACTGCCTCCGTCCCGTATACCAGAGAATATGGCATGGCGCCCGTAGATATCCTTACTATTGTCCTGTATCCCCACAGTGCGAAGGGTAGCTTCTCCGCCCAGTCTTTGTAAGTTTGGACCATCTTGGATAGGATCCTCTTCAAATTTTTATTGGCGGCCTCTACTGCCCCGTTAGCTTGTGGTCATTAGGGAGAGGATCTATGGTGCTTGACACCATACTTCTCAAGGAGCTTCCTGGTTTCCCCCATGAACTGCACCCCATTGTCAGACACTATGTGAGGAGGGAGGCCATATCTGCAGATTAGATTTCTCTCTATGAATTTGGACATATCCCTTGCATCAATCTTTTTGAAGGATTCTGCCTCTACCCATTTGGTAAAATAGTCAATTGCGACTATGATGTATCTGTGTCCGTTAGATGCTGTAGGGCAAATCTCTCCAATGATATCTATCCTCCAAGCAGCGAAAGGCCAAGGCGATGTCAGGTTGTGTAGCTCTGATACTGGCAGGTGTCTCAAATCTGCGTACTGTTGGCATAACTGGCATTGGTTGACATACTTTGAGCAGTCTTTGTCCATCGTAAGCCAATAGAAGCCTTGCCTCATGATCTTCTTTGCCAGAGTTAAACAATTCATGTGAACCCCACAGACACCTGCATGGGTCTCCTCTATTACCTTGCGGGCTTCTTTTTCATTTAAGCACCTGAGCTGAATCCCGTCTGCCTGTCTTTTGTACAACACTCCTTCCAAGGATATGAATTGAGTAGATAGCTTCCGGATCATTCTCTGGTCTTTCTCGGTAGCTTCCTCTGGAAACCTAGCATTTTCCAAATAATTCATAATGTCAAAGTACCATGGTTTCCCATCCGCCACTTCTACTTCCATTACTGGCTTGATCTCAAAGCTAGGCTTCTCAGAACTCGAAATCAGCACTGGTTTCATAGCTACCCCTTCAGGATTATCCCACATCGACACTAGGATTGCCAATGCATCAGCTAGACGGTTCTCATCTCTTGGCACGAAGTGGAAGGTGCAGGTTTCAAACTGCCCACATATCTCCTTCAAATATTCAATATAGGGTACCAACCGCTCTTCTTTTACAGCCCACTCACCTCGGATCTGGTTAATCACCAAGGATGAGTCACCAAAGACTTCTATGTTCTTTGACCCCAAAGCAGCTAAAGCTTCTAACCCGAAAGTGCATGCTTCATATTCGGCTTCATTGTTGGTTGCTTTGTACCTCAGCTTCTTGGCTAGAGGGAGTTTCTCATTATCTAGGGTTGTCAAAATAATTCCAACTCCTGCCCCCTTGTTATTCACTGCCCCGTCAAAGTGTAACTGCCATCTTTGGATAGAAATCGCGACTATGCTCTCATCAGGAAAGGTGAACTCGGGAGTGTCCCCTTGAATAGGATGCTCGACAAGAAATTCAGCTACGGCTCACCCCTTAATAGTTTTGCGAGTGATGTATTCCACATTAAACTCCTGTAGCAAAAGCAGCCACCTCCCCATCTTGCCAAGCAAAGACGGCGCTTCTTGCAAATATCTCAACGGATTTTGCTTGGCCACTGCCTGAACTTTGTACGAATGGAAATAATGCCTCAGCTTCTTTGATGCCCAAATCACTGCGAGGCAGATCTTCTCTACCTCAGCATATTTTATCTCATAAGCCAGGAACTTCTTGCTGAGGTAATAAACTGCGAATTCTACTCCAAATTCATCCTCTTTAGCCATTATGGCACCCACAGAACTGCCTTCCACTGCCTGATACAAGATAACCGGTTTGACTGGTTGCGGCGGTCTGGCAGATTCAACAGATATTCCCTGATGCTGTCAAAGGCTTTATGGCAATCTTTGTTCCAGACCACAGGCTGATTCTTTCTGAGAAGCTTAAAAATGGGCTCGCATATCAAAGTGAGCTTGGCAATGAATCGGCTGACGTACTGCAGCTTGCCCAAGAAGCTCCTGACATCCTTCTCCTTTTGCGGCACGGGCATCTCTCTGATGGCCTTTACCTTGTTCGGGTCAATTTCTATTCCCCTCTGGCTAACAACATGTCCCAACAGCTTCCCTGAAGTTACTCTGAAGATACACTTCTTGGGGTTAAGTCACAGACTGTACTTATCAATCCTGGTGAAGAACTTCTTTAGAGCTCCAAAATGACCTTCTCGGATGGCTGACTTGACCATCATGTCATCAATATACACCTCCACCTCCTTGTGGATCAGGTCACTTAGAATCTTGGTCGCCATCCTCTGGTACGTGGCCCCTGCATTTTTCACGCCAAAAGGCATAACTCGGTAGGCATAGGTCCCCCACTCTGTGATGAAAGCGGTCTTAACCCGGTCAGCTATCTTGTTTAGGATCTGGTTGTAGCTCACATAACCATCTCCAAAGCTGTACATCGCGCAGTTGGCAGCACTGTCTATCAACACATCAATGTGGGGTAGTGGAAAATTATCTTTAGGGCAGGCCTTGTTCAGATCTCGATAATCCACACATACCCTGACCTTCCCATTTTTCTTCGCTACAGGGACTACGTTTGCCAACCATGTAGGATACTGCACTTCAACAAGGAACTTGGCCTCAATCTGCTGCTGAATCTCCTCCTTGACCTTGTCTGCCCATTTTGGCCTGAGCCTTCTCAACTTCTGTTTTACAGGCTTATGATCTGGATAAGTCGGGATAGTATGTTCCGCTACGTTCCGATCGATCCCTGGCATGTCTTCATAGGTCCAAGTAAAGACTTTTTCATATTTTCTTATTATTCTCTCAAATTTTTCTCTCTCATCAGGAGTTATATTTGATGCTATTAGAATTTCCTTCAGATTTTCCCAAGTTCCAAGATTAAAAGGCGTTGTATCGGTGGAATCAATATAAAAAATTGATGGAAT
Organism: Excoecaria cochinchinensis; assembly: GCA_947683425.1. NCBI lineage: Eukaryota > Viridiplantae > Streptophyta > Magnoliopsida > Malpighiales > Euphorbiaceae > Excoecaria > Excoecaria cochinchinensis. The sequence goes on from CANTUQ010000011.1 coordinate 5,518,808, forward strand.
ATGATCATGTTCATGCATAATGAAATTATTGGAAACATCGCACAAGTAAGAGAAATCATTTGCCTTATTAATAATATTATAATTGTCATTTACATCATAAAAAAGTTCTGGAATAAAAAGACAATCTAAGCTAGAGTCTTCTTCTGCCTCCCTAGAGGTTGATGCTGCTGCAGCTTGCTCATCAGCTTCTTGATTCAGCAGAGGCCCTTCAGGCATGTCTGAGGAAATCTTTAAATCCCTAATCTTCAATTCTGGCTCTACCATTTTTTCTTTCCCCTTCAGCCTGGCAGCTAACATCTTCTCGGTGACAACCTCTTCGGGCTCACCTCTGTCCCAAGCAATGCACTGAGTCATGACCTCTTCATCCCAGAAGCTCTCAGTGGTCTTGATAACCCCGACATCCCAGTCAAATACATCGCTGAAGATCTCAAATCCGAGGACAATCCTCCCATTCACCCACTGCGGCTCATTTTCACCTGTATAAACACATGCTGAGGATGCTGGTATGAAACTTTCCGAGATATGAGGGATCTTATCTACCGTCTTCTTCGTGCCAAAATTGCCACTGTACCCTAGACCCTTCTGGCTCTTCTGACCTTGAGTGGTGATCGCAGTCTGCAGCCCCTGAGAGTTTCTACCCAAACTAGCCCCAGGGAGATAGTGCATCTTCTTCATCATGTTAACCACTGCTGGGTTATCCACTGGTCCGTGCTCTCCTCCTATCATTGACACGTGGAAGCCACTAAATGGCTTATTAGCAATTTTAACAGCCGACACCTGATTCTCCCTGGCTGCCTTAATAGTTACCACCTCCCCTGCATGTGGGAACTTTATCATTTGATGCAGCGTGGATGGTACTCCTCTTAGTCTGTGAAACCAAGGCCTCCCGAGCAGGGCTGAGAAATTAGCTGGAATGGGCAGAACCACAAACTCTACTTCTACCTCAATGGGTCCCGTTTTGACCGGGGTCTTGAATGTTCCCGAGGCTTGTCTTCTTGAATTATCATAGGCTATAATCGTCAAATCTGATTCACTGAGCATATCCTCACTCAATCCAAAAGCCTGAAGAGCTATCAGAGGGCAAACATTGATAGAAGATCCATCATCTACCATAACGCAAGCGGTGTACTTGTCGTTAATTTATACTTTGATATATAGGGGTCGGTTATGATCGCGACCTTCGACTGGCAGGTCGACATCGGAAAAAACCAATCTCTCCCCCGATCCTCCTTTAACTAGACCCAAAAGCTCTGATGGGGAAATTGTGGTGGCAACAGTGGACTTAGTCAAGGCCTCTACCACTTTCTGCCTGTGAGAAGGGGACCGTCTTAAGAGATCCCAGATGGATATCTGAGCCGCGGTCTTCTTCAACTGCTTAACAATCTGGTTCTCCTCCGGCTCCTTTTTTGTCGATGGCTGCGCTGGTTCTGGTACCCTTGTAATCTCAGGGACCACTCTTCCACTTCTTGTCACAGCCCCTACCTCTTCTTCATCCTCATCAGATCTCCACAAATCAGAGTTCGTCTCTCCTTCCTCTTCGGCCTCTTCACCGCTCTCACTGCTCGACCAACAATCAATGGTCGCTACAATTGCTCTTCCTTCTCTATCCTCAGAACAAACAACAGCAATACCCTTGCTCCCATATAAGTCCTGCAGTACGTACCACTCTGGCAAGCTGGATCCGATCATAAAAACTGGTGGCGGCACGGCATTGTAACCAGGCTTCTTCTTGGATTCCCTCTTCTCAGGGTCGAAAATTTGTTTGTCATCAATCAGATCTTGAATAGAGTGTATTAGCGCCTTACACTTGTCTGTTAGATGGCCTGTGTGCTGATGAAATGCACAGTATTCATGGTCCTTATGACCTGGCTTCCCTTGCGTCATAACAGGCCTAGGAGCCAAAGGTTGCAACTTTCCTTCTTTCATCAACCTTCTTAAGACCCAAGACAGTGGTCTTCCTAAGTTCAAAAACTTCCTCGGGGTAGTTGCGTCAGTAGCAGACACCTCAACCGTTCTTCTGGTGCTACCATTGGGACCGGCTGGCCTATTTGTCCCTTGACTGGTATTAGCTCTCTTTGCAAAACTATCATTGCTAGCTTTCCAGGCCAAGAAATCTCCCTCCGCCTCAATGGCTATGTCTTTTAGAGACTCCCAATCCTTCAGCCTTTTCATCTTCAGACCATCCTTCAAATACGGGCTTGTATTCTTAATAAACAGGCGGATCTGGTCTTGGGTGTCTGGCTTTCTTCGCATTTCCATTACCCTGTTTCGCCAGCGGGTGAGATAGTCGTGAAAAGATTCCCCGGCCTTCTGCTGGAGCAATTCAAGGTCCTTAAGAGTCACCTCCATCCTGGTGTTGCAATCGTATTGCCTCAAGAACTCCTCTGTGAGTAGATCCCAATCTTCCTTAGTTCGACGATGGAGGCTATGATACCAGTCGATTGCAGGGCCAGTCAGACTCAAACAAAAGTACTCCACCTTCTGCCTCTTAGACAAAGTGGTCCCTTTCATGACCAGAGAGTACTGCTTCACATGGGCAATCGGGTCAGATGTACCGTCAAATTTTGGCACATCAAGCATCTTGAAATTGTAAGGAATCGGGTCTTCTCCCTCCAATTCCTTGTCCTTCGGGTTTATCCCCTGACCTCTACTCAGCACACAGGCCATGGCTTCAAACCTCTCATCCATCTTCTTCAGAATGAACTCGTCAGTTTGGGGTGCCTTCCCTCTCTCAGATACAACACTCATTTTGTCATCTTCGTCATCCCTGTCATCATCTATCCTCAGCGCTGGTCTTCTCCTCTGACCTCCCGAAGCTACCGACCTCAGCTCTATTGGTGGCGGCCGAATAGGCTCTTCTTGTCTCTCAGCTCTTTCCTCTTCTCGCTCATTTTATCTCATGGGAGGAGGAGGTAGTGGATTCTGCGGAGCATTCTGTTGTGCCAAAGCAGTTAGCATGTTCATCATTCTGCCCTCAAACTCTTCAAATCGTCGGCCCACTTCTTCTGCAATCATGGCCCTGGTGGCATCATTTCCCTTAGGTGAGTTTGCCATCTCAGATACGGTACAGCTGACTTTCGGCAAGATCTCTGGAAGGCCTTCTCTATCTAGCAGTTCAGATGCAGGAACTCGGATCAACCGTCCGGTAGGCGCTCTAGTCCACCTAGGCAGATCTATGATGGATGCAGGGACAAACGTTAGATATGATGCATGGAATGCAGATGCAATGCATGATCGTGATATGCAACACCCACAAAACACAAGCAAGCAGGTAGGTCCTTTCGCCCTTATTTCTCCCACACACGTGGTCGCGCGGTCTCTTTCCTAGGAGGGATTAGCCCAAGGGTCAGCGGGAGACCCAATGGACACACATGGTGCACGGTAAAAAACCGACAGCATGACACTCCTATGCTAATGTACAAGCGAATGGATAATGATCATCATGTATTTAGACATTCCAAAAATTTTGACATGGCCTTACCGGGGCATGAAAGCCTTTGGCTAGGTTACCAAGCGAGACATCTGAACTCACCCAATACATAAGGATCCATACAGCAAGCATGGAATCACGGTTCACATCACCTATAGAAAGTAGCTACGGCCATTACATGAGCTTTAGACAAGGGAGATGTTACTTTAGGGCTGCCCAAGCATGATCCCTACCGACAGGTGTAGCTCATCACGAGCATAACGACCGATCAGGTCATCATTTGATATACCATTAGGTATGAAGCTTGGGCTGGTGATTATCCTTGACACTTCCCCACATTGAGTGAACGTAGGGTTGTGCTTCAGGAATGCACCGAGGCTAAGAAGGGACCAATCTAGCATATTCTAAGGCTCTAATGGGATGTAAATGCAATTTTGAGAGAAAGCAAATTTATGAATTAAACTTTAATCATAAATGTTAAGCGAGGTATTTTCAAATCGAAGTCTCGAACCATAGTCCCCAGTGGAGTCGCCACTGTGACGCGCGTCGGGCCCCGCTTGCCGCCCGTACGACCGCCTGCTCTAGGGCAATCGGGGCATTTGAGGGTCCGTTGACAGCTTGCAATAAATTACAAGTGCGTCTATGTTGGGCAACAAGGAGGTTTCATGGAGTCGCCACCCAATAGAACATTGGGAAAGTTTCTCTCGCCTCGGAGAGCCTAAGACTGCGCTTAGTATCCATTTTGGGCCAACCAAAGGGGTCTTGGAGGGTAAACCTCTCGCCCTAAGGAGCCTAGGATTAACGTCAAAGTCTCGTGACACAAGAGGGGTCTTGGAGATCATAGTTTCAATGAGTGATCGGATAGACCTCTCGCCTCTTTGAGCCCAAAGACGAGAGCTGGGTTCGGGACTTCTCATCTATTTCTACCTTGATTATTTTATGATCAAATTTTAATTTTCATTAATTCGCTCTCTCTCTCCACACGATGCAATTAAATCAAAGCGCATTTATTCATATTTGAAAAGCGGTAAATGAACAAGTAAATAATGTAAGCGATAAATTACAATTATACAAGAAGCGAAATACAACTCCCTTTTATAAATGTGAGATACATACACAAATCGGGGCATTGCTTATTTTGAGGACTTTGGTCCTCGCATGCTTCATTATTAAAATAGATATTTCTATTGTGAGGATTTTATTGGATAAAAATAGGACATTAGGTCCTTGATTTTATGAAGAATTCAGTTTATTAAATATAAAACGTTTGGCCGATTTTTATGTTAGCGAGAAATACAATAATTTGTCATATACAGGAGAAATAATAAATAAATACATGAAATATGAAAGAGAGGAAGATAGGGAACTAAACCAGGCGAACTTTCCAAATGCGGGAGAACTCCCTCAAGCTCTAACCAGTCCAAGAAACAGAAGCATATTTTCACAAAACAAGCCAAAAGGATGTTAAAATACAGAGGAAAAGTTATAAATAAACATAAAAACTTGAGTGAACAAAAAAGGGAAAAGAAAAAGATTTGAAAATGTGGGACAGAACCCACCGACGGGCTATGCTGAATGACCGGCGGGCGTCGGTCAAGGTGACCAATACAACCCATCGCTCACTCGAAGGGAGCCGTCTGTGGGGGTGACCGACGGTCTATGCTTAAAGGTGACCGACGGGCATCGGTCAAAACAGATGACCCGTCGGTCACCATTATCCCAGAAAACAGAAACTTTTCAAAAGGCAACAGAAAATAAATTTTACACAGATTCAAGGAGAATAGAAGCAAGAAATGAAAAACAAAGACAAGAGCAAAGATAATATCGAAAATGAAGGTAAAAAAAAGATAGAAAAAGGTCCGAAATATTTACCCTCAGAACAACCTTTTGGTTGGATTTCTTGTTGTTGTCTGGCTTTTCGCACGCTCCACGAGAAAGTCCGAATAAGAGATCAAATGTTGAAGATAGAGTATGTCCTCAACAGTTCGATGGAAATTGAGTTTTGGAAATCAAAAACCCGTGAAAAAATCAACTAGATCCCCTTTCCTTTGAAGATTTGATTCTTGAATTAATTAGATCTTTTTAGAAATGTGTTTGTTGGAAGAGAGAGAAAATGCGCGTGAATTTTGGCAGAGTTTCCCCTATTTGTTCAAATTTTCCAACCCCCTTTTATGAGAAAATTCAAAGCTTTTATAGGCCAGGCATGACCGACGGGCGTCTGTGGTGGCGACAGGCGTTGGAAGAATCCTACTGACACAAGGATTCAACCGACGGCCCTGCAATTTTGATCGATGGGCATCGGAAGAATCCTTCTGGGAAAAGGATTCATTCGACGGCCCTGACACTTGACAGACGGGCGTCGGAAGAATCCTTCTGACACAAGGATTCATCCGACGGTCCTGCCACCTGACCGATGGGCTGGCCATCCGTTGAGGAAAACATACTTTTTTGGACTTTAAAAACTCCCCCGTTTTCTCCCCTTCTGCCTACGGAAGGTAAAAAGACTCGTTTCTCGTGGAGCATGGGACTAAAGCCTCCGAATCCAAACCGTTTGTACAGGCTCGGATACCGATTTCATCATAGGGTAATCTCTGATCCGGACCGCTCCGGGACACGGTGCTTACACTTGGGTTTTTTTTTTTCGAACGCTTGCTATTTGCAATCCTCCTCATTCAGTAGGCATCCCGAATGTAGTGATTGTGGTGAGCTTCGGAATATAGTAAACTTGTTGATGAACCGAATGGCATAGATAGAGTAACTCCTTCAACAAAATTTGAATCCTTCACAACAGCAGTCTGATCATCCAAATTCGCCTAATGCTTAGAGTTTTTTCAAAATATTTACTATTTGTAATACATTTACTTTATAATACATTATCGTTATGTTTTTTTTTTTATTTGAGTAAATACATTTTCAATTATACTAATTTTGTTAATTATAATTTTTATAATTATATCACTTAAAAATTAAAATCAAAAAATAAATTTTAAAAAAATAAAAACTCACTTAATTTTAGCGATGGAAAGACCTTTTTTGTCGCTAAAGTTAACTAAGGTGTGACATGCGCTGAAACGCGCTATGTTTCCCGGAGACCACGCTTTTAGGGTCCTGTTAGCTTCATTCTATATGCTAATTCTGCAACTATACGGTGTATCAATTATAGTACAAAAAAGGTCGATCCCACGAGGAATGTGATAAATATTACACACTATTACTACTCATTTTTAATCTTGTTTACAATGATCATAAATTTTATGAATGAAAGTGGAAAAACTATGTCTAATACTATCTAACCTAATTATTGATTATCAGAGAAGACAAATGACTAATGATGATAAAGTAATAATAAATAGAACTTGAATTGGTTATTCTTGATTATTAGTGTATTCTTATCATGCAAGCCAAGTTGAATAATGTTCTAATTTACTCTCTCAACGTAAATTAGAGTGCCAAAAATATGCATTTATAATTCTAACTCATAATTTTCATTAATGAATTAGAGGGTTACACATGCAAATTTTAGGAATAATAAACAACTTATAACAACCATCTAACATTATGATCTCTCAAATAATGCTTCAATGATGAACTTCTATTAGATGTAAGTAAGAATTCATCTTTCAACTAAACTCTTCCTTATAATGATCATGCATCAAATTCTAATAGAAAATTCTAAAAGAAAGAATATCAAATTAATATGAATAATAAAATATAACATAAAAGATTCAAATTCATAAATTGCATCATTCAATAATTACAAAGAAGAAGTAAAAGATGAGAAATAAAGAAGGAGAACCCTCAACCCTTTTCACTTTGACAAAGGATATCTTCTTCCTTGCATTAGTTTTCTCTTCAAAACATGAATTATAATTTTCAGAAATTTAACTATAAAAACTTAAAACAAAATTACTTAGTTAAAAATTTAATATATTACTCTCTCCCTAAAATTACAGTTTAATTACATATTTATAGAGTTTCAAAAGTTGTGTTTCTTTCTCCAAAGAGTTGCAAATGTTGGTGGAGAATTATGTCTCTTCGGATGACTTTTCACAGAAAACTGCCCGAACGGATAGTTTTGTCGTGCTCGCCATCACTGTCGTGCTCGCGACAGAACATGGAGCTCCCCTTCTTTTCTCCTTTTCTCCCTTGCTTCTTACGGCTTCCCTCTGCATCTTCACGACTCGTGCACTGCCTTCATGAGTCGTGCGTTTGCTCACGTCTCCTGCTTTGCTCTTCCTTTCCTTCTTCTCTTTTTCTTTTTCTTCTTGGTGCTTCTCTCTGGCCCTTCATGACTCGTGTTCTCCTTTCACGAGTCGTGCTCCTCTGCTTTCCTTCATGCTATTTGCACACCTTAATGTCTTCACGAGTCATGCATCTCTTTCTGCCCTTTCACGAGTCACGCTGACATTCACAAGTCATATTTCACCTTCACGAGTCTTGCTTCATTTTCACGACTCATGTTTGCCCTCTTGGTCTGTTCACGTGTCTGCTCTTTTCTTCACCAGTTATGCTCTTTTCTTCACTTTTTCACCTAAATCACCCTATACACGTAAAAACAAGTAAACTAGACAAATAACATGAAAGATAAACAAATTTTCATCCTTTAACTTCTTAAATTTACACAAAATATACACTAAATAATGTATCAATTAGGCACCTATCAAATTCCCCCATATTAAAACCTTTCTTGTCCTCAAGTAAGAGAAAAGAATAAGAAAATTTAATCACAATAAACTTTACTATACAGTACTATTCATTAGACATATATGATAGAATTGAAAAGATCAAATATCTTAAAAACTCAAAAAATATTAGTAAATTAAATTTTAAAGCATGTATTGAAAATTTAATAAGTCACCAAACTTTACTAATTCCAACATCAAAATTATAGAGTCCCAAAACTAAACATGCTTTAAAAAGAGAATATTGATCATAAACTTTAAAATTCTAAAGATGCTAACCTTGTAGGACAATTCATAAGCTCACTTACCCTTAACCCAATCTCATGGCATTTTTAGACTGTTCTTTTCTTTTCTTTTGACTCTTCTTTTTGTTTTGAATCATGGGTATATTTTTTATTTTTATCCCATGAATAGCAAGAGAATGTAGTATGGGTGCGTTTTACGCTCCATCCTATACTTTTCAATTTTAGATATACATCTTGCTTTCTTTCCTTTTTTTTTTCTTTTTATGAACATTGTGGGTGCATTTTATGCTCCATCCCACTTATTTTTTCTTTTTAAGTCCTCATCCATTATTGAAAAGACATAAGGGTAAGTATTATGGCTATAGTTTCCATAGGCAACTAGAACCCTAAATTTTAAACTAAATGAGCAAATCCTAACTTTAAAACATGGTTAGTAAAAAGACTAAATAATCTATAATGTTAAAAGAAGTAAAAGAAAATAACTTAAAAAACTTAAAACACATACTAAAAATTTTGAAAGACTAATAAAATGAGCATAAAAGATAAATAACTTAACAATCTATATAATATATAAATTGAACAATACCTTATAATAAAACTTACTAAAAAGCCTAATTGAAAAATAAACACAAAAACACACATGCAACTAACATGTAAAACACACATACAAAAACTCATAAAATGCTAATAAGCACACAAACATATAAGCATACTCCCCCACACTTAGAACCAACATTGTTCTCAATGTGGAGAAATGAAATAAAATGATAAAGTAAAAGAAAGAAATAAAACAAAGGTAAGAAAAACTCCCTGATCATGGTGAAGGTGGAGGAGATAATACCACATAACTGGCTTGAGCAATGAATGTGTCCACCTTATGCTCAAGTCGACGATGACGTTTAGACAAGGAATTTAACTGCTCTTACATGGTGGACTGATTTTGCAAAATTTGTTCAAGCATAGCTGGTATATTGTGGCTAGATGACCCAATAGTAGGAGGTTCAACCACATCTTGCATAGCTGCATCCCCACTGCGCTCATTATCACTGACTTCCTCTTGTTGAGCAGAGGACCCTGCAAGATCCCTCCAACAAGACCTTGAGTGTGGTGGAATTTCCTGAAATTAATTATTGACAACCTCTCGACGTATAAATAAATGTTTAGTGAAATAAACACAAGGACAGTCTCTATGATAGGCACTAAGATCAATATCTAAATTTCTTACAATAATAGAAATGATGTGCCCATGTGTTAGAGGTGAATCATGTTTATTAGCCCAATTCAACAACTGATTACAAACCCAATAAGACCAACATACATCCTTACCCTTATGCGCACACCACATCAAAAATAATTTATGAGCAGAAACTCTATTAAACTCAGACCTATTAAAAACCAAAGAAGTAAAAATCTTATGCAAAATCCAGTATTTTAAATCTTTTATGAACATAAATTTAGCATCTCTAGATCTATAGGGTGTTTACAAACCAGTTAAAAATTACCAAAATTCACTAGGTTTGAAAGATTTAGGTGGATTAAATAAACCAGTTTGTGAAAACCCAAACATTCTATTCATCATAAAATAGGTCAAATTATGTGCCTTTCCATCTAATCTAAAATCTAACCAGTGTTCATTCTCCTCATTCTTTTGCAAAGTAGTGTAAAATTCAAACATTAAGTCAGGATAAATTTTTTCATGCATGTTAGCATACCTCAAGAAACCACAATTTGACAACATCTCATTAATAAAATCTGACATTCCTACTTGCTCAAGAAGAGAGACTAGAAAATACTTGTAATAACCCGGTGGCGGCTGACCGAGGGCTATCCCCGGAACATATCCCGTCGGGCCTTCCAAGTGCGTCGCTCACTAGCCACCGTGTTGCACTCGTGATCTTTACACTTCCCCTTGTGCATTTTTGCCTTTCGTGGGATTCGAACCAAGGACCTAGGGAATAAGTCCTTAATTCATGGAATCCCACTGGGATTCCATGAATTAAGGACTTATTCCCTAGGTCCTTGGTTCGAATCCCACGAAAGGCAAAAATGCACAAGGGGAAGTGTAAAGATCGTGAGTGCAACACGGTGGCTAGTGAGCGACATGCTGGGAAGGCCCGACGGGATATGTTCCGGGGATAGCCCTCGGTCGGCCGCCATCGGGTTGTTACAATACTTACATTGCAAAAAGGTTCTGTCATGAAGAGTAAGAAATCTAGTACCTTCATGCATAGAGAAGATAGGAAAACTAGCACCAAATGTGGGAGATATATCTCCCTCTTCAGCCTCCTGTTGTGCTTTTTCTATTCTTGAAGATAATGGGTTCTTTGTTCTTATCATTTTGTGTTAAAGAAAGTTATTGAAGAGAAACAGAATGCTACTACGAAGAAAAATAAAACTGAAGAGAACTCGTGAAAGAAAAAGAAAGAAAGAAGATGAAGAGACAAAGTATAGCTTCTCGACTCGTGAAATGTAACACGAAGAGGGAAAAGACTAAAGGAAAGAATAAAAAGAAGAGGGAAAACTGAAATGTTAAGTGAAACGAAGAGTTGCGATTTTTACTGATTTAGGGTTTTGAAAAATGACTCTCCTATTTTTGGTGTTTTTCCTTTCTTTTTTCCTTTTCTCAACTTAAACTAAATGAAATTAATCACACACTAAGAAGGGAAATAAACAAATTAGTAGAAATAGAAAAATAAAATAAAATAAAATATAAGAAATCACAAAAATTACTTACCGTAATTCACTGTCTGCTATCTTCACGCTGCACGAGTCGAATGCAGCTGCACAACTCGTGCAGTGGCCCTTACTGTAAGCACGACTTGTGAACTGCAAGCACGAGTCGGACGAAATGGAGAAATAGTACCTTCTGTCACGATCGCGATGCTTCCCGTGTTCGCGACAGAATGCATCTCATCGTGCCCTCGTGAAGCATCCCCCTCTGTCGCGATCGCGATGTCTGTCGCGCTCGCGACAACAGCATCCTGTTTGACATACATTTTTCTTTTCTTTTTTTTTCACAATAAATAACACTACATATAATTTTACTAATTTTACCTATAGAAAAAACACCAACTGTGTTAGTAAGATTAAAAATCAAAATATAAAAATTAATTAACATAAAATAACTTAACACAACATAAAGAATATATAGAAAGAAAATCTCAGTTACCAACAGAAATAAGAGACTATAAGAGACTAGGATTTAATATTCTCTCTAGGATTTTCTTCTGTATTACTTGGAAGACACCCTAAATTTCTAGATGGTAATGAACTTGCAAGTTGACCCAATTGAACCTCAAGATTATGAATAGATGAAGCATGATTTTTAGTAATTTGATCAATTTTTGCCTCAAGCTTATTTTGGTTCTCATCTTGAGAGCTAATCTTAAAATTAATCTCCTCAATAAATTTATCAAGTTTAACCTCAAATGCCCCAAACCTATCCTGTGGTTATTGGAATCCTATGCCTCTATTTTGATTATTACTACTATTTCCCCATGACAAATTAGGATGATTTCGCCAACCAAGATTATAGGTATTTGAATATGGATTTCCACATCCTTGGCCTTGAATAAAATTCACTTGTTCCGCCTTATTAACCAATCCTAAATTGCAATTTTCACTAATATGACCTTGTTGACCACACATAGTGCATCCATTTGGTGAACTTCCCCCCATTCCTAGGCTATTAACCTTATGCGTTAATGCCTTAACTTGGGCTTGCAGAGCTACTATAGAATCTATTGAATGTACCCCCATAGCATTAGAATTATTAGACTCCCTTACTCTTTCGGTGGGCCACATATAATTATTCACAGACATTTCTTCTAACAATTCAAAGGCAGCTTCTGTTGTTTTCCTCATAAGAGAGCCACCCGCTGCAGCATCTATGGTACCTCTAGTAGTGGGATTCACTCCATTGTAAAAAGTTTGCATTAACAATTCCCTTGGAAGGTTGTGGTGAGGACACATTCTCTGCAATTCCTTAAACCTCTCCCAAGCTTCATACAAAGATTCATTATCATGTTGAACAAAAGTTGTGATATCTTTTATAATTTTTGCATTTTTGGCTAGAGGAAAGTATTTAGATAAAAATGCTTGGGCCAATTGGTCCCAAGTGGTAATAGATCCTCTAATTAGGGAGTTTAACCAAGCTTTAGCCTTATCTTTCAAAGTGAAAGGGAAAAGCCTAAGTTTAATTGCATCCGCCGAAACTCCATTAATCTTAAAAGTACCATAAATTTCCAAGAAATTTGCCAAATGAGCATTGGGATCCTCATTTGCCAAACCATAAAATTGAATGCTATTTTGAATCATTTGCAAAAGAGATGGTTTTATTTCAAATTGGTTAGCATTTACCGTAGGCCTTACCATACCTTGTTGAGCACCACTCAATGCGGGTGTAGCAAAATCCATCAACCTTGGTGGATTCTCCTCTTCAACCATAATAGGTCTCTTATTCTTTTTTTTTTTTTTTTGGATTTTCAGTTACTTGACAAAAATCTCTCTATTTCAGGATTCAAAAGTTCAAGCTTTTCTTGAGAACTCCTTGTACTAGGCATGAACTATCAAATCCGTAAAAACAACACAAAATAAAACTAATTAAATATTATAATCCAAAATCATAAATCAAGATTCATAATGGCAATAAATAATCATTCATTCCCCGGCAATGGCGCCAAAAACTTGTTAGCTTAATTCTATATGCTAATTTTGCAAGTATACGGTGTACCAATTATAATACAAAAGATGTCGATCCCACGAGGAATGTGATAAATATTACACACTATTACTACTCAATTTTAATCTTTTTTACAATGATCATAAATTTTATGAATGAAAGTGGAAAAACTATGTCTAATATTATCTAACCTAATTATTGATTATTAGAGAAGACAAATGATTAATGATGATAAAGTAATAATAAATAGAACTCGAATTGATTATTCTTGATTATTAGTGTATTCTTGTCATGCAAGCTAAGTTGAATAATATTCTAATTTACTCTCTCGACATAAATTAGAGTGCCTAAAATATGCATTTATAATTCTAACTCACAATTTTCATTAATGAATTAGAGGGTTATACATGCAAATTTCAGGAATAATAAACAACCTATAACAACCATCTAACATTACGATCTCTCAAATAATACTTCAATGATGAACTTCTATTAGATGTAAGTAAGAATTTACCTTTCAACTAAACTCTTACTTATAATGATCATGCATCAAATTCTAATAGAAAAATTCTACAAGCAAGAATATCAAATTAATATGAATAATAAAATATAACATAAAATATTCAAATTCATAAATTGCATCATTCAATAATTACAAAGAAGAACTAAAAGATGAGAAATGAAGAAGGAGAACTCTCAACCCTTTTCCCTTTCACAAAGGATATCTTCTTCCTTGCATTAGTTTTCTCTTCAAAATATGAATTCTAACTTTCAGAAATTTAACTACAAAAACTTACAACAAAATTTCTTAGTTAAAAATTCAATATATTACTCTCTCCCTAAATTACAGTTTAATTACATATTTATAGAGTTTCAAAAGTTGTGTTTCTTTCTCCAAAGAGTTGCAAATGTTAGTGGAGAATTATGTCTCTTCATATGACTTTTCACAGAAAACTACCCCAACGGATAGTTCTATCGCGCTCGCGATCACTGTTGCGCTCGCGATCACTGTCGCGCTCGCGACAGAACACGGAGCTCCCCTTCTTTTCTCCTTTTCTCCCTTGCTTCTCACGGCTTCCCTTTGCATCTTCACGAGTCGTGCACTGCCTTCACGAGTCGTGTTCTCTTGCATGAGTCGTGCGTTTGCTCACATCTCGTGCTATGCTCTTCCTTTCCTTCTTCTCTTTTTCTTTTTCTTCTTGGTGCTTCTCTCTGGCCCTTCAGGACTCATGTTCTCCTTTCATGAGTCGTGCTCCTCTGCTTTCCTTCATGCTGTTTGCAGACCTTAACGTCTCGTGTTGGTCTTCACGAGTCATGCATCTCCTTCTGCCCTTTTACAAGTCATGCTGACATTCACGAGTCGTATTTCACCTTCACGAGTCTTGCTTCATTTTCACAACTCGTGTTTGCCCTCTTGGTCTGTTCACGTGTCTGCTGTTTGCTTCACCAGTTATGCTCTTTTCTTCACTTTTTAACCTAAATCACCCGATAGATGTAAAAATAAGTAAACTAGACAAATAACATGAAAGATAAACAGATTTTCATCCTTTAACTTCTTAAATTTACACAAAACATACACTAAATAATGTATCAATTAGGCACCTATCAGGTCCGAGAGGGTTCATGTCTAGATTTTAGACAATATGAGATATTATGGAATCCCTATCCAATAGACCCATGAAAATTTTAGGCACCTTTTGATGTATTTTAGAGTTAACATCCAATTTACAAGAAATTGAAAAAGTTCGTCTAATCTTGGAAGTCTAAACTAGAGAGTAGCTCGAAACTTCACTCTTATTAATATCTTGATTAATTATAAATGAGTTTTTAATAATTAATTTTTCATCTCTCATCTCACACTGTCATGCATTAAAATTTAAAGTGCACATCAAGCATTATAGGAAAGCAGTAAAGAAAAGTGATAAAATAAATAAAATATAAAATTAATTACAAAATGAAACTGGTAAAATAAATAAAATACAAAATAAATTACAAAATGAAACTGGGACAAAAAATATAATCCCTAAAATATAAAATTAAAATAAACAGACAAATAAAAAAAATAATATACATAAATCGGGATATTTATTTGGAATAGGAACATTGGATACTTCACGTTCACCCAAAAAATCGAAAAGTTATTTTTGGGTGTTATTGAGAAAATCGGGATGAGTAATCACATTTTGAGAAAATTAACGCTTCTTTTAAAAGTGAATTTTTATTGGTTAAAATTAGGACATTGGTCCCATTTTATTAGAAAAAAATATCAAATTTATTAATAAAAATATTTTTGTGATTTTTTTTTGATGTGCAAACAATAAATAAATTTATTACAAATTACAGGACAAATAAATAAAGAAAAAATGACAAAAAGCAATGAAAATAATAAATCAACCTAAAATAAATCTCCTGGATCTCTCCCTTCACTCATAACGGTGCTCAAATATAAAACAATAAGTATTGAAATAAAAAATAAACACAAATAAAATTAAATTTAGTAATTAAATAAAAAAAATCAATTAAACACATAAAATAATTAAAATAAATTAAAATAAATAAAAAATAAAATAAAATGCATCATGAATGACAAATAAATTAAATGACATAATGAGACAAATAAATTAAATGACAAATCAATTAACATAATAATAATAATAATAATAATAATAATATAAGATGAACAATCAAGTAAATAAATAGAAAAAAGAAAAAAAGCAAAGTAAAAAGAATGCTACATAATGTTGAATATATGACTAAAATCACATAAAACAAATAAATAAACAATGAATCTAAAGATTTACATGGTCATTAATTGACTATAAATAAAAAAAAATATAAAATCAAAATTAAACTCGGAATATTTACCCTCAAAATTAGATTTGATGAAAGAAAAATGGTCGATTTCATTGTCTACATTTGCGAAAATTGAGTTAAAATAATAAAAATTGGAGTTTTATTTCAAGAAGAAAAGCAAAAAAAAAACTTGCTTAAAAAATGGAAGAAAATTTCTAAAAACAAAGAATTACTTTTTGTCTCAAAAATGATTTTTAATTAAGAAAAATCAATTTGGAACCTTAAAAAATTTCTTTTGAGTAAGAAGAAAGCTAAAAAACATGCAACCAAAAAGTTCTCTTAAAAAAAAAAATAAGAAAATTTTCAACCTAAAAAATGTCTCCCTATTTTTCTCTTAAGTTTTCCTATTTATATCATTAGAAAAGGATAATTTAGTTAATTTCGGAAAAAAAAACCTTAATTAAATCAAAATATTCCTTATTTAAATTTAAAATATGGAAAAAAAACCTTAAAATCTCGAAAAAAAAGGGATAAAAAATCAATTAATGGCAAAAAAAACACGCCAAAAATGCGCCTGGGGGGCAAAATCAGCGAGGGGCGGCCTGGGCACCCTGTGCTGTGCGTACGCGAGGCACGGGATGCCTGCGCGCGTTGCACAAGGGGTACCTACCCAGTGCTCATTGCACTGGGGCGCTCGCCCCAGCGCCAGCACGCGAGGGGCTCCTACCCTCGCGCACCGACGACCTCAAGCCTTTGAATTTTTTTTTAAAAGTAATTTTGAAAGAACACCATCACTTCTAGCCTTATTTTTTTAATATATTTTTTATTTTTTATTTTTAAAAAGTAAATTTGACAAAGAAGCCATCAGTTCCAACCTCTTTGCCTATGAACAGGCGCTAATTTCATCATTGGGTAACCTTGATTTGGATTACCTCAGGACCTGGTGTCTACAGACGAAAAGACCTTTTCCATCTCTAATATTTAGCAAAGTTTAGACCCCAGATCCCGAAACAGCCTAGATCAAAATTACCCAATGAATATATTGGTACCTGTTTCATAGGTAAAGGAGTGAGGTTGTAGGTTTTCGTCCTTGAATTTCACAAATTTTAAATATATTGGTGACTAAGAATCCTTTTGAGTATCTTTTATTTTGAAAGAAGGCTTTTCATAAAAAAAAATTCTTTTGGTTAACGGACACCCGTCGTTTAATTTGATAAAGGGAAATCAATTCTCTTTTTGTGATTTACCTTTCTAAGATTATAAATTATTTAAAAGATAGAAGTGAATTCGAGAAAGGAAAATCAATTCTATTTTCTTGATTTATCTTCCTAAGATTTCAGATTATTTCAAAAGAACGATTTTGTAAAGAGAAAATTGTTTTCAATTCGTTCAACTGTCAACCAATCATTGTGGAATTCAAGGGAGATCTATACAACTTTTTCCTTTCAGAGATCAATATTCCGAGGGTAAACATTCTGGGTTAATCATTTTCGCATTAATTTCAATACCTTGGCATGAGACATATGAATTAGTTCCAAAATATAAATTAACTTATTTTGTCATTTTATTTGCCTCATTAGTAATTTATTTCATGAAATAATGGGTTAAAAATGTAAGAGTTTGGATTCTAATCGGTTTTCTCCTTTTTTTGAGATCTGGAGATGACCGATGGGATGAGGGCCCTGCCGACGGCCGTCGCACAAGCTAGCGAAGGGTCATCGCAGGATGCCTCTTCCTCTCGTCAGTCACCTCTGGGACGGCCGTTCCTCAGGTATTCGGCCGTCCCTAATCATTTTTTCTTTATTTTCAATTGATTTAACTCTCTCTTCTTACATTATATTTTTTGCTTTATTTAATATTTTTCTACCATTTTGTGATTTGCTTTGTTTTTAATTCTTTGTCTTGATGTTTTCTAACATGTTATCTTGTTTTGATGTAATGAGTTTCACTTTCAAAGTATGGATGATTGAATGGAGGCTTAAAATTGGGATGATATAGAGACATTATCTTGGTTCATTCCTCTCACCTTTTTTTATTAACTAAACTTTTTGTTACTCTCCACTTTTAGTTCTTTTTGTTTGATGATATAAAAAACACAAAAAGAATTTTTATGATTAAAATAAGGTTTTCTTTAATAAAATGGGAGCAAAGTCCTAATTTTTTCTTCCAATAAAATGCCATCTAAAATAATTTTTTAAGTATATATGCGAGGATATATACGAGGACCAATGTGCTTACCTCAAATAAATGTCTCGTTTTATTCATGATTTATATTTTCTTTTATTGGAGTTGTATTCCACCCCTATTTTATTGTAAGTTAATGTACTTTTACTTGCTTTATTTTAATTGTGCTATTTACTGCTTTCGTTATGTGTCTAAATTGCACTTTAATAAATTGCATAATTGTATGAGAAAAGGACAAAAATTTAACTAAAAAAACTCATTTGTTACCTTAACCAAGGTATAAATAAAAGTAAAATCCCGAACTCTCTCTGGTCTTAGGTTTCATAAGGTTAGATGAACCATCCTAATATACTATTAGGATTGGGGATTCCAAAATACTTTTTTGTTGCCCAAAATAGACACATACGCATCGTCTTATGCTCAATGAGGCTAGATGAATTTTTTCAATGTTTTATTGAGTGGCGACTTCAAAACACCTCTTATTGCCCAAATAGATGCCCTCACAATCTTTACGGGTCTTATGAACCTCTCACGGATACCCTAAAAATGTGTTTTCGGGGCCTCCAGGGTTTAGCGTGCGTTACACAAAGGAAAGTCCATTTCTATCGCTAATATTTAGTGATGGAAATACTTTTTTATCGCTAAAATTATGTATGCACTTTTTTAACGGGAATTTTCGTCACTAAAATCTGCCGCTAAATTTGATTAGCAATGAAATTTCGTCTCTATTTTTCGTCGCTATTCGTGTAGATTCTTATAGTGTGTATGGTCCTATTTATGGTATATCTTAGTAGGAAATAACTAAGCTTATTTACATGGTCTGTGGTATAGTTGACTCAAAGGTCATTATTGTCTAAACATGATCCATGTTGATATGTGTATGTGGGCTTGGAGTAGTGATTATCATCCCCAACAATCCCCTCCCCCTCCCTGTGACGCGCGCTGAACCCCGGGGCGCCCCGAACTGCCCACTTTTAGGGCATTTTAGAGAGGTTCATCAAAACTTATAAGGGATTACAAGTGCGTTCATTTTGGGCAACAAGAAGGTTTCTTGGAGTCGCCACCCAATAGAATATTGGGAAAGGTCGTCTAGCCTCAATGAGCCTAAGACAGCGCTGCTATGTCCATTTTGGGCAAGCCGGAGGTGTCTTAGAGGCCCCAACCTAATAGAACATTAGGATGGCACTCTCCCCTCGCACTTGGGCAAGCCAGAGGTGTCTTGGAGGCCCCACCCTAATAGAATATTAGGATGGCCCTCTCGCCTCGTGGAGCCTAAGACTATGCAAGTTGAATCTTTTTCGGGACACAAGAGGTGTCTTGGAGGCCCCACCCCAATAGAACATTGAGGTGGCCCTAAGACCAGAGAAGGTTCGGGACTTCCCATTTATTCATACCTTGGTTAAGTTTATAATTGACTTTTGAATTTAGCGTTTCATCCCATTTCTCATTCAATTCAATGCAATTTAATTAAAGCGCATGGTTGGTCGTTCAAGGAAAGCGATAAATAGAGCATAATTAAAATAACGTATATGAAAGTAAATTACAACAAAACTAGGGGCAGAATACAACCCATAAATCGGGATATTCAATCAAAGTATGAAGACATTGGTCTTCGCATGCATATTTGGAGAAAAACAATATTAAATTATCCATTTTGTTTAAGACAAAAATTAGGACATTGCTCCTATTTTATTTAGGAAAATTCCATTTATTTGCAGAAATTTTTAGCCATTTTTACATTAGCGGGCTCAAAATAATATTTACAATAAATTGGAAAGGAAAATAAACTAAAAGGAGATAGGGTAAAGAAAAAGAACCAAATTGGTGTCACCGAATCATCCTAGCGGGCTCCCCTTCTCAACGCCCCATATTCAGTAGAAATAAATAAGCTCACAATAAAAACAAATAACATGTGAGTGGGATAATGAAATAAAATAATGATAATAAAAGGAAATATCAGAAATAAAATAAATATATAAGCAACAGATATAAATATCTATATGTTGATAAAGTAAAAAAATAAAAGAAAAGTAGGATTAGACCCAGAATATTTACCGTCAGAACTCGAGTTCAATGAAGGGAAAATATGATTGATTTCCTTGCTTTGATCCGCAAAATTAGAATTGAAAATAAAAAAGTTGGAGTTTTATTTCAAGAAAGAAAACTGCTTAACAAATGGAAGAAAACAAAAATTCTATAGAGCAAAAAATTATTTTCTTTGTCTCAAGAAATTATTGATAAGAAATTGAGATTTAAAATCTAAAAAAAATTTATTCGAAGAAAAAGAAAATTCAAGACAAAAGTGTAGAGAGAATTCCTTTAATCAAGAAGAAGAGAAGAAATATCTGAATCTTTTTCTCGATCCTCAGCCTTCTATTTATAGGTAAATGAGTATAAAGATAAAAAATTCAAATCTTTTTAAAATTTAAATTTAAAAATCAAATTCTTTTTAAAATTTAAATTTAAAAATCAAATCCTTTTTAAAATTTAAATTATTTTTAGAGATAGATATCAAATTCATTTGAATTCAAACTTGATTTTAGAAAATAAAATCAAATATTTAAATTCAAATTAGATTTAAAGATAAAATCAAATCCTTTTAAATTCAAATTAGAATTTAAAAGAAAAAATTAAATCTTTGATATTTATCTTAAGGATAAATAAAATAAAATAAATAATTTATTAATTTTAAAAATTGAAAAAATTATAAAAATACCAAAAATGAGATAAAAAATTTAATTTTGGGAAAAAAATCATGAAAAAGGCCAAAAAATGCATTTTCGGCAAAATTGGGCATTTTTCGGCAGAATAGGGGCGACCGATGCCCATCGGCGCCTGTGACGGGCGTCGATCGCGCACGCTCGCCCAGCGTGCGGGAAGGCCCGCGCGTCGCCCGCGCTAGCGCTCCGCGCGGGGCGCCAGCGCTGCTGCTGCCGACATTCGCGATTTTTTTTTTTTAATTTTAAAATTTAACTAAAAATACTATAATTTCTAAACTCCACTTTTCAAATCTAATTTTAAAAATATTTTTTTTATTATTTTTTTATTTTTTCTCTAAAATGCAAATTTCACAAGGAAACTATCATTTTTAACCTTTTTGCCTATGAGCAGGCATCTTATCATCATTGGGTAACTCTGATCTGGGTTGTCTCAGGATCCTGTGTCTACACTCCCCCTCTCAACAATTGGAATATGAGTTCATGTTTCAGAATGCCACCAAAGGTACACAGGACAACAAATGCACAAAACATGGATGCATGAAGTGAGAAATGATAAATATGGCAACCAAAAATTCGATGAGATATTAATAAAGCCATTTTCGGACTAGATTCTCATAGAGGGAAATGAATCCCAATAGAGTTTCCAAACTGTAAATATCGGGATTGGATGTATCCTTTTTATCAAAATGGCTAGTAAGGTATCTACTTCTATCAAATGATCAATTCACTTTTCCCATGAAAGAGCATGACCCTCTTGTAAATTTTTTACCATGGAAACATTTCCCTCTACGAGGCAGTTTTAGTGGAGTAACCACCTGATGGTTCAAGCCAGGAATTAAACCCATGAGATTCAGGGTCCGAGAATCTCATCTTATTTCTGCCTTTTAATTAATATCTTAAAGCTTTCGATGGTTTCAATATTTATTATTTCCCCTTTAAAGCATAAAATGGATAAAAGCTATAAAAGCGGTCATATAGTACATTTTGTGCAAGTGATCCTACATCACGAATTTTATGAAAACAAGCTTTACTCATTTTATTTATGCAATTGGAATTAGTCTATTATTTAAATGAATTGGGCCTCCGAGCCATCTAAGAGAAGTTAGGACATTGGTCCTTTAATCCTAATTAATTAATGTCATTTTTCTCCAATATTAATCATTTCATAATAATGAGGTACTCGACCTGGTTTTGCTATTATTCCTAAAATGTCATTCGAAAATGCATTATCAGGGAATTCCTAAAATGTTATTTGTGGTCAACAATAGAAAAACCATTCATTTTATATTTTACATAAAGGTTTGAGACATTGGTTCCATTTTTATTATGAGTGATCACTTAATTGAAAACGTGCATAACAAAAGCTCAATTTATTTTATGAACACCAAGATCTTTTATTTTGGCAATTGAAACTTTAAGACATTAGTCCTAATTTATGGTGATAATACTTTAGGGAAAGGTGGCTTGATCATTTTTATGTTCAAATCCCAAATTGGTGGTGAATATTTTTTTAATGACATGTGATTGTTTTATTAAATCTATGTTATAAAACTTTATGTGAGATTATTTACATTTTTTGGATTAAAACATCTTATTGCATAAAATAAAAGACGTGATATATAAAATCTAAATCCTACTTCTTAACAACATACAAATATACTTATAAAGCTTATAAAAAATGTCAACATACATACGTATTCAAACATTATCAACATATTATATAAAATCATGGCATTAACCGCCTATCTTGTAACATGAACATAAATAACATGATATGTATACATGAAGGGACACATTACGTATAAAAGGAAAATGTGTGGAATAAAGAAATCCCTAGTGAAAGCTTTGTAAATAATGAGGTACTGTGTGATGGTAAAATGTTTTCAATGACAAGAAACCGTATCCGCGAGGACAAAAGACCGTGTCGGTGAGGACAAGATACTATGTCTATGAGGATAGGAGATTGTGTTCGCGACGATAAGAGATTGTGTTTGCGAGGATGAAAGACCACATCCGTGAGGGCAAAAACTCAGGCCTTTAGAAATGCATGAACAAAAACTTGGATAGTAACGCAAATTCTCCTCACGGACAAAAACCACTTTTTCAAATTTTCAAAAGGAGATCTTAATGAAGATAAAGCCAAAGGTTTGTCTGTGAGGACTAAGCCTTATCCTCAAGGACAAGGTACGCTTTCCTTATGGACAAGCCATCAGTCTCGCCATTTTTAAACTTAAGTTTTCTATGATTCCATGAGAATCATCAAACCATGAATATGAAAACTATTTGGCATTATTGATTAAAACTTGTTCGTGAAAAAAAGGATGAAAGAGATATCTCTTAAAGACAAAAAGCTTTTTGAAGAATAAAAAGAACAAAATAAAAAATCTCATTTTTATTAGATTAAGCTTGTTTACGTTTTCATATATGGATTATATAAGACTATACATGAAGTAAGAATCTTCAAAACATCATTTTTTGAATCATCAAACACACAAATAAAGGAAAACACAATAAACATTCATAATCTCAAGATATGTACATATATATAAGAAGGGAGAACTTTAAAGGGACCTTTATGAATTGGTCCTCATATTTTTACCTCAAGCTTGGTGTTGAGGTTGAGGTTTTAAGTCTTGATGATGAACTGTAATAGAGGTTTTTGTGTTAGGGTTTTAGAGGTTGAAGAAGGTTCTCTCTTTAAAATTAAGAAGACACACATATAGAAAAACTAGGCCACCCTCTAAAATAAGATTTTAGGGGTATAAACAGAGTTTGGGGCAGAAGTACCCAAGAATTGTCTGTAAGGACAATTAGGGTTATCCTTAAGGACAAGATGAGATGTCCTTATAGACAGGTTGGTGAATTGTCCTTATAAATAAGGTAAGTTGTCCTCACAAACTAAAAGACTTGTCTTCACATATAGGAAATTAGGAAAGTCCATAAGTGTAAGGATTCGAAATGTACCCTAATCGGATTTGCATCTGTTTTGAGTACATAAGTGATTGAAATGTGAAATTGGATAATTGAAATGATTAAGTGTATTGAGGGCATGATCGGTCATGAGGCACGGCCGTCGGCTATTCCTGCTTTGCTTATATTATCCGTTTTGATTTTGAATTCAAGTAGAACTTTTTTTAAACCTTTCAGGTTTCATTTAAGGCACATTTAAGGCAACATAATTTGTATTTAGGTGATTAATATATAGAAAGTACTTGAAAGTAAGTAATTAATGAAACTATAAGATTGCAATAATGATATAATGAGCATTAAATGAGTTTAATGATTAGCATGAGTATAGGAATATGAAATTTCATGGCATCTAAGTGTATGGATATGTATTTATAGATTCAATAAGTATATACACGTATATGTAGTACGTATATGTGTGAGTATATGTTATATAAATATATGAGGAGCATAATAGTGTTATATACAATATGCCAATCATATATATATATATAGATGTGCACGTTTATGAATAGTATATGGTCGTAATAATTATTTCTAAATACGATGATTATGACGGGCATAAACATTATGCGAATGAACAAATGTGTGATCATTATATGATTACAATAAAAGTATGTGCTCATAAGAAAATGTAATAGTAAGTGGGTAATATAAAATGGAACTAATATATACATAGCCTGCGTCACCCGAGTGATGGATAAATAGGCATGCTTATAGGTTCCTTTGTTGCTGCAGCCCTTTATTTGGAATTTCGGTTGTGGATTCCCCTTTGTTTGGGATTTCGGTTCTGAATCCCTATATGCATTTGGATTTCGATTGGGAATCCTTATGTGCGCTATTAAATCCCTGATATGATCTATCTGGGTATTGGTACCTTCGGATACCTATACGTTTTAACCCATTATCTACCTCCCTAGGTAATACAGGCAATAATTGAGTGAAAGGATATTAAGGGGAAAATAAGAAAGATATTGATATATATATATATATATATATATATATATATATATATATATATCAATTAACTTGAAAGGTGTGATATAATAAATGCTTATGTGATTTGTTGGTTGTATAGTTGATTATCTAAAATGCATACACATGTGAAAACACGATCGTTGTGAGATATGTGTGTCAGGCATCTATGTGTTCTGATAGTCTGTAATGAGCACCGATTAAAAGGGTAATAAGTTTATAACATGAATGAAAAACCAATAATTGAAGGTATTTATATGTGTGTGAGTTCCAGAAGCATCTTATAGTAAACGATTAAGTAATTGATTATAAGTGATTATTTGGCATTGTGCCTAAATGATGGTAATGATATGATAAAGTGAAATAAAGTGAATATAAGAAACTACTTTAAATTTTATTAAGGAATTTGTTATATATGAATAATCTTTGAATGATGGTACAACTTATGTCTCTCTTGACTTTAATATGATAAAAAGGTTTATTATATGAGTATAATAATAACAATAAATGATATGTGTCAATGAAAAGGAATGGTATAGAACATTTTAAATGGAATGGTTGATAATAATATGAATAGTTAAATGTACAACGTCTTAATAGTGAAGACATAAATGTAAATAGTGTAAGCAATTTTCTAATAAGTGTTGCGATTATAAATACAAAATATCGTAAACATATGCACTATTGCTTTGAGTATATGAATTAAGAATGATTATATATATATATATGGTAACCGGAGTCTCTAAATAGGAGATCGGCGGCGCCCCTCCGAGCACGTGTTGCGAACTGGACTCTCATTCAAAGAGTTAGGTAACCAGGCTCATTCGAATATCTATCATATCAGTAGTTCGGTTACCATAACAGCTCGGTATCAGAATATGGAAAGTCATCATTCACGGGTATTTCCAGATATTGTACAGATTCTGATCCCTTAATGATGGAAAGTACCAAGAATCACTCAACAAATCCTCACAAATTAGGAATCAAGCATCAATCAAGAGATTAAGGTGATTTCCTCCTATTCAGGATCCTATTTCGTATTTGGCTTAGGAAAAAAGCTCTATATAAAGGAAAGTAACAGGTATATTCATCCCTCTCTGAATTCTTTTTACACAGAATCCCTATTTTTAGTCAATTCACTGACTTGATCATTGGAGCTTCCATCATTGAAAACCCATTGGTTTTGTTAAGCTTTTCAGGTGGTCAATCCGAGAAGACGCTTCGAGAAATCCAACCATTATCATTTGGTGCGGTGAGCATGGAACACTCCAAATATTTCAGTCAGCAATGGATCTTTTTTCCGATTTGCCTATCTCTACTGCCTCATCAGCTAACCAGCCCAATGTTGCAGCCCAGCCTCTGGCTAACCTTCTTGGCCAGCTCCCCCAAAACTTGCAACTAGCTCAATCAGAGAAAATTTCCTCACTCCCAGTACGATAACTTTTCCCCCAAACACAAGTCCATACACCGGCAACACCACAAGCACCCATAAACGTCCCCACAATCCCAGGCTTAACCCCAAAAATAGCCCAAACTCTCCTGACTGCCCTGTCAACTATGGCGGCTCAGGCACCACCAGCAGTACCTACAAACACCCCATGACAACACACCTCACACAAATACCCGTAACAATATAATTCCCCGCCCAAACACCACCACCGTTACCGAGCACACTGGCTCCTAGCACAATAATAACTATGACAGGCAAAGAGTTTGCAAGAATGTTCGAAGAGAGAATGTAGAAGTTCCAGAACCGCAACACTTTGCAGTATCAGGGCAGTTTTCGATCTCCGCTATCTAGGGATATCCTGGCTGCCCCTTTCCCACAGATAAGATTGCCAAATTTGCCAAAGTATAGCGGCAGCATGGACCCCAAAGCTCATTTGGATGAATTCCACCACACCATGCTGGTGCACACCACGGAGGATGCTGCTTTGTGCAAGATTTTCCCCCAAACTCTTACCGACTTCGCACAAATTTGGTTTTGCAATCTCCCCGAGAACTCTGTTTATAGCTTTGAGCAGTTAGCGACATGTTCATCGCAAAATTCGTTGCTGCCATAAGGCCAGCAAAAGTCTTGGCCGACCTCACGATGGTTCACCAAGAGAAGGGAGAAGCACTCCGAGCCTATGTGAAAAAATTTAATGCGGTGGCTATAGACATCCAGAACTTAAGCTTGGAGGTGGCTATTAATGCTCTCATTCGCAATACTAGGTGCCAAGACTTCAGTGACTCCCTCAGCAAGAAGCCACCAGGCGACTTCACTGAGCTCATATCCCGGGCTCACAAATATATCCGAATGGATGAAGCTCACCGCCTCAAGTATAATTCGCAGGTCAGAGACTAGGATATAGCATTCCACACAGGTCGGGATAGGAATAATGGCAGCCGAGATGATGCTAGAGGTAGAAGGCCCGGCAACTCCAACCGAGCCTTCCTTATCACAAAGCCGACCTCTAGCGATAAACAAGATGAGTGGTTCACACCCTTGATAGCCTCAAGGTCCCAAATTCTAGCCTGGATGAAGGAGAATGAGCGGGTTAACTGGCCGCACCCCATGAGAGAGGATCCTAGTAGAGACCAAAGCCTTTACTGCTCCTTTCACAGGGACAAAGGCCATCAAACGAATGATTACTACCAGCTGAAGCGAGAAATTGAGCATTTAGTCCGAAAAGGCAAGCTCGGATAGTTCGTAAAGGGTAAAGAAAGGAGTGGGTGAGATAGGTCTCCATCACCACGAAGGCAAGGCAATGGAGCTAGTTCAAGTAAAAAGGCTCCAGCCGGGGTGATCAACGTCATTGCAGGGGGCAAGCATTATAACGTCTTCGAGGAGTCCAGGAAGTGAAAGGCAAAGGAGGTATTTTCCTTGGGGGCCAGCCATAGCATAGGGGGATATAAGGTAACATTTTTCGAGGTGGATGAAGCCCACGTTCAGATGCCTCACACTGATTCATTGGTTGTGGAAGCCCTGATACAAGATTATTTGGTCCAGAGGATCTTGGTAGATACAGGGAGTGCGATGAATCTTATCACCTTGCAGGCCTACAAAGCATTGGGGATGTCAGGCAATAAGTTAGAAGCCGTGTCAGCTCCACTCATCGGCATATCTGGGTGAAGGGTCAAAGTGGAAGGATCGGCCATTTAGAGTTGCAGCTCGGGGATGAGGATAGTGTGTGCAATTGCAAGAGCTATTTCATGGTAGTCGATATACCACTCGCCTATCATTGGATGACCTCTTTTAGTTGGAGTGGATGCTTACATCTCTATGCGTAAGCTGCTTATAAAGATACCTGTCCACAGAGGTGTGGCCATACTTCGGGTTAATCAGAAGGCAGCCCGGGAAACTTATGTCACCATGTTAAAGAGGCAAATCAGGCTTTACCATTGGATGCACTGGACGTCCCAACAATGAGGAATGCCAAACCTGTGGATTCACTTCAGGAGGTGGAACTCTCGCCGGGAAAGGTGGTCAAGATCACTGCCGGTAAAACAGGCAAGGAGAAAGACGCATTGGTAGCAGTGTTATCAAAATACGAAGATGTGTTCGCCTGGCAAACTTCAAACATCAAGGGAGTTTCTTCCGAGATAATATGTCACACTCTTAATGTGTAACCTAGCTATAAGCCTGTTCAGCAGAAGAAGAGAAATTATGCTCCTAAGCGGCAGTTGGCGATGTCAGAGGAGGTTGACATGTTGTTCAAAAATGGCTTTATAAGGGAGGTGCTCTACCCGGACTGGCTGTCAAATGTGGTGTTAGTAAAGAAATCCAAAGGAAAATGGAGGATGTGTGTTGATTTTACAGACCTGAACAAGGCCTGTCCCAAAGATTGCTACCCACTGCCCAACATTAACCTCCTGGTCGACTCCACTTCGGGATTCAACAAATATGCCTTTTTGGATGCCTCTTCGGGATATCACTAAATCCCTATGAATATGAGTGATGAAGAGAAAACTGCTTTTGTCACACACCGGGCTACTTATTGCTACCGGGTCATGCCATTTGGGCCGAAGAATGCTGGGGCCACATACCAAAGATTAATGAATAGGATGTTCGCAGGTCAGCTGGGGAGAAATATAGAAGTCTATATGGATGACATGATCATTAAAAGCAAGACAGCCGAAAGCTTACCTACCGAGATCGCAGAGACTTTTGGGATTTTGAGGAAGTTTGGTCTATCCGAAAAATTCCTAGGGTACATGATTTTGAAAAGGGGAATAGAGGCTAACCCAGCAAAGATCCAAGCCATTCTGGAGATGGAACCACTGAAGTGGATAAGGGAAGTTCAGAAACTCAACGGAAGGGTAACAGCTCTGGGCAGATTCATTTCCTGTTCGGCTAAAAGGTGCCTACCCTTTTACAACACTCTCAAGAAAGTGAAGGGTTTTGAGTGGACTCCAGATTGTCAGAAAGCATTTGAGGAGTTGAAGCACTTTCTTACCACACCACCTCTGCTGAGTTGGCCACAGCTGGGAGAAACCATGTATATGTACCTTGCAGTTTTATCTGGAGCTTTGGGTTCAGTTCTAATAAGAGAAGAGGGTAGCCGACAGTTCCCCATCTATTACGCCAGCAAGGTTTTGAGAAGCGCCGAGCTGCGATACCCCATACTTGAACAGCTTGCCTTTGCATTGGTAACATCTGTCATCAAACTGCATCCCTACTTTCAGGCACACACTGTGACAGTCAGGACAAACTCAAACCTTAGAAAAGTGATACAGAAATAGGAAGCATCTGGTAGGATTACTAAATGGGTGGCTCGATTAGGAGAGTTTGATGTCTGGTATAAAGCATGTCCATCAATGAAGGGCCAAGTCTTAGCTGACTTCGTAGCAGAGTTGCATACACCCCCACAGGAGCCAAGTCCATGCTCTTGGAAGTTGTACATAGACGGAGCATCCTCATCCACAGGTGTCGAGAGAAGTTGGGATGTGCATGGTCTATCGAGCAAATACCCCGGGCAGAGAATGGGGAGGCAGACGCTTTGGCTAAGTAGGCATGCCTCCAGAACCAGGCATCTGCTTCAGACATCATCTGGTCCATCCTATCGGCCCCAAGTCTCGAAACATATAAGGTTCACTTGCAAGAATCGATGGATGGATGGCGGCTCCCAATTTACCAGTACTTGAGCACCAGATTTCTTCTAGAGGATTAGGTTCAAGCCCGAAAAATAGTTCGGCGATCCAGCCATTACGCAATTCTAGATGATCAGTTGTACAAGCAATCTTTCTCAGCTCCTTGGGCAAGATGCTTGAGCACGGAAGAAGGTGATTATGTACTGAGAGAGATCCATAAAGGCATCTGAGGAGCACATGAGGGGGCACAAGCGGTAGCTCGGAGAGCCTTGCTGCAGGGGTATTATTGGCCAAGCATGGAGAAGGATGCAAAAGAACTAGTCTGGAAGTGTGATAAGAGCCAACGGTTCGGCAATCTGAATCATCAAAAGGTGATGTCTCAGGTCCCAATACATAGTCTTTGGCCATTTGCTCAGTGGGGAATCGACATTGTAGGCCCTTTTCCCTTGGCAACTGGACAATGAAAATTCTTAGTGGTGGCAGTGAACCACTTCACAAAGTGGGTAGAAGCAGAATCCTTAGCAACAATCACCCCGGCGAACATTATCAAGTTTGTTCAGAAGTTCATCATTACAAGGTTTGGGATCCCGCACTCTATTATAACAGACAACGGCAAACAGTTTGATTGTGTGGCATTTAGGGGATATTGCTCAAAGTTGAAGATCCAGCGTTGCTTCACTTCGGTGTACCACCCACAGTCAAACGGCATGACGGAGGTAACTAACCGAACCATTCTTGCAGGACTGAAGAAAAGACTTGATGCATCAAAACGTCTCTGGGTAGACGAAATTTACAATGTTCTGTGGGCTTACCGAACATCACCAAGATCGGCAACGAGAGAGACCCCATTCTCACTCACATACGAGACAGAGGCTGTTATTCCTTGTGAAATCGGTATGCCAAATATCCGGACTTCGAGTTTTGATGCTGTGAAAAATGATGTGAACCTACTATGTCAGCTGGATAGACTGGAGGAATGGAGGGAGTTCGCTCAGATACAATCTGCAGCCTACAAGAAAAGAATGTCATCCTATCACGATCGGAACATAAGACCGAGGACGTTCAGAATCAGACAGCTCGTTCTCAAGAAGGTGGTTGCCTCCCAAACATCTGCAGGAGTGGGAAAGCTAAACCGTAACTGGGAAGGTCCTTACTTAATATATGAAGTCAGGGGTGAAGCATACAGGTTAAAGGACTCCTCTGGAAAGATACTTCCTCATTCATAGAACGTATCAAATTTGAAGATCTATTATCAATAATCTCGGATTTGCAGCTCGGCTTTACACTCTTATTGCTCACTCGGCTATTACGCCATCGAGCATTTTTATCTAGTATTGTATTTCATTTAGCTTGGCTTTATCGCCATAAAAGCAATTGTACTAGCTAAAATACCAATCAAAGAAGTATATTCATGGAAAAACTGTGTCTTTTATTATGTTATCTGCAGTATGGTTGCTCTAACTCGGTAATTTCGCCGTTGAGAAACCAAATGTTATTAAAACAACAACATTAATTACACCGCCGTTAGGGCGTACATCCTCATAGTCAGCAATAAGATAATCTATATCGCTCACTTGGCTATAATGCCATCGAGCATTTTTTGGCTAAGTGTTATTTTTCAATAAGCTCGGCTACAACACCATGAAAGCTGTCAATTTCTATAACTTTTTGCAAAGCTCGGTTATATCGATATCATAATATTTGCTTTAGCATTTCCCGAAGAGCTTAGCATCGATTTGATTATCAATTGACTTTATTAGCAATGATGATGTTATTAAAACCAAAGTACTTAATAATCCCTCGACTATGATCATCATCCATTCCGCATTATCGTTCGGATAAACTTACAGTCTGCTATTGCATTCACACATGGATGTTAAATTGATTGTGCAGCACGGTTATTTATGATAACAATTTAAAGAGATCGGCAATAAAAGAAAATTCAGATTTTATTAAGTAGAAAACAATACAAGCTGGTCTATTCATTCGGATATACTTCGTCCAACCAAGACCAGTCCATACCTGGATATCGCCCTTTGATAGCGTCGAAAAGTTTCTGACTATATGCAAGACACTTGTCAATGGCTAACTCCAATGACTTATAATTCAGCTAGAAATATTTTTCTTCTAGCTCAGCCCTCGCCTTGTTAGCCTCCTCGAGCTCTGTCTGAACTTTCTTCAGCTCGGCCTCTGCCTCAGCTTTTCCTCGCTCGCTCAAAGCCATTTTTTCCTCAACTTCTGCAACTTTTTGCAATGCATTGCTGGCTTTGACCTCGGCCTCCATAGCCCTATTCTCACTATCCTTCAACTTAGCCTTGGCGGCATTAGCTCGGAATCTCTGCCCGACCACGGATTGCATCTCTTTCTTCCAGGCCATAATTAGCCTATTCATCTTTGCAATGATAGCTCCGCCAATTATTGAACTCTATGAGGGAACAGTTAGGAACTCAGAACATTTGGTATGATAATTGAAACAGGCCAAAGCACAAGCTGAGAAAAGAAGCTCACCTTAATCTGATGCCTCTTGATAACAGCGCTCAACTCCTCAGCATTACAGCGCTTTAAAGGTAAAATCCCCTTCGGAGGACAGGCAATTTGATCCACAAAATCGCAATAGGCAGGGTTGTCATGGGAGAAATCATCCCCTTCCTCCGCCCATATGTCACATATCTCATTGGCGAGGGCTCGCATGTTTCTTTTTCCGGAATTGGTGCTTGATGCCCCCGCTTTTGCATTGTCCTTAGGGGATAGAGGCCCGAAAGCTGTCTAATGTTCAGCTGAAGGAGCAGTCGTTGCTTGGTTCGGGGATGGAGTATCATCCGGAAAATCAATTGGCACCGAGCTTGAGGCTGGGGCCGACATGTTGGGGCCATGAGAGGAGGCCGTTGTAGGGGTCTCCTGCGGAACCTCGACAGGCGTTGGGCGGGCATTTATTTTCTGCCTCTTGGCCTTCATCATCTCTACCATGCTCGGCATCTCAGTCCTCTTCATTTTTGCAAAAAATTGAACAATGAGAAAGTATTAGAACAGAAGAATTAATAAAGGAAAATACATCTTCTATGATGTCGAGATGATTCTATTCGGTCCAAGCCGAACATGAGCTGATCCCTTATATCGATCTTGTTCGCAGTCAGAGCCCTCCATCGGGATAGAGTTCGCTCCTCCTCATCGGTGAGAAGAAGGGGGTTGTTGTTCTTATTTACATATCGACTCCAGGTTGTCTGGAAACTAAAATTATTGTCGCTCTCAACAACGAAGAATCGGTTCTTCCAATTTTTCAGGGATTCTGAGTTTACCATGAAGACCCCATGTAACACCCCCTACCCGTACGTAGTAAACCATACCATGGTCTGGTGGTTCACGACGACGGTCAGGGGATTACCGACACAAACATGTAAATCTTTCAAACCTTTAAGTTGAAATCTGAGTTATAAAGTTTCTTTCGTTTTTAAAAACACATTATAATTATCTATAAATTCATTACACAATCACACTATAAAGTATATTTCTTCAGAATTTACTATAGATAGATCATTTACATAACCAATATCACTTTTACAAAACTTATAATTTAAAATTACAAATCTTGCATACATTCCAAAGACTATACAAATCCTATCTTAAAATCTCTTCATAGTCTTGCATTGGCCTGGACTGCTGCGGAAAAACTCTCGAACAATCCGATCAATAGTACCTACACGGATTAAAAAAAAATCCGTGCTAAGCATAAAACTTAGTGGGAAACACATAAATATGGACGACCACTAAGAATGGCCATCAAATAATTTCAAAGAAAAGCATAATATAGAAAATATATTCATAACAATAATAACAAGTTAGATGCTTTTAAGGAGGTCATCAATATAACCACTTACTTCGTATATCAACTTTAATAAATCACCTATACATTATCACACGTTTTCACATCGTATACATGTCACTTTGTTCACTTATTCATATTCCTTTCAGTTTCCAAAATTCATTTCACACATCTTGCTTAGCATATGCATTATCATGTAATTTATCTAATCAACAAGGCATTTAGATTACAATAATAAAATATATACTTTCATACAAGTCTTCACATATATTCATCAATTCATAACTTACTGTTTGATTTACATACTCTTGTTCATTTAATGCCTGCTAAGTCAAAGGGGTGGATAACGAGTAACACATAGATACCCGAAGGTATCAACACTATTCTCATAACACATAAATACCCGTAGGTATTAAAATAATCTTTTCTTGTTGTTCCAAAAACATTTTTGCATACACAGGGATCATGAAGATACAGTCGGGAGACCTGATCAGGGTCCAAATCGTACACAGGCTGCAGCAACACTAACTCTATTAGGCATGCCTAACTATCCACTACTCGACTAATGCAGGCTAAACACATATATGTTTCTTTTAGTGATGTACATGATATTTTTATTACTTTTTATACGTGCATACTTTTATTGTAGTCGCATAATAATCACACGCATAATTCATTTATAAGCTAAAGCAAAGGCTCATATACCATATGACAAACCATAACCTTTTTATTACAATCCCATCATAATTTTTACCATATTCCTAAACATTCATTTTAACTATAGCTTATATGGTATAATATATCCAAGTTTACACAACATGTCATATGAAAAGCATAAGTAAAACCCATGCCAAATAGCTCAACAACATACATTCATAGCATAGAAAGAGTCGCACTCACGACCTTAGTCGCGACCGCGACAGAAAGCTAGATGGCCTCTGTCGCGCTCGCGACAAAGCCAAGCATCACACTCCTGTCGATTCCCAATTGAATACAACTTCACATAAAAATATACCTACTCTTATATTTTCCGTAAATAATTTCATAAACATTACTTTCCCCAAATTCATGCATTAAATTCAAGAACTTCAACACAAGCATCTTAAACTATTTAATTTATTAAGAATCATTCGTAATGTCCCATACAAATTCTAAACTATAAATAAGTCTACTTGAAACTTGAGTCATTAACGGTTCAACAAACTTTAACAAATCCATGCATATAAGCCACATTTATTTTTAACAAATACCAAGGCATCACTAGAGCTCAATTGGTACATTATCTTTCATGTCCGAAATAGTTTCTATACTTTGGTTTGGACTTGGAAGAGTGTTCTAAACTTCCTGTGTATTCGAAGAGTTGGGAATTCAAACCCCGAAATTCTACTAGTTTAAACTGCAAGTTATAGAATTTTACTTCAAATCGCCAACATAATATAAAACCAGTCAATATTGAACATACTCGAAAATGTTCAGCTCATTAAGCTTTTAAGTAACTAAGTTAATATTCTTATTTATAACCTCAAACACTTGTATCCCTAAGTAATAGCCATTTCTTTACTCATTTCCAAACTCTAAACATGTGATGAATATGTCTCGAGAGGTTCCGAGGAAGTTCGGGTGTATTTCGGAAGGAAAAACATTACAAAATACACAAACTAGAAGAGGATAAAGGTAGGCAAGGTTTCCTACCAACCAAAAGGTTCAAAAGAAGAAGAAAAACACTTTTCAAGCAGGTTCTGTCGTGCTCACGACAGAAGCCCCCTGCAGGTTTCTCACGAGAGCAAGTCACAAGACTGCTTTCCGCTTCAAACTTCAACAGCCTAAACCGACCTCTAAAACTCATTTTTAGGCCAACTGTCCTCTTAACAAATTATTATTAGGATGTTATCTTTAATATAGAACAAGTTTCATGTCGTTTGGACACCTAAATCATCAGATATGATCAAAACAATCTAAGCTGCTCCCCTGAACCCGGCCAGAGAAGACACCTCTACTTCCTGACCACTTTTGGGACACTTAGAGCTAAACTTAGCTCAAGCTTATTTCTAAGACATTTATAGAAATATGTATTAGCTTTCAAACGGTACTGGTCTCATACCATTTAGATTTCTAAGACTCCAGATACAAGCTAATCTAACACAGTTTTTCACCCAAAATCTTATTCACATGCACAATTTAACAATTTAAACCAACACTCACTACCATCATCATATATCATCATCAACACATTCAAGGAACTTATATAACACATGAGTATGTTAAAATTCATATATAATAGAGAGTTTCCAAACCTCTTTTCCTTTGCTCCCTAATTATTCCAATAGCTACACAGCCTCTATTCTTTCAGACTCCTTCTTTACCTCTCTTGTTTCCTCCAACAAAATCAACCCAAAATTCAGAATTCCTCTTAAGGTTACACATAACTCTACTCATATTTAAAAGGAATAGGAGAGGAAGAGGAAAAAAAACCAAGCACTTACCTTTCCCAATCAAATGTTGCATCCAATTTCTTGAAACTTGGAAAGTCCATCTTGGACTCAAATTAAGGGAAATGGGCGTGGAGAAG
The DNA here is from genome assembly GCA_947683425.1 of Excoecaria cochinchinensis. Classification (NCBI taxonomy): domain Eukaryota; kingdom Viridiplantae; phylum Streptophyta; class Magnoliopsida; order Malpighiales; family Euphorbiaceae; genus Excoecaria; species Excoecaria cochinchinensis. Next base: position 5,554,947 of record CANTUQ010000011.1, read on the forward strand.
GAGGAGAAGAGGATTTCTCTTTCTTTTCTTTTCCCTTTCATTTTCCCATCCATCCCTTGGCCCTAGAATAGTCAAAGGGCTGAATTAAGGCAATTAATCCATTCTTATCCCCCATTTGCTACATGTCACAATTTTATTGATCCCAAAAAGATTTTTATGTGTCAAACCTATCTTTTGGTCCTTAATCTTACATCTTTTCCTCCAATTGGCATTCAACTTTTCTATTACATACATTGGCCCACATAATTAACTAAGTCATTCAATTTAATCCATAATTATAAAATGACCAAAATATCCTTATCCTTTACAAATAAAACCAGTCACGTCCTTTACTGCAATTAATCATTTCCATCATCCCATTACACATTTTTAATCACCAAAATAATTCTTTTCACGTCATTTAAGGCATGATGATATAACTGTCCAATTTACCGAAAATTTCGAATTAATGACGGTTGTGTCCCTTTTGGACACTTCCGTCCCTATATCTAGCATATTCGATTTTCGTTACACCCTAAACTTACCCTAATCCGACAAGGGTGTATTCAGGGTGTTACACCCCATAACTAGCTCGGGCTTGGACATAGTTATGATCCTCTGTTGTGACTCAGAGCCCAACCACATGGGTGGCCTAGAAGAGCCGAACTGTCAAGTCGATGTCATTGTCAGCTGCCCACATTTGCAAGGCGGATATAGTTCGCTAAGCATTTGGATGAATTCGGCCCATGGTTAAACATTAGTAATTCATCAATTTGACTTCAAAAGCTATAGGGGGAAGGCTCATTCCAGCCTCGAAGTCAGCCTCATAAATGACTATGGTCTTTCTACCCGAAAACTTTACATTAGCTCAGACGCTGGCCCCGGGTGCTCGAATCCTATAGCTTTCAGGAATCCCCAAGCTCTCGTGCAGCTCTAACATCTCGCTGCTCTTTACGACCAAGCTGATGCTTCTTATTCGGGGATTCCTCCTGGGCTCTTTCTTTTTCGGTGGATCTGACTGGCTGGTACTAGGAGGCCCTAGGATATCATCATGTAAAAAGCCCTCCTCCACTCTCACCCTCTCAGATGAACTATCAGAAGCACTCATCGTAAGAAAGAAGAATGAAGGCAAGATACTAACCTTAAATCGGAAGGGAATACTGGAAGCTGCAGAAAATGCAAGATCAGAGACCTAAATGGAGGCCAGATGCAGTCAAAATTGCACAAGAGAGAAATGAGGAGAACAAAGCAGGAAAAATTGAAATCCCTCAGAAAAACGAAAGTGGAAGAGAGGAGAAGGGACTGATATTTAGAGAAAAACTGAGCCACTTAGACGCGGAAAGATGGCAAGCGCTGACTAGATGATTTGGCAGTAATTACTCCTTTTGCGATTGCTAAAGTGACGCCATCACTTCAGTGCCTGAAACAGCCATAGGATCATAGTGAACGAAGCACCTGTCCATGCTTTTTAAGGGTCACGCGCACAGCTGCCTTCAAAGCATCATAAGCTAATACCTATGCGCTCTCTTTGAGTGTTATATCAACGCTCTAATGACATGAATGCCATCACTTGAGGGGGGACTTATGGTAACTGAACTCTCCGAATAGGAGATCGGCGGTGCCCCTCCGAGCACATGTTGCGAACCGGACTCTCATTTGAAGAGTTAGGTAACCAGGCTCATTCGGATATCTGTCATATCAGTAGTTCGGTTACCATAATGGCTCAGTATCAGAATATAGAAAGTCATCATTCACGGTTATTTTCCAGATATTGTGCAAATTCTGATCCCTTAATGATGGAAAGTACCAAGAATAACTCAATAAATCCTCACAAATTAGGAATCAAGCATCAATCAAGAGATTAAGGTGATTTCTTCTTATTTAGGATCCTATTTCCTATTTGGCTTAGGAAAAGAGCTCTATATAAAGGAAAGTAACAGGTATATTCATCCCTCTCTGAATTCTTTTTACATAGAATCCCTATTTTTAGTCAATTCACTGACTTGATCATCGGAGCTTCCATCATTGAAAACCCGTCGGTTTTGTTAAGCTTTTCAGGTGGTCAATCCGAGAAGACGCTTCGAGAAATCCAACCATTATCAATATATATATTAATTTCTATAGCTGCATATATTGGTTTGTGATGTTAACGACTGTTGTGAGGAGTCACCCATTTTATGTGTATTTCCCCACTAAGCTTTAAGCTTAGCATTAGTGTTTCATCCATGTAGGTTTGGAGATAGAAATGTTGCTAGGAACATCCCGCAGCAGTCAAAGCCAACAAATCTGTAGGAGTATTTTAAATGGATTTTGAAATTGTTATTTATAATGCAATTAACCACTGTGTCAGCAATAAGTGATTTGTATCTAATTTGATTAAAGTGAAGAACATTATATGAGTTATATATGTGAAAGTGTTTTGTATAAAAAGAAAAATTGAAAGAAATTTTATAATTCGGTTTTCAATTATTTGTTACTATTTCTTTTGCATTTTATTTGGTGACATCCTTCACTCAGTGTCGTGTATTGGCTATATTATCATACACTTGCTAAGTACGAGTAAGGGGTGTTACATTTATTGGTATCAGAGCATAGGTTTAATCAGTTTTGGTCGACAAGGGGATTCACGAATGTGTCTGTATAGTTTTATGTTGGCCAAAACGGATGTCCTGGCTCTTTGTATAAGTGATAGGAGTAGAAGTCTTCAAAAAGGATGAGGTGTATAGTTAAAGTATTAACCTAGTAGATCTTATTCTGTCTGTTTTGAACTCTTTTGTGTATGTAAGATCTGAAATATGTATACCAAATGAGTTATAAGAGATTCTGCTAAGAATTCTCTTCAGCACAATATGGACTTTTCGAATAATTGTTAGTGTGAATTTTTAAGTTTTACTAATAGACGGCCATCCCTTGGGAAGAGATGCCCATTTATCATTTTTCTATCCAGATTCTCGTATGATGTATCAGGAATAATGTGTTATATAAGGCATGGATGATTTTAGAATTAAGAATAATGTGGAATATAAGAGAATGTGATGACACTCTGTACACCTATCAACTATCTCGTTGGAATTATTTGAATATGAGCATGTTGAAACATGGGGATGGGAAAAGTGCATTGTTGGAGCATAAACTGCATTTTCCATCACTTTGCATACATAAATCATCATATATTCATTTCATTCACATCTCTTGATCATATGTGAAAAACATTGTGTATGTGTCTCATTTGGAGAGAAAGCTGATAGGGTGTACATCGAGGATTTGGTGTTAAAAAGGGGCATATTTTGAAAAAGTAAAGTGCTTGCTAGTGAAAGTATAAAGTATGAATAATCAAAGCTAAGAAGAAAAGACTATCTTTGAAATTAGTATAGAAAAGTGTGACTAAGATTTTAAATGGATTATAAGTAAATAAAATAGTAAGTATATTTTGAGAATTTGAGGTGTTAAAGAATCATGCAGTAAGATGATATGTGTAGAATGGTTTGAAAGCGAAGTGTATATGATTGGATTCCTGAATAATGATAAGGATAGTAATTGTTATAATTGTTATAAACGGTACGGAAATTATTTAGTGAAAAGAGAATTAGGCAAGATATGATAAAATTATTTTTATAAGTTTGAATATGATTTTGGACAAGAAATGTGTTATGGACCTTATAGTTACTCTGATTGAAAGGAATTATTCAAGGTGATAACAAGTTAAAGTATTTTGAAGTCAAAAGATTTGAAATATATAGAGGTGAGAGAAGAATGAAAGTCTAAGAAATAGTGAAATGGTGCATAAAGAAAGTTATGAGATGGAAAACGGTAAAAATATGTATATGAGGAAAATAAAGTGAATAAGGATAGATAAAGAGTATATGAACTGTATATGTTATATCGTTGTATAAGTTAACATATATGAATGGTAATGACAATGAGCATAGTGTATGAATATCTGACATGACTGAATTTCGAGGACGAAATTCTTTAAGGATGAGAGAGTTGTAAGGACCCAAAATGTACCCTAATTGGATTCGCATGTGTTTTGAGTACAGAAGTGATCAAAATGTGAAATTGGTTAATTGAAATGATTAAGTGTATTGAGGAGATATCGATATTAAGTATAAAGTTAAGGGTATATCGGTAATTTGTTAAAAATTGCAATTTAAACGGGATAAATTGATAGAATTAATTAAGTATTTGGGCAATGTATGTGAATGAATCAATTAAGAGTTAAAGTAAGAATAAGGGATAAAGATGAAGGATTAAAGTGGAGAATTGGCCAAAATGTCATAAGAGAACCAATCAAATGTTAATAAGCATTGTGAGAGGATAAGTATGAAAGGAAAAGTTGGGTTGACTAATTAAACCAAATTACTTGGCTATCTTGGAGCCAAGTTAGCCGGCCATTTAATAGGGGCAAAAAAAGGATATTTCTTCATCCCCTACCTCATGCCACTCCCTCTAAATCCAACACACAAGATTAAGTTTTTGGACTCCTCAAGTTTCAAGTGTTGTTGGATGGAAGATTTGTTTAGGAAAGGTAAGAGATAAGCCTCCTATTTAATGAGGGTTTTGGATGATTATGGCCATGGAAGAGAAGGAGATGGCGGAAAGAAGGAGAAAGACAGCAAAGTGTAGCTAAAAGGGGACATCAATTGAGGTTTGGGAAATTTTAAGTGTTATTATACAATTGATGCTAAATGGTGTGATTGATTATGGATATGTATGATATATTTGGATTTGAATTAAGTTGTGATGATAGTTGTTGTGGAAATGCTTAATTTGAGTAGATGTAATGTAAAACGAAAAACTCTATTTTGTGTCCTTTTGACCTTTAGGGACTATTTTAGGTATAAGTGGAGTTTGGAAGTTCCAAATAAAGTGAATCTAGTTGGGTTAGAACCGTGACTTCCATACCTAAAAATTCTTTAGAAATAATCTTGAGCTAATTTTGGCTCTAAGATCCTCGAAAGTGGCCAAAATAGAAGGGTTTCTATTTTGGCCGGGGTAATTGGAACCAGTTCTATCTATGGTATTATCTGACCTCTGTCTGATTTTTAGGCTATGAATTGAGCTAGAAATCCCCAAATTAGGTGATTCTAGTGGCATATAAACCATGACATCTATGACTACAAAAGTCCTAAAAATAGTCATAATTTATTTTTGACTCTAAGGGTTTTAAAATTGCCCATTATAGTAGCTAAATTTCTCAGGAGTGTTTTTGGAGCAGTGTAGACATTTTTGGGTATATCTCTCTGGTTTAAGCTCCAAATGACTTGAAATTTATGCAATTAAAAAGTTAACATCCTGAGAATTATTTTTTAAGAGACCATTTTGGCTAAAAATGGTTTTTCCATGATGTTTCAGACTGATCAATCTAGGGTTAAATTTTATTTTGGTAATAGGGTATTATATTTGAAAAGAAATTCTATCCAGGGATGCCCGTCTGCGACGGGCGACGACCGTCGATCAAAGGTTACACCTGTCAGTTTGTGGCCATTTGACGGTCAAACTCATCCATCCATGGCCGCCCGTCGGTCATGAAGGGATGCCCGTCGGTAGGAGTCAAACCCACCGGTTAGGTGTAATTGCCACCTATCATACCCGTCCAGCTGCCATTGCCCGTCTGTCCATGGCCACCCGCCAATAATGAGGCACGGCCGTCAGTCACCCCTGTTTTGCCTATATTGTCCATTTTGATTTTGAATTGAATTAGAACTTTTTTGAAACCTTCTGGGTTTCATTTAAGGCATGTTTAAGGCAACATAATGTGTATTTAGGTGATTAATACATGGAAAGTAATTGAAAGAATGTAATTAATGTAACTATAAGATTGCAATAATGATATAATGAGCATTAAATGAGTTTAACGATTATCATGAGTATAGGAATATGAAATTTCATGGCGTCTAAGTGTATGAATATGTAATTTATAGATTAAAAAAGTATATATGTCTATATGTAGTATGTATATGTGCGAGTATGTGTTATATGAATATATGATGAACATAACAGTGTTATGCACAATATGTCAATCTTATATATATATATATATATATATATATATATATATATATATATATATATATATAGATGTGCAAGTTTATTAATAGTATATGGTCGTAATAATTATTTCTGGATACGATGATTATGACGAGTATAAACATTATGCGAATAAACAAATGTGTGATCATTATATGATTATAGTAAAAGTATGTGTTCATAAAAAAATGTTATAGAAAGGTGGGTAATATAAAATGGAACTAACATATGCATAGCCTGCGTCAGCTGAGTCATGGATAGATAGGCATACCTATGGAGTCCATTGTTACTGCAGCTTTTTGTTTGGAATTTCGGTTGTGGATTCCCCTTTATTTGGGATTCTGGTTGTGAATCCCTATATGCGTTTGGATTCCGGTTGTGGATCCTTATGTGTTCTGTTAGATCCCCGATAGGATCTATTTGTGTATTGGTACCTTTGGATTCCTATATTTATATATGTAACAACCAGAAATATACCCTAGAAGGATTTATATATGTCTAGGGATATTGGTGATCGAAACTGTATGATTTGATGGTCGGAGTGATTAAGTAGGAGAAAGGATATGATCAGAATTAAGAAAAAGAGAGCCAAGGGTACTTTGGTCATTTTGCATACATGGATTTAATTGAATGGAATAAATAACTATGAGGGCCAATTTATGAGAATGGATTAGTAATATGCCGAATGCATATAAGTTGTGGTGTCAGGTGTGCCGAAAGGACGAATTCGATATAAATGTAAAAGTTTCGGTAAGTGCGGCCAATTGCAAATTTGTAGGGTATGAATTTAGGACTTAATTGAAGGAATAAAATTAATTATATGGGCCAATGTTAAGAATTATATAAATAGATGCCAAATGTAAGAAGAGAGAAGAGTTGATGGACCAAATAGGAGAATTGAGATAAAAATTTAATTTGGGCCAATAGGAAGGTGACATGTGGCAAGGGGATAAGAATGAGTGGGGAGAGGTATTTAAGAAGAGAGAGAACGTGAGTGAGGGGCAGATTTTCTGCTCACCCTCACGTTTTCCCTTTTCTTCTTCTTCTTCTTCTTCTTGTTCTTGTTCTTGTTCTTCTTCTTCTTCTTCCTTGTTTCAATTTGTCCCCTTGCTGCTGTAATTTTTGGATGGTTTAGCGAATTCAAGGTTTGATTAGGTGAGTAATCTGTTCATTCCTTCCTTCCTTCCTTCCTTCCTTCCTTCCTTCTTCTTCTTCTTCTTCTTCTTCTTCTTCTTCTTCTTCTTTATTTTATATAAATAAAGGTTATATGTGATTTGGGTTAAAATGTAAGCCTTGGATTTGTTTGTGTGGAGGAATTTGGATGAAGAGATGTATGGAAGAATATGATAGCAAGTTGAGGCAACCATTTAAGCTAATTGGAGCTAAGGAAGTGAGGTTTGGAAAATTTACATGCTTTAATGTATATACATGTGTGCATTGATGAATTGCTATTTTGATATGTATTTTTTAAATTGGGTTGATTATGTTAATTTGGTTGTGTGGTTTTGCTTGGATTTAGAGAGTTTGAAATTCTAGGGGAAACTCTGCCAGATTTCACTGGACCTTTCATGATTATTTTAGCTATAAGTTGAGTTTTATATGTCCGAATAGTATGAAACAAGAGCCGTTAGAAATCTAAGACACATACCTAAAAATGTCTCAGAAATGTCTATAAGCAAATTCTGGCTCAAAGATCCATAAAAAAGGAAAACCCCGAGGTGTCCTTACTTAGGCGGATTCACTGGAGCAGTGTAAGTTATTAAGGTCATATCTGACGTTTGAGAAGTCTAATTTATCTGAACTTTCTTTCATTTGAAAGCTAACATCCTAGGGATAATTTATTGAGAAGGAAGTTTTGCCTAAAAATATTTTTTAGAGGTTATTTTAGGTAGTACAAAGTCGGAGGTGAAAAGCTTTCTTGATGGTCTATTTTTCGTAGGGCATTTGATGGGGGCTTCTGTCGCAAGCATGACAGAACCTGCTTGTTGATTTTGAACCCCATGGTTGGTATGAACCCTTGCCTTTCTTTACCCTCCTCTAGGTTGTTTATTTTGGTATGTTTTTCCTTCCGAAATACACCTGAACTTTACTGAAACTTTCTAAGACTTATCCATCATATGTTTGGAGTTTTGTAAAGAATAATTGAAGGGTTACAGCTCATGAATATGAGTGATTAAGGTTACAATTTTGAATTATTACTCAAGTACTTAAAGACATAGTTAGTTGAACATTTATGGATATACCCAGAAGTGTTATGGTGGGAATTGTAATAGGTTTCTAAGCTATAATACTACAATTTCATATATTGAACCTTTAGAACTATGGGATTCTGATTTCGAATCCCTTGGGATACGTAGGAAGCTTGGAAGACCCCTTTCGAGTCCGAGCCAAATCTTAGAAACTGATTCGTGCATAAAAGATGACGTTTGACTGGAACTCTAAGAATGCCTTGGTACTTGTTTAAAGGAATGTAGAATGTACATGCTAATGCATAGAAAATTTACTAGACTACTGGTAATTTGGGCCTTGAGGCTTAATTATATTTAAAACTATTATGCAATGTGAAGTTCGAATTAAATGATTATGACATGAATCGAGTATGAAATAAACCTTTCGTATATAAAATGATTTTTGAAATGACCGTTTAGACACTGAATAATTGTGGAAGTAATGTTTACAAAATTGATATAGACATTACGAAAGTAAACATGTATATGTATAATTGTATTAATTGAGAATTAGTATGATTGTGATCAAGTTTTGATGGCCTTATTGAGACTTGGATGGGATGTTGGCAGAGCGTGATACTTGGCTCTGTCGCGAGCACGACAGAGGCCACGTTGTGTAAACTAGGATATGTTATACCATGTAAGCTATTGTTAAAATGAATTTTTAAGTATATGTTAAAACTAAGATGTGATTGTAATAAAAAGGTTATTGTCTGTTATATTCTATATAAGCTATTGCCTTGGTTTATAAGTGAATTATGTGTATGATTATTATGTGACTACAATAACAGTATGCGCTTCTGAAAAAGTATTAAAATAACATGTATATCATTAAATAAATTATTATGTGCTTAGCCTGCATGAGTCGAGTCGTGGATAGATAGGCATGCCTATAGAGTTCTGTTAGCTGCAGCGCCTGTCACACCCCAAAATGGCCCTAGAAGAATTACAGAGTTTTGTTCGAAAAAGGTAAATTTTAAGTGCGAGAGTTATGTCGCGAGCGCGACAAGTGTCGCAGGCGCGTCAGAGCCCTCCAGCGATTTTCGAACTTCAGCTGGTAAGTGCGGGCGTGAGCGTTCTGTCGCGAGCGCGATAGAAACCCCTCGCGAGATGTGTGCATAAGTGGGACTAAGAGACTTGGAGTTGTAGTGAGTTGACACATGGTATCATAGAAGAGTGACAAGTGTCATCATAGAAGAGTGACAAGTGGCGGCATATGAGAGTGATAAGTGGCATTGTAGGAGTGTGCCAAGTGTCATTGTAGGAAAGAGACACTTGGTTTGGCTTGGCTTGGTTTGGCTTGGCTTGGCTTAAGATATGGATGGATTAATTGAAGTGGTTGGCATTTATTTGGTTTGGTGGCACTTATGTGAGAGGATTTGGCTTCTTTGGGTTTGACCGGCCAACATTTGTTCATATTATTCATTTCCTAGCTTTTGGCCCTTTTGCTTTTGGCTTTCCTCTTTTTTTTCCTTTTCCTTGGTTTTGCCGTGCTCCACCTTCCTCTCTTTTCTTCTCTTTTCCATTTGCTCCTAAAGAGAATCATTTAGGTTGGGATAAAGAGAGTGGATTTTGAGAAGAGGTAAGTAGTACTATTATGATAGCATTAGTCTTCTTCTACTACTTGGTTTCTATTTTGATTTAAAGTAAAAAGAAGAGTAACCCCAAGTGTTTTTGTGTGTGGTTTTGGTGCAAGCTGGAGGCAAGAGAGTCGATAAAGGAAAAGAGAAGATCAGAATGAGTAGAGAGCTGTGATCGAGTTCCTAGAGGTAGGGATCGAGTGTGATTGTGTTAATTTTGCATATGTTTACATGAAAAATGCTTGAACAAAGACATATGGAAATAAAGAGATGCTTGTTGAGCTTTAATTAGCTCAAGATGTTCATTTTGATTGCTTGTAGTGCTCATGACATGTGTATATATGTTTATAAGTATGTAACTTGATCATTTGAGTGTTTGTGTTGATAATAGAGTTTGATGTTGCGAAATTCTACTTATTTGTCATTAAACCCCTGTGTATAGTATTTGTTATAAGTAGAGTCATAGGATCCCAATTGGGTTGATTCCAATTGCATATGAAAGACAAGATCCGTGTCTAAAAATGTCTAAGAGGGTGCTTGATCTAATTCTGGCCCTAAGTATCCCAAAAAGTAATTAGAACGTAGGTTACCCTGTTCTGGCGGGTTCCCTAGAATAGTATGGATTGTTTAGATCATATCTTTTGTTATAGATGTCCAAATTACTTGAAAATTGTCCCATTTGAAAGATAACATCTTATAGAATAGTATGGATTGATTATCTTATGTATATGGATGTACTCCTTTCATATCCCGTTGATGTATAAAAATGACTCAATGGTTTTATATTTAATAAAACGAGGTTTACACAAAACAAGGGTCCAATGCCCTATTTCCATCCAAAAAAAGATCATCATAAATAAAAATCCCCAATTTTAATAACGATGCATGTGAGGACCAAAGTCCTCAAAATAAGCAATATCCCGATTTATGCATGCTTCGCACATTTATAAAAGGGAGTTGTATTCCGCTCCTTGTATTTATTGTAATCTATTGCTTTCATTATTTACTTGATCATTTACGGCTTTCCGAATGTGAATAAATGTGCCTTTTAATCAACTGCATAGTGTGGAGAGAGAGCGAATTAATAACATTAAAATTTGATCATAAACTAATTGAGGTAGAAATAGATGAGAAATCCCGGACCCAGCTCTGGTCTTTGGGCTCGAGAGGTTAGAGGTTATCCTCCAAAATACTTCTTGGGTCACGAGGCTTTAAGCGCTAATCCTAGGCTCTTTAGGGTGAGAAGTTCACCTTCCATGATCCCTCTAGCTGGCCCAAAATGGATACCAAGCGCAGTCTTAGGCTCTCCGAGGCGAGAGTAACTTTCCCAATGTTCTATTGGGTGGCGACTCCATGATACCTCCTTGTTGCCCAACATAGACGCACTTGCAATTTATTTGCAAGCTGTCAACGGACCCGCAAATGCCCCGATCGCCCACGTGCGGGCGGTCCGAAAGGGCAGCGCTTCGGGATCCGGCGCGCGTCACAGTGGCGACTCCGCTAGGGACGTTTATGGTTCGAGATTTCAATTCGAAAATACCTCTTTTAACATTTATGATTAAAATTTAATTCATAAATTCGCTTTCACTCAAAATTGCATTCGCATATCATTAGAGCCTTAGAATACGCTAGTTTGGTCCCTCTTTTAGCCCCGGTGCGTTCCTGAAGCACCTCCTCATTTTCACTCAATTTGGGGAAGTGTTAAGGATAATCACCAGCCCAAGCCGCGTACCTTAATGGTATATCAAAATGGTGACCCGATCGGTCGTTACGCTTGTGATGAGCTAGACCCGTCAGCAGGGATCATGCTTGGGTAGCCTCAAAGAAACATCTCCCTTGTCCAAAGCTCATGTAATGGCTGTAGTCACTTTCCACAGGTGAAATGAACCTTAATCTCATGCTTGCTGTATGGATCCTCATGTATTGGATGAGTCCAAATGTCTCGCTTGGTAACCTGGCCAAAGGCTATCATGCCCCGGTAGGGCCATGTCGAAATTTATGGAGCGTCCGAATACGTGACGATCATTGTCCATCCGCTTGTACATCAGCATAGGAGTGTTATGCTGCCGATTTTCCGCCGCGCACCATACGCGTCCATCGGGTCCCTCGTTGACCCTTGGGCTAATCCCACCTAGGAAAGAGACTGCACGACCACGTGTGTGGGAGAAATAAGGGTGGAAGGACCTACTTGCTTGCTTGTGCTCTGTAAGTGTTGCATATCACGATCATGCATTATACCTACATTTCATGCATCATTCTAACTTTTGTCCCTGCAGCCATCATAGATCTGCCCAGGTGGACTAGATCACCAACCGGGCGACTAATCCGAGTTCTTACTCCCGAGCTGTCAGATAGAGAGGGTCTACCGAAAATTTTTTCAGGAATCAGTGGTACAGTATCCCAGATGGCAAACTCGCCCAGGGGGGAAGATGCCACCAGGGCCATGATTGCGGAAGAAGTAGGCTGCCGTTTTGAGGAATTTGAGGGAAGGATGATGAATATGTTGACAGCCTTGGCACAGCAGAATGCTCCACAGAATCCTCCTCCTCCTCCAGTGAGACAGAATGAGCCTGAGGAAGAAAGGGTCGAAAGGCGAGAAGAGCCCGTTAGGCCGCCGCCGGTAGAGTTAAGATCAGTGGCCTCGGGAGAGTTGAGAAGAAGGCCAGTGTTGAGAATTGATGACGATAGAGATATCGAGGATGATAGGTTGAGCATGGCATCTGAGAAGGGGAAGGCGCCTCAAGCTGATGACTTTATTCTAAAGAAGATGGAAGAGAGGTTCGAGGCTATGGCTCATATGATAGGCAGAACCCATGGGATGAATCCGGAGGATAGGGAGTTGGACGAAGAGGACCCGATCCCTTATAACTTAAAAATGCCAGACGTGCCGAAGTTTGATGGTACTTCTGACCCCACCGCACATGTGAAGCAATATTCTCTGGTCATGAAAGGGACCACATTGTCCAAGAAGCAGAAAGTGGAATACTTTTGTCTGAGTCTGACCTCTCATGCCGTAGACTGGTATCATGGCCTTGACCGCCGCACTAAAGAAGATTGGGATCTGCTCACTGAGGAGTTTCTGAAGCAGTATGACTGTAATACCAGAATGGAGGTGACTCTGAAAGATCTTGAGCTACTTCAGCAGAAGACCGGGGAGTCTTTCCATGATTATCTTACCCGATGGCGGAACCGAGTAATGAAGATGCGCCGGAAGCCTGACACCCAGGATCAGATTCGTCTATTCATTAAGAACGCAAGCCCGTACTTAAAGGAGGGATTGAGGATGAAGGGGTTGAAGGACTGGGAGTCTCTCAAAGATATAGCCATTGAAGCAGAAGGAGAGTTCTTAACTCGGAAAGCTAACAATGACAATTTCGCCAAAAGGGCTAACCCCGGTCAAGGAACCAGCAGGCCGGCGGGTCCCAGTAACAGCACTAGAAGAATGGGTGAAGTGTCTGCTACTGAGGTAACCACCCAGAGGAAGTTTTCTGTAACACCCCCATCGCCGTCCCCGTTGGAAGGACGCCGACGGACGCGCTACACGACGCTCACATATACAGATATACACATGCACAATGCGGAAGCATACATTCACACATAACATGCATACGGAAATACGGGTTAATTAAAAACTTACCTTGACTTACCTTACGGTACAGACTGAACATGCAATAACTCACGCACATGTAGACACTAAGCTGTAGCATACACAGAGGCATACATATGACCCTTCAACAGAAGCATAATCGAAATAATAAAACAAAGGAATAACTAAACATAAAGACATACTAACTATTACATTCCCAAGAGAAAACTCAAGAACGAAACATAATAATTACATAACCAATACTACCGAATACAAAAGCTGAAATACAGAAGCTGAACAAAATACAGAACTTCTAACTCCTACGTGGCCGACCTTGCAGAAGCGCGACTCGAACAGAACCAAACCTGCCACCTGCACGGAAAGGAAATCCGTGCTAAGCGATAAACGCTTAGTGGGGAGAACACACAAGAGTATGGACGGCCATTCACCGCCAAGGCAAAACACATTCAAATGGCAAATGCGGATATTCATAATACATATATGGTCATACTTGCATAGCAAAGGCATTCATTCGATAACTCACAATCAAACCATAAACTCATGTTCAGGATAGACTAAAACAGACATAATACAATACATGTTACAAGCATCATCATGCTGGACTACATACTATAACACATACATAACCCTACATGGGTATCAAATAATAGCATCTTACCATGCGGAGTCACATGAGCTTTACACATGCAATTGACATAACTAAGTACCCATGCATGAACTGACAATCACACCATCATGTTAAGGATGCTAGTTAACCAACATACTTAAACATATTAACACACACACTAGTCAAATATCCAAAGGACCTCATTAAGAGCATCACAATACCGCTGCGCAACTCCAATATATATTAAGCATCATATAAAAACACTCAGATAGCGGAGACTAAAGGCATAACCACAAAGTATTACATTCATATCATCATCATGCAGAAAGTACAGTAATCATCACATACTTACCATCGCAGCTGCTTCGGTTCACATGCTAATATTTATAACAAAACTATGCTGAAGTCATATACTTAAATACATCAATCGAATCATTTCAAAGCATTCAGAAACTGATAATAAATCACATGACAAGTACCGATAACCATGTTACATATGAAATCATGCTTACTCAATACAGACATACATTCTGAAGCTCATAGTCACTTCCATATACATATAAACTGATTCCTGAAATCCTTATCATAATCAAACGGATATCACATTCATATAGTTATTTCAGAGTAATACAAACCAGTAAAGCACCTGCTGACTCACAATAGTGGATAACGAGTGTACTGAACTGATTAGTACCTTACGGGTACAAGTCGACTGAAGGTACCTTACGGGTACGAATCGAAAACCATTTTATTTATCACAAAAGCATTTTACTGATGGGGGATCTTAACCCGATCCAAATACATTAAAAAGGACCACGAGGATCCGTACTGAGGGGGGGTTCACGAGGAACCATACGGGGGACCTGATCAGGGTCCAATACGTTCAAAGGGCGCTGCAGCTACTGAAAGACTCTATTAGACATGCCTAACTATCCACTAGACTGACTCTCGCAGGTCATGCATAAACCAATTCACATTTCGGATCGCATAATGCATTAATATATAAACATCATGCATAAATCAGAATACGGTAGACATATAAATATGCTCATAAAGTCGGTCATATATCATGCAATTCGCATTGCAAAACATATTACAGTCCATACACTTTAACATTAAACAATATTCTAAAGCATGCCGAGAAATAGGTAAAGAAGCACTACCATGCCAATGATCAATAACGTATAATCTGAATCATGGAACGATACAATATTCTTAAACATGGCATGTTATTCTAGGTAAGAATCCGATTAAAGACAGGCATAACATAATGCTGCACACAACTAAAATAGGCTAACCATTCTGATAAGTAAGATAAGATAGCATACAGTAGAGGAGAAAGCAATAACAGCCTTTGAAAGTCATTTTGTAATAAACCAGTCACGGAGAACAAATCAAAACAGAAAAGCCATACAGGAGCATATAACAGTCTGACATAATTATACAGCAGTGAAGACTGATACAGAAGAAATAGGAAATTCATTTTGGTTAAAACTGGGCAAAATCAGAAAAAGGAGCTGAAGAGGGGTCGGTCACTGACTGACCTCAAAGGGGTCACGTCGTGACCTAGTGTCACGTCTTGTGACTCTCCTAGAGAATCACGGGACGTGACTCTGTGTCACGCCTGGCCTCACAGGAGTCACGCCGTGACTCTAAGTCACGAGACGTGACTTCCCTCTCACAGAGAGAGGAGTCACGCTTCGTGTCTTGGAGTCACGCCTGCCTTTACCCAAGTCACGTCGTGACTCTAAGTCACGAGACATGACTTCCCTCTCACAGAGAGAGACAATCACGCTTCGAGCTGGGAGTCACGCTTTGCCCTTCACCAGAGTCACGTCGTGACTCTAAGTCACGAGACGTGACTTCCCTCTCACAGAGAGAGGAGTCACGCTTCGCAACTGGGAGTCACGCAACGCCTTTACCAGAGTCACGTCGTGACTCTAAGTCACGAGACGTGACTCATCTCTGGAAATGGAAAATTATACAGAAACGCGATTTTCCATTTCCAGCTTACCCAGAATCCCAAAAACTCGATAAAAATCATTTTCAATCTGATTCAAAACACATCCAATCTCATCTTACCTTTCAATCGATCTTCCAAACATCAATGACATAAAACCAGCTTAATTCAGCAAGCAAATCAACTAAAATCATGCATAAACACATTTAATCCATTCTAGAACATAAACCCTAAAAGTTACAGTAGGTTCAAAATACAAACTCAGAACTTCCAAATCAATACTTGTCATGCATTGATAACACATCTATTCACTTAATCATGCATGTACACATTCTAAACCACATCAAATCCCAGAATTTAGACCATACAAACACATTATAAGTCTAGTGAGAAATAGGGCAGGGACAATCAACTGAGATAAAAGAACAGAGAAGTTCAAACACTGCATGCTATCCAAAATGCTCCCAAACCTGGAATCGAAGATCCAAAACACGCTTCAGAATCAATCCTCAATCCTTTGCTTGCCCTTAACCTTCTTCTTATCATCCAAAGCTTGCACAAACAAAACCCACAAAATCCTTAGTCCAAACCCTAACTCAACCAAAACCAACAGAAGAGAAGAAGAAGAAGAAACACACACGTAGGACACCTTAAACCAACTTACCTCTTCAAACAGCCTCACTTCAAGCCCAAACACAACTCCAGCCAACTGAGAAAGAAAGGAAAAGCAGAGAAGGGAGAAGAGAAGAAGAAGGGAGGCGTGAGATGAGGGAGACGGGAAAGCCAAACCAAAATCTGTGTTTTTCCCTCTCTCTCTTCCTCTTACTTCTTTCTTCTTCTTTCAATGCCCACCTAACCGTCTACTTGGCAACATCCTATTGGACCCCAAACTCCACTCAACATTTTTTCCAACCCAAAATGCTCTTTAGTCCTTAATCAAAATACACTTCACTCACTTACACAATTCTTTCCTTACAACTTAATTATCTTTTCAATTAGGTCCTTAACACTCTAAATTCTCAAACACAAATTACCGAAATACCCTTCCGATCCCGACTTCGCATGCACAATCCGACTAGGGCTATTTTGGGGTGTGACATTTTTGAACTTGGGGAGACCATTATCCTGGGTCCTGAGGAGGTTGATGAAGGAGGGAAAATTGCACCCTCTGGCTCCTAGGCCAGCTGCGACACAAGGGAGACCAGGATATAAGGATAACGAATTATGTGCATTCCACCAGCACTCAGGCCATATCACTGATAAATGCAAGGCGCTCCGGCACTCTATCCAAGACTTGATTGATAGCAAGCAGATCTCTGACCCTGAGAAGAGAGAAACTGAGAAGAAGCCCGGTTACAATGCCGTACCACCGCCCGTGTTTATGATCCAATCTAACCTGCCAGAGTGGTACGTGCTACAAGATCTGTATGGGAGTGAGAAGTTCGCTGCTGGTGATTCCGAGGATAGAAAGGAGAAAACAGTTGTGGCGACCCTTGATTGCTGGTCTAGCAGTGAAAGCAGTGGGGAAGCCGAGGATGAAGAAGGGATGAACCTTGATTTGTGGGGCTCCGATGAAGACGAAGGAGAGATAAGGGCTGTGACGAGGAGTGGAAGGGTGATCCCCGAGATTACGAAGCTACCTGAGCCGGTACAGCCATCAGCAGAGAAAGAGCCAGAGGAGGGACAGATTGTCAGACAGTTGAAGAAAACCGCGGCTCAGATATCCATCTGGGATCTGTTGAGGCAATCCCCCTCTCATAGGCAGAAGGTAGTAGAAGCTTCGGTTGAGGCCACAGTCGCCACCACTATTTCCCCGTCGGAACTTTTGGGTTTAATTAAGGGAGGATCCGAGGAGAGATTGGTCTTTTCTGATGCCGACCTACCTGTTGAAGGACGCAACCACAACCGACCCTTGTACATTAAAGCGCAGATTAACGATAAGCACACTGCTTGCGTTATGGTGGACGATGGGTCTTCTATCAATGTGTGCCCTTTGATAGCTTTGCAAGCTTTTGGTTTAAGCGAGGGTACGCTCAGCGGATCAGATCTGACTATCACAGCCTACGATAACTCGAGGAGGCAAGCCTCAGGAACCTTCAAGACTTTGGTCAAGACAGGACCTATTGAAGTGGAGGTTGAATTTGTAGTTCTGCCCATCCCTGCTAACTTCTCAGCTTTGCTTGGGAGACCCTGGTTTCATAAATTAGGGGGAGTGCCGTCCACACTGCATCAGATGATAAAATTCCCACACAAAGGGGAGGTGGTGACTATCAAAGTGGCCAGGGAAAACCAGGTCTCAGCGCTGGAAATTGCCAATCAGCCATTCAGTGGCTTTCACGTGTCTATGATAAGGGAAGAGTGCGGATCAGTGGATAGCCCGGCTGTGGTTAATATGATGAAGAAGATGCATTATCTTCCTGGGGCTGGATTGGGCAGAAACTCCCAGGGATTGCAGACCGCAATCACCACTCGAGGGCAGAAGAACCGGAAAGGCCTGGGGTATAGAGGTGGCTTCGGCAAGAAGAGGGTGGCAGACAAGATCCCCCACATTTCAGAGAGCTTTGTGCCAGCATCCTCAGTTTGTACGTATACTGGTGAAGATGAGCTGCAATGGGTAGAGGGGAAGATCGTCCCTGGCTTCGAGATTTTTAATGATGTGTATGACTGTCATGTCGGGTTCGTCAAGACTGCTGAAGACTTCTGGGATGAGGAAGTCATGACTCAGGGTATCACTTGGGACAAGTGTGAGCTTGAGGAGGTCGTTACTGAAAAGATGGTAACTGCCAGGCTGAAAGGGAAGGAGAAGATAGCAGAGTTAGGGCTGAAAGTTGAAGATTTGAGGATTTCCCCCGATGTGCCTGAAGGGCCTTTGCTAAATCAGAAAGTTAGTGAGCAAGCTGCAACAGCATCAACATCGGGAGCGGCGGAAGAAGACTCTAGCCTAGATTGTCTTTTTATTCCAGAACTCTTTTATGATGTAAATGATAACTATAATATTATTAATGAGATAAACAATTTCACTTATTTGTGCGATGTTTCTAATGATTTCAACATGCATGGACATGATCATATTCCATCAATTTTTGACATTGACTCCACTGGCACGACGCCTTTTAATCTTGGAACCTCAGAAAATCCAAGAGAAATTCTAATAGCATCAAACATAACTCCCGAGGAGAGAAAAAATTTTGAGAGAATAATAAGAAAATATGAAAAAGTCTTTGCCTGGACCTACGAGGACATGCCGGGGATTGACCGAGACGTGGCGGAGCATGCCATCCCGACTTACCCAGATTGCAAGCCTGTGAAGCAGAAGTTAAGAAGGCTAAGACCAGAATGGGCTGACAAGGTTAAGGAGGAAATTCGACAGCAGATTGAAGCCAAGTTCCTCGTGGAAGTCCAGTATCCTACATGGCTGGCAAATGTGGTCCCTGTAGCAAAGAAGAACGGAAAGGTCAGGGTGTGTGTGGATTATCGAGATCTTAACAAAGCTTGCCCTAAAGATGATTTTCCACTACCCCATATTGATGTATTGATAGACAGTGCCGCCAATTGCGCGGTGTACAGCTTTGGGGACGGTTATGTGGGCTACAACCAGATCCTGAACAAGATAGCTGACCGGGTTAAAACTGCTTTTATAACAGAGTGGGGCACCTATGCCTATCGGGTCATGCCTTTCGGCCTGAAGAATGCAGGGGCCACATACCAGAGGATGGCGACCAAGATCTTAAGTGACCTGATTCATAAAGAAGTGGAGGTGTACGTCGATGACATGATGGTCAAATCAGCCACCCGAGAGGGACACTTTGAAGCTCTAGAGAAGTTCTTCACCAGGATCGATAAGTATTATCTGCGACTTAACCCCAAGAAGTGCATTTTTGGAGTGACTTCAGGAAAGCTGTTGGGACATGTCATCAGCCAGAGGGGGATAGAAATTGACCCAGACAAGGTGAAAGCTATCAGAGAGATGCTTGTGCCACAAAAAGAGAAGGATGTAAGGAGTTTCCTGGGCAAGCTGCAGTATGTTAGCCGGTTTATTGCCAAGCTCACTTCGATATGCGAACCTGCTTTCAAGCTGCTTAGAAAGAATCAGCCCGTAGTCTGGAACGAAGACTGCCAAAGAGCCTTTGATAATATCAGGGAATATCTGTTAAATCCGCCAGTGCTAAGGCCTCCGCAACCTGTCAAACCGCTTATTCTGTACCTAGCAGTAGAAGACGGTTCAGTGGGCGCCATGATGGCTCAAGAGGATGAATTTGGGGTGGAGTTTGCAATTTATTACCTCAGCAAGAAGTTCCTGGCTTATGAAATAAAATATGCTGAAGTAGAGAAGATCTGCCTCGCAGTGATTTGGGCATCAAAGAAGCTGAGGCATTACTTCCACTCATACAAAGTTCAGGCAGTAGCCAAGCAAAATCCGTTAAGATATTTGCAGGAGGCACCGTCTTTGCTTGGAAAGATGGGGAGGTGGCTGCTCTTGCTACAAGAGTTTGATGTGCAATACATCACCCGCAAGACTATTAAGGGGCGAGCTGTAGCCGAATTTCTTGCTGAACATCCTATCCAAGGGGACGCCCCCGAGTTTACCTTTCCTGACGAGAGCATAGGCACGATTTCTGTTCAGGGATGGCAGTTGCACTTTGACGGGGCAGTGAATAACAAAGGAGCCGGAGTCGGGATCATCTTGACGACCCAAGATAATGAAAAACTTCCTCTTGCTAAGAAGCTGAGATACAAAGCAACCAACAATGAAGCTGAATACGAAGCGTGCACCTTCGGGTTAGAAGCTCTAGCTGTGTTGGGGGCAAGGAACGTAGAGGTATTTGGTGACTCGTCCTTAGTAATAAACCAGATCCGAGGTGAATGGGCTGTAAAAGAAGAACGACTGGTCCCCTATGTTCAATATCTGAAAGGGATGTGTGGGCAGTTTGAGACTTGCACTTTCCACTTTGTGCCCAGAGATGAGAACCATCTGGCTGATGCGTTGGCAACCTTAGTGTCAATGTGGGATAACCCTGAAGGAGTGGCCATGAAGCCGATGCTAATTTCGAGCTCTGATAAGCCTAGTTTTGAAACCAAGCCTGTAATGGAAGTAGAGGCGTCAGATGGGAAGCCATGGTACTTTGATATCATGAATTACTTGGAAAACAATAAATTTCCAGAGGAAGCCACTGAAGAAGACCAGAGGATGATACGTAAGCTATCTACTCAGTTCATATCCTTAGAAGGGGTGTTGTACAAAAGACGGTCAGATGGGATCCAGCTCAGGTGCTTGAATGAAAGAGAAGCACGCAAGATAATGGAAGAAACCCATGCAGGTGTCTGTGGGGCCCACATGAATGGTTTGACCTTGGCCAAGAAGATCATGAGACAAGGCTTTTATTGGCTTACGATAGACACTGATTGCTCGAAGTATGTCAAACAATGTCAGTTGTGCCAACAATACGCAGACTTGAGACACCTGCCGGTATCAGAACTACATAATCTGACATCACCTTGGCCGTTTGTGTTAGTGGTTATGCCCTAGGCCAAACATTTGGACCTTGATGTAATCATTACATTTTCATTTATATAATGGTTTTCTTCGCATTGATATTATTGGCATGTTACATTATTGTAATGTTTATGAATAATAATGTTATTCATGTTGTCCCTAGTCATTTATCAATAAAGGGCATAAAGATAAATTAAGACTAGTATAGATTTGCATTGATAATCATGGGATGATTATATATATTGATATAAATCAAATCTATATGTACTTGCTAGAGAACAAAGTACTGGATAGACCCACTATAAGATCACTTCATGGGTTAATGTCATAAGTGATCTTATAATAGATATATTATTGAATCCTTTGACCTGAGGTTATCATAGTTTCCTACATAAGGATCATTATGTTTTGACATAATCAAACGTTATCTTTAATCGGATAATTATAAAGTTTATGATCGGACATAGTGAGAATTATGCGGAGGAAAGTGAATAATCAAGATGGAATTTGTCCCTCTCTAATGAGAGAGATATCTATTGGGCCCCTCGATAAGTAGGACTGTAAAATGCATGGCCGTGCTCGAATGAATTGATAGTGTCATCAATGTCATTTGAATTTATCAGTCTGCTTAGTGATCGAGAAATTATATGTTTGAACATTTTAAGTTTGACATGGACCATGACTTATGTTCAAACAAGATATCGTGTGACAAAAGGATAATAACATGTTCTATTGTCAGGTTAAAATCGGACTAACGATATTTATATTATTTGGGTAGTCATAATGTCTTGCTAGAGACTAATTATGACTTGTGGGCTTTTATGGGATTAGGCCCACTGCCAACATAATATAAACCTATTGGGTCACACACCAAGAGCAAAATGAACAGAATGGATTTTATTGGGTTATTTCGGAATAAAATATAAATATAGGTATTTATATTTAATTTCGAAATTACATATTTATATATATATATATATATTTATACATATAAATATCTCTTATTTTGAATATGAGATAATAATATGTATTAATATATTATTTCTTATTATTTTGAATAAGAAATAAATAAATAAATAAATAAATATATATATATAAATATATGTATATATATATATTATATCTTAATTTTGAATTAAGAGAAAATATTCTCATTTATCTTTTCCTAAGAGGAAAATGATTTGAAATATATATACAGTTATATATGGGATATAGGTTAGAAAAAGAAGTTTAACCCTAATAAAACACTAATCACGTTATTCTAAATAACAAGGATTAGAGTGGCTGCATTGAGCTTGATCTTTGAGAAAGAAAGAAAAGAAAACAGAGCTAACGTTTCATCTTTGAGAAAGAAAGAAAAGAAAACCAGCCACCATTATTCTTTGAGAAAGAAAGTAAAGAAAATCCATTCGCATTCAAGGGAGCTAGCACCCCTGCATCTTCTGTTCATTTGTTCGTGCGTGTGGATACCGATAGAGGACGTTCGTGTTAAAGGCAGCATCTTCAGTCCGGATTAAAGGAGTTAATATTATTCTAAAGGTTAGTAATTTTAATCTCTTCCTTTTGAATCAATCGAAAATACTTGGATCCTGTTTCGGGTTTCGATTTTATTCCGCTGCGTTGATGTTGATTTAATCCGTTGAAACCCAACAGTTTGCTGCTTGGGGGATAGATATCATTGGAGAGATTCGCCCTACGGCGTCCAATGGGCACAGATACATCATAGTCGCGATCGACTATTTCACCAAATGGGTCGAGGCAGAATCCTTCAAGAAAATTGACGCAAGGGACATGGCCAAGTTCATAGAGAGGAATTTGATCTGCAGATATGGCCTCCCTCATCACATAGTGTCTGATAATGGGGTGCAGTTCATGGGAGAAACCAGAAAACTTCTCGAGAAGTATGGTGTTGAGCATCATAAATCCTCTCCCTACCGACCGCAAGCGAATGGAGCAGTAAAGGCCGCCAATAAGAATGTGAAGAAGATCTTGTCCAAGATGGTCCAAACCTACAAGGACTGGGCTGAAAAGTTACCCTTTGCCCTGTGGGGATACAGAACGACGGTAAGGGCATCTACAGGCGCTACACCATTTTCCCTGGTATACGGAATAGAAGCAGTATTGCCAGTAGAGATAGAACTTAAATCACTAAGGGTGGTCATGGAGGCCCAAATCCCGGAAGCCGAATGGGCGCAGCAGAGGTTGCAGCACTTGAACTTACTGGATGAGAGTAGGCTGAAAGCTTATTATCATAATCAGATATACCAGAAGAGATTGGCGAGAACTTTTGGAAAGAAAGTGAGGAAGCATCCGCTGAAAGAAGAGGACTTGGTGTTCAAACAGATGAGGCCAGGGATACCAGACATCAGGGGGAAATTCAGACCTACCTGGGAAGGGCCTTATATCCTTAAGAAGCTGCTGTCCAAAGGAGCTGCAATCTTGTCAGATAGCAATGGGAACGAATTTAAAGAGCCGATCAATGTCGACAGACTCAAAAGGTTCCATGGCTAAAGACCAAAATAAAAAGAAGAGAATAAAATGCCCCGCAAGTCGAAAACCGAAAAAAGGCGGCTATGCTAAAATTGGGCGCCTCGACAGGGTGAAAACCGAAAAAAGGCATCCTGTGCAAAAATTAGAGGCGTGAGAGAAAATGTCCGATCGTGAAAACCCGAGAGGGCCGATTGGTAACAGGAGTTGATGCTGTTAAAATTTGGTTTCATGCATTGACAGCGCGTAAGCAGCTGAGTAAATGCCAAAACTGATCATGTATGCTGAAATTATATGGAAATATACACAAAACTCGTGAAATAAGATGAATATTATTCTTTTCACTTTCGTCATTCTCTAGTTCTGCATTAAAAAGAAATGTAGCACCAAAAGAAATACACATATAGGCTAAGCTAAGTCCTGCTGCTGCTCTCGCCGATCAGATGCTTGAGCCCTCGGGTCCTGTTATCAGAGGCTGGACTAAGGATCCACTTCTTGTACTCGCTAGTCGAAGATGCAAAATGATTGCCAAACCTCGGGATAACGGTCTTCATGGGTAGTCTACCCCACAGCTCATGATACCGAGAAGCAAACGCGGCCGAGAGATCTCCTCCTCGGAAGGACAGGGGAACCCTCACTATATCCTGGGTCATCCCGAGCTGTCGTGTACATCGAGAGGTGATGCAGAAGGTGGCCTGACGGAGGCCGCAGAGGGGAACACAACCCGATGGCCCGTCGATGACTGCATGAGACAGCGGGAGCCAGGCGGATGTAAAGCTGATATCGTCCTCCGACAGCTCGCCAAACCTGGTAATGCCTTCACCAGCGGTGATAAACCCGTACAGTCGTTGACGAGGCAGGAAGTGGCTCGGCGAGTACTGGGGGGTAACGCGAGGGGGTGGTTCAGACAGCATCTTCAGTTTTTCCTGTAGCCAGATCTGAAAAAAAAAAAGCCGCTGGGGTAAGTAGGGTTTACTTCAGGCAAAAATAAGGCACAGGGTTGTGTGGAAATCCGAAAGGACGTATCTCCCGCTAAGAAAAGCTAGTGTGAAAATCCATGAGGGACGCACTACCTTTAAAATAATGACGTACCTGGAGTAATAAGGGGCTGCCGGCAAAGGTTGTAGTGGACCCAGAGCTCACAGCGTCCAAGCCCAGGATAGTTTCAGCCAGGACAAGTGGTAGGGGTGACAGTCCCAGATGAAAGTCGCTCAGGACTCCGAACAGACGAAAGTCACCTGTCAAACCTCCTGGAACAACGGTAAGGAAGTTCACCATGCAGAATAAGAATGTGATGTTTACCCGGTATGTGGGGATGTCAGTGAACCGATCCAGAGCCTCAATCAGTGGCTCCAAAGAAAAGGAAGAGCCCAGAGGAATCAGCCGGTTGGCCTTGGAGGAAGATATGCCCAGGGCCAAGGCTGCATCCCGGGTCTGGAATAGGCCGCAGCGGGGGACGCAAGGCAGAGCGCTAGGAGGGAACCGTACTCCCAGAATGGAAGCTAACTCTTTAGGCAAAGGGCACAGTTCCTGATAGGTGAATTGGAAAACATGGAACCGGGGGTTCCAGAAGTGGGTCGCCGCCAGGAGGAGGTTCTGGTCGATTTTCACCCGGCACAGGTATTTCAGCCCAGACAAAGAGGAAAGGGCGCCTTCTCCCCAAGTGTGTTTGTCATCTAAGATACAGTGCATCCTTTGGGCAAGAGGAGAAGACATCTTGAGAAAGATGAAAGACTCAAGATGTTGGAAAATGAAGAGACAAAAAGAACAAAAATTTTGTAGGATTTTATAGGGAAGTGCCACCGACGGCCTACCCGCCCCTATACATAGACGGTCTGACCGCCTCTCTAAAGAGACGGCCTGCCAGCCTCTACACAGGGACGGCATGCCCGTCGGAGGGAAGTCCACCTGGCAGACGCATACGTCAGCATTGCATTCATCACGCGCATTAACTAGCATTTATTGCGCGACAGACGGCCAGCCCGTCGGTCGCTTCTACAGACGCCCAGCTCGTTGGTCACAAAATCCTATATAAGGGCGAGTGACAGACGGTGCAAACGCTGCTGTCCCTTTCTTCTTCCTCTCTCAAACGGTTTCTTAGCATTTTTTAGCGGTTTTTAAAGCTTTTCTTCTTATTTTTTCGCGATTTCTTCATATTTTCGCATTCTATACTCACCGGGTGCTCGGATATTTATATTTCTTCAGTTTCTACACTCCTCGGGATTCCAAGTAAGTAAATAACTACTTTTTTGAATTTTATTCAATTTATTTTTACATCTCTTCTTCTTTTAACTTTAAAAATGATTAAGAAGTTTTAGATGCTGTAGGAATTTAGGGAGAATGCTGCCCATTTTTCTATATCATTTTAGTGCAATTAAATTTGAACTTTTGCATGATCACATAGAAATAGAATTTTTCTATAACTTTGGTGCTTTAGAAGTAGACAATCTGTAGTGCACTATTCTGTATATACTGCTTTTGTGGCCTGAGGCCATTATTTTGTGTTATTAGGGGCACACTCTTGCAGGGGTGCGCCCCATTTACATGTGTGTGTTATTCTTGAGGCCTGAGGCCTATGTTTTTGCCTTTTCGTGCAGGAGGTTGGGCATATCCCTGCCGGGGTGCTGCCCTAATTTTTATTATTTATTCTAGAATTGAATATTTTTCATGTATAATGCATGCCTCGGGACCTAGAAGGCCCATTTCCTTTACTCGTTTCAAATTATTTGTATGCTAATTGCATATTGTTTTTGCCTTGATATGTGCAAAGCATGTGGGCAACCTTTGCCCTTTTCATTTATTATCTTTTTTCTATCTTATTTTTGGGTCACCGTTACCCCGGTGAGGCCTAAATCGGCTTTCACCTTGAAAATAAATTTAAGAAAATTTGTTTTACGATTTCCGATATTTAACCTATTCCTTTTGCAGGATGCCTCCTAGACGTAGAGCACCGCAGGCCCAGCCTGAGCTTATGGCTCCGGATTGGATGGATGATGAGTCGGCTCAGAGGTATAGGGCGCTGGCTCAGGTAGAGTTTCGGGCCAGCCGTTTTGTATCTCGCCCATTGCTAGAGGCCCTAGGATTGGCCCCAGAGTTTGATCTACTTGCCGAGGGTGCTGGTTGGACGGAGTTCCTTGAGCCCTCCTTCCAGACATTCCCAGAGGCTACCCGCCAGGTCTTGGCCACTCTCCGCTATGCTGGCTTTCAGAGTGCAGATACCGACTCGGGGGTGATCCAGTTTTGGTTTGACGGCGACCATTTTAGTATCACCAGGTAGAGGTTTGCTCAGGCCATGGGGCTCCCTAGAGAGGAGGGGGTCGAGATCCCGCGGCGAGCGGTGAGACGCGCCCATTGGGCGGCCATTGCCATACCAGGAGTGCTGTACGATCATGATACAGCGAAGAGCACCGTACTGGTGTCTCAGGCACTCCGGTATTTGCACAGAGTGCTTTCCAGTTCGTACCTCGATCGAGCTGGTAATCCAGGGTCGCTTAACGCGGCCGAGATCTGGAGCCTTTGGGCTATGGTGGCAGGCCAGCGTCTCAACATTAGCCACGAGATCTTGGCCAACTTGACCAGAGTCAGCAGAGGGATGACGCCGGTGGTGATGGTGGGAGGAGTCATCACCCGTTTGCTTTTGAGACTGGGGGTTAACCCCGAGAGGTTGAGAGGACCCTTGCCGGAGGGGATCCATGTAGACGCCGCGGTGGCAGTACAGATGGGGATGATCGCCCCAATATCTGGCCAGGCAGAGGCTTACAGGGTATTGACCATCCATGAGACCCGGCAGATGTTCAACCTTCCACCCTTGGGGGCAGATCCTGATCACCCGGAGCACCAGGAGGAGCAGCCTCCAAAGCTAGATCCTCAGCCAAAGCCTCAGCCATAGCCCCAGCCTCAGCCGGAGCATCAGCCTCCTCAGCCGCAGACGGTGCCTCCACCACAGCAGCAGGAGCCACCTAGGACCCCCTCGGACTTCGACTTTGAGATCACGATGGACGACCTCTTTGCTGCTTCACCGGCATCCAGAGCGCCGACTCCAGTCCCATCACCGGGCGCCAGGGTACAGAGGTCTGTCCACGGGCCCTCCGAGAGATACCATCCGTACTCCCGAGGCGACCTAGGGGCATCCACCTCCTCGGCACCACCACCAGAGCCAGCACTGCAGCAGCCTGTGCAGCCAGACTTCTCTCAGCTCCTCACCTCCATGTTTACAGCCTTAGAGCGGCGGCAGGACGAGAGGGACAGGGCTATCCACGAGAGGTTGGATCGTCAGCAGGCTGCCATTCAGGAGCAGTCCCAGTCGGTGGAGCGTTTGGCTCGGGAGCAGGCGGGCTACATTGAGCATACGACGCGGGAGCAGGCTCGAGCCTGGGATATTTTCAGGGATGAGTAGGCTCGGACCTTAGGGGCCTTCAGAGGGGAGCAGTTGAGGCTGATTGAGCAGATTGCTCAGGGGCAGAGGGAGTTGAGGCAGCAGCTCGCTCATGATCTGGGGACGTCACAGGACCAGGCGTCTCAGAGGGTCGATATGACCTTACAGATGATTGATGAGTCACTTGACTCTCTGAGATCCCGCGTCCAGGCGATGGAGGGGATACTCCCCCCTCTTTCTCAGACCATGAGGGAGTTTAGGGAGCAGACGGAGCAGAGCCTGGAGCAGAGGAGAAGGGCCGCCAGCGAGCAGACCATTCAGTTGAGCCAAGCCTTCAGGAAGTTGGGAGACAAGGTTTCTGAGACCTTAGGGTTTATGAGTACCTGCACCCAGCCCTTTTTGGATGGCTACGCTCAGATCCATTTCAGGCGGGCCCATGATCACGAGGCAGGACCCTCCACAGCTCCGCCACCACCTCCGACACGTCCACCTCCTCCAGGGACCGTGCATATATCGGATGACGAGGATCCCGATGAGCCCTCAGACTACACTCCTCTCTGATCTTCAGGGAGTTATTTTTGTATCTTTTGTATATTTGTATTTTCTATATGCACTGTACAAAAATGACATTTCTAGTGAAAACTTTTGCTTCATTATTGCATGATCATTCGATTATTAATTGTTTAGTCACATCACAGAAGGTGTATGTCCTCATATTTACTTATGTGTCGATAAAAATGACAATATAACGAAATAAGACAAAACAAAATGAAATGATGAATGATGATAATCAATAACATCTCAATAAAAAAAATGAATAAAAGATGAAACATGGCATAGCAAATAAGACAAAATCGCGCCATCAATAAACAGGATGAAAGATGACCACTCAAGCGCGAGCTAACAAAATCTTTTATCACACAGGTATAGAGACAGACCGAAGCTGCAGTTGAAGAAACACTGCACTTCACCAAATCGGGATTGTAGCCAGAGAGTGCTGCATCTCACAGTTCACGCGGCAGCCAGAGAGTGCTACGCACCTTGCAGATCGGATGGGGGTTACCAAGGGAACTTCAGATCGAAGCTGTGGTTAGAAAAACACCGCTCTTCACATCGGGATTGTAGCCAGAGAGCGCTGCATCTCACAGTTCACGCGGCAGCCAGAGAGCGCTACGCACCTTGCAGATCGGATGGGGGTTAGCAAGGGAACTTCAGATCGAAGCTGTGGTTAGAAAAACACCGCTCTTCACATCGGGATTGTAGCCAGAGAGCGCTGCATCTCACAGTTCACGCGGCAGCCAGAGAGCGCTACGCACCTTGCAGATCGGATGGGGGTTAGCAAGGGAACTTCAGATCGAAGCTGTGGTTAGAAAAACACCGCTCTTCACATCGGGATTGTAGCCAGAGAGCGCTGCATCTCACAGTTCACGCGGCAGCCAGAGAGCGCTACGCACCTTGCAGATCGGATGGGGGTTAGCAAGGGAACTTCAGATCGAAGCTGTGGTTAGAAAAACACCGCTCTTCATATCGGGATTGTAGCCAGAGAGTGCTGCATCTCACAGTTCACGCGGCAGCCAGAGAGCGCTACGCACCTTGCAGATCGGATGGGGGTTAGCAAGGGAACTTCAGATCGAAGCTGTGGTTAGAAAAACACCGCTCTTCACATCGGGATTGTAGCCAGAGAGCGCTGCAACTCACAGTTCGCGCGGCAGCCAGAGAGTGCTACGCACCTTGCAGATCGGATGGGGGTTAGCAAGGGAACTTCAGATCGAAGCTGTGGTTAGAAAAACACCGCTCTTCACATCGGGATTGTAGCCAGAGAGTGCTGCAACTCACAGTTCGCGCGGCAGCCAGGGAGTGCTACGCACCTTGCAGATCGAGAGGGGGTTAGCAAGGGAACTTCAGATCGAAGTTGCAGTTAGAGAAACACTGCTCTTCGCTTCGAGTTCGTAGCTAGAGAATGCTACGTCTCACCAACACCTACAAGTCGGGACAAGATCGGTAGGGGTATCTTCGCATCGCCGAACAGACCGAGACAAGGTCTTCCCGGCAAAAGGCATGGAAGGTAAGAACCGTCACAGGTACGCCTTCTTTCTTTCTGTCCTTTCTCTGAGTTGTGGCTTATCTAGGCGCTTGTGCACTAGTTTCCCCAAAACTGGGGGCAACTGTAAGCACTGTGTCCCGGAGCGGTCCGGATCAGAGGTTACCCTATGATGAAATCAATGTCCGAGCCTGTATGAGGGGCTGGATTTGGAGGTTTTAATCCCGCGTTCCATGAGAAGTGAGGCTTTTTATAATTCCCAGGCAGAGGGGGAGAAAACAGAGGTTTTTTTTCGAGTCAAAAGACTTTTTGTCCTCTACAGACGGCCAGCCCGTCTGTGAAGTAGGCCCGTTGCTTCGAGTCACCGACGGCTTGTGGTATTTTTCGACGCCCGTCGGAAAATCACCGCCCCTATCAGGATGCCGCCTGGTTTCCCGGAGCACGCAACCCTTCCGACGCCCGTCGGTGGATGTGGCAGGGCCGTCGGACGAATCCTTGTGTCAGAGGGATTCTTCCGACGCCCGCCCCCATACACCGACGCCCGTCGGTCGTGTCTGGCTATAAAAGCTCCGGATTTTCATTTGAAAAGGGGTTGGAAAAATTTTCAAACGAGGAAACTCTGCCCAATTTTGAGCACATTTTCTCTCTCTTCCAAAAACACTTTTTCTAAAGAAATCTATTGAATCAAGGACCAAATCAATCAAAGGGAACTAAAAGCTAATTAGTTTTCTTTAGATTTTGACTCCAAAATCGATTTTCTGAGGGATTGAAGGTGAAATATCTCATTTTCTCTCTTTAATCTTTCATCTTTGCTTCTCGTGGAACGCGCGGGGCTCTAACCGACATAAGAATCTCACCTGAAGCGATTATCTGAGGGTAAATATTCCGGGTTATTTCTCCATATTTGTTTCTCATTTTGTGGAATTTTTGAATATCTATCATTATTTTCTTTTATCTTGACTCTCTTATCTCTTTTGGGATAAAATTCTTTTTTGACTTTAAAAAGGTTTTTTTTCTCCCTCTCCCTTCTGTTTTTTTCGGAGACAGAGGTGACCGACGGGTCATCTTTATCACCGACGCCCGTCGGTCACCCACCTATAGACGCCCCTCCTTGAGTGACAAACGGGTATATCGGATACCCGAACCGACGCCCGTCGGTCAAATAAGGAAGGCCGTCGGTGGGTTCTGTCTCCCTCCTTTTAAACCATTTTTTATCTCTTCCAAGTCTCCTTGACTTCTTATGTGTTAATTTTATGTATATTAACCTCTCTTAACTTTCTGTGAGTGTATATCGGTCCTCCTGGATTATCCCGAGCTTGAGCGGCTATCTACCATGTTTGGAGGATCTCGTCCGGTTTAGTTTCCTAATCCTCTTGTTTCATTTCTTTTATTGATTATCTTATGTATATGGATGTACTCCTTTCATATCCCGTTGATGTATAAAAATGACTCAATGGTTTTATATTTAATAAAACGAGGTTTACACAAAACAAGGGTCCAATGCCCTATTTCCATCCAAAAAAAGATCATCATAAATAAAAATCCCCAATTTTAATAACAATGCATGTGAGGACCAAAGTCCTCAAAATAAGCAATATCCCGATTTATGCATGCTTCGCACATTTATAAAAGGGAGTTGTATTCCGCTCCTTGTATTTATTGTAATCTATTGCTTTCATTATTTACTTGATCATTTACGGCTTTTCGAATGTGAATAAATGTGCCTTTTAATCAACTGCATAGTGTGGAGAGAGAGCGAATTAATGACATTAAAATTTGATCATAAACTAATTGAGGTAGAAATAGATGAGAAATCCCGGACCCAGCTCTGGTCTTTAGGCTCGAGAGGTTAGAGGTTATCCTCCAAAATACTTCTTGGGTCACGAGGCTTTAAGCGCTAATCCTAGGCTCTTTAGGGTGAGAAGTTCACCTTCCATGATCCCTCTAGCTGGCCCAAAATGGATACCAAGCGCAGTCTTAGGCTCTCCGAGGCGAGAGTAACTTTCCCAATGTTCTATTGGGTGGTGACTCCATGATACCTCCTTGTTACCCAACATAGACGCACTTGCAATTTATTTGCAAGCTGTCAACGGACCCGCAAATGTCCCGATCGCCCACGTACGGGCGGTCCGAAAGGGCGGCGCTTCGGGATCCGGCGCGTGTCACAGTATGGGTAAGAGGTGTTACAATATATATATATATATGAATGAACTTGAAAGGTGTGCTATAATAAATGCTTATGTGATTTGTTTATTGTATAGTTTATTACCTAAAATACATATACATGTGAAAACACGATCGTTGTGAGATATGTGTGTCATGCATCTATGTGTTCCGATAGTCTGTAATGGGCACCGATTAAAAGGGTAATAAGTGTATAGCATGAATGAGAAACCAATAATTAAAGGTATTTATATGTACGTGAGTTCTAGATGCATCTTATATTAAACGCTTAAGTAATTGATGATATATGATTATTTGGTATTGTGTCTAAGTGATGGTAATGATATGATAAAGTGAAATAAAATGAATATAAGAAACTACTTTAGATTTTATTATGGAATTTGTTATATATGAATAATCTTTGAATGATGGTATAACTTATGTCTCTCTTGACTTTAATATGATAAAAAGGTTTATTATATGAGTATAAGAATAACAATAAATATGAAACATTTAAATGGGATGGTTGATCATAATATGACTAGTCAAATGTACAACGACTTAATAGTGAAGGCATAAATGTAAATAGCGTAAGCAATTTCCTAATAAGTGTTGTAATTATAAATACAAACTATCGTAAACGTCTACACCTTTGAGTATATGAATTAAGAATGATTATATATATATATATATATATATATATATATATATATATATAAATATGTATATATATGTATATGTATATGTATATGTATGTATAGGTATATATATATGTATATGTATGTATATGTATATGTATATGTATATCTATATGTATATGTATATGTATATATATATCTATATGTATGTATATGTATATATATATGTATATCTATATGTATATGTATATATATATCTATATGTATGTATATGTATATATATATGTATATCTATATGTATATATATATATATATATACATACATATATATCTATAAATATATGTATATATATATATATATATATACACATATATACACACTTTTAATTTCTATAGCTGCATACATTGGTTTGTGATGTTGACGACTGCTGTGAGGAGTCTTTCATTTTATGTGTATTTTTTCCACTAAGTTTTAATATATATACATATATATACACACTTTTAATTTCTATAGCTGCATACATTGGTTTGTGATGTTGACGACTGCTGTGAGGAGTCTTCCATTTCATGTGTATTTCCCCACTACGTTTTAAGCTTAGCACGGGTGTTTCATCTGTATAGGTTTAGAGATAGAAGTGTTGCCAAGGATATCCCGCAGCAATTAAGGCCAACAAGTCTGTAGGAGTATTTTAAATAGATTTTGAAATTGTTATTTGTAATGTAACCACTGTGTCAGTAATATGTGATTTGTATGTAATTTGATTCAACTGAAGAATATTATACGAGTTATGTATGTGAAAGTGTTTTGTATTGAAAGAAAAATTGAAAGAAATTTTATAATTCGGTTTTCCATTATTTGTTACTATTTCTTTTGCGTTTTGTTTGGTGACATCCTTCACCCATTGTCGTATATCGGCTATGTTATCATACGGTTGCTACGTACGGGTAAGGGGTGTTAAAATAAAGACCTAATTCTAGGTCTTTCGGACACACACAATGGTCCTTATTAACTTGTTGTGTAGGCCTAATAATTTGATTGGGATTCAACATGTTAATCATACCTCACCTTGACTAGGTCAAGGTTTCATAACTAGGCTTTCTTCCAAACTAGGAGATGTTTAAGTTCTAGTACCTATACACTGACCTTCTGACATTTGGGTAGTCTCAATACTTGTCTAGAAGCCTTTCAGGATTTGTACATAAGTGAAGATATTCATTGAGAATGAATAATGATTTGAAGAGTTCAAAACACACTAAACTATTTCTAATCAAAATGGTAGTTCACAGTATACTGTTAACATGTTTAGAAGCCTGATAGGTCACACACATATAGGAATTAGATCCAAATGTAAAAAGAGTTAGGCCGTATTATATAATCAAGGCCAAAGGAAAAGTAAGTTGGAAGCTTAATAGACCATGAGCCACACATTAAGAGCCCATGGTGGAGCTCCAAACATGTGGGCTCACTTGAAAGCCCATTATGGCCCTTTAAGCTTGGTCCATAAACTTATGGTGGAGAGCCCAGAGCCTAATAAAATGGTAGCCCCTTGTAACCCTAGATTCTTCCTAATGTTATTAGGAAAAGGAACATAATGGAGGCTATGAATACCTCATTATAAACTGAATCGGGATAAGCTTTTGGCAACCAGGAAATTTTGTCCTTTTTGTTTTTGGGTCAAAATTATCATTACTATTATGTAATTGGCTCAAATTTGCTATTAAAAATAACGGTACTCCAAGTAAGAAAATAGAAAAACACATAACATACTAATCAAAGCCACATAATCTTGCCATATGTGCACTATAAATTGACAAGCTTTTTTAACTCTTGAAAAAATGGTTAAAATTTCTAATATTAAGCATATCAAAATAACCTAACTCTAGGTAAACAACCAAAAATATCTAATGTTAAGCATATCAAAATAACCTAACTCTAGATAAACAACAAAAAATTGTCCGATTGTAAGAATTTTTAATATTTTTTTTGAGAGTTAGGACAATGTATCACTTTATAAAGCATATGTGGTAAATTTAAGTAATTTCAATTAGCCTACCATGTGCGTTTTTATTTGGTTACCTAAAGTTTTGTTAGTTTTAATAGTAAATTTGAGCTAATTATGTAATAGCGAGAGCAATTTTGACAAAAAAAAAAATAATTAGATGGCAAATATATATTATTTTTAATATTTCAAAATAACTTTAGTTCAAAATATATTTATAGGACAAATATATTTTATTTTTTAATAATTTAATAGAAAATTTCGCCTTTTATCCCTATTAGCTATATTCCTACAAAAAGTAAAAAGAAACACTGAATTTATTAAAAAAAAAAAAGAAACACTGAATTGTGGAGTTGTGAGAATAATGGTTTGTCTTCGGGTATGTGGAATTTTGGGGCTTCGGCTTTTGCTTTAAGTAATGGTTCAAAATTGGTCGGCCGGCTGCCCACATGTCCAATTGGCAATGAGAAGAATAGAACTCTTTTTCATAATATCAAAATATCAATCGCAATTGCAAATTAATTACCTTTCATTTTTCTCTTTCTCATCTTCAATCATGATTCTCGAGTTTACTCTAGTAAATAGCGAGTGGACTTAAACACGCTGGTGCTGATCTTGACTTAACCTCAACCCACCTTCCATTTATGCTATCCCTATCTCTTTCTTCGCTCCTATTTTGCTGCTAGCTGAACAAATCTGAAATAAAACTAATTCTGTTTCGGAGAATCTGAAACAAACCCATTTACGTTTTTATCTGAATCCGAGGCAAGTTTAGTCGAATTTTAAAGAATCTGAAATAGACCCAGTTCATTTCCGGGCGAATCTGAAGCAAAACTTGGTTTTTTATTGGTTGTCTCTTCTTGTGCTCTGCAATTTGATTAGAAGCCAGTAGTGAAGTACCTTAGTCAGAGTCGTCCAATTCCAGGTTCGAATCTGTTTGCTTCATTCGCGATCCTGGTAATTTGATCTGTTTGCTCTAGCTGTTCCATATTGACTGAAAATTCTTATGATTCAATTTTGAATCCTCTGATAAAGCCGTAATAATCAGGTTAAAAGCATTATGGTCTCTGAGTTGTGTGGTTCAAGCTTGCTTCTAGCTCTGCCAGATGACGTGTTTGCTATTATATCGCGATCACTTTCGCCCAAAGATATATGTAATCTCAGTCTATGCTGCCAAAGTTTACGTGCACTTCTGGGGTCCGAGAAAGTTTGGCTAACCCAATGCGACATGGTGGGAATTCTTGCTCATCGTGATCTCATTGAGTGGAGACAGGGTGTGTCATCTTACGGGGCACTTTGTCGCTTTCTTGTTAGTGTTAAGCCATTGATTGGAATTTGGGTTCATCAAAACCCTGAGCTAGGCAATGTGGTATATGTTATGCCTGGTTTTATGTCTGTTGTTGGATGTCGGATAATACCACAAGAGCTTGGCCCTTTAGGAATTGAGGATGGACCTTTACTATGGGCACCTGTGTTTGAAGTAATAGGAGATGTTGACGGTTCCACTTTATTTTTTTTACATGGGAGAGAAAAAGGAAATGACTGTATTTATCCTGGCTCAGTCAAGCCAGTTGAGCAGAACTGCAATGTATTACTGCTTGAGGTTGAACCTAGGGAACAAAACAGTGGAAATGTATTATTGCATAGTAAAAGCTTTGTCCATAATTCAGATAATGAGCTACCCAGAAATATTACTAGGTCGAACAGTGGACTATCAAGGTCACAGAGGATGCTTGGACAGCGTGATTCCAAGGTGCCATTTAGCCGCTTGGCTTTTAGTGATAGAAGAAAGTTGATTGAGGTTGTCACGAGCCAAATACGTCAAAATTTACCTGATTCAGCTATTAGTCCACTATTTCCTCGGTTGAGAAGCGATGGTGACAATTTTCACAAAGATGTTGTCCTCTTATTTGAAAGGAGATCCATGCTTCTACATATGTACAAACTTGGTGGGAGCCGCTTCGATTGGAAGGAAGCTCCTGAGCTGCCTTTTGATCCTACTCAACTACAACTGAGTGAGATCAAAAGAAGCCTTGATCATTCAAGTGGTTTTCACAGTTCTATAAATGGAGATGGTCACACAAAATCCACCACTAAGAAGACTCTTGGTGGGTATTTTAGGGCTAGTCTTAGACAAATTTTGGGCAAGTCTCCCTCTGTTAATGGCAGTCGCACACTTTCAAAGAATAGTTCAAGTAGTGAGAACAAACATGCACAACTTCATGAATTTTTGAGATCCAGTGAAGCAATAGGATTGACATTACATGCCTCCACTGCTAGGTTATCTTCTTATCGAGCATGGCCAAATATGCATGACAGTCGGTTTGCCCTGTACAAACTACCAATGCGGATTCCAAGAGCTGACCAAGAGTATGCTGGTTTATGGGGTGGGACTTTTGGTTGGCCCCCTGGGAAACCTAGTGAAGATAAGCCTGGAAAGGCTCTGTTCTTTCTTTTGATATCTTATGATGAGTTTGAGGGGCAAAGACAACTCATTGCTACCAAAATTTTGGAAGGCACCCACTATGTTCTTCATCCAAATGGCTCAGCAATGTTTATTGTAAACATAGATGAACCTTCATCAGATCCATTTCCTTGGGATGTTGATTCAGATTCCAAACCTGTGAGTGTAAAACATGCATATGCAGGTGACGGTATTGCAAATGGATATGGTTTCCGATATCCTGGCTCAAAGCCAGGTTCCCTTTTTGTTACGCAAAATGGTCTTCTTGCCTTCATTTGGAAGGAATCTAGAGCAGTCTTGACTATGCAGAGACTGAATTTGCAAGAACTTTTGAAGAAAGGTGAACGGGTGCCTGCATTACCTCCAATTGCCAACTTTTCTTATTTGACCAAGTCCTACTCAAATGTGTTTGCTGGCTTCTCAAATGCCTCAGCTTGTTTGGCTTCTCCAAGGTTGGTGTCATTTATCAAAATGCTTATATTGTGTTTTTTTTTTTCAGATCATTCCTGAATTGTTAAATTTTTTTGTGCTTGTCAGTTGTGTCAATTAAATGAATTTATCTTCTGCAATGCTCTCATTTTTTAATAAACAACCAACATTATTTGCAATCTAAGTTCTCTTTCTTTGTGCTTTTGTCATGTTGGCATATGTTTCAGTATGGAAAGCCTTAGGGTATTGTATGGAATCTGTAGAAAATTGCAAGATAAGTGTACAGTTGATAGGGCTGGACCATGGTTGGTCTATTAGGGTAAAAAGATGATAGAGCACACGGTTCAGTTTCGGAATTGATGAGAAACTTACTGTTTTACTTAAGATGATTCATTGAGATTTCAGGATCAACTTTTATCGTAATCATCAGTACTTCTAATTGTAAACCATGATCCAACATGGATCATTCATCAGGCATCTCTAGAGTCTTATTATGTATCCCACTTCTTTCTAGTTGCTATCTTGTAGATGACTCACTGATCAAGCATTTCCTCCGTGTCTTTTGGATCTAGTCACCTCTAAGCTGTGTAGCTGCCATCCTATCATTCCTATGTTATACTGTCTGGATTGACCTAGGCGAACTTGAACTAGGTACAGTTTCTCTTTATTATTTGCCTTCTCTGGCACTGATGTTCATTCTAACAATATTGGAATTAATTTAGAAACTAAGTTTCAGGAAAAGACAAAAATAGAAACTGTCTATGAGACATAAGGACAGTTTGGTTGTTTGATCTGTTTTATGATGACTGTGATGTTTCTTCTCACTTTTGGCAAATGAACCATACAGCTATTTATTTGTATAATATTATTCTCAAGAATTTATAAAATGGCACTTTAGATTCAATTTCTATGTATTTGGTGTGTTTAGTCTTTTCTTTTTGGATGTTTTAGTCGTCTTACTAATTTTTCTATGTTGAAGGTGCATTTTGGCCTCAAATTCTCTTGTGCTGATTAAATTGCTCCATAAACAACTTTTGGGCCAAACGAGCACACAACTTTCAATTTACAGCCATTTGTCACATTTTATCCCAAAAAAACTCTTTTTCCATCTTTTATTCCTTTTTTTTTTCCTTTTTCGCGCCATTCATTGTAAGATTGCAATATAAAGTCATGGTAAATTTTTGGCTTTGTGGGGGGAAAAAAAAGAAAAAAAAAAGCAAGAAAGAAAGATTAAAAGGTGTTTTGGAGGACATGTCGGGGTAAAATGGTTAAATTAAAGGTTTTACCTAAATTTCAATTAGACCCGTAACCTAAAATTAGAACAAATTGAGCCTTAATCTATCATTAATGTTTAAATTTAGATGCCTCCGTCAATTTTGGCATCCAGACACAATGAGTGGGCGTGGTGAAGAAAATTGGGGTTTAATTGAAATGTTAATGATAGGCAAAGTTTCTAATTTAAACAATGATGTTAGGTTAGGGTTCAATTGGTTTATCTTGGACTAAGAATTTTTACAAGCATGTAAGCTTGCTGTTAGTTTGGATGCAAAATTGATGGGTGGATGCATTTGAAACCTAAATGATAGTTAAGGGTTTGATTTATTCTAATTTTTAGGGTGGAGGTTTAATTGAAATTTAGGTGAAAGGTTGATGATATTTTAGTAATTAACCCTAAATTAACATTTGCTTACTAATTTAACCCAAAAGTTAATGTTGCTGCAAATTGGCCAACCTTAGAAGGGACGAGGGCCAGTTTTCTCCTGTTTCCAATTTTTTTATGCTCTCATGCTAGAGAATAAGTGTAAATTTAGTTGAAAAGGCTTGTAATTTAAAATCATCTAAATCTTGCTTTATAAGGAAAGCTTAGAAAATGCTTATGGAGAACTCACACTATGCATGTCATGTAACAAGAAGGATTGCTTTGACTACAAATTTTGCAAGAAAGGAGCATCAAAGAAATGATAAGTGGAGTTCATTGATTTGAAATGGCTCCCACATGCTCTCGATGACTTTTCTCACCATGCTACTTGCCCTTCTTCCTCCTGGCTCACTGCAATTATCAAATCTGCCCTACGTTTACTGATTCTGAGCATATAAGTCTATCATGTTCCCTTTTAAACTCCTTGTTGCTGATATATTATTAACTTTGCCATAAAACTTGTCACTCCAAGCATGGCAAACTTTAAGATGAACAATTTCACAAAAACAAATATGTATTCTGCCGTCTAAACTCTCCGTATTACCCTCTCTTAAATGGTTGTCCTGGATTTTAATTGTTATAGCTCCTGGACTTTTGTCTCTCGAACTCATATTTGTCAATAAATTTGTGGTTTAATTTTGATGGGGAAAAGCCTGCCTTTACTGTTACCATGTCTGCTGCTGGGATTTTGCAATCTGCTCATAATCACTATAAAGATTCAGTGGTGAAGATTCTCTAATAATTAATAACAAGAAGAGGTATACAAATGTCAGGAGATGGCATATCCTAAGTGTAAAGAGATACAATGGTTTCTTCGATGTGCACTTCCATAGGTTAATAACCATTCCTTTTTTTTTTTTAAAAAAACAAAAAGAATGCTAGTTGAGTGTAATGTTTGTTGACAATATTTAAGCATTGTTGGGTCATTTACTGTAATGGACATTTTGCTTTATTTATGATTTATCTGACTTGTGTTCCTCTTCTACAGGCAAAGACATTGATAGAATATCTAATCCTCAAAGATTGAAGGGTTGCAGCATTCGTTGGGTTCTTATACAAGATTTGACTGTTTCTGGTGGTGCCAATGATAATTCTCTTGCAATTGCTCTTTGCATTGTTCCTGGTCAACTGCTCTTCAATGCTACTTATCTTCTGAATAAATCCTCCCTTGAACCATCAAGGGTAGGGTACTGCTTATGTATTTTATATGCATGAAAAGTAGATTTTGATTATATATTATGGCAATAAGCATATGGGTGAAGTAGAAAATATGGCGTATTTATATATGAAAGAAAAAACAGGTTGAATCAAAGTATCTTTGATTTGTTTTTTGTACTTTTGTATGTGATATTGTTCCATTTTGCTCCTTTTTTTATTTAAGTAATTTTACTTTTGGTTTCATTCCTTTTAGCTTTACATTTATTTATGGATCTTTATTTTTTTTAAGTAGTTGCTCCTTTTTTTTTTTTTAAAGTAATTTTACCTTTTTTTTAGTATTAAAAAAAAATCTTCAAATTGATTCTTATATAATTTTTTTTCATTGCTCTACTTGACTCTTGAGTATATTAAGAAAATTTCACCAATTATAAACTTATAATTGAAAAGGTGATTGGCTACTTTGAAGGGATGAAATGTAGCAAATCTTTTATTTTGACAATTATTTTTATTTTGAATCAAGCATCTTTGAATTTGGGGCATTTTTTTTGTATTTTATGCCTTTTATTTCACATAAATGTTCATATTAATGAGGTTGGTGGATTTAATATGATTATATCTTTTTATTTTGTTAGCTTCTCTTGAATGCAATCTGAAATTTGAGGGGCTTGTTTTGGTAGGCACTGCACGCGATTAGATTTTCATAAACTTATTCTTTCCCTCTTCTATGAAAACAATTTTTGAAAAATGAAAAAGTTAAAAATGTTCCTATCTCTCTTCTGTCAAGAGCTTACCAAAGCAAAAGAAGTGAAACAAATGAGAAAATAACTCATTTCAACAAAATGCCGATGGATTGGGGTGCGTGATGGCCATCAACTAGTTTCTGGCGATAGTACAAGTTTTAAGATATGTTCATCTTGCTGTGGCGAAAATTCCGGCATTTTGTCAGGTGATATGGTGTCTGCAAGTCTCTTCATTCATATTTTGATTTCAAGCTCCATTTGGCTAACTCCCAAAAATAGAGAAGAGGATAGACACTGTTAGTGACTTTGTTAATGCATGTTGTTTGGATTAGTCATACCTTGCTATTGACTATCTTCTTCTTGCTGCTTCTATTTGGTACTAGAGCCATGTTTCAAGTTTCAATTGGCTAACTCCCAAAAATCGAGAAGAGGATAGACACTGATAGTGGCTTTGTTAATGCATGTTGTTTGGATTAGTCATACCTTGCTATTGACTAATGTTGCAACTTTACACTACTAGATGATATACAGAGTTCAAAATCATGCAATGGATCTCTCTCTTCCTGCTTCCATTAATGCACTCATGATTATTGTTGATTCCAATCAAGTCCTTACTTGTGTGGAAATACCTCGACAGCTTAAAAAAGAAGACCTGCTCACCTTTTTTCCCCAATCTTGGGTGACCAGTTACGAAGAGGTAATCAGTAGAGTCAACCAGTTTAGTCAACAAAACCCCTTTTCATCAAAAGGAAAAATGGTCTTTTTGAGACTAGGATCTTTCAACCAGATGAACCTTTAGTTCTTTAGCTTCTCTAGTTTTCTCAACATAATTCACGCCAGAACCTTATTCTCCTAATATTCAAG
This sequence comes from Excoecaria cochinchinensis, assembly GCA_947683425.1. Classification (NCBI taxonomy): domain Eukaryota; kingdom Viridiplantae; phylum Streptophyta; class Magnoliopsida; order Malpighiales; family Euphorbiaceae; genus Excoecaria; species Excoecaria cochinchinensis. The sequence goes on from CANTUQ010000011.1 coordinate 5,597,490, forward strand.
AGCCAATGGTTGTAAAAGAGATGGTAATTGTTTCTTTAACCATTGTGACTATAATGACAAAAGGACAAAAAAATAGATGATGATGACAAAAGGAGAAGAAGGAGAAAAGCTAAGAAAAATGTCTCTTCAGGAGATTCTTTCCAAGACCATTATGATAAAGATGATGATCCTACCATTGGATCTTTAGGCCAACCTTTAGGGAAGTATGACTATATTGTTAGGTATATGACTACCGTTGGATCTTTAGGCCAACCTTTAGGGAAGTATGACTATGTTGTTAGGTATATGACTATGTTGTTAGGTACTGTCCACTTCGTCATTATAAACCTTCTCTAACACCCACATCACTCCTCTATATTATATCTGTATTTATCAGCCAACTTTTTCCTATATAGATGATTTTCCACTATAATTCGAACTCCCCCTTACGTCTGATCCCTAAGAGTTTCAATTGAAGGTACTCCTAGAACTATCACTCTGATAGAGTCAATTTTAAACTGGCAATACTCAAGGTCAGAATAAGGTCTTACAATGCCTTGAAACAAAGGTAGATCGGTTCTCTTGCTAGATTAAAAGTATGGAAAATCATCTTTCTTCCCAAAATTCTATTGCATACAAGCTGATGACTCAACTCCAATATTAGATAGTTGATTTGCACACCCAGCTTATGACCATGATAAACTAGCAAGTCTACGATTCCACTTTCAATCAAAAGACTATTGAGACACAAAAGCTTAAGGCCTAACTTATAGCAATAGAAAAAGATTTGGCAAAACCAAAGACAATTCTTTCCTCTGATCCTTTTGGATTCACTTCCTCTGTCCCTACTCAATTTACATATCGGCTAGCCTATTTTGTTCCTCCTATCTTAGAGCCTTCTCAAGCTAACTTGGAAACCTTTGGTCTTTCTTATGATCTTTTTTTTAGCAACTAAGAAAATGACCCTTTGTTGTTGTTTCTTCTGCTTTTCTAAAAAAGCATATACCTCATTCTCTAGAAAAACCATCTGAGGCCAAAGTCAAACAGAAAGAGATAACTCATTCCTATATGTTTCAACCCTCAAATGTGATTATAGGCTTTCTCGAACAAAAAGCGTTACAAACTCTACCTAAAGTTTCCACTCTAGAAATTTTTTATCCTTTTAAGTCCTTCAACTCTCATAGATTCTAATGATCTTCTCATTGATGATGATCCAAAGTTTTTTCCTTTGCTCATAGCCTATTCCCCTGCCTCTAAAAGTACCACTATTGATCTTCTTCCCTAACATTTCACTTCTTCTTCAGCTTCATAAGAATACTACACTGAAGACCCAACATATGAAGAGGAAATTAACAGTTTTCCTCCACCCACATCTACTAGTTTTTGGTTTACATCTTATCATATCCCACCCTACAAATGACGAGATAAAATCTAAGAATTTTTTGCTTGGTTAGAAGTCCAAATGAATAAGCTTAGTGCTGATCTTTCTCAAGTCATATGTGAATTCACTTCTAGATTCACTGATACACTATGAGATTTGTTTATTCAACTAGATACCTATGATAGAGTTTGAGTACGCCCATGACTCTAATTTGGATAAAGTTCCAATTCAGATAAAATTAAGTAATTAAATCTGATTAACATTACCAAATCCTATCTCAGAAAGAGTTTGAGTTATACTAGAGATAGGTGTCAAGCTTTTAGGATCTTTATAAATAGATGGGAGATCTCAGTATTTGGTAACGAGAAAACATATACGTCGCAAATCTGCTCGTTCCCACTCACACTTGTTTATGTTTTGATTTTTTAGGAGCTTTTAGATTGTGGAATAGATGTTGTTATCCCACACGTGGGTAAAAGCCAGATCAGTGACAAAAAACAAAGTGGTTCATTGTAGACGCTCCTGCAACGTGTTTCTGAGCTACAAGAGGTATGTATCATTTTCTAATGTTACCTCCACATAAATTATATGTGCATAATTTTCCCATCATTGGTATCAGAGCCGTTGTTTTTGCGTCCTGACATGTGGATAAATAGATCAAAAATTTTATGTGTAAAATCATTAGATGTAGGATGCATGAAACACAATGAAAATTTATTTTTTTGTATGAATAATATATAAGTATATATATTGCGGCTTAAAAATTGTGTATGTATATACAGCGATTCGAGGGACGAACATGAGTGTTTAAAACACAAAACTAGAAGTCAAAATTTGAAATTTTTGACCTCACCATTAGAATCACATATCGTCGAAATCTCTCACCGGCCGAAATCAAAACGCCTGAATTCGCCGGGAAGGTGCATGTATCACACGCACCATCATACACTTGGCGCGTGCGCGTGGGCGGTGGTGCACCCGTGCGTAGCCATGTGTCCACAGTGATGCATCACTGTCGACACGTGGCCCAATGGGACAATGCCACGTGGATGGCAGTGGCCATGCCATGTGGCAGTGACATATCAACCAGGGTGTCATATGGCCCAACCATTCTGTGACATGTGGATGACATAGGTCATGCCACGTGTCAGTCCTAATGTGACATTCCTAACACGTGTCCTAATGGTACCGCGCCACGTGTCTGACATGTGTCATGACTGTGGGGTGATGTGTCACCCTGACGCCACAAGTGCGATAGGTGGAGCTATAGGGTTCTGACACGTGGCATGACGTGTCGAAACTTGGCACTATGTGGTGTTGCCACATGGTGAAACGGAGGGAGATGCGCGTCTACTCTCCTCAGTTGGCAATTGTGGTAGCATACGGCGTCCTCCGGCCACCAAATCAGCTCTAATTTTTTACAAATTGAATTTTAAAATTATTTGTGATTTTTTGTTCATTTTTTAAAAATTTTTTAATGACCATAAAATAATTTTTATTTTTAAAATTATTAAATATATTATTAAAAGATGTAGAAAATGTGTTTTCTGCTTTTGGATATTTTTAAAAATATTTTGCAATTTTTTTTTAAGTTTTATCATTTCTTATTGATTGAAATGTGTTTCAATTATATGAGTTTATACGTAAGTATATAAAATTTTTTGTAATATGTTACAGAAATGTTGAATAAAGACACTAGGTCTTCCTTTATCTATACATAAGTTGCTTTGAGAAATACAAGGGTGCAATCAATAAGCAACATAAGAATGCGAAAAAAGATTTTAGCTGATGATATTTATGTAATAGTGCATCATAAAGTACATGTGTGAAAACGAATGCAATAGTGCATTTGGATTAACGGTCTGAGTATGGAAAGGGATGATGGAGTTTTGATCAAAGTATTGATTGATTCATTAGAATATCATCCAGAACTGAGTCAATTATTGGAAACTACCTAGTTCATAGTAGATAGATTTTATAGAAAATCTATTATTAATTTTTTTTTTTGTTATAGTTGCCAAAAGGAAAGTGCTGAGAAGCAACACTAAAATCAGTGATGATATTAAAAAATGGATGTAGCGTGCATTGTCCATAGTTTCGTCAACGGACTTATAAGTTGCCTGATAAATTGATGAAGTTCGTCAAAAAAATAATCTCAATATTAAGAAAGATTTTATGGAATCTGGACTTCTAGAATAGTTGAAATAAGTGTCAATTTGAGTTGGTATTTATTTTTGTTAAATAGGATTTATGTTTTGTATTGTTATTTGACTTAAGTGTCTTATTTTTGGGATTATTGAATTTTATTTATTGGTTAATAAATGCGTTTACTTATCATGATGGCATTTAATTTTATAATAAATGTATTTATTTTAATTGTTAATTGCCTTGCAATATTTTATAAGTAAAATGATTGCATATTTATTAAGTACAGACTTAATAAAAATATCTCATAAGTTTGAGAACTTAATAAATCAATAATTCAGATTTATTATGCATGAAATTTTAACTTGTAAGAATGGACAATAGGACTTAGAGGGTAATTGGATACTATAACTAGCATTTTTGAATTTGAGCCTAATAGAAAATTTTATTAGGTTATTATTTTAGATGCCTAGTAAATTGCATGTGTTGCCTTATTTTCCTTAAAAATGTGCAATATTATTTCATTTGAGATCAGAGGATGCTAATGGATATTACTTCCAAGCCAATTGTTGTCGAACTTAACAAAAATACTAAGATGAATGGTGACAATTGTGAAATCTGGAGTATAAGAATCCAGTATGTGCTTGAAGAGCAAGAGACTCTTAAACCCTTAAATTCAATTACGGCACTACACCCCAGCATAAGTGGGATTGGGATGCCTATGTGGCATGGAAAAAAAAAGGAAAAATTATAATGCTTGCATCATCTTGCTTAGTACAAAGGATGATGATATCACCAAGCAATTCTGCAAGTATAAAAATGCAATGGATTTGTGGATCGTTTTGCGGGAAAAGTTTAGAGGTGTGTTTCTGACTAAGTTCCGATCATCAATGATCAAATTTGATACATATCAGAAAAAGTTCGATTATTCGATGCGAAAATATCTAATAGAGATGGAAAAAAATAAGTGAGTTTAGTGAACTTAGTCATAAGTTGACTGACAAGCAGCAGATCCAAACTGATATATATTCCTTACCCAAGAGTTAGTAGCATGTGAAGATGCAACTAACTCATCTAGACAACATAAAGATATTTGAGGATGTTGTTCGTCATTTGGAGCTTGAAAATGGACCATATGGTAGTGATTAAGGTCAATACCATAGTCATATGGCACAGTCCTGTTCTAGTGGAATGAGTTCTAACTAGAACAACATAAGAAACTTCAACAATAGGGATAAGGAAAAGGGTCGAGAGCTTAAAAAGTTAAAGGTAAAACATAATCACTATAGGTCCAAAGGCAAATATGAGGTAAATGTTTTAAGAGTGAAATATTTCAATTGCCTACATAAATGACACTACGCAAGAGACTGCATTGCACTCAAAAAGATACACTATTATGACTCAAGGATGAGTAGAATTTATATATCTAGTTCTGAATTTCAACTTTTTTAGGTGATAGATTCAGAACCAATGGATAATAAAACAAGGGATAGAGATGCCTTTGTTAATAGTTCTGTTTTTATTCTTACTTTATTGAAATTTGTTTTCAATTTACATTTTGAGGATGACAGTGTACGCTTATTCTTGAATGATTTCTATTATGATTCTGGTTGTGTGATGAACGATTTTATTGTTATAGATATGGACCATAACTATTTGAGTAAAGCTAATTTTTCTTTTAATTCTTTTTTCTTCACATAGTTATGAGAGCAATATGAAATTATGCCATGCTAAATTAAACCATATTGGGTAAAACCGAATGAGTCGGTTAGCCAAAATAGGTTTAATAGGTGATTCAAATGAGGTTGAATTGCCTACGTGTGAGCAATTCCTAAAAGGAAAACTAGTGAGAAAACCGTTTGGAAAAGGTACTAGAGCCAAATTTTCATTACAGTTAGTTCATTCTGATGTATATGGTCATGTCTATTTGATTTCTCACAAGTTAGTCTATTTGATTTCTCACAAGTTAGAAGCATTGAGTTGCTTCAAGACTTATATGAACTTAGTTGATAACCAATAGACAAAATATTAAAGCTTAAAGTACTGATCGAGGTCGGGAACATATTTTAGATGAATTTAAAGTTTTATGTGATGAAAGAGTAATTGAACATCAGTTGTCCATTTTGCGAAAAGGAGAAATAGAATTCTCCTAAATATGGTTAGATCTATGATGGCGAAGATAGGTTTGCCTATCTCCTATTGGGGAGATATTTTATTGACTAACACATGTGTTCTGAACTGTATGCTCTCCAAATCTGTCATTACCACAACTTATGAGTTGTGGACTGGTTTACAAGTTAACCTAAGCCATTTACAACATTTGGGTTATAATGCTTACTCCATGATACCTTAATTTGGTAAACTGAGACCAAAAGGTAAAAAAGAGTATCTATATGAGATATTCTGAAGTATTAAAAGGATACATTTTCGTGGGTGAGCAAGAAAATGGCACTGTCACAGAATTCAAGAGTCGTCATATTCTTAGAGAATGGCAAAGTGAATTAGGATTTCACTTTCTATGAAACTCAGGATGAGAACAATTAGGATCACTCCATCCGAGTGGGAGGGAGTTAGAGGAAGAAGGAAAAGACCTTCATCCTCCAAACGATCCGGATGTTCGAGACCTGATTTGAATGGGAGTATTCTTCACTCAAGTGGGAGGAAAGAATATAGTATTCCTGACTCCGGTGAGAGTATGGAACATGTTCCTAGTGGGAGCATTGTGAATCACGATGAATATATGAGGCATGTTTATCAAGATTCAGAACTGCAAAAATCTAAAAGGATAAGTGTTCCATGCTGACGATCTAAAATCAAAAGCTTGAACGGAACTCTTTTGGTTACCCTACAAGACAAGAAAGATTATAAAAATATTTAAAAAGCTTTCTCATGCCCATCTAAGGAAAAATAGATTACAGTAATGGAAGATGAAATGGCATTAATGAGATCAAACCATATTTGAGAACTGGTTGATCTACTGAATTGACACAAATTGAGAATAATTGGATTCTCAAAGTGAAGCAAAAGGCTAAGAGAAGTATCGAAAGATACAAGACTCGGCTAGTCGCTAAGGGATTTACACAATAGGCAGGGATTGACTATGATTAGACTTTCTCACCTGTTGTAAGATTTACTTCCATAAGGTTGATTCTGGCCATAGTGACGAGTTAGGACTTAGAGCTACATCAAATGGATGTGAATTTTTTTTTTCTCAATGAAGAATTGGATGTGACAACCTATAGGTTTCATAAAAAAAGACAGCAAATATAAGGTTTGCTGATTAATTAGTTCAATCTATGGCCTTAAACAATCTTCAACACAATGTTACTTGAGACTTCATCATACAATCATATCGAATGTGTTTAACATGATTGATGAAGATTATTGTGTTTATAATAAAAGTTCTGAAAGTAAATTTATCATTTTGGCATTGTATGTAGACGACATACTTAAAACTGAAAATGACAAATGGTACGTAAATGAATAAAAGTTTGGTTATCGTCCAACTTTGAGATAAAGTATATGCGTCAAGCATATTATATTCTTGAAGTTAAGATTTTTAGAGATTTTTTGAGAAGGTTGTTGTCTTTTTCTTATGAGAAAAATATCAACAAAGACGTTGAACGATTTAATATGCAAAACTACAAACCCATAGATAACTCTTTTGCCAAAGATTTCATCACTGTTTTCCTCTCTCCACAATGCCAAGATATTTTTCCAAGTTTGATCTAAAAGCAGGATTTTGGCAGTTAGGAACAACATTCTGCATTCCTAACTGTCATTACCAATATACAGTAATGCCCTTTAGACTCAATGTAGCACCTTCATTGTTTCAAAAAGCTATGATTTAAGTCTATGAACCTTTGCTTCATATTGTTCTCATTTACATTGATGATATCCTTTCATTTTCACCATATATGGACACTCATCACAAAGTTATACAACAGTTCATTGATCTTACTAGGGCACATGGTATTATGCTTTCATAGTCCAAAATGCACTTGGCAAAAGCAGAAATTGACTTCCTTGGCATGAAATTCAATGATGGTGCTTATCAACCTCAACCACATTTAGCAGCTGAATTATTAAAATTTCCTAACATAGATTTATCACAAAAGCAAATTTAGCAGTTCCTTTAAATTGCCAACTGTGTTAGAGATTTTATCCCAAAATATCATAGTTTGGCTAAGCCATTGTTCCAGTTGTTAAAAAAGCAACATCTTTTCATATCCAATCAGTCTAAAAAAATTAAAGAAGTGACCCCAACATTTGCCACCTTTTCAGATACCTTCCACATGGAAGAGATATTTTCACATAGATATGAGAGATGAATACTGGGGTGTAGTCCTATTATAAGAGAACAAAAAACAAGAAAAAAGTTTATGGATATGACAACAGCCAATTCAAAGAATCTAAACGCCATTGTCACTCCACCTTCAAAGAAATTTTAGCAGTCAAATATTACATTAAAATACTTGAATTTCATTTAATTGGTCATCACTTTATAGTTATCATAGATTGTATGTCATTTCCCAAAATGCTTGATTTCAAAGGAAAAACTATTCATCACTCTTAACTTTTGAGATGGAAAGAATGTTTTAGTAAGTACAACTTCACTGTCGAGCATATAAAAGGAGACCATAATCTCATGCTAGACTTTTTATTTAGAGCACCCAAGCCACTAAACCTCATCACAACTGCTACACATATTCCCTTAGTCTTTATGGCTAGTTCTAACAATAATACTCATGGTTCTAATAACCCAACTCTTTATCTAATAGCCACTCAAAAAGAATCAATGCCTTATGAATGTCCAACTGATATCCCTAGATGGATAAGAAATTTTGCTTAAAGCCATATGTTCCATTACCTTAATGTTCTGCAGAACAAAAGAAAAGTTCCTGATACTAAGAACTATTTTCACCCTTGGTTAATCTTACACAAGTTTTCCAAAATCTTTCCCTAGATTACAGAAGAACTTTGGTTCTCATGGTGCCTTTCTGTCCTCTACTGTTATGTAATCCAGTTACCATTGATAAAAATGCATTATTTCCTTTATAATGAAAATAATCAATCTTCACTCCAATGGAAGTTCTAAGAATGGTACAACCCTTTCAGTTGGTGGCATAAAGAGTTACTCAAACAAACTCACAATGAACAATCATGGGAAAAACCTAATGCAGTAGCCAACAATTATACAATTCTTTACTTCTTCCATAGGCCTTATGTTTGGAACTACACAAAAGCTCTTACGATCAAAAAAATCATGTACGACGCGCATCACCCGGGTGGACTGTTTGATATAGACCGGTGCCACTTTTAGAGACAGCTGGGTGAATGTCTCTTGCCCATGAAGGTCGATTGCTTTGCAATGGAGAAGGAATTCGGCCCATTTCGCCGAGTCCCGAACTTTGAAAAGGAACGAGATAAAGTTTTGGTGTACTCCTATCCCATTATTAGTAATTGACCTCCAGATGCATTTTTTTTGCATCATAAGGTAGGTATAATGGAGTTGCCGCTTGATAGAACATCGGGACAATGGTCTGACCTTATGAAGCCAAACTAAGAGAAGGGTTCGAAACCTCACTTCTATTCGTACCCTTAGTATCGTAACCTTAGTTAGTATGACATTGTTAGCGCTCCTCATATTCTTTGTCCTCCCAATCATAATCTAGCCTTGGGGCTGGCCTCCTCCTCTGTGCCCCCAATATGGCAGCTCTTGGGTCTACAGGTGGCGGGCGGATCTCCTCTTGCGGGTCTTCTCTGACCTCCTCCCTTTCATTATTCCTCATAGGAGGAGGTGGTGGGTTCTGTGGGACTGCTGGTTGACCCATTGCGGCCATCATGGCCATCATCCATTTCTCGAACTCTTCTAACCTTTGGCCCACTTCCTCTGCTACCATTGCCCTGGTGGCATCTGCCCTTCTTGGTGAGTTTGCCATTTCTTCGTACAAAGAGAACTGAGCTGAAGTAGCGTAGCTAGTTTCTGAAGGAGTGTCCGGATACTCCACCCTTTCTGGTAACTCGAAGAATCGATTTCTGTGTTGTCGCCCCTGAGAACCTCTTGACCACTTAGGCAGATCTATGATGGCTGCAAAACACACACGTTAGGATAATGCATGAATGACATATAATGCATGATCGTGCTATGTAACATCCACAAATCACATTCAAGCGCATAGGTCCTTCCAACCTTGTTACTCCCGCACACGAGGTCATAGTCTCTTTCCTAGGTGGGATTGGCCCATGGATCATCCGGGGATCCGATGGACGCGTATGGTGCACGGTGAAAAATTGGCAGCATCGCCTCTCCTAACTAAATGTACAGGCGAATGGGTTATGATCGTTATGTATTTAGGCAGTCCGAATAAGTCGACTTGGGCCTATCGGGGCATGAAAACCTTTGATTAGGTGACCAGTCAAATTATCTGGGTTTGTTCAATACGTAATGATCTATATAGCAAGCATAGTATTAAGGTTCATACCACTTAGGGGAAGTAACTATTTCCATTACATGAGCTTTAGTCAAAGGCGATGATACTTTAAGGCTACCCAAGCATGGTCCCTGCCAACGGGTCTAGCTCATCATGAGCGTAATGACCGATCGGGTCTCCATTTAATATACCATGATGGTACGAGACTTGGGCTGGTGATTATCCTTAACACTTCCCTACATTGAGTGAATGTAGGTTTGTGCTTCGGGAATGCACCGGGGTTGATAGAGGGACCAAACTAGCATATATCTAAGGCTCTAATAAGATGTAATGCAGTATTGAAAGAAGATGAAATCTTTAAACTAAAACTCAATTGTAATTTTTAATCAAGGTACATTCGAATTGAAGTCTTGAATTGAGTTCTCCCCAGTGGAGTCACCACTGTGAGACGCGCCGAACCTCGGGGCGCCTCGAAAGCCCTCTTTTAGGGCGATCGGGATGAAGTTCATTAAAACTTGTAATGAATTACAAGTGCATCTATATTGGGCAACAAGGAGGTTTCTTGGAGTCGCCATCCAATAGAACATTGGGAAGGGTTGTCTAGCCTCAGCGAGCCTAAGATGGCTCATACATATCCATTTTGGGTAAGCCAAGAGGATCTTGGAGGTGCCAGCCCAATAGAACATTAGGATGACCCTCTAACCCCATGGAACCTAGGATTACACAACGCGTAAATATCCATTTTGGGCAAACCAGAGGGATCTTGGACGTCTCAGCCCAATAGAACATTAGGATGATCCTCTAACCCCCTGGAGCCTAGGATTATGTAGATTAGGCCTTTTGGCGGGGAACAAGAGATATTTTTGAGGTTCCATCCTAATGATACATTGAGATGGACCTTTAACCTCATTGAGCCCAAGACCAGAGTGGGTTCGGGACTTCTCATTTAATTGTACCTTGATTAATATTATAATTAAGTTTTTAATTCATTGTTTCATCAACTTTTCATACAATGCAGTTAATTAAAGCGCAATTCACTCTAAAGCAGTAAATTGACACAAAATAAAAATACATGAAAATATATTTCAATAAAACTAGGGGCAGAATCCCCCCATTATAAAACGATAGGTAAATCATACAGAAAATCGGGATATTCATTGAAATGAGGACGTTGGTCCTGCCATGCCTATTTATTACAAGTCAATTTTTGATGTGATGATTTTGGATGGAGAAAACTGAGACATTTGTCCCATTTTTATTAGGAAAGATTCCAAATTAATTACTATAAAAGATTTGACCATTTTTACTTTAACGAAATTAAAACAATTTTCATAATAAAGTGAACAAAAATGGAAAAACAAAGGAAAAGAAAGAACCCGGATGGAAATCCTCATATTGGCGCAACCACCATCACTAACAACCTCAACTCATCCAAAATGGTCAGATAATAACTCAAAAAAATAAACATGTCAGTGTCAAAATCAAGAATAAAGTAAAATAAAGAAAAGTAAAATAACATGAAATTTAAAAGGAAATGAGTTAAAAGGTAAAAGAAATAAAAAGGGTAAAAGAAATAAGTTAAAAACATGAGAATTTGCCCAGGGATGGCCTTCTGCATACTACCGACGAGCGTCTCTGGTGTGACCGGTGGACGGAGTGGTGCGTCACCTACGTCCCGTCCCTCAAACTAGGGACGGGCTTCGGTGACCACTCTGCCCGTCGGTCACCCCTGATCTCAGCAAAACGGGAAAACTTTAAAATTATGACTTGAAATTCTTTGTTAAATAAAAAAAATCTTATTAAAAATGGGAACAATTAATATAAATCAATTAAATTACACAAATATTAATCCAGAATATTTACCCTCGGATTTTACCTTTTGGGTGGATATCGAATGACTTCGGTCCCGCACGCTTCACAAGGATCGAATAAAATGGATCATGAAAAGAAAATTTATATTTTTCTTTCTTGAGAATTTGACAGCGATTCAAATATTGGAATTAGCCAGATTGATGGAAACGAATGAATTTCGTTACCTCAAATTAGCTCAATTCGCGGATAAAAAATTGAAAGAAGTAGAAAAGTTGAAAGAATTTTTATGAAATAAAAAAAAAATAACTGAAAGCAGAGATCTTTAGAAAAATTATTAAATTTGGATTTTAGTAAATTTTCTCACAAAAAGATTTTTCCCTTAAAAATTTGCCAACCCCAAATAATGAAATTTAATCCACTATTTATAGAGTTTATAAGATAATTGGGATAAATATCAATTTAAAGAATTTGAATTTGAAAAGGAAATTGAAATTCAGTTTTAATCCCATTAACTATCCCAATCCAATTCAAATTTGAAGAGTTTTTAAACTTATGAGATAAAATTCACCAAATCCGGCATTATCTGATCTGATCCACTACCGACGGCCATCCCAAGAAATACCGACAGGCATCGGTAATAAGGGTACGCATGGTAATCTGGGCTATAGACGGACCGAGGCACGGGACTAGGGACGGTCGTCTCTATGCAGACACGTGTCCGTCACTCATACTACAGACGACTGTCTCTACAACACAGGAGATGGCCCGTCTATCCAAGTGACGGCCCGTCTCTCAATGCTAGAGACGGGGAACACCAAATAGAGACGGGCGTCCTAACTCCGACGGGCTTCCTGTCTGAGGAGCAAAATCTCAATTTTCACGCTAAATTTCCAAAACTCTTTCAAAACCTCACGCTATAGAGAGAAAGACTTTAATCCTTGTGAATCCGAAAGATGAAAACCTCCGAATTCCATCAATTTATTCGAAAATAGACGTTGATCTCTTCATCGGGTAACTTTGACCTTGACTGCCTTAGGGCACGGTGTTTACACTATTACATTTACAATTGAAAGTAATATATATAAACATCTAAAGATTATGTTCCTTCATGTGTCTCTTCAAAAAGTTGCAAATCTTGGTGAGAAGTCATGCATTTACAAAGCATTGTTTGAAAAATTCTGTCCAACATTCCTCTCTGTCGCGCTCACGACAGTGCGCGCCTGAATCTTCTCTCACTCTCCTCGCGCTCGCTTCCTCTGTGCTTTGTCACGACCTCGCGACAGGCTCTTTGGTCGCGATAGATTCTTTCTCTCTTTCTTCCTCCTCCTTCTGCTCTCTTCCTTGGCGCATTCTGTCGCGCTCACGATAGAAGCTCCTCTTCTTTAGCTCATTTTCTGCTCCTTTCTCCTCTTTTCTCCATTTTTCTCCTACACACACAAAACTCACACAAACACATAAAACATTCCTAATTCTAACACAATTAACTACACATAATTAATATTTCACCCATAAAACATGGATTTAATATGAGCTATTTAGGCTCATATTAAACCCCCACACTTAAACTTTTGCTCGTCCCCAAGCAAAGCATAACAATAACAAAAACAACTCACACAACACAAACAAAAATAACATGCATAAAATCTTGGAACTCATAATCATATTTGATAAATATTTGGAAATCACATGCTTAAACTATCATCTCCTAACATATTAGCCTAAGTATGCAACTTCTTAAACATTATTATTGTTCATTAGACTTCAACCCCTATGTACAATTGGAAAACCATGAAATTGCAAAGCACAAGGATGTTTGAACCCAAGATTTTGAATATCTTAACACATGTTAAGATTATTTTACACAAAGCATTGCCTACGGTAATTCTCACTCAAACACTATATTCTTCAAGCACTCAATCACTCAAGTGTTTATGGGTTAGTGTTTCTCTCATTTCTTAACTATGCCATTGCATACCATAGGCTTGTAATTAATAAACCTCTCCATTTCTAGTAATAAGCAGTACATGAGATCAAAGGGTCTTATAATGGTTATAACTTGGCTTAGGTAAAGGTGGGATAATTTGGATTTAATTAGCTTCTATTATGTAGAGAAAAAGTATCAACACAACATAGGAGATTTAAAAATTTTAAGCATAACATGGTAGCCTTACTTTCTAGCCTAATTCCCATCTTAGGTATCCACATTTACTGCTAGTTCTTTTCTTCTTTTTTCCTGTTTCTTTTCTTTTTTCTTTTCTTTTTTCATTTTTTTTTTAATTTTTATGTGGGTGCATTTTATGCTCCATCCTACTATTTTTCTTTTGGTTTCTTTAGAAACTAGCATTTCTCATATTGAATTTGAACATAAGGGAATGTCAATTACACTTCAACTACCATCATGCTTTTCAATAACAAATACATCTCCCATGCTATATTAATCCTAATTCTTTTCATAATAAGGGTAATTAACAAGAAAATGTTTATTGTTTAGCAAAAAGATATGGCTAAATATATGCTTAACAACAAAATAGGTTATAGGCTCAAACTTGGCTACCTAAAGTCAAAAAGGTAAGTTCTTTAAAGAAAGCCAAAAATAGTTCATTCTAAATGCCCTTATCATGTCTCATGCACATCCCATACTATATATGAAGTTTCAAAATTTACTAAAGACAAGTTCTGGAGGATATGGCATAAAAAGGCTCTCATACAAGAAAAATTTATTGTATAAGGCTTAAAAGCTCACATAGCTATAGGTCAAACTACCCTAAGCAATAAGTTGGCAAAACAATCTATGTTTACATGTGAAAAGATACTCAACTTAAAAAGAACCTACACCAAAGTGCTTTGCTAAGTCATGCCCTTCATTATGCATATGAGAATGCCAAAGTAAAACAAACAATGATAGTGTTCAAAAATTTTACTACTTAGACTAAATGTAAAAAGTTCAAGCTATACATGCATTTATTCCCAAATAAACATCAAATATATAAGCTCCAAAATCAAATGCCCAAAACAATATAAAATAACCTAAACATAAAAACCTAAAACTAGCAGCACATGCATAACACAGGCTACACTAATCAAACAAACACATATATACACAACATAAAATAAGCACTCCCCCACACTTAATTGTGAGAAAGAACAACAAACACACAATATAAAAACAACTAATACAAAAAACACAAAACAAAACAAAATTAACATAAAAAGAACATAAAAATAAAGGTAAGAGGAGAAACGAACTCAGAAACTCCCACTAGGGGAGCTTGGTGGAGTAGGAGAAAGTTCTACATTCTGCTTGTGGAAGAAGGAGAGAAGTTTGCAACTGATACTTTTTTGATTTTTGTGGACGGCCCTCATGGTAGTTTTAAGGACGTACATCCTAGCCGCCAAACTCTGATTTGCAGCTTCAATACCATACAACCGATTTACCACTCGGTCAAGACCGACATGAGACCCAGATGCTGCTGCAGTCCCACCAGCAGTAGTTGCAACTCCAGCAGCCTCCTCGTCCTCAGATGAATCCTCATCTGAAGAGTCATGAGCCACAGTTGCGGAAGAAGATTCGGGAGCCTTGCCTTTCCCTCTATCCGTACTAGGTCCACCTGCACCACGATCAACAAATCTAGGAGGCCAACCTCCTTTAGTCAAAACATTAGCACGCCGTAAATACGCAGCATCTAACATAGCAACGGTTTCATTTTCATCCATAACAAAATTAGGCAAATCCCCTAAACACCCTAGAATAATACTCGTCACCATGTGACACATGCCTACCGTTTTGCTCCTAGCTATAGATGCATGATATAACCCATCAAAGATAAAATCAATGGAATCAGGAGTTTTACGAGATTGCAAAATATCCAAAATAAACAAATCCTTAGTTTGAACCTTTGTACTTTCAACTCTACCAAACAATGCATGAAAAATATATTTATGAAATAACATTAATGTATCATCCTTAATATGCCGATTTGTAGAGCTTTGTTGTTAAAATTATCCAAACCAGTCAAACGTTGCCAAACAGGGCTAGGGTTAAAAACATGAGGGTCAAAACGTTTGCCATTTAAAGAAAAACCAAACCATTCATGCATCTCATCATAGCCAAAAACATGCTCATGCCCTTGATGCCTAAATTTCAATTTAGTTTTACTTTGATCAACATATTCAAGGGACACAAAAAGTTCAAGTGCCCAATCTTTCTTAACAGGTAAAGAGAAAGTAACAAATGTACCCCATTTCATATATTTAAGAAAATTGTTAAATTGTGCAGTAATGCCCAAAGCATCTATAAGAGAAAAATCGAGATGCCACATACCAACGTAAGATTTCTTATTAAAATAATTAAATTTCTCACCTTCCTCTTCACTAAATATGGGAAAAGGACACTCAAACCTGTTTTGAAGATGAATTTGCTCTGATCCCGCACTAGAACCTCCTTGATCTCTCTTTTCCTTGCGTGCCACCGATTTAGTTCCAACCATCTTGAAAATTGTTAGTAATAAAGTGGAACAAAGTAAAGAAAAACAAAGAAAACAAACTAAACTTAGAAAACCCTAGAAAAATTGAGAGAAGAAAAAGAAGACTTGTAAGAAAATAGAGATAAAACTCAAAAGAACAGAAGAGACAACTCAAAATGATAGGGAAATAGAGAAATTAGGGTTTAACAAATATATAGGGGAGAAGAAATAACTGTCCAACGGTCAGAAAATTCAAATCTCGTGTCCTACTGCGACGTCGCGACACTGTCGTGAGCACGACAGAACTGAAAATTAAAAAATTTTGCTCGTGAGACTAGCCGCGATATCGCGACAAAATAAAAGTTCCCCCTTCTGTCGCTCCCACGATAATTTCGCGCTGGCGACAGAAGTGAATCACCAAGTATGAAAAATTTTGCTGTCGCGAATGCCATGTTTTTCCGCAATCGCGACAATGCCTATAAAACACCCTCCCCTCACTGTCGCGCCCGCGACAACGTCGTGGTCATGATAGTGAGGAAATTGCAAAGAACAAAATTTCCCTTGTCAATAAAAAACTATAAATTTTATTTGCAATGATGACATACTAACTTAATAAAACCATGTAGAACAAAAATAAACGATATTAGTACACAAAAACAACATAAAAATAATATAGTAACACAATAAAATAAATCGAAAAATAAATGTACAAATAACTACTTGACCAATGTAAAAGAGATACTACAGATCATCCACTTTTGAATTGTGCCATCCAAATGCACTTTGCATCTCTGACCATTAGCTTTAAAAAACTCTCCCTTATCATTCTTTAGCTCTAAATAGCCATGGTCAAAAACTTGTGCCACCTCAAATGGGCCACTCCACCTAGATTTCAATTTTCCAGGAAATAACTTTAACCTAGAATTGTATAAGAGGACTTTATCTCCAACCTTGAAATGCTTATATCGAATGTGAGCATCGTGCCACTTCTTGGATCTTTCTTTATAATTTTTTGCATTTTCATAAGAAAGAAGGCGTAACTCATCAAGCTCATTCAATTGTAAACACCTTTTGACACTGGCATCCTTAATATCATAGTTCAAAGTCCTAATGACCCAATAAGCTTTATGCTCTAACTCTACAGGTAAATGACATGCCTTACCATATACTAGCCTATAAGGTGTCATGCCAATAGGTGTTTTAAAGGCAGTGCGATATGCCCATAAAGCATCATCAAGCTTATGTGCCCAATCTTTCCTAGAATTAGAGACTGTTTTTTCTAGAATCCATTTAAGCTCTCTATTTAAAACCTCTACTTGGCTACTTGTTTGAGGATGATAAGGAGTAGCTACCCTATGATGCACTCCATATTTATGCAATAATGAATTAAAAGAACGGTTAATGAAATGCTTACCTCCATCACTTATGATGGCTCGTGGCACCCCAAATCTTGTAAAGAGCTTCTTCAAAAACTTGATCACTACCTTTGAATCATTGGTTGGCAATGCTTGAGCCTCAACCCACTTTGACACATAATCTACCCCAACCAATATATAGTTTTAGCCAAAGGATGTAGGGAAAGGACCCATGAAATCTATCCCCCACACATCAAATATTTCAACTTCTAAAATAGTATTCAAAGGCATTTCATCACGCTTTCTAATGTTTCAAACCCTTTGACACTTATCACATTTAGCTACAAAATTCCTAGCATCATTAAACAAGGTAGGCCAATAGAAACCACATTCAAGGACTCGAGAGGCAGTTTTATTAGCACCATTATGACTCGAATATAAAGAAGAATGGCAATGAGTCAAGATGTTCACATAATCTTCCTCATGCACACATTGATGAATGACACCATCCCCACTAATTTCAAACAAGAATGGCTCTTCCCAAAGGTAGCTTTTAACATCACAAAATTTTTTTTTCCTTTGTTGCATTGTCAAACCATGTGGTATAATTCCTGCAGCAAAAAAGTTAGCAAAATCTGCATACCAAGGTACATGAACTTGCTCCATTGACATTAATGATTCATCCGGAAAGGATTCATTAATTTCAATGTTATATCCTAAAAGTCCTTCATTGTTTTCCAACCTTGACAAGTGATCAGCAAGTAAATTTTTAGAGCCTTATCAACAACTAAATTTTTAGAGACTTTCTTATTGTCACACCCCGTTTGCCCCCAAGAAGTTCGAGCCATGTTTGTGCATGTGCATTTAGTGTGCATTTGCATGTCATAAGGGTATTTTGGGTATAATGCATGTTTGCGGGTTTTGCTAGGATGTGGGTGCATGTTTGGTGCTAAGGTGTGAATTAGTTGGGTTTCATTTGGGTGTGTTTGCTCACTTGGTTGTAGGATGTAAGTGAGTAAGTTGGGTTGTAATAGTGTGTGCATGAGCATATCTTTGTAGGGTGTTATTAGTTGGGGTAACTTTATGTGTGTGTAGTGCATTGTTATTGGGTGTGAGTGGTTGATTTCCACCACTAGGTGGACACATGGCTAGGTTAGGAAAATGAAAAGTAGAAGAAGAGAGAGAATGGGGAAATCAGAATTCTTCATCCCTCTTTCCCGTTCTTCCCTCTTCTCTTTGTCTTTCTTTTCCTTTGCTTTCCATTTATGCGCCCCAAGCTTGGATTCAAGCTCTTGGTGGTGGTAATTGATCACATCTTGCATGTATTTTGTAAGTTTTCTGCATTTTTCCATCTTGTTCTTCCTCTTCTTCATCTTTTCTTCTTCTAGCTGGTTTGGGTTTTTAATTTAGGGTTGTGTTTTGTGTGTTCTTGTGGGTTGATCGTTAGTTGAGCCTCCTCGTGAGCCTAAATGCAAGGAGAAGGCATCAGGAAGTGGAACTAAGTGAATAGGGGCTAAGGACATTCAGGTTTGGGAGTTTGTGATTTATGCATTTTTGGTGATTTTATTCTTTGAATGAATTTCTAGAAAAATTTGGTGTTCTTGATGTTTTTACTGGTTATTATGTTATGGGTTTTGATTTTTATTGTTCATGAAACCTTGATTGTGAGTTATTGAACCAAAATGTGCAATTGATTGAGTTATGGTATGAATAGTGATCAGATTGAATGTGTAACTTGATGTTGTTTCGAGAATTCATGAGTAGGATCTTATATTTGTATGATTTGATGATGTTAGATGGTTTATTAATGTAGTATGAGTGAGGAGAAAATGGTTGGAGTGAGAAGTTTTGGTTTTGGCCTGGAAATGAGGTGAATTTAGCTCTATGGTATTGCATCTGGGCATGGGTCATGATGACAACCAATCTGGTTGTGACCGTGAGGTATGTACAAGATGCATTCTGCATGAGTTGGACATGTCACGGTGGCAACCATTTTGGTTGTGACCATGAGGTGTCCAGATTTTGCTTCTGTTCTGGGTTCTGGACATGTCACGGTGGCAACCATTTTGGTTGTGACCGTGAGGTGCCTAGACTTTTGCTTCTGTTTGGTTTTTGTGGTATGTCATGGTGGCAACTAGGGGTGTGCATCACCCGACCCGACCCGACAAACCCGAAGGACCCGAACCGAAAATGTAAATCGGGTAGGGTTGTTAGGGTTATATGGGTCGGGGCGGGTGTGAGAAATTGGGTATGTTCGGGTTCGGGTCGGGTTAAAATCTTATTAAACCCGACCCGACCGAAATAGAGATATACAAAAGCAAAAAAAACCCAACTTCAGTTCACCTCTTTCCTTTTCCCGATTTCCTTTCTCTCAAAAATCAAAATCCCTAAAATCGCAAATCCCTTCTTCCCTTGCGCCGCTGCCCATCGCCGCCGCATCACCGATCACCGTCGCGTCTCTCATCATCGATCACCGTTGCGTCTCTCCATCACCGTTGCGTCTCTCCATCATCATCGATCACCGATCTCCATCACCAGAGGTAAGCATGGTCTTTCCTGTTCTTGCTGGTTAACTCTTTAGAAATTCTTAACTCGTTGGATTTTTCTTGTTTCCTTGAAATAAAAATCTGTGGATTTTGTTGAAATAAAAATCTAAGGAATAGATTAACCGTTTTCTTTTTTCCTTGAAATCAAAGCCATTCTGAAATGCATTTGATCTAAAATAGTTAATTAGTCTATCCTCATGCCGAGTCTCCATGGATTAGACCTTGAATCTAATCATAAAAGCCATTAATTAGTAATTACCCATATTAGCGCTTGCTCCCTATATTATAACGTAAATTGCTTTGTTGTTAGAAATAGAAGATGAAGTTATTAGGTGATTAAACAAGTTGTTTATAAACTGCCAACCATTTATTCTATTAATGAAAGTATTAAATTTCTTTACTCTTTTATCAACTGACTCTATTTTGCTGAAAGAACATATATATTTATGAAACTAAATTTTAAAAAGTAAAGAAATTTGTGTTTGATGATGAGTTGTAATTAAATTTGATTAGAAAAAACCCAAATTCTTGAAGGGGTGAGTATGCTGAATGGGACAAGATGATGGATCGGTGACTTCTTGTATTGGGCGGTGAATTTTAATATTTGTTTTCTTGTAGAATGGGATCTCTTTTAGACCGAAAGAGACACATTTTAATCTTCTTTTTTCGTTTAGTCTAAAAGGGATCGAACACATTTTCCTTTTCCTTTCCATATATATATATATATATATATATATATATATATATATATATATATATATATATATATATATATATATATATATTTTAAAGATTGTTTCAGGTTCACCGTAAAAAAAAAAAGAAAATAAATGATTTGTTGATCATTGGTTTCGTGGCATTTGTAATTGATTTATGTATAATTGTGATTAGAATAAAATTATTATTATTATCATGAATAAGGCAGATGGCAATGAATTGGAGAGTTAGGATTACGTCTTTATCTAAATACTTCTCAAATAGAATTAAGTTGGTAGAATGTCTTTCTAATATCCCAATCATTTATCACTGTAGTTTACTTGTTGTTTAGTACCTCTCTTGCATATAATTATATGGTTAATATAATTGAGTTGCTGTACATGTTAATTGTAATTATAAAATTAATTCATATTTCCATCCAGCAGTTATTTCCTGTTTGTCAATAACACAAATATATAGTAATTTTCATTTATATACTTCCTATTGATTTGATGAGATGGCTTCTACTTATATTTACTTAAATTTGTTATTGCAATAATAGTAATTGATCGTTTGTGTACTGAAATATGTAGATGTCTCGATCAAATGAAATTGATTTGGAAGAGGAGATTGCATCAGCAGATCCTTTTAAGGTTCCCACGCAGCGTGAGCAGCAGCCTATTACACGTGAGGGTTCAAACACTCCTGCAGCGCCATCCAAAAAAAGGAAGGCACCTCCACAGCGATCTATAGTTTGGGAGCATTTCACCCAAATTTATGACGTAGAAGGAGTCAGAAAAGGCAAGTGTAAATATTGTAGTAAAGAATTTTATTGTGATCCAAAGAAGCATGGTACCACTACACTTAAGAACCATATGAATACTTGCAAAATGCACCCACATAGTGTAGAAACAAGACAATCACAATTATCTTTACAGCCGTCTGTTGCTGCTGGTAGTTCTAGTAGTGGTACACTTACTAATTGGAAATTTGATCAAGAGTATAGTAGAAAATGTGTTGCTTTGATGATAATACTCAATGAACTTCCTTTTAGCTTTGTTGAGGGAGAAGGCTTTAGAAAATTTGTTGCTAGTTTATGTCCTTGGTTTAAAATGCCTTCTAGATGGACTGTAACTCGTGATGCTAACCAACTGTTTGCTGATGAGAAAAAAAGTTTGAAAGCATTTATTAGGGAAAATGCTCAATCTGTTTGCATAACTACCGATACATGGACTTCAGTGCAAAATATCAATTATATGTGTTTGACTGTTCATTTTATTGACAATGATTGGAAATTACAAAAGAAAATTGTCAATTTTTGTCCAGTGGGTAGTCATAAGGGAGAGATGCTTGCTATGGATTTGGAGAAATGTTTTAAGGAGTGGAGTGTTTTTGATAAAGTGTTTTGTATTACTGCTGATAATGCAAAAACAAATGATAAAATGGTTGCAACTTTGAAAAATAAATTCAATTCAAAAGGAATTTGTTTTTCAGAAGGAAAATATGTTCATGTTAGGTGTATTGCTCATATTTTGAATATTGTTGTTCAAGATGGGTTGAAAGATGTTGATGTTGCTGTGAAAAGAGTTAGAAATGCATGCAAATTTATTAGATCCTCACCTGCCAGATTGAAGAGATTTAAAGAATGTTGTGTGACTGAAGGGTTTGAGTGTTCCAAGTCTTTGTGTTTGGATGTGCCAACTAGATGGAACTCCACATATTTAATGTTAAGCACTGCCCTTCAATATGAAAAGATTTTTGATGTTTATGAAACATTAGATCCATTCTTTAAAATTGAATTGGATTCACATGTGTCTTCTGGGTTGGGTGGTGCACCTACGTGGGTTGATTGGCGAATAGTAGAAAGAATTACAAATATGTTGAAACAATTTTATGTTGCTACCTTGCGAATTTCTTGTTCCACTTATGTCACTTCTAATACATATTGGACTGAAATTAGTGATTTGTATGCCAACTTGTCTGATTGGAAAGCTAGCAATGATGTTGAGGTGATGGAAATGGGGATAAAAATGCAAAATAAATTTGATAAGTATTGGGGAGATTATGACAAAATGAATAAACTCATATACATGGCTTCTGTGCTTGATCCTAGAGAGAAATTTGAGTATATGGAAGATGTTTTTGTTACAATTTATGGGGATCAAAAGGGAAAACATTTGTTTGAAGGTGTAAAAATTGCCATGAATGAGTTATTTGATGAGTATAGGAGAAAATTGCAACCTGATTGTAGTTCTGGAGTTGATAGCCGATCAAGCTCACTTTCAACCACATCTGATGCTGGAGAAAGAGGAATTTTAAAGCAAAGAATTAAGCGTGCAAGAGTAGAAAGTGGGGTTGCAGGAGATAGAAAAACTGAGTTGGATTTGTACTTACATGAAGCTGTGTATGATGATGAGAAAGGAGATTTTGACTTGTTGAAATGGTGGAAATTGAATTCTGAGCGATTTCCTATCTTATCTCGCATGGCTAGAGATATCTTGGCAGTCCCAATTTCTACAGTAGCCTCAGAGTCTGCATTTAGCACTAGTGGGAGAGTGCTTGATCCATTTAGGAGTTCATTAACTCCTAAAATTGTTGAAACGTTGATTTGCACTCAAGATTGGCTTCGAGGTTCTAATGAACATATTAAGATTGAAGAAGATTTGGATGTGATTGAAAAGCTTGAAGATGGTATGTATTTTTTTTCCATGTTTAATATTTTATATATTTTTTTTAATTAAGTATTTATTTTCTAATTCTTTATCCATTTTATAGAGTTGGAAAAATTTATTCAAAATGAGCTTTCTACTCAAGAGACAACATCAACTCCAAATCAAGGAACACCAACAAATTTGGAGAGCATAACCATCGATGAATGAATACTTGGTAGTATGGTAAATTTAATTCATATACAATTTAAATTTTTTTTATTTGGTATTTGTTTCTAATTTTATATTTTTTTGTTTTTTATAATATATAATTAGGTTGTTCGTGAAAAAAATTGAAGACCGAAAAATGGCTACTTCCATGAATTTTGATGTTTATTATTATTAAGTATTATGTAATAGGATTTTAATTTTTAAGAATTTTATAATTTTTAGTTTATTGTAATTTTTTTATGTTTTATGAGGGTAAAATGTTATATTAGTTTAATAGGATTTTAAATTTTATGTTATTTAATGTAGTTTTAGGATGTTATTAGTTTTAGGATGTTAATTAACTTTAATTATATTTTATTTTGTTTTTTATATATATATATATATATAATTTCGGGTTTTTCGGGTCGGGGCCCGACAAATGTCGGGTTGGTCGGTTCGGGCCCCTATTTCTAAACAAGGTCGGGTCGGGGGGGATTTTTGTACCTTCCTCGGGTTCGGGTTGTTCGGGTTCGGGTCGGGTTGACCCGAACCCGCCCGTTGCACACCCCTAGTGGCAACCATTTTGGTTGTGACCGTGAGGTACCCCAGAATTGCTTTCTGCCGAGAGTTGTGATATGTCACGGTGACAACCAATCTGTTTGTGACCGTGACCTACCATGTTTTTGCAATAAAATCTTATTTGTTCAGGGTGTTTTAGGGGTGTTAAATTATTGATTTAAGCACACACAATGACACTTAATAAGAGCTTTATACTAGTAAGATGGATGATGTTTATATGTATTGGTAAACCAAAGTATGTGAATTCTTTGCTTGTTATAATTGAACTATTGACGTTAACTGTATAATTTTAGCCTGCGAATCAACTAAGTAGATAGTTAGGCATGCCTAACAGAGTCTTTTAGCTACAGCCTCAGTTCCGTTTGGACCCCGATCAGGTCCCTGTTTGGTTCCTCGCGAACCCTTATGAATTTTGGATCTTATTTAAGGTCCCTCCGAAAATTGTTTTGAATGTGATAAAATAATTGGTTTCTAGATTCGTACCCATAAGGTACTGTCTGTATTCGATTCGTACCCGTAAGGTACTGTCTGTATACTCGTTATCCACTACTGTGAGTCCGCAGGTGTTCTGTTTGCTTTGGTTTATGTCGATATGATTATTAGAATGTGATATCCGAATGAACATGATAAATGTGAGGATCAATTTATATGTATATGGATGTGGAAATAAGCTTCTTATTGTATGCCTTTATTCTGTAAGTATGGTTAAATATATATCTGACATGATTATCCGCATATATCATACCGTATGTGTTATGCCTTGACGACCATTGTGAATGGCCGTCCACTCTTTTGTTGTGTGTTTCCCCACTAAGCGTTTATCGCTTAGCACGGTTTTTATCCGTGCAGGTGCGGACGGCGTTTTGCTTTGGGAGAGTCACCGCCAGTCAAGCCAACACAGAAGGGTTTAGTGTTAGGACTACTTTTGTATTAGATTTATGATTCTTTTTGTAATAGTGCTCTCAGTGTATCAGTAATTTTGTAAGCTTCCGCTCTGTATATTTTGGGTTATGTAATTATTTTGTAATATCAGTTTGATCAGAACATTATTGTAAGGAATGTTGTTATATTATTGCATGATCAAGTTGATGTTTCTCAAAAGTTTAAATTTTTATATGTTTTTAATGTATGAATGTATGCTTTGTATCGATCCGTTTGGTGTGGCACCCTTGCTCCTACGGTATCTCACTCCTATCAGGATGGCTTCGCCTACGTATGGGTAGGGGCTGTTACACTTATCTTTAATTTCAAGATCAAATTCTTGCGACAATAAAACCCAACGAATTAATCTAGGTTTGGCATCCTTTTTAGCAAATAAGTACCTCAAAGCTGCATGATCTGTATATATAATGACCTTAGATCCTAACAAGTAAGACCTAAACTTATCACATGCATAAACCACAGCCAACATTTCTTTTTTAGTGGTTGTGTAATTAATTTGAGGAGGTGACAATGTATGGCTAGCATAGTATATGACATGCAAATGTTACCCTTGGCGTTGACCTAAAACACATCCTACTGCAAGGTCACTTGCATCACACATAATTTCAAATGGTAAGTTCCAATTAGGAGAAGTAATTATAGGCGCATTTACAAGAGCTTCCTTTAATGTATTAAAAGCATCCATGCATGCACTAGAAAATTCAAAAGGCACATCCTTTATCAATAAATTAGTTAAAGGTTTAGCAATTAAAGAAAAATCCTTAATGAATCTCCTATAGAAGCCAGCATGGCCAAGAAAAGATCTTACACCCTTAAGTGTAGTAGGGTGAGGTAACTTTTCTATCAATTCCGTTTTTGCTCTATCCACCTCTATCCCCTTTCTTAAAATCTTATGCCCAAGAACTATCCCTTCTTCTACCATAAAATGGCATTTTTCCCAATTGAGAACTAAATTAGTCTCCTCACATCTAGCCAAAACTCTATCTAAGTTTTTTAAACATAGTTCAAATGAGTCACCATAGACAGAAAAATCATCCATGAAAACCTCCATGATATCTTCTATCATGTCCCCAAAAATAGAAGTCATGCATCTATGAAAAGTAGCTGGTGCATTGCAAAGCCCGAAAGGCATTCTCCTATAGGCAAAAGTCCCATAAGGACAAGTGAAAGTAGTCTTTTCTTGGTCACTAGGGTAAATGAAAATTTCAAAGTAACCCGAATAACCATCGAGAAAACAATAATGAGAATGGCCCGCTATCCTCTCTAACATTTGGTCAATAAATGGCAAAGGGAAGTGGTCCTTTCTAGTGGCTAAATTTAACTTCCTATAATCAATGCACACCCTCCAACCGGTTGTGGTTCTAGTAGGAATTAAATCCCCCTTCTCATTTTTCACTACAGTCATCCCCCCTTTCTTTGGCACACAATGAACGGGACTCATCCAAGCACTATCCGAAATTGGATATATAATCCCAGCATAAAACAACTTAATGATTTCTTTTTTAACTACCGCTTTCATATTTGGATTTAGTCTTCTTTGTCTATCTCCTTTTGGTTGACACTCATCTACCATGTTGATTCTATGCATGACAACATTAGGACTAATTCCTTTTAAATCAAAAATTTGCCAACCAATACTCTTTATCCTTTTTCTAACAACCTCTAACAATGAAAACTCTTGTTCATTAGATAATTTGTTAGACACTATGATAGGCAAAGTATGATTAGGGCCAAGAAATGCATACCTCAAATGGCTAGGTAGTTCTTTTAATTCCATATTAGGAGGACTTACTATTGAAGGTGGTAAAGGTGCTTCATTTCTGAATAAAGTTTCTGGCCTTGAGCTTTCTTGTTCCACCTCTTCATGAACTTCCTCTTCATTATTGTCCTCTTCATGACCTGTATTTTCCATTACTTCCATAACACATGCATCAATGATATCAACTTTCATGCAAACATTCTCATCATGGGGTATTTTAGTGCTTTATCCATGTGATATTCTACACTATCTTCTCCTACTCGTAAGACTAGAGTTCCTTCATATACATCAACTAAAGCCCCACTAGTTCTCATGAAAGGTCTTCCTAATATCAAAGGGCATTTCACATCATAAGCAAAATTCAATATAACAAAGTCAGCAAGCAATATGAATTTATCAACTTTCACAAGCACGTCTTCAACAATTACAAATGGTTTCTTAATTGATTGGTCAGCCAATTGCAATACCATTGATGTAGGCGTAACATAATCCAATCTAATTTCTTAAAGATAGACAATGGCATGAGATTAATACTTGCCCCTAAATCACATAAACATTTAGGAAACTCAACATCCCCTAAAGTACAAGGGATAGTAAAACTCCCATTATCTTTAAGCTTAGTGGGCAAATTATTAGAAATTATAGAACTACATGCTTCAGTTAATGCCACAGTAGATATGTCTTCCCAATTCCTTTTCTTAGAAATTAAATCTTTAAAAAATTTTGCATAATTAGGAATTTGTGTTATAGCTTCAATAAAATTAAAATTTATATGCAAATGCTTTAATTTATCAATGAAAGATTGGAATTGCTTATCTTGGTGTTGCTGCTTAAGACGTTGAGGAAATGGTGGACGAGGTTGAAAAACTTTGGAAGAATTAGCCTTAGTTGCCCCTTATGTCGCGCCTGCGATAGGTGTCGCGCTCGTGACAGAAGACTCTCCTCCTGCTGTTGCGCTCGAGAAGGGTACCGCGCTCGCGACATTGCCCGGTCTCTCCTCTGTCGCGCCCGTGACAGGTGTCGCACTCGCGACAGAAGAGTCATTCTTCTTCCCATTATCCTGGACATCTCCATTCTTGTTAGTATTAACAAATTCATTAGTGTAGAATTTACCTGACCTCAATTTTGATTGTTTTTAGATGCTCCCTTGGATTTTCCTCCGTATTGCTTGGTAAATTACCTTGCATTCTTGAAGGTAAAGCCTTGGCAATTTGCCCTATTTGCACTTCTAAGTTATGGATGGATGAGGCTTGATTCTTTGTGATCTGATCAAACTTTGTCTCCAGCCTCTTTTGGTTCTCCTCTTGTGAGTTAAAGTTCATATTAATTCCCTCTAAAAACCTATCCATCTTAACTTCTAAGGCTCCAAACCTATCTTGAGGTGGTTGAAAACCTACCCCCCTATTTTGGTTGCTACTATTATTTCCCCATGAAAAATTAGGATGGTTCCTCCAACCAGGGTTATAAGTGTTCGAATAAGGGTTCCCATTCCCTTGACCTTGAATAATGTTAACTTGCTTTTCATTATTAGTTACCCCCAAATTACACCCTTCACTAGAATGTCCTAGTTGGCCACAAATGTTACATCCATTTTGTTGACTACATCCCACTCCTAAACTATTAAGTTTATGAGTTAAGGCTTCTACTTGGGCTTGCAAAGCAACTACAGAATCAAGTGCATGTACTCCCCTAGCATTAGAAGAATTAGACTCCCTTAATCTCTCGGTGGGCCACATGCAGTTGTTCATACACATCTCCTCCAACAAGTTAAATGCTGCTTCAGTAGTTTTCCTCATCAAATAGCCACCAGCTGCAGCATCTATAGTACCTCTTGTGGTAGGATTAACTCCATTGTAAAATGTTTGCATCAATAGCTCCCTTGGAAGGTTGTGGTGTGGACACATTCGCTGTAATTCCTTAAACCTTTCCCACGCTTCATACAAAGACTCATTATCATTTTGCACAAAAGTGGTGATATCCTTTATGATTTTGGCAGTTTTGGCTAAGGGAAAATATTTTGATAGAAATGCTTGGGCCAATTGGTCCCAAGTGGTTATAGATCCCCTCGTAAGTGAGTTCAACCAAGCCTTGGCTTTGTCCTTCAAAGTGAAAGGAAAAAGCCTAAGCTTAATTGCGTCAGCCGAAACCCCATTAATCTTAAAGGTATCACAAATCTCTAAAAAGTTTGCCAAATGAGCATTAGGATCCTCATTTGCCAATTCATAAAATTGTATGCTACTTTGAATCATTTGTAAGAGAGAAGGTTTAATCTCAAATTGATTAGCATTTACCATAGGTCTTACCACACCTTATTGAGCACCACTTAATGCAGGTGTGGCAAAGTCCATCAATCTTGGTGGATTTCCTTCTTCAGCCATGATATGTCTCTTATGCTTATTCTTTTTCTTGTTGGATTTACGATTACTTGACAAAAATCTTTCGATTTCAGGATTCAATGGTTCAAGATCTTCTTGAGAACTTCTTGTACTTGGTATGAACTATCAAATCCCGTGTAAACAAAAACAAAGCACAACAAGTAAAATAAAACGAACAAACGAATACAAAAATAAAATATTGTAATCCAAAATCATAAATCAAGATTCATAATGGCAAAAAACCCTCCATTCCCCGGCAACGGCGCCAAAAACTTGTTAACATATTTTATAGGTGTGAGTAGTATATTTTATAGGCGCCAAAAACCCACAAGGAATGTGATTTTTACTCACTATTACTACTTGATTTTAATCTTGTTTACAATGATCATTAATGGTAGGTTAATGTTTAACTACTTAATTATGCAAATAAATTCAACTTAGTTATTGATAATCAAAAGAAGACAAACAACCTAGTTATTGATAATCAAAAGAAGACAAAATATATATAATGAAGAACTTAAAATAATGAACTTGACTCCATCATTCCAATTAATAATAATCATCTTTTCATGCAAGTCAAGTTGGAATATATTTCTAACTCATTATCTCAACATGAATTAGAATGGTTAAAGTATACATTTAAAGCACTAACTCCTAATTCTCATTAGTGAACTAGTTAACTCTAATTACATACCTTAAGATTATTTACCAACCTATAACAATTATCTCAACATACTGATCTCTCTAGTTATGTTTTGATAATGAAATTCTATTAGATTTAAGTTAAAATGATCTCTCAACTCTATCTTAACTTATAAAAATCATGCAATTGTACTAATAGAAATTCTGCATTCAAAGACTATTAGAATAGATGGAAGTAGAGAATAATAATAACATTCAAATTCATTGAAGTAATGTTCATTAATTTACAAAGAAGAAATAAAAGATAAGAGAATAAGAAAGACATTTCTCAACCCTTTTCCCAAACTCTTGTAATAGATTTTTCCTCTCCTTGATCCTCTTCTTCAAGACATGAAACTAACTAAGAACTTTTACTAAGAAAAGAAAACTGTTTTTCAAACTACAGAAAACTACTTAATAAAAAATTATGTCTATTACATTTACAATTGAAAGTAATATATATAAACATCTAAAGATTAAGTTCCTTCAAGTGTCTCTTCAAAAAGTTGCAAATCTTGGTGAGAAGTCATGCCTTTTCAAAGCATTGTTTGAAAAATTCTGTCCAACATTCCTCTCTATCGCGCTCGCGATAGTGTGCGCCTGAATGTTTGCTCACTCTCCTCGTGCTGGCTTCCTCCATGCTTTGTCGCGACCTTGCGACGGGTTCTTTGGTCGCAACAGATTCTTTCTCTCTTTCTTCCTCCTCCTTCTGCTCTCTTCCTTGGCGCATTCTATCGTGCTCGCGATAGAAGCTCCTCTTCTTTAGTTCATTTTCTGCTCCTTTCTCCTCTTTTCTCCATTTTTCTCTTACACACACAAAACTCACATAAACACATAAAACATTCCTAATTCTAACACAATTAACTACACATAATTAATATTTCACCCATAAAACATGGATTTAATATGAGCTATTTAGGCTCATATCAAATGCCATCACAGATTTTTAGTGTTGCTTCTCAACACTTCCCTTTAGGTAACTCAAACCAAAATTTCATTTCCATACTCAAACCACCAATCCAAATACACTCTTGCATTTGTTCTCACATATATACTTTATGATGCACTATTGCATCAATATCATCAGCTCAAAACTTCCTTCGCATTCTCATGTTACTTATTGATTGCACTCTTGCATTTCTCAAAGCAACCTACGCATAATTTAAGGAAGACCTAGTGTCCTTATTCAACATTTTTGTAACATAATACAGAAAATTTTTATATACTCATGTATAAATACACATGATTGAAATACATTTCAATCAATAAGTAAGGACAAAACCTCAAAAAATTTCCAAAATATTAAAAAAAAAATAATCGAATGCAGAAAACACTTTTTCTACAATTTTTAATATTTTATTTTGAAATTAAACATATTTAAATATCAAAAAATAAAAAATTTTATTTTTTGGTTATTAAAAAATTTGGCAAAAATGAAAAAAAAATCTAAAATAATTTGAAAAATTAATTTGCAAAAAATTGGAGCTGAATCGGTGGTCAGAAACGATCGAACGGGCCACCACACGTCGGCTAGGGGAGCGCAGATGCGCCTTATGCTCGGCACGTGCATCTCCCCTCGGTTCTACCATGTGGCAACATCGCATAGAGCCACGTGTCTATATCTAGTCATGCCACGTGTCTGAATACTATTGGTCCACTTGTCGCCCACGTGGCACATTGGTGACACATCACTCGCCAAGTGTCAGACACGTGGCATGGTCTTATTGGTCCACGTGTCAATGATGCCACATCATCACTGACACATGGCGTGATATGTGGTACTTCCTTGGATGTCCACGTGTCACTCGGTTGGCAAATCATCGCTACGTGGCATAGCCGCCGCTGCCCACGTGTTGATCTCCCATTGGGCCACATGTCTCTAATGACGCATCACTAGAGACACGTGGCATCATGCGTGTGAGCCACCGTTCACGTGCACGTGCTAATCATATGTGGCGCGTGTGATGCATGCGCCGCCTTCCCGGTGATTTTTGAAGCTCTGATTTCGGCCGGTGGGGGGTTTTTAGGGTCTGTGAATCCAGTAGTGAGGTCAAAAATTAAAAATCTTGATTTTTAGTCTTGCATTTTGAACACTCATGTTCGTCCCCTCGAATCGCAGTGTACACATACAAAATTTTTGAGCCGAAATATATACTCATATATATTTTTAACACAAAAAACAATTTTTTGTTGTGTTTCATACATCCTAGATCTACCAATTTTACACCCTAAATTTTAGATCATTTTAGCAACATGCCAGGATGCAAAAATAACGGCTCTGATACCAATGAAGGGAGAAACTTATAACAAATATAATTAATAGAGGTAACATTAATAAATGGTACCCACCTCTTGTAGCGCAGAAACTCGTTGCAGAAGCGTCTATAAGGATCCCGTTTATTTTTGGTCACTGGCCTGGCTCTTATGCACATACGAGATAACAACAGCTTATTCATAATCTAAAAGCCCCTGAAAGATTAAGACAAAAAACTGTGAGTGGAATGAGCAGTCTTGCGGTGTATACGTTTTCTCGTTACCAAATACTGAGATCTCCCATCTATTTGTAGAGATCCTAAAAGTTAGAGATCTAACTTTAATTTAACTCAGACTCTTTCTGAGATAGAATTTGGTAATCTTAATCAGATTGAATTACTTAATTCTATCTAGATTGGACTTTTATGCAAATTAGAGTCATGGGCGTACCCAAACTCTATAACTAAAAATGCAAACTATAGTATAATTAAAACTAACAACTAATCATCATTAGAACTATTTCCCAATCTTTAATCATTTTACTATTCTGTTTCATCTTAATTGTTATCATCAACTTGTTAAAAATACCACATTTATTACTAATAAATTATTATTTACAATAATAATAATAATAATAATAATAATAATAATAATAATAATAATAATAATAATAATAATAATAATAATAATAATAATAATAATAATAATAATAATATGAAATCACATTTGCTAAAAACAATTTGATAGTCTTCTCTATAAATTGGACATTTCTCCCTGTAAAAAATAACATAAATCAACAATTTAAATTAACGCAATCCAATTTATTTTTCAAATGCCAATCTCTCCATATAATTTTTCTATTCATTATTCAAATGCAAATTCACATCAACACCATATAATATTACTATTACTATTATTATACACCCAAATAATAGACTGAAAAAATAAAATAATTCAGTGAAGCTAGACTGTATTCTCTTGCCAAAATTAAAAAAAGTTTATTCATCTCCATTATTTAGACATTTGCTAATTGAGTTTGAGTTAGGTTCTCTTTATTGGGTTAAATGATGTAAGCTCTTCTTTTGCATTCTATCGAATTTCTAAACAATAAGTTTGATGCCATATAATTAAAGAATGATATTGTGTTTAGTATCATTGTGCACCCAATTATTTGTATTATTAAATTGAAAATAAATTTAATTTTTATACAATAGTATGCATCATAGTACAGTGCATTGTTGTAATACTCCATATAGTTTCCATTCTTCTTTTGGGTTAAAAAGAAATTAAATTAGTATAGTTAAAGTATAGATCCGGATTAATTAATGGAGCCAACGAATTTGGAATATAAACCATTGAGAAAAACAACACAAATGAAAAAAAAATAAATGAAAAAAATACACAACACAAATGAAAATAAATAAAAGAAAAAAATAAAAATCATGATTTACTTGTTGAGGTAAGACGGCAGCGATGTCATCAGCAAGGTTGGAGCTGAGATCGATGGCAGAGGCTTATGACAGATCTGGCACGCATGAGGGAGGCTTGCGGTAGATCTAGTGCAAAAGAGAGAGAGAGAGAGGGGGGGGGGGGGTGAGGGACGACAAGCCAGATTTGGTGGGCGGGGAGAAGCAATGCCTGTGGGGAGCGGTGGAGAGACAAATTGCGTGGGGAAGAGGGCGAGAGGGAGAGCAGTGGTAGTGGGGGGTAATCATGCTTGTGGGGGCGAGCGCTGTAACATCCCAAAAATGGCCTAGCAGAAATTGCATGTTTAATTGGAGGTATAAAGGGGTGATTTGGTAATTGGTATATGAATTGGGATTTATGATAGGAATTATAAGAGTTTGTTGAGGGTATAATGGTATTTGTGTAAGTGACTAGAGGACAAAAGAGAAAGAAAGTCAAAGAAGGAAAATGAGGTCAAATAGAATTGTGACATGTGGATAAGTGGGTGAGTGCATTAATGGGGATTTGAAAGGAAGAAGAGAGAGGGAGAGCAGGAATTGTTGCTTCCCGTGGAAGCCATCTGCTGTTTCCCTTTGTTGCACACTCTCACGTTTTCTCTCTCACTTCCTCTACTTCTCCATTTCTGCTCTCAAGCTTTGCATGTGGGTGTTCTTCAAGATTTGAGTTAGGGTTTTGAGATAGAAGTAATCCAAGAGGTAAGTGGCTGTTGTTTTATGGCTTGATTCTTCTTCCTTTTCTTCTTCACGAGTTTGGTTTGGGATTATATGGTTTGTTCTGGGGTCTAAAGTATGATTTGCATGGGTTAATTGAGCTATTGTTTTGGTTGGTTTGTGCAAGAATCTGAAGAAAGGAGAAAGTGTAAAGGAAAGGAAAAGGCTGGATTTTGAAGCTAGCGGGTTGAGCTCCATTTTCAGGTTTGGGAGCTTTGTATTTGGCTGTGTACTTTGGCATTGGTTGTCCATTCCTCTTTGGATCTTGGGTGGATATGTAATTATCTGTCATTTGTGTGTTTTGTTACATGCAAATGTATGCGTTCATATATATGTGTATATGATTGGAGATATAAGAATTATAAGGCTTTGCATGTCAATTCTTGAAGAGTTTGAACATGAACATGAGATGGATTTTTTGGGTTTTTGCAACCTCTATATATGTTATTTTGATTTGTGTAAGTTTTGTCTAAATTGAGTTGTTGTTATGAGTATGTTTTGGAGGCACTGGAAGTACGTTTTTACCTGATTTTACATGTTATATGATTCTGGGTAAAATGGGTTTTGATTTTGTTAAGCTCTGCGTTTTACGTTTTCTGCTGAGAATTGGAAATCGCGATATTATCGCGAGTGCGACGCTTGTCGCGATTGCGACAAAATCACGTAGTTCATCCTCTTGTGCAATGTGCTGCGATGATCTTCTCGAGTCGTGAGGAGGCAGCACGACTTGGCAGTAGGTGCCTAGCATCTTCATGAGTCGTGAATCATCTTCACGAGTCGTGAATCATTTTCACGAGTCGTGAAGATGGCTAGCGACTCATGAAGATGGCTAGCGGTGGGAAGGACACGAGTTGTGCAGAATAGGCACGACTCGCGCCCTCTTCCTGTTGTGGGCAGACACGAGTCGTGTATAAGGATCATGACTCGTGCCCGCTCCCTTCTGTGAGCTGACATCGTCATGAGTCGCGACAGCATGCGCGACTCACGACTGGCCTCTCTTCCTCTGCTACTGTCGCGAGCACGACTTCTGGTTGCGAGTGCGACAATGATCCCTATCCTGACCTATTTTGAAAATGAGTTTCAAGGTTCTTTTTATATGGGTTTTAATTACATGGCACATGATTTGTCTTATTTGGCCTATTAAATGATTAGGTATATGTTCTTAATAAGATTTGTATATGATTTATATGTCTTCATATTGATCAATATACATGTATACATGAAATTCTATAGTTATACTTGATTTATTCTCTGTTATATAATAATAATACTAGAACATGATTGAGTTGTTGTCTGAGCCTGATAGTCATAGCAGTGGATAGATAAGCGCTTATCCAAGGTTAGAGTGTGAGTGCAGCTGCTATATGTTACTAGTTATATGTTGACCCCGTTTGGGTCTATATGATTTGAGACTTCGGTCTCCGGTATACCTTCGGGTATACATGTTTACACATGATTTGAGACTCTTGTCTCTATATGCTTGGATACTGTGTCCTATCAGTATCATTAGTACCCATATCCACTAGGTAGTGAGTAATCAGGCTACTACATGAGGCTTTTACATGAGATTTGCATATGAGACCATTATATATATGAAACGGATATATGCGATATGTACATGTATATGTGTTATGACAAGACAAAATGTAATACTTGTATTAGAACATGAA
Organism: Excoecaria cochinchinensis; assembly: GCA_947683425.1. NCBI lineage: Eukaryota > Viridiplantae > Streptophyta > Magnoliopsida > Malpighiales > Euphorbiaceae > Excoecaria > Excoecaria cochinchinensis. The sequence continues at coordinate 5,633,595 of CANTUQ010000011.1, forward strand.
TGGCTAATTGTTGTATTGTGTAGATGCATATGAATATTGATTACTTGGATATGAATGGTCACTTTCTAGTATACATGTGTATTATGATTATTTGTTATAGGTGTGAGTAGTATATGTTTATATGCTTTTGTTGCGATTATATGTACATGCATGTTTTGTTCCTCCCCACTAAGCGTTATCGCTTAGCACGGGCTCTTTTTCCGTGTAGGTGGCAGGTTCATTTTGGAGTCAAACATCTGCAGGTCGGGCACTAGAAGTCTATAGTTTGAGTTATTTTGTCTTTCGCTATATTTTGTATATGGAATTTGATTTTGGAAATGTAATTTTATTAAGGATGATTTTGTATATGTATATGTTTAATGTTTACAAATCCCTTTTGTAAAACGATCTGATTATTTATATATGGATTTGTTATCTTTATGATTATACGTACTTGTTTTTGGCATGCTTGAGTATATGTATATATATGTGTGCACGTGGCGCTCCGGTATCCTTCCAACGAGGATAATGGGGTGTTACAGTTTTTGGTATCAGAGCCCCGATTTAGTCGGTTCTGCTTCTATGTGATTGTTTGAGTATAGAGTCTATCCATGAGAGTCTGTCTAGAGTTATGGCCTAATGCAGATGTTGTCTTGTGTAGTGTTTATATGGAGTCGAATCCGAGTGACTATATGGGTAACACGATGGAAAGTGTTAACCCGGTCGGAAGTAATCCGGTCGGACAGGATAGGCTTGCACGTAAGCATGCACTAATAGAAGGTCAGGGTTTTGGTTTAGAGAATCTAGCACTAATGCAAGGCTTGGTTCAGTTGGTAGATAAACTGACTGCTCCTAAGGCTCCTTTTGAGCTTTTGAGAAAAAGGGGAGCAGAGGAGTTTCATGGAACCTCTTTGGACCAATCGGATGTAGCTGAGTTCTGGATTGAAAGGATTGATCGGATTCTGTAAGAGATAGGTTGCCCTCCAAATCAGTGAGTTATTTGTGCCATATCGCTTCTACAAGGATCGGCATATGATTGGTGGAATCTTGTGCTTCTTAATCCACAGAGATCGGCCAACTTGACATGGGAATTTTTCGTGTAAGAATTTGAGCAAAAGTATGTTACTACGGCCTATCGAGAGGCGAAGTGGAGGGAATTTATAAGTTTGAGGCAAAGAAACTTGTCGATTAGCGACTATGAGAAAGAGTTCGGTCGTTTGAGCAAGTATGTACCTACTACATTGTTGAATGAGAATTTAAAGTGCCAACATTTTCAAGATGGATTAAGAGAAGTGATTAGAGGTCCGTTGTTGGCCATGGCGGTTATGCCACCAGTTGGGTGTTATCAGTTAGTGGCAGCGGCAATTAAGTTAGAAGAATCAGAGCTGATAAAGCAAAGAAGAGAGCAGAAGGGGAGAGCTCTGGATAGTGGCGTTGTCAGTAACAAGAAGTCTAAAGGTGCTCCGAACGGACAAGTAAGTAGAGGGACTGTTCAAGTTCCTTCTGAGGTGGGAAGTGTAGCACCGCCCATGAGTAGAGGAAGTAGAGCACTGGAGTGTGAACATTGCCAAAGACAGCATTGGGGTGCATGCTGCAAGATCACTGGAGCGTGCTTTAAGTGCGGAAGCCTGGAGCATCGGTTTGCTAATTGTCCCGACCGGAGGGAGAACAAGAGCCAACAAGAGAGTAAAGCTGGTACAGGTAAATCGAAAGCAACAAGAAGCAATAGGGATAGAAGTAGAGCTCCTCAGGTGCCATTAGAAACCGTGCATCGGATCCCAATAGAAGGAGAATATGTTTCATCTAGAGTCTACGCGATGATTAAAGAGGATACTCCAGAGCCCGCAGGTCCTTCTGGTAAGTGTTAATTTGATAAGTTTTCGTATGTGTTCGGTTTAGGTATTTGGGATGAAAGTGGTTAGCAGGAAAATTTTGAGGACGAAATTTCTTAAGGAGGAGAGAGTTCTAACATCCCAAAAATGGCCTAGTAGAAATTGCATATTTAATTGGAGGTATAAAGGGGTGATTTGGTAATTGGTATATGAATTGGGATGTATGTTAGGAATTATAAGAGTTTGTTGAGGGTATAATGGTATTTGTGTAAGTGACTAGAGGACAAAAGAGAAAGAAAGTCAAAGAAGGAAAATGAGATCCAAAAGAATTGTGACATGTGGATAAGTGGGTGAGTGCATTAATGGGGATTTGAAAGGAAGAAGAGAGAGGGAGAGCAGGAATTGTTGCTTCCTGTGGAAGCCATATGCTGTTTCCCTTTGTTGCACACTCTCACGTTCTCTCTCTCACTTCCTCTACTTCTCTATTTCTGTTCTCAAGCTTTGCATGTGGGTGTTCTTCAAGATTTGAGTTAGGGTTTTGCGATAGAAGTATTCGAAGAGGTAAGTGGTTGTTATTTTATGGCTTGATTCTTCTTCCTCTTCTTCTTCACGGGTTTGGTTTGGGATTATATGGTTTGTTCTGAGGTTTGAAGTTTGATTTGCATGGGTTAATTGAGCTGTTGTTTTGGTTGGTTTGTGCAAGAATTTGAAGAAAGGAGAAAGAGTAAAGGAAAGGAAAAGGTTGGATTTTGAAGCTAGTGGGTTGAGCTCCATTTTTAGGTTTGGGAACTTTGTATTTGGCTGTGTACTTTGGCATTGGTTGTCCATTTCTTTTTGGATCTTGGGTTGATATGTAATTATCTGTCATTTGTGTGTTTTGTTACATGCAAATGTATGTGTTCATAGATATGTGTATATGATTAGAGAAATAAGAATTATAAGGCTTTGCATGTCAATTCTTGAAGAGTTTGAACAAGAATATGAGATGGATTTTCTGAGTTTTTGCAACCTCAATATATGTTATTTTGATTTGTGTAAGTTTTGTGTAAATTGAGTTGTTGTTGTTATGAGTATATTTTGGAGGCACTGGAAGTACGTTTTTACCTGATTTTACATGTTATATGATTCTGGGTAAAATGGGTTTTGATTTTGTTAAGCTCTGGGTTTCGCATTTTTTGCTGAGAATTGGAAATCGCGATACTGTCGCGAGCGCGACGCTTGTCGCGATCGCGAGAGAATCACGTAGTTCATCCTCTTGTGAAGTGCACTGCGATGATCTTCCTGAGTCGTGAGGAGGCATCACGACTCGGCAGTAGGCGCCTAGCATCTTCACGAGTCGTGAAGCATCTTCACGAGTCGTGAAGCATCTTCACAAGTCGTGAAGATGGCCAGCGGTGGGAAGGACACGAGTCGTGCAGAATAGGCACGACTCATGCCCTCTTCCCTTTGTGGGCAGACACGAGTCATGCATAAGGATCACGACTCGTGCTCGCTCCCTTCTGTGAGGCGACATCGTCATGAGTCGCGACAACATGCGTGACTCGCGACTACCCTCTCTTCCTCGGCTACTGTCGCGAGTGCGACAGTGATGCCTTTCCTGCCCTGTTTTGAAAATGAGTTTCAAGGTTCTTTTTTTGTGGGTTTAAATTACATGGCACATGATTTGTCTTATATGGCCTATTAAATGATTAGGTATATGTTCTTAATAAGATTTGTATATGATTTATATGTCTTCATATTGATCAATATACATGTATACATGAAATTGTATAGTTATACTTGATTTATTCTCTGTTATATGATAATAATACTAGAACATGATTGAATTGTTGTCTGAACCTGACAGTCATAGTAGTGGATAGATAATCACTTATCCAGGGTTAGAGTGTGAGTCCAGTTGCTATATATTAATAGTTATACGGGGTCTATATGATTTGAGACTTCGGTCTCCGGTATACCTTCGGGTATACATGTTTACACATGATTCGAGACTCTTGTCTCTACATGCTTGGATATTGTGTCCTATCAGCATCATTAGTACCCATATCCACTAGTTAGTGAGTAATCAGGCTACTACATGAGGCTTTTACACAAGATTTGCATATGAGACCATTATGTATATGAAATGGATATGTGCGACATGTATATGTATATGCGTTATGATAAGATGAAATGTAATACTTATATTCGAACATGAATGGCTAATTATTGTATTGTGTAGATGCATATGAATATTGATTACTTGGATATGACTGGTTACTTTCCAGTATACATGTGTATTATGATTATTTGTTACAGGTATGAGTAGTATATATTTATATGCTTTTGTTATTGTTAAGCTTATATATATGTTTATTGCGATTATATGTACATGCATGCTTTGTTCCTCCCCACTAAGCATTATCGCTTAGCACGGGCTCTTTTCCCATGTAGGTGGCAGGTTCATTTTGGAGTCAGACATCTGCAGGTCGGCCACTAGAAGTCTATAGTTGGAGTTATTTTGTCTTCCACTATATTTAGTATATGGAGTTTGATTTTGGAAATGTAATTTTGTTAAGAATGATTTTGTATATGTATATTTTTAATGTTTACAAATCCCTTTTGTAAAACGATCTGATTATTTATATATGGATTTGTTATCTTTATGATTATACTTACTTGTTTTTAGCATGATTGAGTACATGTATATGTATGTGTGCGCGTGGCGCTCCGGTATCCTTCCAACGGGGATAACGGGGTGTTACAAGCGCGGTGGGTGGTAGATCTGCGCAAGAGAAAGAAAGAAAGAACGAGGGAGCGAGGGAGAAAGTCAGAATTTTTTTTATATATAAAATTTTTAACGAGTGATATTCATTTGCTAAAAATTATTAAAAATATTTATTAATTAATTATTTTTAGCGACGGAAGTTCAATTCCGTCGCAATTTAGCTACAGAAGTTAATTTCCGTCGCTAAATAATATTAAAAATATTAATTAATTTTTTTATATTTAGCTAGGAAAATTAATTTTGTCGCTATTTTTTAGCGACGAAAAAGGACTTCTCGCTAAATAATATTACAAATATTAATTAATTTTTTTTAGCGATGAAAGTTCAATCGGAAATTAATTTTCGTCGCTAATTTCCATAGTAAATAATGCCGCGATTTTTTGGCTCCATATTTAGCGACAGTTTAATTTTTCCATCGCTAAAAATGGTTGATAAAAAATAGAAGGAATATTTGCCTCCTTTTTTAGTGATGAAAACTTTGAAAGCTAAATTTCGTCGCTATTTGGCTATGGAAAATTTATTCCATCTTTATTTCTGCATTTTCTTATAGTGCAATCTTAGCTCCACAACTGCTCAACCCAACATGGCTTTGAAACTAGTAGCTCACCTCTATTTGTGCCATCATATTTCAGTCCTTAATGTGCTATGAAATATTTTTTTAAGGATTTTAATGTAGCAAAATAAAAGTGGATAAGTTTAATAGCTAAAATACAAAATATTTAGAGGCTTATATATTTTTTTTTCCAAAAAAGAAAGCTTATTTACTTGCAATTAGATTTGGCGATTTTTGACCCAACTCGAAATAAATCTAAATAACTTAAAAATTTTAGGGTTGAATTCGAAAAATCCATCCAAAAACATATGAAACCCGATTCGATCCAAATCTGTAATGCGGTTTTTTTTTAATTAAATTTTATTTTATGTCATATATATATACCATTGTAGCATGCCATTTTATTAATATCTCTATCTCAATTTTTATATAAAAATTAGATTTAATTGAATGAAAAATGAAATGTCTAATTGTTTAAGTTCTAGAGCTGAAAAAGATAAAAGGAAAAAAAAAGTAAAACAAAAAGTAATAATTAAGTGGTGCATATTATATATTGTATTTCACTATTTGTATCCTTTGTATATTTTCTTTCTCGATCTTTCTTTACTTCATGCCTTAATCCACTACTGTTTTACTGCTCATAGCTCATCTACCACCTTGTGTCCTTGCCTTTGTTTAGTCATGCTCTTCTGTTTCTTTTCATCAAATCATAATATCTCAAACTTGAGAGAGTGTAAGGCCCCAAAAATCCCAAATTTGTGAATGGTGTACATTTCTGACTATGAATACTACTTCTCGAGATAAATAATATAACGTCCCGAAAATTCGAGTTTGAAAAAGGTAAGATCTTAGTTCCTTTATTAAGCATCTTTCCCTTTTGGGTTTAAAACTTGATTATGTGTAGTTAAGTTTAATTTTGACATGAGTTTGTGATGATTATGGTGAGGGAAAATCCGGTCAAGTAGAGTGAGCTAAGGAAAAGTAATGAAAAGGAAGCGAGAAGACTTGAAGGAGTGTCTCCGAGAGGTTAGGAAACATAATTTTGTAAATAAATGTAAAATGAGATTTTGATGTTTAATTTGAGTTGATTTGAATGTGGTTATATGGATCTATAATGATGGTAGTGAGTGTTGGCTTTAATTTGTTAAAATTGTGCATGTGAATAGGATTTGGGGTGAAAACTGTGTTGGGACACTTGAACCCTCCTCAGTTATTACGATGTATCTAGAGTTTTCGAACTCCAAATGATTTGAAACTTGCTCCGGTATAAATCTAAGACCTATTCCTACAAATATTTTAGAAATAGGCTTGAGCTAATTTTAGCTCTAAGTGTCCTAAAAGTGGCCTTGAAGAAAAGGTATCTTCTCTGGCCGGGTTTAGGGGAGCAGTATAGGTTGTGCTGGTCATATCTGATGATTTAAGTGTTGAAATTTCTTGAAATTTGTTCTATACAAAATATAACATCCTAAGGATCATTTGTTAAGAAGGACATTTGGCCTAAAAATGAGGTTTAGAGGTCGTTTTAGGCTATTGAAGTTTGAAGTGGAAAGCAGTCCTGACTCTGTGCTTCTGTTTTGCTATTTTTAGTATGTCACGGTGGCAACCAAATTGGTTACCACTGTGACTAATGTCCAGAGAGGGAAGAATTCTTAATTTTGGACCTCACTGTCACAACCAAGTGGTTACCACCGTGACCCTCCCCTGTTTTGCATATTTTGGGTGTTTTTCCTCCTGAAACGCACCCGAACTTCACTGTAACACCCCCTACTCATACATAGGCGATCCCCTCCGATAAGGAGTGAGATGCCGTATGGGCAAAGGTGCCACCACGCAGAAATAGAATATACATACATTCATATATAAACATACATACCGAAATACAGGGTAAATAAAATTTTATAAAACCATTCATGAAAGAAGCTGATCATGCATTAATATAATGGAAAACATTACATTACTGTTTGATCAACCCAAAGGTACAAAAGATAATTACATGACCAGAACAGTACTAATACAAATGCGAAAGCTGTTACAAAATTAACATAGGAGAGTTCTATACAAAAAGAATCATCAATATACAAAATTAAGCCCTACACTAAAACCCAGCTGTGTTGGCTTGGCTGCGACGACTCTCCCATGGCAAATTCCTTCCGCACCTGCACGGGTAAACACACCGTGCTAAGCGATAAACGCTTAGTGGGAAAACACACAAATCAAATGGACGGCCATTCACAATGGTCGTTAAGCAAACACGTACAGATGGCATAGTAAGAAATACGTATTAGATAAGAGTATGAACATATGATCATGTAGAGTCATACATTTGATATAACCTAACTGTCTTCATAATATCACATTAATAAACATATTCGAATAAAACATGCTCATAAGTATCAAAACAATTCCAAACAATAAACCACCTGCTGACTCAAGGTAGTGGATAACGAGTGAACGGACAGTACTTTATGGGTACGAGCCGATTACAGACAGTACCTTACGGGTACGAATAGAAAACCGATTTACTTTATCATTTGCAAAACATTTTATTGAGGAAACTTAAACAAGATCCAAACACATTAGAGGGTTCGCGAGGAACCAAACGGGACCTGATCGGGTTCCAAACTGAACTGAGGCTGCAGCTATAAGACTCTATTAGGCATGCCTAACTATCCACTTAATTGACTCGCAGGCTACAAAACACAGTTAACGACCATAGTTCAAATATAACAAGCAAAGAACTTACATACCTTGAATAATCAGTACATGCAAATATCATCCATCTTACTAGTATACAGCTCATATTAAGAGACAAAGTGTGCAAAAATCCATAATTTAACAACCTTAAATCATGTGAAACAACTAAGATTTTATTGCAAAAATAGGGTAGGTCACGGTGGTAATTAGATTGGTTGCCACCGCGACATACCAAGGATCTCGGCAGAATGCAAGTCTGAGGTACCTCACGGTGGTAACCCATCTGGTTGTCACCGTGACATACCTAGACCCCAAAACAGAATGCACTTTTGGGGTACCTCATGGTGGTAACTCATTAGGTTGCCACCGTGACATACCCACTGCCCAAGTCAGAAGCAAACGTCTGGACACCTCATGGTGGTAACCAAGTTGGTTGCCACCGTGACATATCCAAACTCACGGCAGAATGCATCTGGTGCGTGCCTCACGGTGGTAACCAAATTGGTTGCCACCGTGACCCATGCCCAGATGCGATACCCAAGAGCAGATTTCCAGATCATTCAAGCCAAAATCCGAAAACTCTCACTTCAACCAACATATCCACACTCCAATAATACTATTAGACCAATCAAACATCAATAAATCATGCCATAACCAAATCCTACTCATGAATTCAAAGAACAACATCAATTTACATAATCAATCTCATCACTATTCATACCACAACTCCATAAACTCACATTCAAGGTTTCATGCATAATAGAAATCAAAACCCATAACATAATAACCAATAAAAACATCAAGAACATCAAAGATTTCCAGAATTTCATCCAAATTATAAATTGCCAACAATGCATAAAGCACAAATTGCCAAACCTTGAAATCCTTAGCTCCAAATTAATGAGCTCCACTAGATCCAACCTTCTCTTTGCCCTTTGGATCACGAGGAGGCTCAACTAAACATCAAACCACAAAAACACACAAACACAAAACTCTAACTTAGATCCAAACCCAGAAAATGCAAGGAAGAAGATGAAGAACCAATTGAAAAAAAGAAGAACATATGCAATAGACTTACTTCTAAAATGCTAAAGGATGATCAATTCCCACCAACTAAGCCTTGATTACAAGCTAAGGTTCTTAGAGGAAGAGAAAAGGAAGAAGAAGGGAGTGAGGGGAAAGGGAAAACGGGAAATGGAGGTAGCCACCGCCATCCCACTCTTCTCTTTTCTTTTTCTTTTTCTTTTCCTAACCCTAAATAGGTGTCACTTCCCTATTAGTGGGATTTGATCACTCACACCCAAAGCACAAGCATCACATACACGCAAGACTCTCACAACTAATGCATACCCTACAAGTGTGTGAACACACACACACAAACACAACCCCAAGAACACACTCTACAAATATATGAGTAAGCACACCCAAGTGCAACCCAACTAATTCACACCCTAACACCACACATGCTAATAAAACTCTTAAAACATACATTTCTACCCAAAATGCCCTTAATACATGTCAAAACTCACACAATGCATATGCACAAACATGGCTCATACTACTAGGGGGCATGTCACACCCCGTTTGCCCCCTAGTTGAATGAGCCATATATGTATGCGTGTGCATTTGCATGAGTTTTGTATAATAAGGGCATTTTGGTAATTTTGCATGTTTTAAGAGTTTTGCTAGCATGTGGGTGCATGCATGGTGCTATGGTGTGGATTAGTTGGGTCAGAATTATGTGTGTATGAACGCACCGTTGTAGTGTGTAGTGTGTGTTCATGAGAGTTGCATCATGTGTGGTTGAGTGCACCATAGTAGGATATGCAATAGTGGGCTATTGTATCATGTGGTCATGCATATGATTGTAGGGTATGCTTTAGTCGAGAGAATCTTGTGTGTGTGTAATCTAAGCATCTAGGGTGTGAGTGGTCAAATCCCACTAATTGGAGATTGACACTTGTCTTAGGTTAAGAAAAGAAAAAGGAAAAGAAAGGAAAAGGGGGAATTCAAATTTTCACTTTGTGTTTCCCGTTCATCACCGCCCCTTCCTTCTCTTCTTCTCCTTCTTCTTCTCTTTTGAACCTTAGTTGAGATTCAAGGGTTACTAGTGGGGTTTGATCATCTCTTAATGTTCATTGGTAAGTTTTATGCATTCATTTTGCTTTTGTTTCAATTTTTCCCATCTTCTATTTTCTAGTTTTGGATTTGGAGTTAGGGTTGATTTGGATTTTGTTTGGTTTGTATGTTTTGGTTGGGTTTCCTAGTTGAGCCTCCCCGGGATTCTAAAGGCAAGGAAGTTGTTGGATCCAGTGGAACTAAGCACTAGGAGCTAAGGATTTTGAAGGTTTGGGAATTTCTTGCTTTTGCATGTGAATATGTTCATGTATGTGTTCTTGATGGTTTCTTGGAACTAGGTTGTTAGATGTTCTTTATTTTGATGTATATGATATGGGTATTTGCTTTGAAGTGTGAATCTTGCAAAATCATGAGTAACTATGGCAAATTTTGGAATCGAGGTGGTTTGATGCATAAATTGGGTTTTTGATTGATTCTTGAAATTGAATGTTTAAATTAATGGTTTGTATGAAGTTTAATGTTAATAAATGTTGTATTATGGTTGTTAATGTTAATGAATGGCTGGATTTGAGGTAAGTAATCTTTGATTGAGATTTGTGTGGTTGGTTGAGGATTTGGAAGAGGAAAATCTGCAGAATTTCTGCAGATTTTTGAAGTCCCGACGCTGTCGCGATCGCAACAACTATCGCGATCGCGACAGAGAGCGTTGTTGCGAGCTTCGATGTCGTAAGCACGCGATGCCGTCGCGAGCCCGCGACAGCCGAAGTGTTGTGTACCCTCTTTCGCGACCGCGACAATTGTCGCGATCACGACAGAGCGTATCGTTGGCCAAGCGACAGATCGCGAGCACGCGATCTATCGCGAGCCCGCGATAGCACCAATTGTCTTCTGTCGTGATCACGACAACCGTCGCGAGCGCGACAGAGGCTGGCCCTTCCGTCCTCCTCGCGGTCGCGAAATTCGTCGCGTGCGTACAGCGAAGAGACTTTGGTCTCGGTCGCGAGCGCGACAGACGTCGCGATCGCGACAGTCCCTTGTATGCGAAATGAGTTTTCCTTCATTGCGTGTGACTTGGACTTCAGTTTTCTTTAGCAGTTATGAAATTTATGCTTGGTATTCTATAAATAATATGCAAGTGTAACTATGATATGATTATGTTCATTTTATGATGATGATGTTGCAAGTTATGAAATGGATTGATTCGCTTACGTATGACCTGCTAGAGTCTAGTAAGTGGATAGTTAGGCATGCCTAATAGAGTCTTTGCTGCAGCTTCTGTTTCCGTTTGGACCCTGATCAGGTCCCCGTTTGGTTCCTCGCGAACTTCTGTAATGTGTTTGGATCTTGTTTAAGATCCTTCTGGAAATGTTTGTGAATGAAAAGTTAAAATGGTTTGTCGTATTCGGTTGGTACCCGTAAAGTACTTTCTGTTCACTCATTATCCACTACCTTGGGTCAGCAGGTGTTTCAATGTTTAAAGTGCCTTGTATGAATTATAATATGGGAAAAACATATGTTATATCCTTATGGATTCAATGGTGAAAAGTGTAATCTGTTATGAGAATATGATTATTGTTATGAATCTTCTGATGGATGGCCTTATGTATGTGAGCATGAGTTATTATTATTGTCATGCCATGATTATTGTTTGTACATGAAGTACACATGTGATTTGCCTTGACGACCATTGTGAATGTTTGTCCTTATGCTATATGTTTGTTTCCCCACTAAGCGTTTATCGCTTAGTACGGTGTGTTTACCCGTGCAGGTGCGAAAGGAGTTTGTCTTGGGAGAGTCGCCGCCATCGAAGCCAACACAGCAGGGTCTTAGTGTAGGGCTTATTTTTGTAGCTTTATGATTCTTTTGTATAGAACTCTCTTATTTTGGTTATATAATAGCTTCCGCTTATGTATATGTACCTAAGGTTTTGTAATTATCTTTTGTATCTCTAAGTTGATCAGAACAGTAATGTAATGCTTTCATTATTTTAATGCATGATCAGCTTTTCCATGATTGGTGTTGCAAAGTTTTAATTTATCCTTAATTTTAGGTATGTATGTATGTATGTATATTATGTATCTGTGTGGTGGCACCTTTACTCCTACAGCATCTCACTCCTTATCGGATGGGATCGCCTGAGTATGGGTAAGGGGTGTTACAAGTTGTGGTATCAGAGCCCCGGTTTAGGCGTTTCTGGGCGATTGTTTACATGATGTTATGTGTGCATATGTCTATGTCTAGGGCTGTGTTGGCTGATGCGGTTGTCCTCTTGTTTGTTAGATGGATTCTGATTCTGTTCACGGTGCGCTCGAGGAGTCCGCTGAAAGTGTGAACCCTCCAGCGGTAGATCCGTCTATCTCTGTTTCGGTGTCGGCTCAACGTGCTAGGGTTCAGCCCGAGGCCGCTGCCATGCCTTTCGAGGCGATGTTCAGATTACATCAAGACATGGCTCGGGTTTTGGAAAGGGTGACTGCCCCGAAAGCTCCGATAGTGAGTCTGAGGAGAGCTGGTGTCGAGGATTTTTATGGAACCGGACTTGATGAGTCTGAGTTAGCTAAGAAGTGGCTTGATAAGGTTAAGAGAGCTTTGAGGGAAGTCAGGTGTCCTCCTGATCAGCAAGCTGAGTGTGCTGTGGCTTTGCTTTAAGGTCCAGCATATGAATGGTGGGAGTTGGTGTGTAGGCAACCTCAGATGCCTGATCCCTTCACATGGGATTTCTTTGATGAGCAGTTCACTAAGAAGTATGTGACTCAGGCATATAAGGACGCAACATGGGCGCAATTTCTGAGTTTGAGGCAAAGGGTCTCGTCGGTTGCAGATTATGAGAAGGAGTTTAACCGGTTGTCTTGTTATGCTCCGCGTGGGGTTATGACAGATGATTTCAGATGCAAGCACTTTGAAGCCGGGTTGAATGATTCTTTTAAAATTGCTTTAGTTTCTTTGATGTGTATACCTGGGGTAAGTTATTATCAGATTGCTGAGGCTGCTGTGAGGGCAGAGAAGGTAGAATCTTTGATTAGAGAGAGAGCTCAGCGCAGGAGTTCTGCTATGGGTGGTGTTTCCTCATCTTCGGGCAAGAGGTCTAGAAACCCGCAAGATGAACCTGCGGCTGGTTCGGCTTCCAGAGGGAGGAGGTAAGGTTCTGCCGTAGTATCTGGTTCTGGTAGGGGTGGCCGGTCTGATGCAGCACCTGTTTGTTCGAATTGCAGTAAAGCTCACTGGGGTGAGTGTAGGTGGCTTACTGGTGGGTGTTTCAGGTGTGGGAGCACCGAGCACCGTGTGGCTAATTGCCCTCAGATGGGTGAAGATTTGGGTCCTCAAGGAGGAGCTAGCAGAGTTGGATCGAATGCTCCGCAGGCTAGAGGTAGAGGTAGAGGTAGAGGTCGAGGCGGTCGACCTAGAGAAGGAGCTGGTTTTGAGACAGTTGAGCGTCCTCCCCCAATGGCCGCTAGAGCGTATGCAGTTAGAGCCAGAGAGGAGCAGGATGCCCCTGATGTGATTGCTGGTAAGTTTCTACTCCATGGCACTGAATTATATGCTCTAATAGATCCTGGTTCCACACACTCATATTTGTACACGCATAAGATTATTGATAAGTTGCATGTAGTAGAACAGTTAGACTATGAGATATGTGTGACCAATCCATTAGGGCATAGTGTCAGTGTGAGTAGAGTTTTTAGGAATTGTCCGTTGTTGGTTGAAAGTGTTGAGTTTCCTGTAGATTTGATAGAGTTGCCCTTCAGAGAGTATGATTTGATTTTGGGTATGGATTGGTTGAGCAAACATAGAGCCGTGGTTGATTGTCATAGGAAGACTTTCGTGCTTTGGGATAGGAACCGAGCTCCAGTGTTTGTTAGAGGTTTGGGGGTGAGTTCTGTGAATAATGTGATTTCTGCAATTCAAGCTAGGAGGTTTTTGAGAAAAGGATGTGAGGCTTTTCTGGCAGTGGTTTTGGATTCCAAGAGGGACCAAGTTAGGATTGAGGACATTTCTGTTGTCCGAGAGTTCAGTGATGTTTTTCCGAGTAACTTGCCTGGTTTGCCTCCAGAGAGGGAAGTTGAGCTAGCCATAGAGATTATGCCGGGTACCACACCGGTATCGAAAGCACCTTATCGGATGGCTCCTGTGGAGTTGAGAGAACTTAAAACTCAACTGCAAGAGCTATTGGATCAGGGGTTCATTCGACCCAGCATATCTCCTTGGGGAGCTCCAGTTCTTTTGTTAAGAAGAAGGATGGGTCCTTGAGGATGTGTATCGACTACAGGCAGATCAATAAGGTCACAGTGAAGAATAAGTATCCGTTGCCCAGAGTTGAAGATTTGTTTGATCAACTTAGGGGTGCGGGTGTGTTTTCCAAGATTGATCTCCGGTCTGGATATTATCAGCTTCGTGTTAAGGATGAGGATGTGGTTAAGACTGCATTTCGGACTCGGTATGGCCACTATGAGTTCCTTGTTATGCCGTTTGGTTTGACTAATGCTCCAGCAGCATTCATGGATTTAATGAATAGAGTGTTTAGGCCATACTTAGACCGATTTGTAGTGGTGTTTATAGATGACATTTTGGTGTTTTCCAAGGATGAGACCGAGCATGAAGAGCATCTTCGGTTAGTTTTGCAAATTTTGAGAGAGCATCGGTTGTTTGCTAAGTTGAGTAAGAGTGATTTTTGGCTTCGGGAAGTGTCGTTTTTGGGCCATATAGTTTCAGCTGAGGGTATCGAAGTGGATCCAGCTAAGATTGAGGCGATAGTGGATTGGAAAGCGCCTAGGAATGTTCAGGAAGTGAGGAGTTTCCTTGGTTTAGCAGGGTATTACCGTCAGTTTGTTAAGGGCTTCTCAGTAATTGCTGCTCCGATGACCAGGTTGTTGAGGAAAGGAGTTAAGTTCGAATGGTCGGATAAGTGTCAAGCCTGTTTTGAGAGGTTGAAGTAGTTGTTAGTTGAAGCTCCTATACTAACTCAACCCACCTCGGGTAAGGAGTTTGTTATGTATAGTGACACTTCAGGTGTCGGTTTGGGATGTGTTCTGATGCAGGAAGGTAAGGTGGTGGCTTATGCTTCTCGACAGTTGAAGCCACACGAGAGAAACTATCCGACGCATGATGTTGAGTTAGCAGCGGTTGTCTTCGCTTTGAAGATTTGGCGCCATTATCTCTACGGGGAGAAGTGCAGGATCTTTACGGACCACAAGAGCTTGAAGTATTTTCTGACTCAGAAGGAATTGAATATGAGGCAACGTCATTGGCTTGAGCTGTTTAAGGACTACGATTGCATTGTAGATTACCATCCGTGTAAGGCCAATGTAGTCGCAGATGCGTTGAGTAGGAAGTCAGTTTCTACCTTATTTTTGAGATGGTTCAGATGGAGGTTTGGTTCAGATGGGGCTTTGATGGCTCAGTTGAGGGTCAAGCCTACTTTGAGACAGCAGTTAGTTGATGCTCAGAAGGTTGATGAGAAGTTTCAGCGAATTGTGCAAGAAGTCAGTTTGGGCAAGCAGCCAGAGTTTTCGGTTCAGGATAGCGTTCTTCTGTTTAGAAACCGTTTGTGTGTACCGAATAGTGAAGAGTTAAGAAGACAGATTTTGGATGAGGCACATCGTTCAGTTTTCACCATGCATCCGGGCAGTGTGAAGATGTATCGGGATTTGAAGCAATTCTTTTGGTGGTCTAGTATGAAGAGGGACATAGTGGAATTTGTATCCAAGTGCCTGACTTGTCAGCAGGTCAAGGCTGAGCACAAGGTTCCTTCTGGATTGCTTACGCCTTTGTCCATTCCTGAGTGAAAATGGGATGACATCGCTATGGATTTTGTCTCCGGATTACCATTGACTCAGAGGAAGCATGATTCTGTGTGGGTTATTGTAGATCGACTCACGAAGTCTGCTCACTTTTTGCCGGTTAGGATGGATTATCCGATGCATAGATTGGCCAGTATTTATGTGGATGAGATAGTTCGGTTGCATGGAGTGCCTCTGTCCATAGTTCTAGATAGGGACCCAAGGTTCACATCTAAGTTCTGGAAAGAATTGCAGTGAGCTTTGGGTACCAAGCTGAAGTTCAGTACAGCGTTTCATCCTCAGACAGATGGTCAGTCCGGGCGTGTGATTCAGATCTTAGAGGATATGATGAGGGCTTGTGTTTTGGACTTTTCGAGTAGTTGGGACAAGTATGTATCATTGATGGAATTTGCCTACAACAACAGTTTCAGTCGAGCATTGGTATGTCACCGTATGAGGCTCTGTATGGATGTCAGTGTCGGACTCCAGTTTGTTGGACAGAGTTATCTGAGAGGTCAGTGATTGGGCCAGATCTGGTTAGAGATACTGAGGAAAAGATTAAAGTTTTGCAACGGAATCTGAAGGTGGCCAAGGATCGCCAGAAGTCTTATGCCAACCTGAAGAGAAGGGATGTACAGTTTGAAGTTGGGGACAAGGTTTTTCTTAAAGTGTCTCCTTGGAGAAAAGTGCTTCGATTTGGAAAGAAAGGAAAGCTTAGTCCTCGCTTTATTGGTCCGTATGAGGTGTTGGCAAGATTTGGTCCAGTGGCGTACATATTAGCTTTGCCGATGGAATTATCGAAGCTTCATGATGTGTTTCACGTTTCGATGCTCCGTCGGTATAGATCGGATCCTTCCCATGTGTTGTCGGTTCAAGAAGTTCAAGTGCAGTCAGATTTTTCCTACGATGAGGAGCCTAGAGCTATCCTAGCTTAGGAAGTAAGACAGTTGAGGAATAAGCAGATTCCTTTGGTCAAGGTTTTGTGGAATCACCATGGGGTTGAGGAAGCAACTTGGGAGCTGGAGGAGTCGATGAGATTGCAGTACCCACAATTATTCAGTTCAGGTGAGAATTTCGAGGACAAAATTCTTATTAGTAGGGGAGAGTTGTCACACCCCGTTTGCCCCCTAGTTGAATGAGCCATATATGTATGCGTGTGCATTTGCATGAGTTTTGTATAATAAGGGCATTTCGGTAATTTTGCATGTTTTAAGAGTTTTGCTAGCATGTGGGTGCATGCATGGTGCTATGGTGTGGATTAGTTGGGTCAGAATTGTGTGTGCATGAACGCACCATTGTAGTGTGTAGTGTGTGTTCATGAGAGTTGCATCATGTGTGGTTGAGTGCACCATAGTAGGATATGCACTAGTGGGCTATTGTATCATGTGGTCATGCATATGATTGTAGGGTATGCTTTAGTGGAGAGAATCTTATGTGTGTGTAATCTAAGCATCTAGGGTGTGAGTGGTCAAATCCCACTAATTGGAGATTGACACTTGTCTTAGGTTAAGAAAAGAAAAAGGAAAAGAAAGGAAAAGGGGGAATTCAGATTTTCACTTTGTGTTTCCCGTTCATCACTGCCCCTTCCTTCTCTTCTTCTCCTTCTTCTTCTCTTTTGAACCTTAGTTGAGATTCAAGGGTTACTAGTGGGGTTTGATCATCTCTTAGTGTTCATTGGTAAGTTTTATGCATTCATTTTGCTTTTGTTTCAATTTTTCCCATCTTCTATTTTCTAGTTTTGGATTTGGAGTTAGGGTTGATTTGGATTTTGTTTGGTTTGTATGTTTTGGTTGGGTTTCCTAGTTGAGCCTCCCCGGGATCCTAAAGGCAAGGAAGTTGATGGATCCAGTGGAACTAAGCACTAGGAGCTAAGGATTTTGAAGGTTTGGGAATTTCTGGCTTTTGCATGTGAATATGTTCATGTATGTGTTCTTGATGGTTTCTTGGAATTAGATTGTTAGATGTTCTTTATTTTGATGTAT
The DNA here is from genome assembly GCA_947683425.1 of Excoecaria cochinchinensis. Classification (NCBI taxonomy): domain Eukaryota; kingdom Viridiplantae; phylum Streptophyta; class Magnoliopsida; order Malpighiales; family Euphorbiaceae; genus Excoecaria; species Excoecaria cochinchinensis. The sequence goes on from CANTUQ010000011.1 coordinate 5,651,255, forward strand.
ATGATATGGGTATTTGCTTTGAAGTGTGAATCTTGCAAAATCATGAGTGACTATGGCAAATTCTGGAATTGAGGTTGTTTGATGCATAAATTGGGTTTTGATTGATTCTTGAAATTGAATGTTTAAATTAATGGTTTGTATGAAGTTTAATGTTAATAAATGTTGTATTATGGTTGTTAATGTTAATGAATGGCTGGATTTGAGGTAAGTAATCTTTGATTGAGATTTGTGTGGTTGGTTGAGGATTTGGAAGAGGAAAATCTGCAGAATTTTTGCAGATTTTCAAAGTCCCGACGCTGTCGCGATCGCGACAGAGAGCGGTGTTGCGAGCTTCGATGTCACGAGCACGTGACGCCGTCGCGAGCCGCGACAGCCGAAGTGTTGTGTACCCTCTGTCGCGACCGCGATAACTGTCGCGATCGCGACAGAGCGTATCGTTGGCCAAGTGCTATCGCGAGCACGCGATCTGTCGTGAGCCCGCGACAGCACCAGTTGTCTTCGGTCGCGATCGCGACAACCGTCGCGAGCGCGACAGAGCCTGGCCCTTTCGTCCTCCTCGCGGTCGCGAAATTCGTCGCGTGTTCACAGCGAAGAGACTTTGGTCTCTGTCGCGAGCGCGACAGACGTCGCGATCGCGACAGTCCCTCGTATGCGAAATGAGTTTTCCTTCATTGCGTGTGACTTGGACTTCAGTTTTCTTTAGCAGTTATGAGATTTATGCTTGGTATTCTATAAATAATATGCAAGTGTAACTATGATATGATTATGTTCATTTTATGATGATGATGTTGGAAGTTATGAAATGGATTGATTGGCTTACGTATGACCTGCTAGAGTCTAGTAAGTGGATAGTTAGGCATGCCTAATAGAGTCTTTGCTGCAGCTTTTATTTTCGTTTGGACCCTGATCAGGTCCCCGTTTGGTTCCTCGCGAACTTCTGTAATGAGTTTGGATCTTGTTTAAGGTCCTTCTGGAAATGTTTGTGAATGAAAAGTTAAAATGGTTTTTCGTATTCGGTTGGTACCCGTAAAGTACTTTCTGTTCACTCGTTATCCACTACCTTGGGTCAGCAGGTGTTTCAATGTTTAAAGTGCCTTGTATGAATTATAATATGGGAAAAACATATGTTATATCCTTATGGATTCAATGGTGAAAAGTGTAATCTGTTATGAGAATATGATTATTGTTATGAATCTTCTGATGGATGGCCTTATGTATGTGAGCATGAGTTCTTATTATTGTCATGCCATGATTATCGTTTGTACATGAAGTACGCATGTGATTTGCCTTGACGACCATTGTGAATGGTTGTCCTTATGCTATATGTTTGTTTCTCCACTAAGCGTTTATCGCTTAGCACGGTGTGTTTACCCCTGCAGGTGCGAAAGGAGTTTGTCTTGGGAGAGTTGCCGCCATCAAAGCCAACACAGCAGGGTCTTAGTGTAGGGCTTATTTTTGTAGCTTTATGATTCGTTTGTATAGAACTCTCTTATTTTGGTTATGTAATAGCTTCCGCTTATGTATATGTACCTAAGGTTTTGTAATTATCTTTTGTATCTCTCAGTTGATCAGAACAGTAATGTAATGCTTTCATTATATTAATGCATGATCAGCTTTTCCATGATTGGTGTTGCAAAGTTTTAATTTATCCTTAATTTTAGGTATGTATGTATGTATGTATATTATGTATCTGTGTGGTGGCACCTTTACTCCTACGGCATCTCACTCCTTATCGGATGGGATCGCCTGAGTATGGGTAAGGGGTGTTACAGGGCAAACGGGGTGTGACATTCACCGGAACTTTTTGGAACTTATTTGACACATGTTTAGAGTTTTTTAAAGCATAATTAAATGGTTACAACTTAGGAGTACAATTGACTAGGGTTTTGAATAAGAATTTGGACTAAGATATTTAAAGGTTTAATGAGTTGAACACTTTCGAATTCGTCCAACATTGACATAATTATAGTATATTAGAAGATTTGAAGCGAAATTCTACAATCTGTACTATAAACTTGTAGAACTACGGGGGTTCTGATTCCCAATTCTTTGGGATATGTAGGAAGCTTGGAATGTCCTTCCAAGTCCGAACCAAAGCATAGAAATTTATTCGGACATAAAAGATAATGTATAAGCTAAATTTAGTTAATGTCTTGGTGCTTGTTAGAATTATATGTGGCATGTATGAGAAGATTTATAAACGTTATTGAGCAATTAATGATTTAAGTCTCGTGTAGGCTTATTTATGGTTTAAAATTGGTATATGACATTAAGTTTGAAGTAAATGATTGTTAATTTGTATATGACATTAAGTTTGAAGTAAATGATTGTTTTGGGTGCGTCTTAAACTGAAAATGAAATGAATCTTTCGTATCTCAAACGGTACTTATATACCTGTCTAAATAATGAATGATTCTAAATAACTTGAATAGTCTGAGACACTTATGTTGAAATTCTCAATTTTAATGCGTGACATTGGGAGAGTAGTGTTTATGAAATTATTTAGAGACATTATAAGAATAAATGTGTTTTTATGTAAAGTTCATTTAATTAAGAATAACAGGAGTGGGATACTTGACTCTATCGCGAGTGCGACAGAGGCCATTTAGTTTTCTATCGTAATCGCGACTAAGGTCGCGAGCGCGACTCTTTCCTATGCTATAAATGTATGTTGTTTGAGCTTTTGGACAAAAGTTTTGACTAGTGATTTACATATGACATACTGTATAAACTAGGATATGATATGCCATGTAAACTGCAGTTGAAATAAATTGTTAAGCAAGTATTAAAATTAAACTGTAATTGTAATTAAAGCTTATGGTTTGTTATATTTTATATGAGCCATTGCTTTAGTTTATGAACGAATGATGCTTAGGATTGTTTTATGACTATAATAAGTGTATGTATTTATGAAAAGTATGAAAATATAATATGTACATCATTAAAGGAAACAAGTATGTGTTAGCCTGCATTAGTCGAGTCGTGGATAGTTAGGCATGCCTAATAGAGTTAGTGTTGCTGCAGCCAGTGTATGATTTGGACCCTGATCAGGTCTCCCGACTGGATCTTCGTGATTCCTCTGTCTTGGATCTTGTGTAAGATCCCAAGTGAAAATGATTTTTGGAACAAAAAGAAAAGACTATTTTGATATCTTCGGATATCCATGTGTTAAGAAAGTATTATTGATACCCTCGGGTATCCACGAGTACTCGTTATCCACTCTTATGACTTAGCAGGCATTAAATGAACAAGAATATGTGAATCAAACCATAAGATATGAATTGATGAATGTACACACACATATATATATATAGACTTGTATGAAAGTATGTATTTTGTCATTTCAATCTAAATGCCTTGTTGATTGGATAATACATGATAAGGCATCTCTTAAGCAGGATGTGTGAAAGAAATTTTGGAAACTGAAAGGAATGTGAATAAGTGAACAAAGTGACATGTATAAGATGTGAAAAAGGTGTGTTCTTGTACAAGTAATTTGTTAACATTGATATGCAAAATAAGTGGCTATTTTGGCATTCTCCTTGAAAATATTTAATTTGTTATTCTTGATATGATTATATTTTCTATATTATGCTTTCCTTTGAACTTATTTAACGTCCATTCTTAATGGTCGTCCCTATTTATGTGTTTCCCATTAAGCTTTATGCTTAGCACGGATTTTCTTTTAATCCGTGCAGGTACTATTGATCGGGTCTTTCGAGAGTCTTTCCGCAGCAGTCCAAGCCAATGCAAGCTTATGAAGAGATATTAGAGTAGGATTTGTTTAGTCTTGATAATGTATGCAAGATTTGTAATTTTAAATTATAAGTTTTGTAAAAATGATATTGGTTATGTAAATGATCTATCTATAGTAAATTCTGAAAAAGTATATTTTATAGTGCGATTGTATAATGAATTTATAGTTAAATATAATGTGTTTTTGAAAATGAAAGAAATTTTATAACTCATATTTTAGCTTAAAGTTTTATAAGTTTTGCGTGTTTAATCGGTAATGCCCCTTGACTGTCATCGTGAATCACCGGTTCACGTTATGGGGTACTACGTACGGGTAAGGGGTGTTACAATACGGGTTCAATTCGGGAAGAAAAACACATAAAATAGTCAAAATCGGGGGGGGGGGGGGGTGGTCACGGTGGCAATGAATTTGTTTTGGCTGTAAGGTCCAAAAATAGGCATTCTGCCTTCTCTCAGCTTTGGTCACAGTGGCAATGAATTGGTTGTAGCCGTGACATACCAAAATTTAGCAAAACAGAAGCTGAAAGTTGGGACTGCTTTACTACCCAATTTTGAAAAGCCTATAACAACATCTAAACCTAATTTTTAGACAAAACTTGTAACACCCCCACTGCCACCCCTGTTGGAAGGACGCTGGCGGACGCGCTACCCGACGCTCACTCATAACATTCACACATACACGTATACATGCGCTAAGCGGAAGCATTCTCTAAGAATAATAATAAAGGCAGAACATAAATCTCATATAATCAAAATATAGTGTTAGATACAATATCCAAAATATTACATCATAAACTTTACAAAGAGTTATAAGAGCCACTATACAAAAATACTACATACAAAAAGAATTACAGGAGGAGATAACAACAATAACTCTACTCTTATGTGGCTGACTTGCAGATGTGCAACACGAGCAAGCTCTAAAAATCCTGTCACCTACACGGGACAAGAACCCGTGCTAAGCGATAACGCTTAGTGGGGAGGAAACAAAACACAACAGAACACTATACAATAATAACATGCATCAATAATACAGAAACCACTAAAAATCAGAGGACAAAAATATTTACATATATATCACGAATCACTATATAAAATCAGAATTGAAAACAGAAATCACGAAGCAAATACTAGAATCAAAATCACGCAATAACCAAACACTTCACTAAACCATTACTAAACTGTTCACAGAATACCCTGAATTTCAATGGTGGAGGATACGGGAACACGGCACGGAGACCGAAGCCTCAAAAATAGTTTTAATACCCGAAGGTAGTGTGGGAGACCGGAGTCTCAAAACATTTTATCACTACACGGAAAATGACCAGCTCGGAGGTCGACCGCTTCGCCCAAACGGGGCGGACACGGGCAGCTGCAATCACAAACCCTTCTTAAGCATGCTTAATTATCCACTACCTTGACACTTTAGGCTCAACAACTCACTCATCAATCATGACACTTACTACACAAAACTCAGATCAAAATCCCAACATCACATTAATTCACTACAATGACACGAGTATACAAGGTCAACAAGACATAAACTCAATCATGCACCATGCAATAGTGAGAAACCGTGCAAAGTGGAACACAAGAGTCACACTCAGAAAATAGGGCAGGCAGGAAGGCTTCTGTTGCGATCGCGACGGTGTCAATGAATTTGTTTTGGCTGTAAGGTCCAAAAATAGGCATTCTGCCTTCTCTCAGCTTTGGTCACAGTGGCAATGAATTGGTTGTAGCCGTGACATACCAAAATTTAGCAAAACAGAAGCTGAAAGTTGGGACTGCTTTACTACCCAATTTTGAAAAGCCTATAACAACATCTAAACCTAATTTTTAGACAAAACTTGTAACACCCCCACTGCCGCCCCTGTTGGAAGGACGCTGGCGGACGCGCTACCCGACGCTCACTCATAACATTCACACATACACGTATACATGCGCTAAGCGGAAGCATTCTCTAAGAATAATAATAAAGGCAGAACATAAATCTCATATAATCAAAATATAGTGTTAGATACAATATCCAAAATATTACATCATAAACTTTACAAAGAGTTATAAGAGCCACTATACAAAAATACTACATACAAAAAGAATTACAGGAGGAGATAACAACAATAACTCTACTCTTATGTGGCTGACTTGCAGATGTGCAACACGAGCAAGCTCTAAAAATCCTATCACCTACACGGGACAAGAACCCGTGCTAAGCGATAACGCTTAGTGGGGAGGAAACAAAACACAACAGAACACTATACAATAATAACATGCATCAATAATACAGAAACCACTAAAAATCAGAGGACAAAAATATTTACATATATATCACGAATCACTATATAAAATCAGAATTGAAAACAGAAATCACGAAGCAAATACTAGAATCAAAATCATGCAATAACCAAACACTTCACTAAACCATTACTAAACTGTTCACAGAATACCCTGAATTTCAATGGTGGAGGATACGGGAACACGACACGGAGACCGAAGCCTCAAAAACAGTTTTAATACCCGAAGGTAGTGTGGGAGACCGGAGTCTCAAAACATTGTATCACTACACGGAAAATGACCAGCTCGGAGGTCGACCGCTTCGCCCAAACGGGGCGGACACGGGCAGCTGCAATCACAAACCCTTCTTAAGCATGCTTAATTATCTACTACCTTGACACTTCAGGCTCAACAACTCACTCATCAATCATGACACTTACTACACAAAACTCAGATCAAAATCCCAACATCACATTAATTCACTACAATGACACGAGTATACAAGGTCAACAAGACATAAACTCAATCATGCACCATGCAATAGTGAGAAACCGTGCAAAGTGGAACACAAGAGTCACACTCAGAAAATAGGGCAGGCAGGAAGGCTTCTGTTGCGATCGCGACGGTGTCACACTCGCGACAGAGCACGGGGTACCTCCTCATGAGCTCGCGACAAAGCACGCAAGGCATTCACACAAAACCGAGCTCTGTCGCGCTCGCGATAGCGTCGCGGTTGCGATAGAGACCAGTTCCTCCCTCCTCGCGCGCACGCTCGGCAGCATGCTCGCACGGAGGATTCGGCCATCGAGCTCTCTGTCGCATTCAAGACAATGTCGCGGTCGCGACAGAGGGCTCCGTAACAAACAGGGACCATTTCGCATTATGTCGTGCTCGCGACAGAACCCAGAATTGCCCAAATTTGCACTTTCCCGCACTATTCACAATTCAACTTTCAAAACCACTCATTCAATCATGCAAAAACACTTACCTCATGAGTCGAATGCAACCCAAGTCATGTTAAGCATCAATATGCACTCAATTCACATAATTTGCACAAGAATTCACAATTAATCATCAAGAATACACACAAAGCATACTTTATCATAGTATAATTACTTCACTACAACAACCTACAAATCACCACAATTAAAATCATGCTAGATCAGCACTCTAATAAATCACACACATACATTCACATATAAATTAACACTCAAGAACACTAATAACATGCAACTACAAAAATACATTTGATCCAAGAAGAATTAGGGGAAAACACTCCCAAACACGTTCAAATCAAAGCTCCCAAACTTGGAAATGAAGCTTCAATACCGGGCCCCTCACAATACTACTTTATCTTTCCCTTTCTTCTTCTTACAATCCTCCGATTCTTGCACAAACCCAACCAAGATTACATAAATCAGACCCAAGCTCCACAATCAAAAATGAGAAAAGAAGGAGAAGAGGAAGAACCGAAACAACTTAAGAACTCAATACCACTTACCTTCAAAATCCAGCTCAAAACTGAGAATTCCAACTCAAGCTGAAGTAGATCACAAGAGAAAGGAGATGAGAGCAGAAAATGGAACCAAGAGAGAGAGAAGGGACGGGAAAATGGTATAGCAAGGGAAGAGGGCAGCTTCCACGGGAAGCTTCATCCAATTTTGCCCTCCCTATCTCTCTCTTCCTTTTCATTTAATGTTCACCAACCCAAAGCCATGTGTCACTCTCCTATTGGACCAAAATCCACTATCTTAACTTACTCATACTATGCACCATACACAAAATACACACAAGCATCTCTTACAATAATATCTCCAAGGTACCAAACTTAACTCACACCAAATAATTTCTAATAAACCACTTACATCCAAGGCACCATATACACATAAACCACACAATAAAAACCCTTAACCCACTTACATCCTAACACCATACACTACAAGCACACTTTATAATTTCTCCTCTTACATAATTAAATTTCTTTGCTATTAAAATCCTTATAATCCAAATTTTCTATTACTCAATTTACGAAAATACCCCTACTTTCCGTCTTATCACATAATTTCTGATTAGGCCTTTTTTAGGTTGTTACAATGACTCCCCCTTAAAGAAATTTTGTCCTCGAAATTTTCCCGTTAACCACTTAAATCCAAACAACCCAAAACTCAAACCGAACTTAACAAAAGCTAATAACACAACTTACCGGAAGGTCCTGCTCGATCCGCTGCATCCTCTCCTAACATGGCATTTACTCGCGGGCGCGCAAACACTTCTTCAGTGGCAGTTTTTGCACTGTTTCTGACGCGCTTGCGAAAGACATCCACTGCCTCTTACACTTTGATTTCCTCTCGCTCTCTGACCACTTGCTCTACTCTCGGGTTGACCCTGAAGCTCTCTTCGATCTGGGCAGTTAGCTACCATATGCTATTGACTGCCACATCTGAAGCATGCTCCAGAAATCCTTCTACACTCGTCCCAGTGGTGTTAATGGCAATGCTCGTACTCCGGGATCACACTTCCCTTGCTAGAGGGTGGCGCTACACTCCCAACTTCCGAACGGACCGGAACCGAAATCTTCATGCCTTGGCCACTTGGAATTGCTCTCGACTTCTTACCACTTATGTGATCACTATTTGGTGCTTTCCTCTTGTTCTCGATTCTCTGTTTGATCAATTTGAATTCCTCCAACTTGATTGCCACTGCCACAAGCTGATAATACCCCACTGGTTGCATGACTAACATCGCCGACAAGGGACCTCTGATCACCTCACGCAATCCCTCTTGAAAGTGTCTACATCTAAACTCATCCGTCAACAACTGCTCAGGCACATACTTACTTAACCTGCTGAATTCCTTCTCGTAATCACTTACGCTCATACCCCTTTGCTTCAGACTGATGAACTCTCTCCACTTGGCTTCCCGATATGCCTTCATCACATACTTCTGCTCAAATTCTTGCTTAAAGAATTCCCAAGTCAACTCGGCTGGTCATTGTGGATTTCGCATCACAAGTTCCCACTAATCGTACGCTGATCCTTGTAACAACGACACTGCGCAAAGCACCCTCTGATCTACGGGACATCTAATCTCTTGCAAAATTCGACCTATTCTCTTAAGCAAAAACTCAGCCACATCTGATTGATCCAATGCAGTCCCATGAAAGTCTTCTGCTCCTCTCTTTCTTAATAACTCGGTCGGAGCCTTAGAAGCAGTCAACCTCTCTACCAACTGAAGCAAACCTTGCACTAAGACCGGATTCTCATGACCAAAACCCATACCAGGAACCTCTTCTTGCTGACGCTGCGGAGCAGGTTGCTCACCTCTCACTACACTCGCACTACCAGCCGTCTCACCCATGTTCTCACTTGGATCAGACTCCATCTAGACACTACATAAGACAAGACACATCTGCATTAGGCCACGACACAAAACCGACTCTCATGTAAGGACTCGACACATAACAATCAAATGCAACCAGAACCGCTTAAAAACGCGCTCTGATACCACAAACTGTAACACCCCCACCGCCACCCCCGTTGGAAGGATGCTGGCGGACGCGCTACCCGACGCTCACTCACAACATTCACACATACACGTATACATGCACTAAGCGGAAGCATTCTCTAAGAATAATAATAAAGGCAGAACATAAATCTCATATAATCAAAATATAGTGTTAGATACAATATCAAAAATATTACATCATAAACTTTACAAAGAGTTATAAGAGCCACTATAGAAAAATACTACATACAAAAAGAATTACAGGAGGAGATAACAACAATAACTCTACTCCTATGTGGCCGACTTGCAGATGTGCGACACGAGCAAGCTCCCAAAATCCTGTCACCTACACGGGACAAGAACCGGTGCTAAGCGATAACGCTTAGTGGGGAAGAAACAAAACACAACAGAACACTATACAATAATAACATGCATCAACAATACAGAAACCACTAAAAATCAGAGGAAAAAAATATTTACATATATATCACGAATCACTATATAAAATCAGAATTGAAAACAGAAATCACGAAGCAAATTGTAGAATCAATAACCAAACACTTCACTAAACCATTACTAAACTGTTCACACAATAGCCTGAATTTCAATGGTGGAGGATACGAGAACATGGCACGGAGACCGAAGCCTCAAAAATAGTTTTAATACCCGAAGGTAGTGCAGGAGACCGGAGTCTCAAAACATTTTATCACTACACGAAAAATGACCATCTCGGAGGTCGACCGCTTCGCCCAAACGGGGTGGACACGGGCAGCTGCACTCACAAACCCTTCTTAAGCATGCTTAATTATCCACTACCTTGACACTTTAGGCTCAATAACTCACTTATCAATCATGACACTTACTACACAAAACTAAGATCAAAATCCCAACATCACATTAATTGACTACAACGACAAGAGTATACAAGGTCAACAAGACATAAACTCAATCATGCACCATGCAATAGTGAGAAACTGTGCAAAGTGGAACACAAGAGTCACACTCAAAAAACAGGGCAGGCAGGAAGGCTTCTGTCGCGATCGCAACGGTGTCGAGCTCGTGACAGAGCACGGGGTACCTCCTCGCAAGCTCTTGCCAGAAGGCATGCTTGCGACAAAGCACGCAAGGCATTCACACAAAACCGAGCTCTGTCGCGCTCGCGATAGCGTCGTGGTCGCGATAGAGACCTGTTCCTCCCTCCTCGCGCGCACGCTCGGCAGCATGCTCGAGTAGAGGATTCGGCCATCGAGCTCTCTGTCGCGTTCACAACAATGTCGCGATCGCGACAGAGGGCTCCGTAACAATAAGGGACCGTTCCACATTATGTCGCGCTCGCGACAGAACCCAGAATTGCCCAAATCTGCACTTTCCCGCACTATTCACAATTCAACTTTCAAAACCACTCATTCAATCATGCAAAAACACTTACCTCATGAGTCCAATGTAACCCAAGTAATGTTAAGTATCAATGTACACTCAATTCACATAATTTGCACAAGAATTCACAACGAATCATCAAGAATACACACAAAGCATACTTTATCATAATATAATTACTTCACTACATACAAATCACCACAATTAAAATCATGCTAGATCAGCACTCTAATAAATCACACACATACATTCACATATAAAATAACACTCAAGAACACTAATAACTTGCAACTACAAAAATACATCTGATCCAAGAAGAATTAGGGGAAAACACTCCCAAACACATTCAAATCAAAGCTCCCAAACCTGGAAATGAAGCTTCAATACCGGGCCCCTCACAATACCACTTTATCTTTCCCTTTCTTCTTCCTACAATCCTCCGATTATTGCACAAACCCAACCAAGATTACATAAATCAGACCCAAGCTCCACAATAAAAAATCAGAAAAGAAGGAGAAGAGGAAGAACTGAAACAACTTAAGAACTCCATACCACTTACCTTCAAAATCCAGCTCAAAATTGAGAATTCCAACTCAAGCTCAAGGAGATCACAAGAGAAAGGAGATGAGAGCAGAAAATGGAAGCAAGAGAGGGAGAAGGGACGGGAAAATGGAATAGCAAGGGAAGAGGGCAGCTTCCACGTGAAGCTTCATCCAATTTTGCCCTCCCTACCTCTCTCTTCCTTTTCATTTAATGTTCACCAACCCAAAGCCATGTGTCACTCTCCTATTGGACCAAAATCCACTATCTTAACTTACTCATACTATGCACCATACACAAAACACACACAAGCATCTCTTACAATAATATCTCCAAGGCACCAAACTTAACTCACACCAAATAATTTCTAATAAACCACTTACATCCAAGGCACCATACACACATAAACCACACAATAAAAACCCTTAACCCACTTAAATCCTAACACCATACACTATAAGCACACTTTATAATTTCTCCTCTTACATACTTAATTAAATTTCTTTGCTATTAAAATCCTTATAATCCAAATTTTTTATTACTCAATTTACGGAAATACCCATACTTTCTGACTTATCACGCAATTTCCGATTAGGCCCTTTTTGGGTCGCTACAAAACTTCCTTCTTAAGATTTGTTCCCTAGCATATTAAGTTTAAAATGGAATAAGTTTTAGGTCATTTGGACATATAAAATGTCATAAATGAGCTATAAAACCTTAACTGCTCAAATGAACCGGCCAAAGTAGAGAAACCTCTATTTTTACCACTTTTTGGACACTTAGAGCTAGAATTAGCTCAACCATATATATGATAAATTTTTAGATGTGGATCTTAGATTTTAGCTCCATTTTGAAGAAACCAATTTGGAGCATTAAAAATCAATCTATGGGTAAAATAGTCACTAAAGGTCAAGAGAGACCTGCACAAAAACTTACTCTACAAGCACATTTTTCCTACTATGTGCATATGACTTCTAAATTCAACTTTATTGAAATTTTTAACCAACATACTCTACTAGTCATTTATTCATATATATATCAACTTGTAATAGGCACAATTCTCATCTCAATTTGATTAAAAATCATGGAGTTATGGCCCAAGGAACACAACATTCTGCAAAAGGACCTCCTACATAATTAGTTACACTTAAATTCACTTTTGCAAACTTTAAAGCCCTCAATTCATCTTGATCATTTCTAAGACCATTATAGACACATAACATAGGAACCTAATCCCATCATCCCCATTCATTTTTATCATCATTCAACTCAAGTTATAACACTTAAAATTAAAGTAGGTCAAATAGACCTCAACTCAATTTTACACTTCCAGCTCATTAACTACAAACTAACCTATTTAGCATCATTTTTTCATCACACTCATAATACACTTCCCTAACTTAATTATGCACATCACAGCACATACACTTTCTTAGCAAAGTTCATTCATTAGCATAAAAACAACAATTCATAGTTCATTCGAAATTAGGGTTCAATCTTAGGTCAAACAAACTCATGTTATTCATTATCACTCAACATGTTCATTTCTTCAATTCAACACACCACAAAACACAATTTACACATTTAAGGTACAAAAGTAATCAATTAACACACACATAAACAATTAGTTCCCAAACCTCAATTTCCTTAGCTCCACTTAAGCTCACATGGCACCTTGATCATCAATCCTCTTCTTTCCTTTTCCTTTCTCATAGCCACCATCACATGCATAGTCAAATTTTAGAATTGGAAACAAGGGGATCAATTCCCATCTCAATATAGAAATGAAGAAGAAATAGAAGGAGGAGGATAACAACTAAACTCAACCTCTTACCCTAATTTTCCAAAAACTCAATCTCAGTTTAAGAACCAACTAACAGCCAACCAGAACTTCAATGACCCTGATTGAAAATGAAAAGGAAGAAAAGAATAATAAAAGAGAAATAAAAAAAGAACAAAACCTTGAGGAAGACCAGCCGAGATACACATGCAAGAATGGAGTTTTCTCTTTCATCCCAAGCCTTTTATTGCATGACTTAAGTGGGTTGGTAAGATCTCAGCTTGACACCCCGATTTCCACCATCCAAACCTTAATTTTGATGAGGTTAACTAACTTTAATTATTCTTTAATTAATCCACTGCTTGACTTAGGCCTGCACAATTACAATGTAGTCACTCAAACTTATTTAATTTACTCAATTGGGTTCTCAATTCAATTACTCTTTGGTCCTTAATTAACAAACTCAAAATTAAACTTACTCGATTACCCAAATTAGACCAATTTGCTACTAGGGTATAAATCGGGCCATTACAAATATTGCCCTTAGTAAATGAAAGGAAACATGGGTAGGATATAATTGGCCTGCCTTCGGGATGATATTTATTTTGGATTGTCGGTTGGATTTTGATATTTATTTCAGAGAATCGGTTGGATTTTGAATGCTTATTTCGGAGTGTCGGTTGGATTTCAAACATTTATTTGGAGTGTAGGATGGAAATTTTTTGGTGTGTTGGGTAAATGGTGATTTGTGCTATAAGTTAATGATAACCTGCAATAAGGGACTGAAGTGTAGTGCCAGGTATAGGCCATTTCAATCCAATAGGCCGGAAGGCCTCAATCATGTGTATCTCCTTAATGTGTTCTATCAGGGTTACTATGGCCGTTCATATTGATTTATTTATTTAAAATGGATTCAAACATTGAAAACTAACTAGTTTAATATTACTTATTAATTTAGTAAGTGTATATATATATATATACTTGCTTATTTAATTATTGATGATGGTGAATTGCATATTATTTGATTTTGTTGTTGCTATTTAATGTTTTTAAACTTTGATTTAAGCTTATGGTATGAATTAAATGTATAAATTAAGAGAAATAATGGTAAATGAATGTGTGGAACTTTGATTAAATGTCTTTTGGGGGACAAGTAAATTAAATGAAATGGTTGTAAATGAAATGGAAGAATTTTTAAATGGTTTATAAATAGTATAGGTGGAGAGAAAATAGTTAAATGACAATTTTAAAGACAAAAAGTATTGATTTAGTAAACGATATTAGTAAATGATCTCACAAATTTGTAGTATGATGAAAGTGACTTCATGTATGCATGTAAATTAAATTTTAAGCAGGCAGAACTGTAACACACCATACCCATATGTAAGGGAGCTCATCCACAAGAGGAGTGAGACCCCGTATAGATAAGGGTGCCACCAAATCGAATCACAACCAAGCATATAAATAACAAAAATAAACAGAATAAATAAAACTTTTACAATTCAATTAACACAGTCAAAACTACCAACAGAAATCTCAAGATCCTTTCATTAATATAACCAAAATATTCATTACAAGGAGAGGAGTACAATATCATTCTTTATAAAATTACAAAATACATAGCTGAAGTATTACAAAATCAAGACAGAAATAAAAGTTATACAAAAGAGTACAAATTATAAAACTAAGTTTCTCAAAAAGCCTTCCTACTGTGTTGGCCTAGATTGCTGTGGATCTCCCAAACACTCCACCGCTTCCACACCTGCACGGATTATACACCCATGCTAAGCGATAACGCTTAATGGGGAAAACAAAAGATGAATGACCATTCACAATGGCCGTTAAGGCAAAACACATACATATAGGACATGCATATATATAAATCCATATAAGAGCATAGTAAGATTATATCATATGTTGCATTCACAAGGGTTTCACAACATATATACATTTATATAACAAAATCACATTCATGTGATAACCATACATATGCCTGCAAACTCAAAGTAATGGATAATGAGTGGACACATTGGTACCCGTGGGTACAATCAAAAGCAATTTCTTTCATTTTCATCCAAAAACATTTTCACATTGGGGGATCTTAAACAAGATCCAAACACATTAAGGATCGTAAGGACAAAAACGGGAACTTGATCAGGGTCTAGAACACATTGGGGCTGCAACTAACAGAAATCTATAAGCATGCCTATCTATCCACTTACTTAACTCTTGCAGACTAGGCATCTATAATAAATTTCGTACTCATCACATATGAATTAACATATCTCAAGGAAATGCTACAATTCAATATCATTTGCTAGATAAGATTTCGATAGATCAAAATTGAAAGCAATGCTAAGTTCAAAAGAGACAAAATAAGGCAAAATGCAAAAGTTTAATTTTCAAAACAGGAAGCTTTTACATGGCGGTATGACAAAATCTTACTGCCATGTAAGACATTCTAAACGGTGGCCAAGAAAACCTGACCGCCGTGTGGCCTACCGAGCCAAAAATCTTCAGATAATAGAATGCATTTACATAGCGGTATAGAAATCTTGACCGCCGTGTGAAAATGCACAAAAGCAATTCATCAAAATAGAATGCATTTACACGGTGGTATGACAAACCCTTACTGCCGTGTAACCCCACGGATAAGCAAAACTCAAACACAGAAATCTGATCACACGGTGGTATGACCTTCCTTACCGCCATGTTAATCAACAAAAAATCCAGAAATTTATGCTATTCACTGCTACCCACTTCCCAATTCTTAACCCCAAATCAAAACTACAATACCACACTCAAATCATGCCATCAAAACTCAACTCAAACAAGTTCAAACCAATGATAAGCATCTCAAGCAAATCAATTCATTAATCTAGTAAGAAATCATACCAAAATCACAAATTGAAATAAACACAATTTCCCAAACCTTGAATTCTTAAGCTCCTCAGCTATTAATTTGTGGCACTACCACCATTAATATCCTTCTCTTTTAGGTCTCTAAGAGGAACCTCTGAACCAAAAATCATAACCCAACACATACCAATTAATTAAACACAATCACAGCCACAACAACCCACTCACACACATAATCGACGGGAAACAAAAGGAGAAGAGGAAGAAGAAGAAGAAGAAAACTTAATCTAAGCCTTAAAATCTGCCAGCTCAACTCACAACACAGCAAAGAAGGAGAAGAAGAGAAGCAAGGTGGAGAAGGAGGAAAGCTTTGTCTGAGTGTGACGCGCGTCGAACCTAGCAAAGGCGCTCGTTGAACCCGCTTTTAGGATTCGAGGGATTGGTTCGTGTCTTTTTGATTTTGGGTGCCGTGAGACATCTTGGATGCCTCCTTCCTAATAGAACATTGGGAAGGATCATCTAGCCACACAACGCCTTTAGGCACCTTTGAGGTATTTTGGAGTCACCACCCAATTTACAAGAAATTGGGAAAGGTCTCTAACCTCTTATCGGTCTAGACCAGAGATTGGTGTTCGGAACTTCACTCTTATTTATGTTTTGGTTAATTATAAATGAGTTTTTAACTTATTAAAATTCTATCTCTTATCTCACACGATTTATGCATTTAATTTAAAAGCGCATTAATAGCATTCAAAAAGCGATAAATGAAAGCTACAAAGAAAAGCGATAAATAAAGCAATAAAGGAAAGCAGTAAACACACCAAGCACACAATTACAGGGGAAACTGGGGCGGAATACAACCCCAATAAAAGAAGATTAAAAATGTAAATAGGGACAGAATACAATCCCAAATGGAAATTAAATCATGTTGCCCTAAAATTAATTACAAGGACCCAAAAGGAAATGAATATAAATTTGAAACAATCAAACAAAATCAAACATGAGAAAAACATACATAAATCGGGACATTCGTTTGGTTTAGGAAAATTGGTTCCTTCGTGCTTGTTTGAAGGTTTAGGGACATTGGATCCTTCGTACTTATTTGAAAAGACATCGAAGAGTTGTTTGATTGTTGGGTTGAAAACTGGGATGAGTGATCCCATTTTCGAGAAAAGGAAACTTTTCGTTTTATTGTGATGTTTTACATTCCTTGGATAAAACGCGGGACATTGGTCCCAATTTTATTAGTGAAAATTCCAATTTCATTACAAAAATATTTTCGTGACTTTTTATCTCACGCGTGCATAAATAAAATATTTATTATACAAGTAAACACAACGCAATGAGAGGGAATAAGAAAGGTCTCACCGAACAACGCGGTCTCCTACACGTTGTGACCCACCCGGCAGGTCATGGAAATGCTCATACAATGCAATTCAAATTAAATCTCAGACAGAAAAAATAATATTAAAAATATTAGTAACAATTGTAAAAAATTAATCAAATAAAGGCAAAATAATAACAACGAATTTGTATTGACAATAATAATAAATAATCATGGCATAATAGCAACAATAAAATAATAATAATAATAATAATAATAATAATAATAATAATAATAATAATAATAATAATAATAATAATAACACAAACAAAATCATAATGACAAATGATGATAATATACAATATACATAGAATAATAATACTAGTAATATTAACACCATGAAATAATAATGATGATGATGACAATAATAATAATAACATGATAATAATAATGATAATATTAATAATGATATAAAATAGCAATAACAAAGTACAACCATAAATAAATGCAATAATAATAATAATAATAGGAGATGAACATAAGATGACAGCGAGCATATCAATAATAATAATAATAATAATAATAATAATAATAATAATAATAATAATAATAATGATAATTATAAAAAGAAGAAGAGGACTGTCGATAGACAAATAAAAAGGGGTAAAATCACAAAAATAAGATTAAGAGGAAAACCACATGAGAACCAAATAAATAACTAAACAACAATGTCAACAGTAACAAGCAAAAAATAACAATATTAATAGCAATAGATAATCAGTGGAAATAAATCAAGAAAGGGTCCAAAGTGTTTACCCTCAGAATTTATAGATCGAAAGATAGGATGTCATGATCCGTTCTCCTTGTCGAAATTTGTGGTGATAAATACTTGAAGAAAATATGAAAATCTGTGTTTAAAAAGTAGGTTAACTCAAAAAAATATTTTTGATGAAAATATTTTTGGCGGATGATTGAGCAAAGAAAATTAATTTTTCTTGCTCAAATCAAACCAAAGATGAAATATTTGTTAGAGAAGAAACGATTCAAAAGTGAAAAGTGTTTAAAGATTTTTTTGAAGATGGCTCTCGGCTGCTCTTGGTTGAGAGAAAATTCTTTCTCCTTTTTTTGAATGAAAATTGCAGCCCCCCTATCAAATGAAGGTAAAAGTCCTTTTAATTTTCTGTCTTTCCAAAATGGAAAAAAGGCAAAATTAATTTCTTAATTTTATTTTTTCAAAGACTCTAAAAGAGTGAAAGAAACGTAAAAAACATACTGAAAATTGTAGGAAATGCGGAAAAGAAAATGACCGTGCAAAGGGCCAAAATGGCCGCGCGTGGAGGCAGGCGAGGCGTGCCCCAAGAGGCGCGCACGTCGCCTGGCGCGGCGCACCCCAGGGGGCGAGTGCGCCTCGGCGAGACGCGCGCCTCTCTTATGCGAGACGCGGCCCAGGGGCGCGCGCCTCGCTTCGGCGAGATGCCCCCAGGGGGCACGCGCGCCTCGGAAAGACACACCCCAGGGGGCGCGCACACCCGCAGGCACGCGCTGCTTTGGCAGCATGCACACCCGTAGGCGCACGCGCCGCTCCCTCGTGTGGTACGCGAATAAAATAATAAAAAAATAAAAATAAAAATAAAAATAAAAATAAAAATAAAAATAAAAATAGAAATAAAAATAAAAATAAAGGGAATAAAATAAAATAAATAGATAAATAGAAAAGAGTAAAAATGCAAATTTTTGAATTAAAATTTTTAGAGTAACGAAGGAGATTTTCGACACCTTTGCTTGTGGCAAGTATCATTTTCATTATCGAGTAATTCTGATCTTGAACTGCCTCGGGACCCAGTGTCTACAGTTGCCCCTAATTTTGGGGAACTTAGAACTTAGGTGCCTAAGTGAGCCAAAATTAAGGAAAAAAGGAAAGAGACACGTACCTGAGGTGGTCGCCTTTCCAAGCTGGATGATATTATTGGAGTGGTTGTTGGCATGTTATCAGCGTATTGTCTTTTGTTGAAGCAGCAGTGTTATGATCGTGCTGACCTTCCCTGGAGCGGTAGTGTCGTCATTGTGCTAACCGTTGAGAAGTGGTAATGCCGTGGTCGTGCTAACCTTTTGTAGAATGGTAGTGCCGCCATCGTGCTAACCGTTGTGAAGTGGTAGTGCCATGGTCGTGCTAACCTTCCATAGAATTGTACTGCCGCCATCGTGCTAACCCTTGTGAAGTGGTAGTGCCGTGGTCGTGCTAACCTTCTGTAGAATGGTAGTGCCGCCATCGTGTTAACCGTTGTGAAGTGGTAATGCCACCATCGTGCTAACCGTTGTGAAGTGGTAATGCCATGGTCATGCTAACCTTCAGTAGAATGGTAGTGCCGCCATCGTGTTAACCATTGTGAAGTGGTAGTACCGTGGTCATGCTAACCTTCCGTAGAATGGTAGTGCTGCCATCGTGTTAACCAATGTGAAGTGGTAGTGCCTTGGTCATGCTAACCTTCCGTAGAATGGTAGTGCCGCTATCGTGCTAACCCTTGTGAGGTGGTAGTGCCGTGGTCGTGCGAACCTTCTGTAGAATGGTAGTGCCGCCATCGTGCTAACCCTTACGAAGTGGTAGTGCCGTGATCGTGCTAACCTTTCATAGAATAGTTATGCCGTCATCGTGCTAACCCTTCTGAAGTGGTAGTGCCGTGGTCGTGCTAACCTTCCATAAAATGGTAGTGTCGCCATCGTACTAACTATTGTGAAGTGGTAATGCCGTGGTCGTGCTAACCTTTTGTAGAATGGTAGTGCCGCCATCGTGCTAACCGTTGTGAAGTCATAGTGCCGTGGTCATGCTAACCCTCCATAGAATGGTAGTGTCGCCATCGTGCTAACCCTTGTGAGGTGATAGTGCTATGATCGTGCTAACCTTCTATAGAATGGTAGCGCCGCTATTGTGCTAACCCTTACAAAGTGGTAGTATCGTGATCGTGCTAACCTTCCATAGAATAGTAATGCCGTCATCGTGCTAACCCTTCTGAGGTGGTAGTGTCGTGGCCGTGCTAACCTTCCGTAGAATAGTAGTGCTGCCATCGTGCTAATCCTTCTAAGCTTTGAAGCGGTAGTGCCGTGATCGTGCTAACCCTCCATAGAATGGCAGTGTCGTCATCGTGGGTAGTGCCGTGGTTGTGCTAACCTTCCGTAGAATAGTAGTGCTGCCATCGTGCTAACCCTTCTGAGCTTTGAAGCGGTGCCCCCTTAGAGCCCTTTGGTTGATTGCCCCCTGAGAGGTCTTTGGCTGATTGCTTCTTGAGAGATCTTTAATTGATTGTTGGATTGGTATTTTGATTGATGTCATCATTTGCCTCTTGCCGGCGTTCGCATCAAATATCTCTTGCTGCAAAACTGGAAGGATAAATATGCAGGAAAATTGGTGAGCATGCACGTGAAATGTATGTATCATGCAAGGATGCAGAATAAGAATTCATCCGATGGAATTTGGAGGCGATAGCCTGTTTGGTCGTAATTTGTAGCAGGATTGGTACCCCCTGGAATTGCTTTTGAATTTCGTGCCTTTGGGGATTGTGAGGTTCTCCTGTGATACCTGTAGTCATTCTTTTGAAGGTAGTGCGTCCCTTGTGGATTTTCACACTAGCTTTTCTTACCGAGGAATGCGTCCTTTTCGAATTTTCACATAACCCTGTGCCTTATTTTTTGCCTGGAATGGACCCAACAAAATCCAGTAGCTTTTGTTCATTTTATTTTTTGTTGGATAGACTGCCTGTTTCCAGGTTTTCACCCTGCCCTTCGGCCTAACTTTTGCTTAGAGTGCCAATTATGGTTTTCATCTCTAACGGCCTTTTTTTTGTAGGTTGTAAAGAAGGTTGGAGCTATCGTCAAAGATCTTTCAGGTATGATTGGCATGTACTTATGCCTCAGATTGTGGTTGTATGAGTTTGATTCCTATCATGAGGGTGCTATAGAATTAGCTTCACAGTTGATAGCAGGATGAGTTGACTGACATGCTCGAGTGGCGAGAGTGGCAGAGGGTAGGTAGTACCAATGCGCTGATTCTATGCCGGAACCGGACAACTTTGAGTATGCAAGATGAACTGCTCTGGCCATATTAATATATCATTGCATAAGTGTATATATTTCAGCTTGATTTCATAACACATGATCACTATTTGACATGGATTCAGAATGCAAAATTACATCTAATCTCAGAGTGGATCTTATAAGCATCAGACTCCTATTTTCAATCAGCCCTCTCGGGTTTTCTTGAATGGACATTTTCTCTCAAGCCTCAAATTTTTAACCAGGATGCTTCTTTTCGATTTTCATCCTGATGAGGTGACCAATTTTAGCAAGGCCGCCTTTTTTCAGTTTTCGACCCGCGGGGCATTTATTCTCTTCTTTTGATTTTTAGTCTTTAGCCATGGACCTTCTTGGGTCTATTCATGCTGATTGGTTCTTTGAACTTGCTTCCCTTGCTGACTGTCAGAATGCTGCTCCCTTGGATAATGACTTTTCAAGAATAAAGGGGTCTTCATACGTAGTCCTGAATTTACGTCGTCCATCTGGAACATTCGGGCCTATTTGCTTTAAGACTAAATGTCAATCTTTCAGTAGGTGCTTTCTGACTTTCTTTCCAAACGATCGAATAAGGTGTTTTCTGATAGATCTGATTGCTGTAGTAATCCCAAAATCTGTTTTGTTTAGCGTGCTTGGCTGCTGTAGCCGTTGCTTCCATGACTGCCCCTTAAAGATTTGGCGTGCTTTAATGAGAAGTAGTGCTTTTGCCCCATACATCGAGGAATAAAGCGTGACACTTGTAGGGGTTTCGACCGCAGACCCCAGCATGGGTCTCCTCCATAACCTTCTTGGCCTTCCTCATGTCAGGCATCTCAGCTGCATGTCATCAGCTTACCTCTCGTGCTGCACACCCTCTATGCTGATGAACTGGGCGAATAGCTTGTGAATCAGTCTTTTGGTCCTTTTCAATATATAAGCAAAACAA
Organism: Excoecaria cochinchinensis; assembly: GCA_947683425.1. Classification (NCBI taxonomy): domain Eukaryota; kingdom Viridiplantae; phylum Streptophyta; class Magnoliopsida; order Malpighiales; family Euphorbiaceae; genus Excoecaria; species Excoecaria cochinchinensis. Next base: position 5,673,659 of record CANTUQ010000011.1, read on the forward strand.
CAAAATGCAGGTATGTGTAGATCAATGGGATTTGAACAAAGCTTGCTCCTAGATAACTTTCCCTTGCCCTACGTTGATAACCAATTCTCTCTTTTTTTTCTCTCTCTCTTTATTTTTTTTTGTTTTTTTTTGGCATACATTTTTTTCTCTCCCAACAAGCTTCGTCCAAATCCTGATAGTTTACACATACGCGCACTTCTCTTCTTAACCATTGGGGATGTCGTTGATCTACCTAGTTGGGCATTGCACTTCAATAAGAATTTTAGACCTAGTTCTGCTTATGGATTCCCCGTTTTAACCTTTCCTGTCTCTCCTGGCTTGAATCTTTTGGCCTTCTGTTTGGCTGGTTTATAATCGGGATACACTGGCATAGCGTGTTTGGTGACTTCATAATTATTTCCTGGCATGTCTTCACAGGTCCAGGCAAAGACTTTTTATTTCATTTTTTTTATTTTCTCTCTTTTTGATCTCTCTTCAGGAGTCATAACAGATGCTATCAAGATTTTCTTTGGGTTCCCCAAAGTTCAGAGATTAAATTGAATGGCATTAATTGAATTAATGTCAAATATAAATGTGCCATGATTATGCATAATGAAATCACAATAAACATCATACAAATAAATAGAAACATTCACTCCACTTCATAAAAATTAGAGTTAAAACAATGTCATTAAGTAGTTCAAAAATAAAAATAAGAGAGCATCTAAACAGCTAACATCCTCCTTTCTTGCCAGCACAGATGTTGTACTCAACGGTCTATTATCATCCCCGGGAACTATTCTCCTCACCTCTTAGCTCCTCATCAATGAGGCCTAGAACTTGACTTCTCAGAATTCGGCACCCATCAGTCTCGTGCCCGGTATGCTGATGGTAGGCACAATATAGATCTGCTCGGTGATTGGGACACCCTTGGCTCCTGGCAGGTTGGGCCGGCATTGGCTGTATTTTCCCCTTGCTAACAAAATGAGCGAGGTGTTTAGACAAGGGCTTCTCCAGCATGGCATAGTAAATTTGAGTCATTTCGAAGGTCAAGGCTCTTGTGACTCCGAAGTTTTTTCCATCGCTACCCAAAAAACCTGAGCTCCCATGACTACCTTGCCGGTACTCAGGATCTGTTATCTGGTTGTTGTCGATTAGATCCTGAATGTCATACCTTAGCCTAGCACAATTATCCGTCATATGGCCAGTGTGCTAGTGGTAGGCGCAATACTCGTCTTCCTTATGCCCAGGCTGCCCTCGAGTCTTAGCTGGCTTAGGAGGCATTGGCTGTAACATCCCCTTCTTTATCAGCCTTTCCAGGACCCAAGATAAAGGTTTACCTAAGTCAGACTATCGCCTTTGAGCCGTCTCAATCATTGGTGCTTTCCCTATCCTTTGGGTACCACTGCTATTACTATAGTGACCAACTTCTAGACTTGCAGTGTTAACAGTAGTCTCATCAAGAGGCACCCGGGTAGTTGCAAGCTTGGACCTCATAATATCTTCTTCCAGATCAGCTAGTTTTCTTTTAGTGTTTGAGGGACAGAGGAGGCTCATCGACCGTAAAGGCTCCGGCCCTTCTGCTCTTCCCACTTGTCCGATTAGTGAGTCGAGTGGTGCCTTGCCCCTAGGCTCGAGAGTGGACGAAAACATTATAGCCGTCATTGCATGATCCCTTTTGAAATTGGCAAGCTTAGCCTGGTTAAGGGTAGTTGCCATAAGTTGAGCTTGAAGAACTAAGGCCATGGCATCCATCCTTTCTTTAACTGTGGCCAACAACCTCTTCTCTAGCTCCTCAAACCTTCTATCCATCTCTTGGGTCATTAAGGCACGAGTCTCTTAAACTGTTACGAGGGATAAGCCATTTCTAATGCCTGTGGGTATTCTGATAAAGATGCTAGATCTTTGCTAACCACTTTGAACTCCGATTGCTTTTGAAATAATCATCGGGATCCCCTCAGAGTTTGTGGATTGAAAAGAATCCCAACCAGGCACTAATTCTAGCAATCTAAAGGGCAAGTTTATCCTCACTAGCCGACCGTCGGAACCTCTAGTCCACTTGGAGAAATCTATGATGGCTGAAAAGCTTAGATTGTTAGAATGATGCATGGATGACATGTACAATGCATGATCATGAGTTGTGCAGCATTTCGCAATCACATACGAGCAAGTAAGTTCTTCCAACCTTGTTACTCTTGCACATGACGTCAAATAGTCTCTTCCTAGGTGGGCTTAACCCATGGGTCAACGGGGAACCCAATGGGCGCGTATGGTGCACGGTGAAAAATCGGCAGCATAACACTCTTAATTTAAAGCACATACGTATGGGTTTTGGCCATTACGTATTTGGAAACTTCAATTAAATTAAGGTGAACCTATCGGTGCATGAAAGCCTTTGACAAAAGACCACTTAATTTGCTTGATTTTGTTTAATACGTAACGGCCCACATCACAAGCATCGTATTAAGGAGCATGTCACCTAGTGGAAGTTTCTATTTGCCATTACATGAGCTTTGGTCAAGGTGGTGATACTTTAGGTCTACGCAAGCATGGTCCCTACCGATCGGGTCTCCATTTGATATACCATTAATGGCACGAGGCTTGGGTTGGTGATTATCCTTAACACTTCCTTACAATGAGTAAAAGTAAGGTCGTGCTTCGGGAACGTACCGAGGTAAGATAGGGACCAACTAACATAGTTCTAAGGCCCTAAAATGATGCAATGCAATTTTTGAAAAGAGATAGAATTTTAAGTTTTAAAAACTCAATTATACATTTTAACCAAAACACTTCTAGAGCAAAGTCACAAACAATCCCCAGTGGAGTTGCCATTGTGACGCGTGCCGAACCTATCAAACGCCCTCGTTGAACTCGCTTTTAGGATTCGAGGGATTGGTTCGCGTCTTTTTGATTTTGGGTGCCATGACACATCTTGGATGCCTCCTTCCCAATAGAACATTGGGAAGGATCATCTAGCCTCATGATGCCTTTAGGCAGCTTTGAGGTATTTTGGAGTCGCCACCCAATTTACAAGAAATTGGGAAAGGTCTCTAACCTCTTATTGGTGTAGACCAGAGATTGGTGTTGGAAACTTCACTCTTATTTATGTTTTGGTTAATTATAAATAAGTTTTTAACTTCTTAAAATTCTATCTCTTATCTCACACGATTTATGCATTTAATTTAAAAGCGCATTACAAGCATTCAAAAAGTGATAAATGAAAGCTATAAAGAAAAGTGATAAATAAAGTAATAAAGGAAAGCAGTAAACACACCAAGCACATAATTACAAGGAAAACTGGGACAGAATACAACCCCAATAAAAGAAGATTAAAAATGTAAATAGGGACAGAATGCAATCCCAAATGGAAATTAAATCATGTTGCCGCAAAATTAATTACAAGGGCCTAAAAGGAAATGAATATAAATTTGAAACAATCAAATAAAATCAAACATGAGAAAAACATACATAAATCGGGACATTCATTTGGTTTAGGAACATTGGTTCCTTCGTGCTTATTTAAAGATTTAGGGACATTGGTTCCTTCATACTTATTTGAAAAGGGATCGAAGAGTTGTTTAATTGTTGGGTTGAAAATCGGGATGAGTGATCCTGTAACAACCCAAAAAGGGCTTAGTTGGAATTTGAATGCTAAGTCAAAAAACTAAGGGTATTTCTGTAATTAGTGCATGTGAAATCGGATTTATTAAGGATTTAAGCGTTAAGTGAGGAATTATCTAGTGGAACGTGTGTATTGTACCAAGGATTATATGTTTATTATGGAAGTTATCTAGTGAGTAGAGTGTATGGTGCCTTGATGAAAAGATAATCAAGATGGATTTTGGTTCTTTAGGATTTTGACAAGTGGACCCTTAGGAAGTGGACAAGTGGCATGGTTGGTGTGAGCATTTAATGAGAAAGAAGAAAAGGACAAGAGGAAAGGGAGAAGGGCAGAAGTTCACATTTTGGCCCTCTTCTCCTTCCCGTTCTCTCTTTTCTTTTCTCCTTTCCCGTTTCTTGCTCTTCCTCTCTTGGTTTTGCGTGAGTTAGAGTTGATTTGGTAGAGTTTGGGAGCAAGATTAAAGAGGTAAGTGGTTAAGTTTTAGTTATTTGTGCTTTGATCTTCTTCTCCTTCTAGTTTGCTTTTGATTATTGGGGGAATCTAGGGTTTTGGATTAAGAATTTCTGGGTTTGGTTGTGCAAGATTTGGGTGGCAAGTGTTGAGCATTTTTTATATATGCTTATTGACCGCAAGTATACGGTGTACCGCAATAGTACTTAAGATGTCGATCCCACAAGGAACGTGTTTACTCACTATTACTAATCGATTTTAATCTTGTTTACAATGATAAAATGATGGAAAAGTGATTTTAAACTAATCTAACATGTAAACTAATTAAATTGAGTTTATGAGAATCCAAGAAGATAGAAAAGATTAATAATGCTAAGTATAAAGATGGAATTTGAATTAATTGTTCTTAATGATTTTAACATTCTTATCTTGCAAGCCAAGTTGAATAAATTTCCTACTTACTCTCTCAATATAAATAGGACTGCCTAAAACATACACATATAAGTCTAATTCCAAACTTTCAATTAAGAACTATATGATTATACATGCAAATCTTAGGAATAGAACACAACCTATAACAACCATTTCAATATTATGATTTCTTAAACAATATCTTGATGATGAATTCCCAATTAGATGTAAGAATGACTTTATTTCTCAATTAAACTCAAACTTATAATGATCATAAATAATGTACCAATGAGAAATTCTACAAGTAAAAATAGTTGAATTAATATGGACAATGAAATATTTGATATTAAGTACTCAAATTCAGAATTTGCATCACAAAAGTTACAAAGAAGAATTAAAAGAAAAGAATTGAAGAAGGAGATTTCTCAACCCTTTTCAAGTCACCAATTGTAGTCTTCTTCTTTGTATGCTATCTTCTCTTTAACACATAAACTCTACTTAAGAAAAACTAAATAAAAACTATTCTAATTTACAGAAAAATTATTCAAAATGTTCAATTCTCTTTTTTTCTATATATTAAATTACACTTAGAAATAGTATTTATAATATCAACTCATGTCCCTTCAGATGTCCTTCTATAAAGGTTGTAATTGTTGGTGGAAAGGTACAACTTTTCAAGTTCAAATTTGAACTTTAGTGTCTAACGGATCTCTCTGTCGTGATCGCGACACCTGTCGTGCTCGTGACAGAGCACGCCTTCATTTTCGCTCGCCTTTCCTCACGTGTGCCTTCTCTGTGCCCTGTCGCGAGCTCGCGACGCCTTCCCTTGGTCGCGACAGCCTCTCTTCTTCTCTTTTTCTCTTCTTTTCTTGGTCTTCCCTTAGCGCGCTCTATCGCGCTCGCGACAGAAGCTTTTCTGCCTTAGCTCATTTCTTCTTCTTTTCTCCATTTACTCCATATTTTCTCCATTTTCCTCCTACATACAAAACTCAACAAAACACATAAAACATACCTAATTCCAACAAATAAAAACACTTAAAACATTACTTCTAACCACAAAATATAGATTAATTATGAGCTATTTAAGCTCATATCAGCAAGAAGGAGAGCTAGGGTAAGGATAAGGTTCTAGCTTGAAGAAGAGCTGGGTTTGGTCTTCAAGAGGTTTGGGAGTTGATTTTATCCCTCTGTTAGTTTGATATTTTTGCCTTAGTTTTTATGTGGATCGAATGTGTATTTGTGTCCTTTAATTCTTGATATCTTGAGTGTTTTGTTTGGGTAAATGCATGTATTGATCATGTAGTGAATATGAGTTAAATGTTAGTGATATAGTGAGGATTGTATGTGTTTTTGAAGAACATGAACATGATATGTGGATGAAATATAGTAAGGATTGTATGTGTTTTTGAAGAACATGAACATGATATGTGAATGAAATTCTGGATTTGGTTTTGATGGCATTCATGATGAATTATGTTTGATTATTGTGTAAAATGTGTTTATATGGCTTTGGAAATGTTATGGAGGTGAAATAGAGGCATGAGGTAAGATTTATGCATGTTTGATTGAAGTGTGTGTGAGTGGTTTTGAAGAACAGAGTGATACAGGGCCTTTTTGGGTTGGAAAAATCATTTCTGTCTCGAGCGCGACTTTGTCACGATTGCGACAGAAGCAATTTTTCCTACCCATCGAGTTTTCTGCGCGTTTGAGAGAGAGGGCGTCCGACTTGTACTGTCTAGCATGACTCGGAGGGCAAGTTTTTGCTGAGCACGAGTCGTGCTCAGAATATGTTGTGCACACTCGTGCACAAGGAGCACGGGATGTGCTCCTTGAGCACGAGTCGTGCATGAGGAGTACGAGTCGTGCTCCTCCCCTTTGTCTTCCCGCTGTGACTTCTCCTCTATTGCGAGCACGACTCCCAGTCGCGATCGCGACAGTAAGACTTCTCTTTTGCCCTGTTTTGATTCTGAATTGTCCTCTTATTGTCTTGTTCCGCATGTTTTCTTTCTAGTGCATGATTTAGACTTATTTATACTTCAATTATTACATGATTAGAGTTTGTAATGATAATTTTTGGGCATGTAAATGTTTCGATTTGTTTTACCTAATTATGTCAAATGTTTTAACTCGAGTGAGTGAGTTTAGCCTAAAATGTCAGTGTAGTGGATAGATAAGCATGCTTATGAAGGGATAGTGAGTGCAGCTGCCTATGTTTGCCTTCGGGCTTAGCGATGACCCCGCTTATAGGGTTTAGTGGTACCGTTGAGGTCTAGCCTCCGGTTTTGAGTGATGACCCCGCTAATAAGGTCTTAGTGATGCTGTTGAGGCTTAGCCTCCAGTTTTAGTGTAGTGTTTTCCCGTATCCATCGCAAGTGAAGTTCAGGCTGTTGTGCAATGTTATGTATCTATATATAAATGAAGTGTACTATTATTTGAGATAATGGTTTTACCTTAGTGAATCGGTTTCGGTTAGTGTAATTATGCCATGTATGCTAGTGGATTGGATGTAGTGATTATATATTTTGTATTTTTAATTTTTCCTGCTTTTATAGTGGATTCAATTAGTGTATACTTTACTCGTTTTATGCATGATATTACTTGTATATTGTTAGTGCTCTCTTGTCTGTTTTTCCTCCCCACTAAGCGTTATCGCTTAGCACGGGCTATTTTCCCGTGTAGGTGGCAGGTTTGTGGTTCGGTTCGTGTCGCACATCTGCATGGTTGGCCACATAAGAGTTAGAGTTTTATTTTATTTTCAATTCTTGTATTTTTGTTTATGTATTAGGTAATTTTGTAAAATGGCATATGTAAATGTTTAAGAACTCTTTTGTAAGTATTTGTATATGTATTAAGATTATCTTTTGCCTCATAGTATGCTTCCGCTTATGCGCATGTATGTAGGTTTATATGTATGTGTTTATCGTTATGTTTTGTCGGGTAACGCTCCGATGTCCTTCCAACGGGGGTATCGGGGTGTTACAGATCCCATTTTGGAGAAAAGAAAACTCTTCATTTTATTGTGATGTTTTACATTCCTTGGCTATAACACGGGACATTGGTCCCAATTTTATTAGTGAAAATTCCAATTTAATTACAGAAATATTTTCGTGACTTTTTATCTCACACATGCATAAATAAAATATTTATTGTACAAGTAAACACAACGTTATGAGAGGGAATAAGAAAGGTCTCACCGAACAATGCAGTCTCCTATGCATTGTGACCTACCCGGGAGGTCATGGAAATGCTCACACAATGTGACTCAAATTAAATCTCAGACAGAAAAAATAATATTAAAAATATTAGTAACAATTGTAAAAAATTAATCAAATAAAGACAAAATAATGACAACAATGAATTTGTAGTGACAATAATAATAAATAATCATGGCATAATAGCAAAAATAAAATAATAATAGTAATAGTGATAATAATAATAATAATAACACAAACAAAATCATAATGACAAATGATGATAATATACAATATACATAGAATAATAATACTAGTAATATTAACACCATGAAATAATAATGATGATGATGACAATAATAATAATAACATGATAATAATAATGATATAAAATAGCAATAACAAAGTACAACTATAAATAAATGCAATAATAATAATAATAATAATAATAATAATAATAATAATAATAATAATAATAATAACAAGAAAAAAAATAATAACAGCATAATAATAATAATAATAATAATAATAATAATAATAATAATAATAATAATAATAATGATGATGATGATGATAAAAAGAAGAAGAGGACTGTCGACAGGCAAATAAAAAGGGGTAAAATCACAAAAATAAGATTAAGAGGAAAACCACATGAGAACCAAATAAATACCTAAACAACAATGTCAACATTAACAAGCAACAAATAACAATATTAATAGCAATAGATAATAAGTGAAAATAAAACAAGAATGGGTCCAAAATGTTTACCCTCAGAATTTATAGATCGGAAGATAGGATGTCTTGATCCCTTCTCCTTGTCGAAATTTGTGGTGATAAATACTTGAAAAAAATATGAAAATCTGTGCTTAAAAAGTAGGTTAACTCAAGAAAATATTTTTGATGAAAATATTTTTGGCGGATGATTGAGCAAAGAAAATTAATTTTTCTTGCTCAAATCAAATCGAAGATGAAATATTTGTTAGAGAAGAAACGATTCAAAAGTGAAAAGTGTTTAAAGATTTTTTTGAAGATGGCTCTCGGCTGCTCTTGGTTGAGAGAAAATTCTTTCTCCTTTTTTTGAATGAAAATTGCAGCCCCCCCTCTCAAATGAAGGTAAAATTCCTTTTAATTTTCTATCTTTCCAAAATGGAAAAAAGACAAAATTAATTTCTTAATTTTATTTTTTTAAAGACACCAAAAGAGTGAAAGAAATGAAAAAAATAGACTGAAAATTGCAGGAAACGCAGAGAAGAAAATGACCGCGCAAAGGACCAAAATAGCCCGCAGGCACGCGCCGCTCTCCCGCGTGGCACGCGAATAAAATAATAAGAAAAATAAAAGTAAAAATAGAAATAAAAATAAAAATAAAGGGAATAAAATAAAAGAAATAGAGAAATAAAAAAGAGTAAAAATGTAAATTTTTGAATTAAAATCTGTAGAGTAACAAAGGAGATTTTCGACAAGGAAAATATCATTTTTGACACATTTGCTTGTGGTAAGTATCATTTTTATCATCGGGTAATTCTGATCTTGGACCACCTCAGGACCCGATATCTACACTGAGAAAGAGAAAATGGGAGGGAGAAAGAAAGAACAGTTGTTCTCAAACTCTCTCTCTCTTTTTCTCTTTCCTTTGACTAAGTCCAACCTTATCTCTCCCTTACCTTTCTTCCACTTGTCACAAAGTTGTGGCTAGATTGGCAAAATTCCTCTTCTAAACCTTCTACTGTTCAAAACCACATAAATAAATCAGACCATTACATACTAAAACACAATTAAACCCTTAAACTTAACAATTCATGCAATTAACTCTTTAATTAACTAACATAATGGCATAACACATGTAATAACACACACAAAAGCTCAAAACTTCTAGGGTGGAAATCGGGGTGTTACAAGAACTATATGGTTCTGATTCCCGATTTTTGGGATACGTATGAAGGTTGGAATATATATATATATTCCAAGTCTGAACCAAATCATAAGAAACTAGCATGTGTTGCTAAAATAAAAATAAAATAATTTATGCAAGATGTATTATGTTAATGTATTTAGTTGTATGAATTTTATGCCCATGATGGGCTGAACATTGTTTGGATTTGCAGGAGGGTAGGATATAAATGCAGCCGTTATGCTGTTGAAATTTTGACTAATTGAACAGTAAATTAAGACAGTTATAGGTCAATCGGTAAATGAAAGTTAAGTTAAAACTAATAGAGTATATTAAGAAGCAAGTAAGGAAGGAAAATTTTAAATTACCCATTTTGGCAATAAATTAATATTAAACATATTTTAAACAATCATGGTAATCATTTAATATAAGTTAACTGATTGGACATAAATATATATGATAAATAACTAAAATTGTTACTTAATCAGTCATAAGTCTAGCGTAGCACACCCAGTACCTCCTAGGGTAAATAGGGTGTTACAAATAGTGCCACTTGGGACATTAATAGCATTTTTTCGGCTAGCACACCCAATACCTCCTAGGGTACATATGGTGTTATAAATAGTGCCACTAGGGACATTAATAGTATTTTTTTCGGCTATGAATAACCATTTGAGACAAACCTGAGGATTGAGGTGAAAACAAGTTCATTTTATGTGTTAAAAACTGAAATTAAAATTCAGATCACGGTTTCGTAATGAATAGTGATATATTTGACAAATTTGACAGATGGTCAAAGTTGACTCGAGACATCCAAAAAGTTAAACCTATCAATATGATAAGTTTTATATAATGTCAATTATGTATTATAAATATAGAGAAAATTTATTAATGGTGTCATAATTTATTTAAAAAGAAATTAAAATTATAAGAAAGGAAAATAAGAAATTTTGATGACCCTTTTATCAAATACTAACATATCCAATTATGGCCACTTGGTTTAGTTGAATGGAATTTTTTTTAGGGAGATTATTTATGAGTCATTGGATGAAATAGTGATCGAGAGATCCTATGTAACATCCCGTCCCCCACCCTAGTAGTTTGAGCCATGTGGTGTGCAAGTATGTATGTGTAATTTGACATATGTTATTTTAAATTGAGTTTTATGCATGAATTATGAGTTTTGTTATAGTGAGGATGCATATAGGGAGTTAGTGTGTGAATTAGTGTAGTTAGAATTGGGTGTGGTGTTGTGTTTGGTTGTAGGGTGTGAGTGATCAAGTTCCACCAATGGTAAGGCAACATGTGGGAGAGAGAGAGAGAGAGAGAGAGAGAGAGAGCAGCAACTAGCTGCCTTGCTCTCCCGTTCTCCCTTCCTCACGCCATCTCCTCTCCTCCTCTTTTTCTTTCCCTTGTTCAATCTTGATCCCTCTTCTATTGGCTGAGATTTTAGTGGAAATTGATCAACTCAAGTGGTTTATTGGTAAGTTTTAGTTGGGTTTTCTCTTTCTTCCTCCTCTATGTTTTTGATTTTCTTAGTGTGTGTATTGAGTTAGGGTTTTTGGTTTGTTGTGTGATTTTGGGTGTTTTGGTCAGAGGTGCCTCCTAGAGACCCCAAGGGTAAAGAGAAGGCTTGTGGGAGTGGAGCTTGTGATTAGAAGCTAAGGATTTCCAGGTTTGGGTCTTTTTGTGATTTTGATGTATTTTGCAATTTATTTTGTTGGCTTTGATTTTCTAGAAATTTATGGGGTTTATGATGTTTATATTGGTTTAAATGTTATGGGTTTTGACTTATATTTGATCAAAATGTGTAATTGATTGAAAGTTTGAAGGAATTTCTGATTTTGTTAGATTAGAGATTTTGATTTTTGTTAATTGCATGATTCCATTTTTATTGTTGGTTCAAAAGTTGAATTTTATATTGTTGATGATGATTTGAAGGTTTGATTTGGGTTGTGTTGAAGTTTGGTTTGATGTGGGAGGTTTGGGTATGTTTTAAGGTTAGAGGATTTCTGTAGATTTTTTGCAGATCTGGAAAATGCGACTCCATCACGAGCGCAATGCCTATCGCGAGCATGATAGAGCCATGTAGTTCTAGCTCTTCAAACAGCCAAGCTCAGTTCTACTGAGGTGAAGCAATCCGCGTGTTGTCGTGAGCGCGACTGAGCACTTAGTGCCGCATTGGTTGGGCAGTGCTGTCGCGAAGGCGCGAGCCAGCGTGCGATCGTGTTAGCTATCTTGGGTACATTTTGTCGCGAGCATGATAGAAGCCGATTTGCTTATTGATCTCGCCAATGCGAGGCCTGTTGCGAGCACAACACGGGGCAATCTTGGCGTCTGTCGCGAGCACGACGGTCTCGATTTTCAAAAGGGGATTTCTTTTGTGCGATCAATATTTATTTTTCGAACTCGTGGTACTTTTAGACTTTTGCAAGGAAAATTTTATGGATACTATAAATATGATTGAATGATTTTATGAACAATATAGATATGATTTGATGATTTATGCATGGCCTGCAAGAGTTAAATTAATGGATAGTTAGGCATGCCTAATAGAGTTCAGTAGCTGCAGCCTTAATGTGTTTCGGACCCTGATCAGGTTCCCATTTGGATCCTCGCGATCCTCAATGTGTACGGATCTTGTTTAAGATCCTCCAATGTGAAAATGTTTTGAATGAGAAAATGATGATGTTGCTTTTTGATTATACCCTCGGGTACCCCAATGTGTTCACTCGTTATCCACTATTGTGAGTCAGCATGTGTTTGTCTTGTTGTGAATATGAGCATGTGAAACCAATTGATATATGAATTGATTATGAGCTTGTAAATGCAGCTGAATGTGATTAAGCTATGATTTATAGATATATGTGATTATAAGCATATGCCATTTTGAATTTGTTTTGTTTTGACGACCATTGTGAATGGCTATTTGTATTATCGTGTGTTTTCCCCACTAAGCGTTATTGCTTAGCACGGGTGTTTCATCCGTGCAGGTGCGGAAGATTTTGAGCTTTTGGGAGAGTCTCCGCAGGTCCAGCCAATACATAAGTTTTGAAGTGTTAGGGCTTAGTTGTACTTAAGATTCTTTTTGTAATATTGAACTCTCATTATATTATTCTTTTGTATTGCTTCCGCTATATATATTCTTTTGGAAGAATGTAATTTTGTAATATCAGTTATGTACTGACTATATTTTTGTAATGGACCCTTTGGATATTAATTAATGAATTTTAACTTTTTATTTATGCTATTTTCTGTACTATATGTATTTGTATATTACTTTGCTTTGCTGGGTGACACCCCTGCTCATATGGGTCCTCACTCCCTTGAGGATGAGTTCCCCTACGTATGGGTAGGGGGTGTTATAAGTTTTGGTATCAGCGCCCCAGGTTTAGGTATTTTCTGGGTGTTTGTTGTGTATAAATGTACGTTTAGGACTGTGTTGGCTAATACGGATGTCTTTATGTTAGTTATAGATGGATACTATAAGCGGATCACTCGAGGGGTCAGCTGAGAGTGCTTATCCCCAAGAGCAAGATCTGACAGTGTCTGGTCCGACTCAATCAGCTAGGGTGCAGCCTGAGGCCGCAGCCAAGCCTTTTGAGGCTATGTTAAAGATCTCTCAGGACATGGCTCGGGTCTTAAAAAGGGTGACTGCTCCGAGAGCCCCTATTGAGAGCATGAGGAAAGCTAGGGCGGAGGATTTCTACGGGATAAGTCTTGATGAGTCGAAATTGACCGAGAAATGGATTGATAAAGTTGAGCGAGTTCTTGAGGAGATTCGTTGCCCTGCTGAAAGGCAAGTTGAATGTGTTGTTGCCTTGCTTCAGGGATCGGCCCATGATTGGTGGAAGTTAGTTCGTACGCATCCCTAGTTACCTGATTCGATCAAATGGGAGTTCTTTGAGCGGGACTTCACGAGTAAGTATGTGACTAAGGCCTATAAGGAAGCCAAATGGGCTCAATTTCTGAGTTTGAAGCAAAGGGCTATCTCAATTTCTGAGTATGAAAAAGAGTTTAATAGGCTTGGGAAGTATGCTCCTCTGGGTATTCTGACAAAGGAATTTCGGTGTCAGCATTTTGAGGCAGGATTGAATGAGTTCTTGAGAGCCATGCTTATATCTTTGATGAGTACCCCTGTTACCACCTACTACCAAACTGTTCAAGCAACTATTCGGGTAGAGAGGTCTGAGTCAATTTTTAGGGAAAGAGCTCAGAGAAGGAATCCCCCTCATGGAGGTTCATCCTTGGGTAAGAGATCAAGGAATCCGTAGGATGAGTCCTCTATAGGTCTTGCTTCGAGAGGTAGGAGGTATGGGTCTACAGTTGGGTCGAGTGCCGGTAGAGGCAGTTTTGGTGGTAGAGGTGAAGTTGTACCTGAGTGTTCGCACTGTAGTAAGCGCCACAAGGGCGAGTGTAGGTGGCTCACTAGTGGTTGTTTTCGTTGTGGAAGCACCGAGCATTTTCTAGATGATTGCCCTAAGTTGAGTGAGAATACTAGAGATCAGCATGAGGCTAGCTGAGCTGGGTCTAATGCTTCTCGAGCTAGTCGAGGTAGAGGCTGAGGTAGGGGTCGAGGTGGTCAGCCTAGAGAGGGTGCTCCATCAGAGTCAGTGGATCATCCTCAGATGGTTCCAGCGAGGGCATATGCTATGAGGGTTCGTGATGAGCAAGATGCGCCAGACATGATTGCAGGTAAGTTCCTACTCTGTGACACTGAGATGTATGCTCTAATAGACCCTGGTTCCATACACTCATATTTGTGCATGGATAAGTTATTTGATAAGTTGCATGATGTTGATCAGTTAGATTATGAGATTTGTGTGACCAGTCCCTTAGGGCATAGTGTCAATGTGAGTAGAGTGTTTAAGAATTGTCCCCTATTGGTCCTAGGTGTTGAGTTCCCAGCGGACTTGATAGATTTTCCATTCCGAGAATTTGATTTGATTTTGGGAATGGATTAGTTAAGTAAGCACCGGGCAGTAGTTGATTGTCATAGGAAAGTGGTTGTGTTGCAGAATAGAGATCAGTCTCTGGTTGTGGTTAAAGCTTTAGGCTTAGGTTCCTTGGGGAATGTGATTTCGGCCATGCAAGCTAAGAGATTCATAAGGAAGGGTTGTGAGGCATTTTTAGTAGTCGTGTTGGACTCTAAGCTCAATCAAGTTAAGATTGAGGATATCCCAGTGGTAAGGGAGTTTGAGGATGTTTTTCGAAGTGAGTTGCCTGGGTTACCTCTGGAGAGAGAAGTGGAGTTGTCCATAGAGATATTGACGGGCACTGCTCCTATTTCTAAAGCACCTTATCGAATGGCTTCTGTAGAATTAAGAGAACTTAAAACTCAATTATAAGAGCTATTGGAGAAAGGCTTTATAAGACCCAACGTATCTCCGTGGGGAGCTCTAGTGTTGTTTGTTAAGAAGAAGGATGGTACGTTAAGGTTGTGCATCGACTATTGGCAGATTAATAAAGTTACAGTGAAGAATAAGTATCCTTTGCCTAGGATGGAGGATTTATTTGATCAGTTCAGAGGTGCGAGTATCTTTTCTAGGATCGATCTGTGGTCTGGGTATTATCAGCTTCGAGTTAAGGATGCCGATGATATTAAGACTGCATTTCAAATGAGGTATGGCCACTACGAGTTTCTTGTGATGCCGTTTGGTTTGACCAATGTACCTGCGGCTTTTATGGATTTATGAACCGAGTGTTCAGGCCATATCTTGACCAATTTGTTATAGTGTTTATTAATGATATTTTGGTTTACTCGAAGGATGAGAGTGAGCATGAAGAGCATCTTCGGGTAGTGCTTTAGGTGCAGAGAGAACACCGTCTGTTTGCGAAGCTCAGCAAGTGTAATTTTTGGCTTAGAGAGGTGTCCTTTTTGGGTCACATTGTGTCGGCTAAGGGTATTCAAGTTGATCTGGCCAAGGTTGTGGCTTATACGTTTCATTAATTGAAGCTTTACGAGATGAATTATCCGACGCGTAATTTAGAGTTAGCAGCTGTGATCTTCGCTTTGAAGATTTGACGGCATTATTTGTATGGGAGATGTGTAGGATCTTCACGGATCATAAGAGTTTGAAGTACCTCCTCACGTAGACAGAGTTGAATAAGAGATAGCGTAGTTGGTTAGAATTGTTCAATGATTATGATTGTATTTTGGAATACTATAACAACCCGAAAAGTACCTGTAGACATCGAGTCCTGAGTCAGTCTAGATCGAAGTTACCCAATGATGATAAGATGTCTTGTCACAGGCAAAAAGGTTAAAAGTGGTGATTTCCGTGAAAATTTGCATTTTAGAGTGAAAAATTGAAAAATAATATAAAATATTTTAAAAAATTAATTTTGAAAAATGGAAGCTTAAAATTATAGTATTTTTAGTCAATTTAAAATTAAAAAAAAAAACTTGGGATCGCGAGTGTCAGGCGCGGCGGCACGCTGGCGCCCAGTGCGCTGTGTGCCCAAAGGCGACGCGGAGCATCGCCAATGCTGCGCGTTTCTAAAAGAGCGCGCGCAGCATTGTGCGCACTGTGCGCTGCAAGGCTCGCTGGCGCGCGCGGAATCACGCAGCGTCCTCGCACCGACACCCGTCGCTCAATAGAGACGGGCGTCCCTCCTCCTTGGCTGTCACTAAAGGGCCTGGTTCACCCTTTTTCCGATTTTTCATCTTTTTTTTTCCGATTTTCACCCCTTTTTTTTTGGTTTTTTCACCATAAATCAAGGTTTTTAGGTCCAAATCAAATTCTAAAATATTTTTGTGGATAATTAATTAATAAAACTTGATTTTATCCCTTAAAATAGAGGAAATTGAATTAAATTAGAATTTCTTTCCCTAATTAAATTAGGGCAACCTTTTACTATCCTATATATTCTTTATGATAAAAAATTAAGAGGAAAGCCTCCACTTTATTTTTGAGACCTGAAATTTCAGATTTTTTCCTTCTTCTTCTATTTTTTCTTTTCAACAAAAATTTCAGATTTTCTCTTTTAATTAATAAGGTTTAATTGAGGTTGAAAAATCAATTTTCAATTCTTAATTACTCCAATTAATCCTTTTGGCTGCAAAAAATTAATCATTCACTTCCAAATCAATTTCTTTTCAATTTTATGCATTTAAATTAATTTCTTTGTTTCCTCCATGAGCAAAAATAACCAATTTCATTGCTAAATCACTTTTTTAAGCAAATTTCCGGAAATTAAATCATCACTTCACTTTTATCGAATCCAAAAATCTGAGGGTAAATATTCTAGGCTCAATTTCTATTTTCTTTTATTTTATTTATATTTAATCTATTCATGTATATTTTGTTGTTTGTATTGATTTATTTATTGTTTTCATTTATTTACTTGTTGTATTGAATTTATATTTGTTCTATTTAATTGTTTATGTATGATTTTATTTTTATTCATGTGAATATTGATTTCTTTTGATTCTTAACATGTAAATAATTTATTTTATTTTGATTCCTCATTATTTTTAACATGTAATTAATTAATTAATTTTTGTTAATCATTTTTACCATGTAAATAGTTTATATTAATTATGAACACATCAATTAACCTTGTCATATATCATTATTATTTTCATCATTCTTTTATTTACTAACTTTTATGATTCTTTTGTCATTGTTACATGTTATATTTATTGTTTATTCAATTATTTGATTATTCTCATTATTTTTCATCATGTTCATAATTTTCATGTATTAATTCATTAACATTTTATATTCTATTTTAATCACATCATTTATTTAATCTGTCATAAAAATGCATTTTTCATATTTATTTTAATTGTTAACATATTAATTCAATCGTCATTTTGATATCATGCTATTTTATCTTATTTTATTCCATTTTATCTTTTATTATTGATTTAATTGTTTTAATTACTAACATTATTTTTTATGCTTTGTTTTTATGTCAAAACTCATTTTTTTGCTTGGGTATTTTTTGCCAGCACACGGGGGATCCGGAATGGCTCGTTTGGATTATATGTTTATTTTCTTTATTTGTAACATTTTATTTATTTGGTTTTTTTTTTTATTTTTTCATATAATTTTCTTGTAAAATTGTTTATTTAGATCCGCTAGAAAGAAAATCACAAACATTTTTTATTAATTAAATTGGTATTTTTCCTAAATAAAAATGGGACCAATGCCTGCGAGGACCAATATCCTCATCATTAATGAATATCCCGATTTATGGTTTGTACTTTATTTACAATGGGGGTTGTATTCCGCCCCTAGTTTTGTTGTATTATTATTTTCATTTACTTTATTTTATTTACCCTTTTATTTATCGCTTTCCTTAAATGATCAAACTTGCGCTCTAATTATTGCATCAAAATGTATGAGAAAAGGGATGAAAACTTAAATTTAAAACTTAATTATAAAATAACCAAGGTAAGAATAAATGAGAAGTCCCTCTTAAGCTCACTGAGGCGAGACGAACTTTCTCAATGTTCTATTGGGTGGTGACTTCAAGAAACCTCCTTGTTGCCCAAAATAGACGCACATGTAAATACCTTACAAGTTTTGATGAACCTCATCCCGATCGCCCTAAAGCGGGCCCTCGGGGCACCACGGGGTTCGACGCGCGTCACATTACCGTAGAAGGATTCTGGCATATTGAGAATAAGTGGTGACCAGAGTTGTGCAAGTTAAAGTGTTAGGTATGGGAAATGGACAATTTAAAAAATAATGTCAAAGTTTCGACAAGTGCAGCCAATAGTAAATTGTGAAGTGTGGAATTAGGATTTGATTGAAAGCATAGAAATTAATTAAGCGGGCCAATGTGAAGGATTAGTAAGTTATAAGTTAAGTGCAAGAAGAATTGAGAGTTGAAGGATTGAAAGGATAATTTGTCATAAATATCTAAGTTGGACCAATAGTAAGGTGACATGTGGCAAGGAATTAGAGGGAGTATAAAAGAAGAGAGAGGAGGAGAGAGAGAGGGTACAAAATCTGCTCTCCCCTCTCTTATTCCCGTTTCCCCCTTCTTCTTCTTCTTCTTGCTTCAATGCTAATTGCTCTCTCTTAAGATCTAAGCCTAAGATTTAGTTGATGAAGTTGTTGGTCCAAGAGATCTAAGTGAAGATGTTGTTAGAAAGCAAAGTTAAGCTTTGATTTCTTCTATCTCTGTGATTAAGCTTTTAAACCCTAAATTTATGTTTTGTATACGTGTATGTTTTTGGATAAGGATTTTAGGATGAGAAAGATCTTGGATGAGTTTGGAAGCAAGAAAGATCATCTAAGAAAGCTATTAAGAGCAAAGGAGTTGACGTTTGGGATTCTGTTATTTTGATGTATATTTTGATCAGGGTTTTGATTGAATTTCTGGAAATTTTATAGAGTTAAAGTTGTTTAGATATGTTCAAATGTTATGGGTTTTGAATAATTTGGGTTAAGATGCTTTGAATGTGGATTATTGAACCAAAGTATGTTTTTGATTGAACTTTAGAAGTTATTTTGCTTTTGGTTAATTTAGAGATTTTAATTATGTTAATTGCACGGATTAATTGTGACAATTGGTGTAAAGGTTGGTTTTTGTGTTGTTTATGATGATTTGAATGTTTAATGTGAGTTGTGATGAATTTTGGTTGTATTTAAAGGTCTGGGTAACTTTTTCAAAGAGAAGGATTTCTGCAGCACTCTGGAGATCTGGAAAATCGCAACTTTGTCGCGAGCACGACCTTGTTGCGAGCGCGATAGAGCCAGCGATTCCAGCATCTCGTGGGTAGCTGAGCTCGCAGCTCTCAGTGGAGGACTTGTCCAAGTCGTGACAATCATCACAACTTCGGCATCATTTTGGCTATCACGTGAAGTGATAATGGAGCATGTGTCGTGCTCCATGAGCACGAGTCATGCAATGGAGCACAAGGAGTGTCCCTGAGCACGACTCGTGACAGCCTCCTCTCCCCCATGTGCTTGCCATGTGTGATTCGCCTTCACGAGTTGTGACTTTGAGCACGACTCGTGACAGGCTCCTTTTTCCGCAGGGCAAGCTTGGCCACTGTTGCGAGTGCGACCGCCCATCGCCATCGCAACAGTCCCCTCTCTGCCTTGAAAATGTTTTTGTAAAGATTTCTTCTTTGCATGGTTTCTCACTTGTGTTGTGCATTTATGTGACTTAGAATATGAATTATTCTAGTGTTTTTATGCACGTTCCTATGCATGGAAAAATTGAAATATGTGGGAATTTTACCTATTATTATTATTTTTATGAATGTATATGTGCAAAGAAATATAAACGTATTTGTTAAGTTTAAATGAGAGCATGATACCTAATAATATGAATGTGTTTAATATGTTCATATAAAGTGTTTAATCATGAAATAATGCATGATTATTTTTGAATATGATAAGTATGATTAGTGCAAATGATAATGTGCAAGTATATGACTGGATGTTCCTATTTGAGCAATAAAAGAACGTTGCAAGTATGAAATGGAAACATATGTGTATTTGAACCTGCGTAGTCGGTCGTGGATAGGTAGGCATGCCTATAGAGTTCTGATAGCTGCAGGCCCTTTGGTTCTGGACCCTGATCAGGTCCACATTTGGATCCTCGCGATCCTCAATGTGTACGGATCTTGTTTAAGATCCCCCAATGTGAAAATGTTTTCGAATAAGAAAATGAAAGATGTTGCTTTTAGATTGTACCCTCGGGTACCCCAATGTGTTTTGTTCACTCGTTTATCCACTCCCTTGACTTAGCAGGCAATTGAAGAGTAAAAGAATGTGAATAAAATGATAATTTCTTGGATGAAATGCAAAAGACATGTGAATAAGCATTGAATGTGTTTGTTGATATATATTATATATATATATCCTTTGAGCTCGTGCTTTACGCACACATATGTTCTGGATCCTTTATGGACATCTATGTGGAATTATGTGGTATCTATGGGTACCTAAATGCTTTGCATCTGAACCTAATGTAAGTTAAATGAAAAGAGGTATAGTAAATAATGTTTAATCTAATGAAGGTGTATGAATGAATATTGACTGCATAAGAATTTGTATGTGGAAAATGCATGCTATTAACATGCTTAAAAGTTGTGAGTATGATTCTATATATGAAGTCTTTGTAGAGAATTATTGAAGTAAGCGATATGTGTATCTGCTATAGTCAATTATTCCATAAATGAACTTTATGTATATATATATCACTACAAGAAATTTGATTTTTTGTGACGAATTTTTTAATGACACATAAAATTTCGTCACTAATTGTAACTTACAACGACGATTTTTTTAAAACGTCACCATACTATTTATTATTGTGACGAAATTATCTTGCGTCATTTTATGTTTTAATTATCGTCACTAAAAGATTAATTTGGTGACGAAAAAATATATTTTGTCACGGTTTATTTAGGAGAGATAATTTCCCACGATTTTTTTTGGAGGGAAAAAATTTCAATGACAAAATAATAGCTTATTGCAACGTATAAAATCGTCACAAAATATTTATTTTTCGTGACGAATTATTTTTGTCATAATTAAATAAATTGGTGATAATAAAATCATTTCGTCACAAATAATATATTGATTTTTTAAAAAATTGCTAATTAATTTTTTTTGAAAAATTTAAGTTTAAAAATAATTTTATTTATGATAAATAAATGTGTCACAAAAAATGAATATATTGTAGCGAGGTACAATTTTGTCACCTTTGATATAGAGGAAAAATTTTTAACCCTTTTTTTACAATATATAAATTCATCATGAAATACTTAGTTTTTTGTGACATGAATTATTTTTGTCACAATTTATTAATTAATGATGATAAAATTATTTTGTCACAATAATTTTATTTATAACAAATAAATATGTCACGAAAAATATATATATTATGGCAAAATACAATTTCATCACCAGTATAATCAATTTATGATAATAATAATATCCTGTCGCAATTGATTGTAATATTAATATACGATAAAAAAATTATATCATAAAAAATAATTAAATTTATGACAAATAAATATGTCACACAAAAAATGAATATATTGTCACAAAATATAAGATACAATTAATTTGTGTGATCTTAATATTTATCCCTAAATTATGTACAGGACTCGGTATCTCTATCTCCTCTTATCTCAATTTTTTTTCTCTCTACATTTGTAGCTGTCGATCTCCGATATCTTCCTTGCCTCCGTCGAGTGTTCACGCCGCTGCATTGCCTCCGTGAGGTCAATGCCCACCAGATTTCATCCAATTTCAGGTTTGATTTCTTTTCCCCTTTCTATTATAATTCTTCCATTAAACTTATCTTTGCTATAATTGTTAAACTGGAGCTATCAAAGTCTATGAGTATATTAACCATCGGTATTTAAATTTGTAGTTTCTATTTAGAACTGTGATTTGTTTGAATTTTATTTTCGGATTATGAGTTTTCCTTTTGATTTTGTATATTTGTTTGATTTTGTTTTATTAGAATTTTACTCATGAATCAATCAGTTTGTCCTGTTTCTACATGTGTTTGTATCTCTGCCCATATTTATATTAGTGATTCTGATGTGGGTTTGAGCAAGGATATGTATATTAGTGATTCTGATGTGATTCTATTCACGGTCCACAGCAGCCGGCTAACTACAATCTCATCTCTTTTCGATATTTCCTATCGGACTGTTATTATCTGTTTAAGTAAAAACAAATAAACAATATTGTATCTGAATATTTTCTATTTATGTAAATTGGGTAGAATTGAATCAATTCATTTGTATTTATTTTTTCTTCGGATGCCTATTATTTCCCCTCTCTAATTCTGACCCCTTCCTTAGCTTTGTTCTTCTTATTGCTATTCTACTTCAATCCATTTTTTACAGAATATCTTTCTCGGCCAAATTCATTTACCATTGAGGTTTGCATGCTGATGATTATGCATCTGTAATTAAAATTTGAAATCTCTATGGAAGAAATTCCCATTGATAACTAGACAAAAAACATTACAATTACTATTTTTTAGGTAACTGAAATTGGATGGTTTGGTTATATAAAAGGTTTTGACATCTTTTTTTTTCTTCAGTTTTTTTGCATATCCTATAGAATTATATATAGACGAAACATATCTACTTGGTAACTGTTGTTTTATTGGGACTGGCTACTTATGCTTAAATTATATGGCATTTTTCTCCAGTAACTTGTGCAGATTCAAATTCTTAAGTAATTTACTATTGATATGTGATTATGTAGCCTGATTTCATGTAAATAAACATGTTAAATCTCTTTAGCTAAATATAGTTTCATTTTTAGACTCAAACATGTTTATTCATATTCTAGCTGCATTGCAGCTCTTTTAAGTGCTCAATTTACACTCACTGATCTGCCTGATAGACTGAGGCTACTAAAGAAGTACGTTGAATCCAACCTGAGACATGGAGAATTGTGGGGTTTTGCAGTGGTGAAAGAGCTCATATAGGGGGATGAGCTTGACAATGACTTGATTGAACCTTTACCAGATTATGGTAAGCATGTTTTTTTATCTTTTCATAGCAAGCAACGCATTCTAGCAAGTAAATGCATGCTGCTAGTATTCAAATAAATGGCAGTGATCAAGCATAAGTAAGTGATACTTTCTTAAAGTTCAGAAAAGAAATCAGCATCTTGTGTTAATTGCTTTTGGTGGGTTACATTTGCATTCGATCTTATATGTCATTTATGCTTTTCCATCAGTTTACTTTAGCAATTGATGCTACTGTCTTAATTATATTGTTGCCTTTTACTAAAAAGAATTTACCACTATAAAGTTCATCCAATAAGTAACTAACAAAAAGATTAGCTTGAAAAGGCTATATTTTTAGATCACAGGAAGGAAGAAGAAAGAGCGGCAAACATGTTACTTGGAAGTTGGAAGTGTCACTGTTATGGCCTTCTCTAAAATTTATCTCACCATTCTATAGCTTGAATGGTCATCAATGTATTGCATAGGTTAAAATTATCTTATAATGGCAAGGTGATATAGTCAAACTGTAATAATTCAAATTGTTGCTATGCTAATTTTCATTTATTTTTTACTATGTAAATTATATGTACTTGTTTATTTATTTTTACTATGTTCAATAATATGAAAATAGTTGAAAATAGTTGCAGTTTTTTTACATTGGTTTTTATATTTTCTTGTTTTATTGTTCAAAGCATTTGGAACATGTGATATTCTTGTGTCATACAATTATATTGTTCTTGTTCTAATATTTTGCATATGGTTGAGTTTTTTTTATCTAATATATGTTTATATATTTTTTGTAGGGACAGGATGCAAATTTTGAAGTTTGAACGGAGTTTATTTCTGAATTACAGATCAGGATATTTTAATTTTTTGCATTAGGTAGTATGTTTTTATTTAATTAACCACTTGTTTAAACAAATACTTTATATTATTAATTGATTAACAATTTTCTTTAGAAATTTAATTGATTGTATAACATTAAATTTAAAATATGTCATTGTTAGTGCAATGCATATATGACAAGTATATTTGTCATAATTTGTCGATTTGTTAGATTATAAATAACGATATAATATTCACAATTACGATATTAATATTGTCATAAAAAATATTTCTTAATAACAATAAAAAGTTGTCACTAAAACTATTTTTTTGCGATAATTATTTTTGTTCGTATTTATGTCACTAAAATGTAACATAATATGACGATTGTTGGACATTTCCTATAGATGCTAATTATACTGCAAGTATACGGTGTACCGCAATAGTACTTAAGATGTCGATCCCACGAGGAACGTTTTTACACACTATTACTAATTGATTTTAATCTTGTTTACAATGATTAATTAATTTGATGGTTGAATTTGAACTACTTAATTTAAACCTACTTTATGTTTATCAGAAGAAGGTAAAGGATATATGAATGAAGAACTAAAAATAATGAATTTGATCCATCATTTTGATTAACATTTATTCATCTTTCATGCAAGCCAAGTTGAACTAAAGTTCTAATTTATTCTCTCGACATAAATTAAAATGCCTAAAATATGCAATTAAATTTCTAACTCACAACTTTCGTTAATGAATTAGAGGTTTCTAATGGCATATTTTAAGAATAATCACCAACTTATAGCAATTATCTCAATATACCGATTTCTCAAAATATACCTTGATAATGAAACTCTATTAGATGTCAGATAAAGCAAACTCTCGAATTACTTTAACTTATAAAGATTAAACAAAATATGCTAATAGAGAATCTACATTGAAAGACTAATGAAAGTAGATGAAAATAGAAAGAATTATAACATGCAAATTCATTGAAATGATATTCATAGAAATATTGGAGAAGAATTAAAATTAAGAGAATAAGATAGAAGCCTTTCAATCCTTTTCTCAATCTCTTGAAATAGATTTTCTTCTCCTTGATCTTCTTCTTCAAATCATAAAACTAAATAGAAATTTTACTAAGAAAAATCTGTCTTGCAAAATACAGAAAAATTACTTAAAAAATTCTTCCTCTAAAATTACAGTTAAACTACATATTTATAGATAATAATTTAAAAATCGTGTCCCTTGAGAATGGTTGCAAAGTTTGGTGAAATAAAGTGACTTTTCAAGTGACTTTTGACTCAAAACTGCCCCAACGGTCGTCTCTGTCGCGCTCGCAACGTTGTCGCGATCGCGACAGAACACGCTGCTCTTGGCCTTTCTTTCTTTTCTTCTTTCTTCCTCTGGCTCGTCATGAATCGCGACTTCCCATCACGTGGCGTGACTTCGCGTGTGTGTCATGACCGGTGCTCACGTCTCGCCTTCTCCTCTCTTTCTCTTCTCTTCTTTCTCTTTCCCTTTCTTTCCTGGCCTCTCTGTGTCGTCACGAGTCGCCACCTCCGCTCACGTCGCGTGACGCTTCTTTCTCAGCTTCTTCTCTTCTTTTCCTCCTTCCCCTTCGTTCTTCTTGATCCAGTCACGTCTCGTTACCTATGCTCATGTCGCGTGACTCCTTGTATGAGACGTGACCTGCTCCTCTCTCGTGATCCTCTCCTTCCATATATTTTTTCTCTTTATTTTTCACCTAAAAACATCAATAAACACAATAAACACTCAACTAATATAAATAAACATAAACTAACGTATCACATCAAATTTACACACAATTTCATCATTAATTACATAAACTCATACAAAATAAATACTAAATTATACCTCAATTAAGCTCCTATCAAATTCTCCCACACTTAACCCTTGCTTGTCCTCAAGCAAGAGAAAAGAAATAAGCAAATTCAACATACAGTAAATATCACTACAAAATACTGTTCATTTAGCATATCTAATAGAATTGAAAAGAACCAAATATCTCATTCACTCATAAAAAGATCAGTAAGTCAAAATTTTAAAATATACATCCCAAATTCAATAAATTACTTAACTTTACTAATTTTAACATAAAGAGTATGAAGTCTATCAAAACTAAACATGACTTAAAAGAAAGAAAATTAACCATAAGTTAAAATTCTCAAGCAACTAGCTGCACTTAGGACATTTTTAAGCTCACTTACCCTTAATCAAATCTCATGGCATTTTTAGACTCTCTTTTGATTTTTCTTTTCTTTTGATGTTTCTTTTTGTTTTCTAGCAAGAGAAAGTTATATGGGTGCATTTTACGCTCCATCCCATACATTTTAATTTTGAATATACATCTTGCTTTCTTTTTCTTTTTATAATTTAAGTGGGTGCATTTTATGCTCCATCCCACTTATTTTTATTTTTAGTCCTCATCCATTTTTGAAAAGATAAACAGGGTAAGTATTATGACTATAGTTTCCTTAAATAACTAGAAACTAAAAATTTTAAACTAAATGAGTAAATTCTAACTTTAAAAACATGGTTAGTTAAAAAGACTAAATAATCTATAATGTTGAAATAAGTAAAAGAAAATAACTTGAAAAACTTAAAACACATGCTAAAAATTTTTGAAAAACTGATACAAATGAGCATAGAAGATAATTTGACTTAACAACCTATATAATATACCAAATAAACAATGCCTCATAATAAAGCTTACTAAAAACCTAATTGAAATATAAAAACACACAATAAACATATAAAACAATACTCACTCCCCCACACTTAGAACCAACATTGTCCTCAATGTGTAGGAATGACACACAAAAACAAGTAAAAGAAACAAATAAAATAAAAAGAAAGAAAACTCCCCTATTATTGTGAAGGTGGAGGTGATGGAACCACAAATCCAGCTTGGGTGATGAAGTTATCAAACGTGTACTCCAAACGCCTTTGACGTCGCGCCATAGAGGACAACTGATCTTGCATATGAGATAACATCATTGGTATGGTATTACTAGATGAGCCAACATCAGGAACAGCAGCCATATCTGCTGGAATATCGGGCATCACTTCATCTTCACTTGCCTCCTCATCACCACCTTCTTCTTCTTGTGCCTCAACTTGTGGCTTAGAAGTTCCAGCAATATCCCTCCAATATGAACGAGCACGTGGTGGAATTTCCTGAAAATTATTACCAACAACCTCTCCACGAACTAACACATTCTTATTAAAATAAAGGCAAGGAAAAATGCGATAATAAGCATCAAGATCCACATTTAAATTGCTTGCAATACTAGAAATAACATGCCTATGAGTTAAAGGTGAATCATGCTTATTAACACATTGCAACAATTGACTAACTATCCAAAAAGGCCAACATACATCCTTACGTCTATGTACACACCACATCAAAAACAACTCATTATATGAAACTCTATTGAATTCAGACCTATTATAAACTAGAGAAGCTAAAACCCTATGCAAAATCCAATATCTCAAATCTTTAATAAACATGGATTTAGCATCCCTAGCCCTATAAGGTGATTGCAAATCAGTTAAAAAGGTCCAAAATTCATGTGGCTTAAAAGATTTAGGTGGATCAGTTAAACCAGTTTGAGAAAATCTAAACATCCTATTCATCATAAAATAGGTCAAAGTATAAGGTTTACCAGCCATCCTAAAATCTAACCAATTTTCATTATTATCATTCTTTTTCAATGTGGTGTAAAATTCTAAAACTAAATCAGGACGAACATCTTCATGCATAGATGCAAATTTTAACAAACCACAGAATCTTAATATGTCATTAACTACATCTAACATGCCAATTTGAATAAGCAAAAATTCAGGAAAATACTTACATTGCATTAAATGCCTACCACGAATGGTTAAATACCTACTGCCTTCATCTATCAAAAATATAGGAAACAAAGCACCATAATGAGCAGCAATATTCACCTCTTCAGCTTCCTGCTCAACCCTTGAAGATGATGGGTTTTTTGTTCTCACCATTGTTGAATGTGTTAACAGTGAATGTAAACTATAGGGAAGGAAATCTGAAGACAATGGAAGAATTTTAACAAATCCAAATACACTGAAGGAAAACTGAAAAGATAAAAGAAAAAGAAATAGAAACAGATAATAAACTACAAACGAAATGTTATTTAGTTATGCATGAAAATGCCGAAATTAAATGTGTTAGGGGAAAGAAGAAATGAAAAAGAAAAATGAAAAGAAATTGACAAACCTGAAAATAGAATGCAAATCCCGTAATCCCTAAGAAGATTGAAGAAAAGAAATAGAAATAGAATGCTGAAATGTAAAACGATAGTAACGAAAAGAAAACAAGGTATGGAAGTTCGAAAAGTCTCTGTGGAAGAAGAAGAAAGAGAAAAAGTGAAGAAATATGACTAATGAAGGGCTTTTACTCGTGACCGGCGTGAAAGAAAGAAAACTAACAGGTGAAATGAAGTAGAAAAGGAATAAAATGAAAAGTCACGACTTTAGGGTTTTAAATTTAAGTTCCCGCTTTTAATTCTTCTTTTTCTGTGTTTTAATGCTGAAATGTTAAAATTAAGTTAATGTAATTGAAATTAAATCATCTAAATCAGAAAAGAAAAGAAAATAAATCCAAATAATAGAAAAATAATAAGTAAAATAAGAAAAGAAAAGAAAAGAAAAGAAAAATTAAAGCTTTTAGCACATCACGCGTCACGAGTCATGAGAGAATGTCACGACTCGTGACGCTCTTCACTTACCTGGGCGAAGTCCATCACCTCAGACCGTCACATCGCGTGAAGTTGCATCACGAGATGCACGCCCTGTAAAAATCGCTTGCTGTTTGCCGCGATCGCGACAGAATAAAACGTCTGCAAAACTATTTTTATTTTTTTTTTATTTTTTTATATTTTTTTCATTTATTTATTTAATTTTTTATATATTTATTAAACAAATCTAATCTGACTAAATTACCTATCATTTAAATACAAATGTGCTATTAGCATGAAAATCAATAATACCATAAATAAAATTATATAAACAAATTTAAAATAAAGTACAAAACCTAAATAAAAACAATATAACTAAGTAACCTAAATAAAAAAATTAGACATATCATGGCTTAATGTGCTCCCTAGGATTCTCCTCAGTATTACTTGGACGGCATCCTAGATTTCTAGAAGGTAAAGAATTAGCAAGTTGGCCTATTTGAACCTCAAGATTATGAATAGTAGCAGCATGATTTTTAGCAATTCGATCAAATTTTTCTTCAAGTTTCTTTTGACTTTCATCTTGAGAATGCATCTTATAATTTATTTCTTCAATAAACTTATCAATTTTAACCTCAAAGGCCCCAAACCTATCTTGTGGTTGTTGGTATCCTACACCTCTATTTTGGTTGTTAACATTATTATTCCCCCATGAAAGGTTAGGATGGTTTCTCCAACCAGCATTATAGGTGTTAGAATAAGGATTTCCACGACCTTGGCTTTGAAGAAAATTAACTTGTTCTTCCTTATTAACCATACCTAAATTGCAATTATCACTCTTATGTCCGTGTTGACCACAAACATTGCATGCATTTAATGAATTACCACCCATACTTAGACTATTAACTCTATGATTCAATGCTTCAATTTGGGCTTGTAATGCAACCATAGAATCTACTGAATGTACCCCCCTAGCATTAGAATTATTATACTCCCTCACTCTTTCAGGAGGCCACATACAGTTGTGCATTGCCATCTCTTCCAATAGCTCATATGATGCATCAATTGTTTTTCTCATCAAAGAACCTCCAGCAGCAGCATCAATAGTCCCCCTTGTGGTAGGATTAACTCCATTATAGAAGGTTTGCATCAAGAGCTCTCTTGGAAGGTTGTGTTGTGGACACATCCTTTGCAATTCCTTAAATCTTTCCCAAGCCTCATATAATGATTCATTATCATTTTGAACGAATGTAGTAATATCCTTTATGATTTTTACAGTTTTGGCTAATGGAAAATATTTTGATAAGAATGCTTGGGCCAATTGGTCCCAAGTAGTTATAGATCCCCTTGTTAATGAATTCAACCAAGCCTTTGCTTTATCCTTCAAAGTGAATGGAAAAAGCCTAAGCTTGATTGCATCAGCCGAAACCCCATTGATCTTAAAGGTATCACATATTTCAAGAAAGTTGGCCAAATGAGCATTTGGATCCTCATTTGCCAAACCATAGAATTGAATACTATTTTGAATCATTTGTAACAATGAAGGCTTAATTTCAAATTGATTTACATTTACCGTCGGTCTTACCACTCCTTGTTGAGCACCACTCAAAGCAGGTGTGGCAAAGTCCATGAGTCTTGGTGGATTTTCTTCAGCCATGATAATTGATCTCCTATTTTTGTTCTTCTTTCTATTTGACTTCCGGTTACTTGACAAGAATCTTTCAATTTCAGGATTTAAGGGTTCAAGCTCTTCTAAAGAACTCCTTGTACTAGGCATGAACTTCTAAATCCTGTAAAACAAAAACACAATACAAAATTAATTTAAACACACAAACAAATTAAAACAAACAAAATATTGTAATCAAAAATCGTAAATCAATTTTCATAACGGCAAACAACCGTTCCCCAGCAACGGCGCCAAAAACTTGTTGGACATTTTCTATAGATGCTAATTATACCGCAAGTATACGGTGTACTGCAATAGTACTTAAGATGTCGATCCCACGAGGAACGTTTTTACACACTATTACTAATTGATTTTAATCTTGTTTACAATGATTAATTAATTTGATGGTTGAATTTGAACTACTTAATTTAAACCTAATTTATGTTTATCAGAAGAAGGTAAAGGATATATGAATGAAGAACTAAAAATAATGAATTTGATCCATCATTTTGATTAACATTTATTCATCTTTCATGCAAGCCAAGTTGAAATAAAGTTCTAATTTATTCTCTCGACATAAATTAAAATGCCTAAAATATGCAATTAAAATTCTAACTCACAACTTTCATTAATGAATTAGAGGGTTCTAATGACATATTTTAAGAATAATCACCAACTTATAGCAATTATCTCAATATACCGATTTCTCAAAATATACCTTGATAATGAAACTCTATTAGATGTCAGATAAAGCAAACTCTCGAATTACTTTAACTTATAAAGATTAAACAAAATATACTAATAGAGAATCTACATTGAAAGACTAATGAAAGTAGATGAAAATAGAAAGAATTATAACATGCAAATTCATTGAAATGATATTCATAGAAATATTGGAGAAGAATTAAAATTAAGAGATTAAGATAGAAGCCTTTCAATTCTTTTCTCAATCTCTTGAAATAGATTTTCTTCTCCTTGATCTTCTTCTTCAAATCATAAAACTAAATAGAAATTTTACTAAGAAAAATCTGTCTTGCAAAATACAGAAAAATTACTTAAAAAATTCTTCCTTTAAAATTACAGTTAAACTACATATTTATAAATAATAATTTAAAAATCGTGTCCCTTGAGAATGGTTGCAGAGTTTGGTGAAAGAAAGTGACTTTTGGCTCAAAACTGCCCCAACGGTCGTCTCTGTCGCGCTCGCAACGCTGTCGCGATCGCGACAGAACACGCTGCTCTTGGCCTTTCTTTCTTTTCTTCTTTCTTCCTCTGGCTCGTCACGAATCGCGACTTCCCATCACGTGGCGTGACTTTGCGTGTGTGTCGTGACCGGTGCTCACGTCTCGCCTTCTCCTCTCTTTCTCTTCTCTTCTTTCTCTTTCCCTTTCTTTCCTGGCCTCTCTGTGTCGTCACGAGTCGCCACCTCTGCTCACGTCGCGTGATGCTTCTCTCTCAGCTTCTTCTCTTCTTTTCCCCCTTCCTCTTCGTTCTTCTTGATCCAGTCACGTCTCGTTACCTATGCTCACGTCGCGTGACTCCTTGTATGAGACGTGACCTGCTCCTCTCTCGTGATCCTCTCCTTCCATATATTTTTTCTCTTCATTTTTCACCTAAAAACATCAATAAACACAATAAACACTCAACTAATACAAATAAACATAAACTAACGTATCACATCAAATTTACACACAATTTCATGATTAATTAAACTCATACAAAATAAATACTAAATTATACCTCAATTAAGCTCCTATCAACGATTTATATTCATCGTTAATATACATTAATTTAATGACGAAATCATTTTTCGTCACTTAAAGTATTAGATTTAGTGACGAAATTAAATATTTTATGATGAATATTATATTTATTTGTGGTGATAATTACGTAACCAATGCTTAATGATTTTAACAAGAAGCAGAGTTTCGTCATTAAAAATATTTAATTTCGTGATGAATTTTAAATTTGTCATAAAAAATACCAATCTTTAGTGACGATAAACAATATAATGTGACGAAATATAATTTTATTTATGACATAATTTTTGTCATGAAAAGTAAGAACTAAAGATGACGATAATCATTTTCATCACAAAAAATGATACTTACGGTGAAAAAAAAGTAAATCGTCACATAAAATTTTATGTTGTGCGCCTACCGTTACATTCTCTGTGATGATAAAAAATCGTCACCTTATCTTTTCAGCGACGAAAAATGAATTTTTCATGACATTTTTTTGCGTCATAAAAAGCGTAATTTCTTGTAGTGTATGTATGTGTATTTGTTTATATGTTTGTAATGAGAATACATGTATGTTATATATTATTTGCCTATTGGATCGTAGCCTGGATATCTACTATAAGTATATTGGTAAGAGATTTATGTGCGCTTTTTGTTGGTTCTTAATGAATACGGTAACTATATGCATATCGATTAGTAAGTAAGGAAAATAAAAAGGTAAGCACGATATAGATAATTGAATTTAGCAAATGAGTTCAATTGAATTTGGAATATCTATATATAAGATTTTCTGTAGAACTACGTGGTTCTGATTCCCCAACCATAGGGATACGTAGGAAGCTTGGGATAATTATTTCGAGCCCGAACCAAATCTGAGAATTGAAATGTATTTTATTTCCACAGTCACTGTGAGTGGCTGCCTATTATTTGTGTATCCTCGTTAAGCGTTATCTCTTAGCACGGTTGTTTATCCGTGTAGGTTAGGAGATCGAAGTTTGGTTCGAGCGGTCCGCTGTGACTTTGGCCAACGAGTCGGTGGAAGTTTATAGAAAGTTTTTATTGATTATCGGACTGTAATCAAGTTTTAATATTAGCATTTGTAATGAGATGTAATAATCTTTAGTGCGAATAATGGTTTGTGTGTGATATAAGTCTAGGATATGTGTGTCTTTGAGGTCATGATGTTAGAAATTTTATTGTTTCGTTTTCTATTTTGCTAAGTAAGTGTGTTGTTTGGTAGCACGCTCCGCTCACCGTAGCTCTCTATCCTTCGGTATGCTATGTGTGGGAGTTGGGGGTGTTACAATTTGGTATCAGAGCACCGGTTTAGTCGATTTTGGTTAAATAGGTGTTTCGAAGTGTGCCTATATAGTTTGGATGACCTTTTCCTTTAGGTATGTTTTGGGAAGGGTAACCTTCCGACTTGATAAAGTGTTTAGTTAGATGAGTTATCAAGGATTCTGTTAGAGTTTTGTTTTAATGCTAGTTGGTTAAAGGAGAAGGTTTTGTAGAATTCCTTGAAGTGTATTGATAAATGGATATCCTTATGGGAATAGATATTTGGTGTTTGAATTGGACGAGTGTTTGGATTTTGTAAGAATGTGGTGATGCTCTCTGTGCCTGTTAGGCTATCTCCAGAAAATTATTTGAACATAAGCATATTGAACCATGGGGATGGAAAAAGTGCATTATTATAGCATCAATTGCATTTCTGCATCATCTTGCATACATGAACCATCACATCCTCATTGCATCATCATCCCTTAAACATACAAGAGAAGCATTTGTGCATGTGTTTAGATGGAGAGAAAGCTGACAGGGCATACATTAAGTATTTGATATTAAGATTAAGTGCGTGACTTAAGAGCATAGTAGTTTCTAAGGAAAATGTATTGTGGTTATAGTCTGAGTTTAGTAGAAAGAATATTTTGGAACCTTGCATAAATGAATGTGAAAAGATTTTGGAGTATTAAGGAATTGTGTAGCCAAATGTCATAAGTTGAATGGTTTATATGTGAAGTTTATGTGCTTTGGTTTTTGACTGGTGGTTAAAGTAATGATTGTTCTGATGAATGTGATTGATTTGAAAGTAAAGATGATGAGAAGAGAATTATGAGATTTATTTAAATCAATTTTATGAGTTTGAGTTTAGTTATGGACATGAAGTAGTTATGATTTATATAATTATTTTGATTAAAAAGAAGTGGTTTGAGAGTATAGTGATGAGAATAAGTAAAAGCAAGTGAGTATGTTAAAAGCGAGGTGTATTGGTATAAGTGAAATGTATGTGTTACAAGTGTAGAGCATAAGTGTTATATAATGATATGGAAAAGATCAATGAGATTGATAGTGAATTGAAGTTTAGTTTTCAGATTTTTTCGATGTGAGTGAATTTTGAGGAAGAAATTCTTTTAGGAGGGAAGAGTTGTAATAACACGAAAAGTACCCTAGAAGGATTCGGGCAAATTGAGAATAAGTGGTGACCAAAGTTATGAAAGTTGAAGTGTTAGCTATGCTAAATGGACAATTTAAAAACTAATGTCAAAGTTTTAGCAAGTGCGGCTAATAGTAAATTGTGAAGTGTGGAATTAGGATTTGATTGAAAGAATAGAAATTAATTAAGCGGGCCAATGTGAAGGATTAGTAAGTTATAAGTTAAGTGCAAGAAGAATTGAGAGTTGAAGGATTGAAAGGAGAATTTGGCATAAATATCTAAGTTGGACCAATAGCAAGGTGACATGTGGCAAGGAACTAGAGGGAGTATAAAAGAAGAGAGAGGAGG
This sequence comes from Excoecaria cochinchinensis, assembly GCA_947683425.1. Classification (NCBI taxonomy): domain Eukaryota; kingdom Viridiplantae; phylum Streptophyta; class Magnoliopsida; order Malpighiales; family Euphorbiaceae; genus Excoecaria; species Excoecaria cochinchinensis. Next base: position 5,708,403 of record CANTUQ010000011.1, read on the forward strand.
AGAGAGAGAGGGCAAAAAATTTGCTCTCCCCCCTCTTGTTCCCGTTTCCCTCTTCCTCTTCTTCTTCTTCTTCTTCTTCTTCTTTTACTTCTTCTTCTTCTTGCTTCAATGATAATTGCTCTCTCTTAAGATCTAAGCCTAAGATTTAGTTGATGATGTTGCTGGTCCAAGAGATCTAAGAGAAGATGTTGTTGGAAAGGTAAGTTAAGCTTTGATTTCTTCTATCTCTTTGATTAAGCTTTTAAACCCTAGATTTATGTTTTGTATACGTGTATGTTTTTGGATGAGAATTTTGGGATGAGAAAGATCTTGGATGAGTTTGGAATCAAGAAAGATCATCTAAGAAAGCTATTAGGAGCAAAGGAGTTGAGGTTTGGGATTTTGTTATTTTGATGTATATTTTGATTTAGGGTTTTGATTGAACTTCTGGAAATTTTATAGAGTTAAAGTTGTTTAGATATGTTCAAATGTTATCGGTTTTGAATAATTTGGGTTAAGATGCTTTGAATGTGGATTATTGAACCAAAGTATGTTTTTTATTGGACTTTAGAAGTAATTTTGCTGTTGGTCAATTTAGAGATTTTGATTATGTTAATTGCACAGATTGATTGTGATAATTGGTGTAAAGGTTGGTTTTTGTGTTGTTTATGTTGATTTGAATGTTTAATGTGAGTTGTGATGAATTTTAGTTGTATTTAAAGGTCTGGGTAACTTTTTAAAAGAGAAGGATTTCTACAGCATTCTGGAGATCTGGAAAATCGCGACTCTATCGCAAGCACCACAGAGCCAGTGATTCCAGCATCTCGTGGGCAGCTGAGCTTGCAGCTCTCAGTGGAGGACTTGTCTAAGTCGTGATAATCATCATGACTCGGCATGATTTTGGCTGTCACGAGTAGTGATAATGGAGCACCAGTCGTGCTCCTTGAAGCACGAGTCGTGCGATGGAGCACGAGTCGTGCGATGGAGCACGAGTCGTGACAGCCTCCTCTCTCCCATGTGACTGTCGTGTGTGATTCGCCTTCACAAGTCGTGACTTTGAGCATGACTCGTGATAGGCTCCTTTTTTCGCAGGGCAAGCTTGGCCACTGCCGTGAGCGCGACCCCCCGTCGCTATCGCGACAGGCCCCTCTTTGCCTTGAAAATGTTTTTTTAAAGATTTCTTCTTTGCATGGTTTCTCACTTGTGTTGTGCATTTATATGACTTAGAATATGAATTATTCTAGTGTTTTTATGCATGTTCCTATGCATGGCAAAATTGAAATATGTGGGAATTTTACCTATTATTATTATTTTTATGAATGTATATGTGGAAAAAAATGTAAATGTATTTGTTAAGTTTAAATGGGAGCATGATACCTAATAACATGAACGTGTTTAATATGTTCATATAAAGTGTTTAATCATAAAGGAATGCATGAGTAGTTTTGAATATGATAAGTATGATTAGTGTAAATGATGATGTGCAAGTATATGAATGTATGTTCCTATTTGAGCAATAAAAGAATGTTGCAAGTATGAAATGGAAACATATGTGTATTTGAGCTTGCGTAGTCGGTCGTGGATTGGTAGGCATGCCTATAGAGTTCTGATAGCTGCAGCCCTTTTGGTTCTGGATCCTGATCAGGTCCCCATTTGGATCCTCGCGATCCTCAATGTGTACGGATCTTTTTTAAGATCCCCCAATGTGAAAATGTTTTCGAATGAGAAAATGAAAGATGTTGCTTTTTGATTGTACCCTCGAGTACCCCAATGTGTTTTGTTCACTCGTTTATCCACTCCCTTGACTTAACAGGCAATTAAAGAGTAAAAGAATGCGAATAAAATGATAAGTTCTTGGATGAAATGCAAAAGACATGTGAATAAGCATTGAATGTGTTTGTTGATATACATTATATATATCTATATATATCCTTTGATCTCGTGCTTTACGCACATATATGTTCTGGACCCTTTATGGACATCTATGTGGAATTGTGTGGTATCTATGGGTACCTAAATGCTTTGCATCTGAACCTAATGTCAGTTAAATGAAAAGAGGTATAGTAAATAATGTTTAATCTAATGAAGGTGTATGAATGAATATTGATTGCATAAGAATTTGTATGTGGAAAATACATGTTGTTAACCTGCTTTGCATCTGAACCTAATGTCAGTTAAATGAAAAGAGGTATAGTAAATAATGTTTAATCTAATGAAGGTGTATGAATGAATATTGATTGCATAAGAATTTGTATGTGGAAAATACATGTTGTTAACCTGCTTAAAAGTTGTGAGTATGATTCTATATATGAAGTCTTTGTAGAGAATTATTGAAGTAAGCGATATGTGTATCTGCTATAGTCAACTATTCTGTAAATGAAATTTATGTATATATATATGTATGTGTACTTGTTTATATGTTTGCAATGAGAATACAGGTATGTTATATATTATTTGCCTATTGGATCGTAGTCTTGATATCTACTGTAAGTATATTGGTAAGAGATTTATGTACGTTATTTGTTGGTTCTTAATGAATATGGTAACTATATGCATATCGATTAGTAAGTAAGGAAAATAAAAAGGTAAGCACGATATAGATAATTGAATTTAGTAAATGAGTTCAATTGAATTTGGAATATCTATATATAAGATTTTCTGTAGAACTACGTGGTTCTGATTCCACAACCATAGGGATACGTAAGAAGCTTGGGATAATTATTTCGAGCCTGAACCAAATCTAAGAATTGAAATGTATTTTGTATCCACAGTCACTGTGAGTGGCTGCCTATGATTTGTGTATCCTCGTTAAATGTTATCGCTTAGCATGGTTGTTTATCCGTGCAGGTTAGAAGATCGAAGTTTGGTTTGAGCGATCCGCTGTGACTTTGGCCAATGAGTTGGTAGAAGTTTATAGAAAGTTGTTATTGATTGTCGGATTGTAATCAAGTTTTAATATTAGCATTTGTAATGAGATATAATAATCTTTAGTGCGAATAATGGTGTATGTGTGATATAAGTCTAGGATATGTGTGTCTTTGAGGTCATGATGTGAGAAATTTTATTGTTCCGTTTTCTGTTTTGCTAAGTAAGTGTTTTGTCTGGTAGCACCCTCCGCTCACCATAGCTCTCTATCCTTCGATATGCTATGTGTAGGAGTTGGAGGTGTTACAAATACCATCCGGGCAAAGCCAATGTGGTTGTGGATGCTTTGAGTAGGAAGCCAGTTTTGGCTTTATTTTTGCAGCATTTTAAGTGGAGATTGGATTCAGATGGGGCTTTGGTTGCCCAATTGGAAGCTAAGCCATCTTTGAGGCAATTGATTGTTGATGCCCAGAAAGATGATGTGAAGTTGCATCGAGTTTTGCATGAGGTTTAGAATGGTAAGCAATCTGAGTTTTCTATTTTGGATGGGGTGCTTACGTATAGGAATCGGTTGTGTGTGCCCGACCATGTTGAGCTAAAGAAGAAGCTTTTGAGTGTGGCACACACTGCGGTCTTTACTATGCATCCCGGTAGTGAGAAAATGTATCGAGATCTAAAGCAGTTCTTTTGTTGGTCGGAAATGAAGAGAGACATTGTGGAATTTGTGGCTAAGTGTTTGACTTGTCAGCAGGTAAAGGCTGAGCATCAAGTTCCTTCGGGATTGCTCGATCCTTTGCCCATTCCTCAGTGGAAGTGGGATGACATCGCCATGGATTTTGTGTCCCGATTGCCGTTAACTTAGAGAAAGCATGATTCAGTTTGGGTGATTGTGGATTGACGCACCAAGTCAACGTATTTTCTGCCAGTTAGAGTTGATTACTCGATGGATAGGTTGGCTAGTGTTTATATGGATGAGGTGGTCAGATTGCATGGTATTCAATTTTTGATAATATCAGATCGGGATCTGAGGTTCACATCGAAGTTTTGGAAAGAGTTGCAAGCAGCTTTGGGAACTCGGTTGAATTTCAGTACAACATTTCATCCTCAGATAGACGGTCAGTCAGAATGAGTTATCCAGATTTTGGAAGATATGCTTCGGGGTTGTGCTTTGGAATTTTCAGGTAGTTGGGACAAGTATGTATCGCTCATGGAGTTTGCCTACAATAATAGTTATTAGTCGAGCATTAGAATGTCACTGTTATGGTCGACAGTGTAGGACTCCGGTTTGTTGGACAGAATTGACCGAGCGTTCCTTTGTTGGGCCAGAGATGGTTATAGATACTGAAGAGAAGATCCGAGTGGTTCAGCATAATTTGAAGGTGGCTAAGGATAGAAAAAGGTCTTATGCTAATTTGAAGTGAAAAGGCATTCAGTTTGAAGTTGGAGACAAGGTGTTCCTTAAGGTATCGCCATGGAGAAAGGTGTTGCATTTCGGTAAGAAGGGCAAGCTTAGTCCTCGATTTATTGGACCTTTTGAGGTTTTAGAGAAGATTGGACCTGTTGCTTACAGATTAGCTTTGCCTTTGGATTTGGTAAGGTTGCACGATGTTTTCCATGTATCTATGCTCCGCCGGTACAAATCGGATCCATCGCATGTGTTGTCGGTTCAGGACATAAAGGTTCAGCCAAATTATTCATATGACGAGGAGCCGAAGGCCATTTTAGTCAAAGAAGTGAGACAGTTGAGAAGCAAGCAAGTTCCCTTGGTTAAAGTGTTATGGAAGCATCATGGAGTTAAGGAAGCGATGTGGGAACTAGAGGCAGTGATGAGATCTCAGTACCCTCAGTTGTTCAGTACAGGTAAGAATTTCGAGGATGAAATTCTTGTTAGTAGGGGAGAGTTGTAACACCCCGTCTCGCACCCTAGTAGTTTGAGCCATGTGGTGTGCAAGTATGTATGTGTAATTTGGCATGTGTTATTTTAAATTGAGTTTTATGCATGAATTATGAGTTTTGTTATAGTGAGGATGCATATAGAGAGTTAGTGTGTGAATTAGTGTAGTTAGAATTGGGTGTGGTGTTGTGTTTGGTTGTAGGGTGTGAGTGATCAAGTTCCACCAATGGTAAGGCGACATGTGGCAAGGGTTTTAGGAAGGGGGTATAAATAGAGTGGAGAGAGAGAGAGAGAGCAGCAACTAGCTGCCTTGCTCTCCCGTTCTCCCTTCCTCATGCCATCTTCTCTCCTCCTCTTCTTCTTTCCCTTGTTCCATCTTGATCCCTCTTCCATTGGCTAAGATTTTAGTGGAAATTGATCAACTCAAGTGGTTTATTGGTAAGTTTTAGTTGGGTTTTCTTTTTCTTCCTCCTCTATGTTTTTGATTTTCTTAGTGTGTGTATTGAGTTAGGGTGTTTGGTTTGTTGTGTGATTTTGGGTGTTTTTGTCAGAGGTGGCTCCTAAAGACACCAAGGGTAAAGAGAAGGCTTGTGGGAGTGGAGCTTGTGATTAGAAGTTAAGGATTTCTAGGTCTAGGTCTTTTTGTGATTTTGATATATTTTGCTTTTTATTTTGTTGGCTTTGATTTTCTGGAAATTTATGGGGTTTATGATGTTTATATTGGTTTAAATGTTATGGGTTTTGACTCATGTGTGTTGAGATTCTTTGAATGAGGTATATTGGATCAAAATGTGCAATTGATTGAAAGTTTAAAGGAATTTCTGGTTTTGTTAGATTAGGGATTTTGATTTTTGTTAATTGCATGATTCCATTTTGATTATTGGTTCAAAAGTTGATTTTTTTTTTTTGTTGTTGATGATGATTTGAAGGTTTGGTTTGGGTTGTGTTAAAGTTTGGTTTGATGTGGGAGGTTTGGGTATGTTTTAAGGTTGGAGGATTTCTGCAGATTTTCTGCAGATCTGGAAAATGCGACTCTATCGCAAGCACGTCGCTTGTCACGAACGCGACAAAGCCAGGTAGCTCCAGCTCTTCCAATGGCCAAGCTCAATTCTACTGAGGCGCAGCAATTTGCATGCTGTCGCGAGCGTGTAGTGCCGCGCTGTTGGGCATTGTTGTCGCAAATGCTCGTGCTAGCTATCTTGGGCGCGTTTTATTGCAAGTGCGATAGAAGCCAATCTGCTCATTGATCTTACGAATGTGAGGCCTGTCGCGAGCATAGCACGGGGCTATCTTTGCCTCTATCAAGAGCGCGATGGTTTCGGTTTTCAAAAGGGGATTTCTTTTGTGCGATCAATATTTATTTTCCAAACTCGTGGTACTTTTAGACTTATGCAAGTATTATTTTATGGGTACTATGAATATGATTGAATGATTTTATGAACAATATGGATCTTATTTGATGATTTATGCATGGCCTACAAGAGTTAAATTAGTAGATAGTTAGGCATGCCTAATAGAGTTCAGTAGCTGCAGCGCCAATGTGTTCCGGACCTGATCAGGTCCCCATTTGGATCCTCGAGATCCTCAATGTGCACAGATCTTATTTAAGATCCCTCAATGTGAAAATATTTTAAATGAGAAAATTATGATGTTGCTTTTCGATTGTACCCTCGGGTACCCCAATGTGTTCACTCGTTATCCACTATTGTGAGTCAGCAGGTATTTGTCTTGTTGTGAATATAAGCATGTGAAACTAATTGATATATGAATTGATTATGAGCTTGTGAATACAACTGAATTTGATTAAGTTATGATTTATAGATATATGTGATTAGAAGCATATGCCATTTTGAATGTGTTTTGTTTTAACGACCATTGTGAATGGCCGTTCATATTATCGTGTGTTTTTCCCACTAAGTATTATAACTTAGCATGGTATTTTATCCGTGCAGGTGCGAAAGGTTTTGGGCTTTTGGGAGAGTCTTCGGAGGTCCAGCCGATACAGAAGTTTTGAAGTGTTAGGGCTTAGTTGTACTTAAGATTGTTTTTGTAATATTGAGCTCTAATTATATTATTCTTTTGTACCTCTTCTGCTATATATTCTTTTGGAAGAATGTAATTTTGTAATATCAGTTATGTATTGACTATATTTTTGTAATGGACCATTTGGATATCAATGAATGAATTTTAAGTTTTTATTTCCGATGTTTTCTATACTATATGTATTTGTATATTACTTTGCTTTGCTAGGTGACACCCCTGCTCGTATGGGTCCTCACTCCCTTAAGGATGAGTTCCCCTACGTACGGGTAGGGAGTGTTACATCCTAATCATCCAAAATAAAAAAGATAAAAAGAAGAAAAATTAAGAACCCCTTGAATTAAACAGTGCTAGAAAAAGTTCTTACCTCTTGAATTAATAAATATTAAATGAGGAGAGTTTATTTAGGAATGGATATTGATCCTTAGATGTAATAGTAACAAAATTAATTTTAACCTTTGATTCAGGTGTATGTAAAGATTTTTGTGTACGATTCGATTTTGGCCTTTGGATGTAATAGTATTTAAATAAATTTTGGTCATTCAAATTAAAAGATGTGAACAAAAAAAAATAAAAAGTAAATTGCTAAGTGTAGGTGTGATGCGCGCCGAACCTCGTGGCCTCTCGAGGGCCCGCTTTAGGGCGGCCAGGAAAGGTTCATAAAACTTGTAAGGTATTTACAAGTGCGTCTATTTTGGGCAACAATGAGGCTTCTTGGAGTCGCCACCCAATAGAACACTGGGAAGGGTCGTCTAGCCTCAGCGAGCCTAAGACGGCGCATACATGTCCATCTTAGGCAAGCCAGAGAGATCTTGGAGGTCTCAGCCTCTACCCCCTGGAGCCTAGGATTGTAAATTTAAGTCGTTTGGTGAGACTCAAAAGGTGTCTTGGAAGTCCTAGACCTCTCGCCTCATTGAGCCTCAAAGACCAGAGTGAGTTTGGGACTTCTCATTTATTTGTACCTTGATCAATATTATGGTTAAGTTTTGAATTCATTGTTTCACCAACTTTCCACACGATGCATTTAATTAAGGCGCAATCATTCACGTCAAAAGCGATAAATTAAGCACTATTAAGGTGAACTTTCGCAAATCAAATTACAATAAAACTAGGGGCGGAATACAGCCCCCATTATAAAAATAATATATAGATCATACAGAAATCGGGATATTCATTGGAGTGAGGACATTGGTCCTGCCATGCTTATTTGTTACAAACTGATTTTTAAGAAGTGTCAATTTTATTGGTTAAAAACAGGACATTGGTCCACAGCTTTCGAGAAAACCCCAAATTAATTACTATAAAATATTTGGCCCTTTTCGCTTTAAAGACATCGAGATAATCTTAATAATAACTTGAACAAAAGGCAAGGGTAAGGGAAGAACCCGGATGGAAATCTTCAGATTGGCGCGACCACCATCGTTTACAACTCCAATTCCAAATGGTCAGAAAATAACTCATAGGAATAAACATGTCAGTGTCAAAATTTGTGAATAAAGTAAAGAAAAGGAAAATAATAAGAAACTTTAAGAGAAATGAGTTAAAAGATAAAAAAGTAAAAAAAAAAAAACTTAAGAACATGGGAATTTGCCTAGGGACGGCCTTCTACACGATACCGACGGGCGTCCCTAGTGTGACTGACGGACAGAGTGGAGCATCACTTACGTCCCGTCTCTCAGAGTAGAGACGGGTGTCGGTAACCACTCTGCCCGTCGGTCACCCCTGATTGCTAAAAAGAAGTTAAAATAAACTCTTCAAAATTTCAATTAAAATTCTTAAAAAATGATTATTTAGAAAATGAAAACAATTAATAAGAGTCAATTAAATCACACTAGTATTAATCCAGAATGTTTACCCTTGGATTTTACCTTTTTGGGTGAATATCGAATGATTTCGGTCCACGCACGCTCCACAAGGATCAAATAAAAACATATCAAAGCAAGAAAATTTGTATTTTTCCTTCTTGAAAATTTGATAGCGATCGAGTGTTTGAATTAGCTATATTGATGGAAATGAATGAATTTCGTTACCTCAAATAGGCTTAATTCGCAAGAAATATTTGAATAAATCAATTAATTGTAAGAATTTTTATCAGATAAAATTCTAAAAATAAATAGAGATTTCATAGATCTTTGGTAAATTGCTCACAAAAAATCTTTTCTAAAAAAATCCAATCTCTCAAAAATTCGTCACTTTCCTCACAAAAATTTGTCAAATTTTCTAACCCCTAAAAATTGAATTTAATCCACTATTTATGGAGTTTTTTTTTAGGAGATAATAGGATAAGCATCCATTTAAAGTTTGAATTTCAAAAGGATTTTAAAATTCAATTTTTTAACCAAATCTCACCCAAAATTTGAAAGATATCAGATTAAATTTTATCAAATCATGCGATATCTGATCAGATCCACTACCGACGGGCGTCCCTACAACTACCGACGGGTGTCCCTACTAAGGACATGCGTGGAAATCTAGATACAGACTGGCCAAAACGCGGGACTAGGGACGGGCGTCCCTACTCAGGCACGTGTCTACTTAGACGGTCATCTCGTCTGTTGAGCAAAACTTCCAATTTCAAGCAAAATCTCCCAAACTCTTTCAAAACCTCATGCTATAGAGAAAATGATTTTAATCCTTATGAAACCGAAAGACGAAAACCTCCGAATTCCATCCATTTATCCGAAAACCAACGTGGATCTCTTCATCGGGTAACTCTGACCTGGACTGCCTTAAGACCCGGTGTCTACAGTTGCCCCCAATTTTGGGGAAAGTAGTGCACTAGTGTCTAGATGAGCCAAAATTCAAAGAAGAAAGGAAAGAGATGCATACCTGAAGCAGTCTTTACCTTTTTGCTGGGGAAGTAGCGATGCGTTGAGTCTACTTCGGACTTACAAAATGCGAGGGTTGCTCTCCTGTGCTGCACCGAGTCTGCTCCAGACTTACAAAGTGCGGATGGTGATGCGCCGAGTCTGCTCCAGACTTACAAAACGCGAGGATCGCTCTCCTGAGCTGCATCGAGTCTGCTCCAGACTTACAAAGTGCGGATGGTGATGCACCGAGTCTACTCCAGACTTACAAAACGCGAGAATTGCTCTCCTGAGCTGCACCGAGTCTGCTCCAGACTTATAAAGTGCGGATGGTGATGTACCGAGTCTGCTCCAGAATTACAAAACGCGAGGATTGCTCTCCTGAGCTGCACCGAGTCTGCTCCAGACTTACAAAGTGCGGATCCAATCTATCTCATGTGCCCTGCTGCCTTCGTCTCAGCATGCACGGTGACTAATTTGTCCCGCTAGCCCCATCTCAGCCTACATGGTGTCTGATTTATATCGCTAGTCCCATTTAGGTTTGTGAACTTTCCTTGCTAACCTCCATTCAATCGGCAAGGTACTATTTTGATCTGTTGATTCTCATCTAATGTTGAATGTGATCTTGAAGGACATAATGTTTGATCTGTTTTTCCTTCCTTTTGACTGCTAGTCATTTTCCAATTGGTGTAAAAACATGTTCCTGTATTTTAAGAGACTCTTGTTAATTCTCGCGCAAATTAACTTGAGTGGTAGATTTATGAACATTTTTATGTTGCCCTTTATTATTTATCATCCTTTTTACTATATGATCAACTATCTTTTCTCTTTTTTATCAAAAAAGTTAAATAATGAAGAAATAACATGCAAATTTAGCAGGTTAACCATAAATGTTTTTCCACTAAGAGGTTAAATTTTGTACAATATACAAATGTGATTACATCAAAAGAATAGCTATAAAGCTAGAAAAACTCCCTGAACGGTCTATAATGGCATATAATCTGAGGGCTCCTCTGGATCGTCATCATCATCTGATAAATAAACCGGCTGGCCTCATGATGAAGAAGCAGATGGTCCCACATCTTGAATAGATGGCTGCCTAGGAGGGGCTGATGGTTTGGCCTACTAAGCAGCCGAGGCTCTAGCCTGATGCTGGTATCTGGGAGGTACAGCCACCGGTACTAATAACGGCTGCACCCTCGCTGGGTCCTGCTGATGGAACTGGACCTGAGCATACCCATCAAGAAAAGGCTGTGCACATACTGTCATGAACTGCAGCGTATCAGTGACGACCACCCCTAACTCTCTGAAAGCATCGCCCAGGCGGAGGGTCTGATCAGTGGAGGTGGTCCCCATACTCCTCAGCCTATCCTCTGTCTGCTCCCTAAACTCTTGCATGGACTGGGCGATGGGAGGTATGGCACCCTCTAGGACCTGGATCCTAAACCTGAAAGCCTCAACTGACTCATCCACCATCTGTACAGATGTATCTATCCACTGGGTCACCTCATCCTGGGAGGCCCTCATCTCCTACCTCAGCTGACCCACGAGTCTCTCCTGCTCCTGTCTCAAATAGTCAATAAGCCTCCCCTGCTCCTGGATGATACCCTGCTGCTGATCCAGTTGCTCTAAAATGACTCTATCTCGCTCCCCGAGCTGCCCGAGAAGGATCCTGTCTCTCTCCTCCTGTCTGTGCTCAAAGGATGCGAACATAGAGGTCAGGATCGCAATAAAATCTGGCTGTGTCGGGTGAGTCGATGACGTGGATGGAGGGGGAGCTGACTCTAGTGTCGACTCTGGCGGTGGAGCTATAGAAGTAGATGCCCCCGGGTCCCCTGCTCTAGCATATGGACTGAACCTCTCAGGTGCCCGGGGACCTGTTCGATGTACTCTCGATGGCGGAGGCGGAGTAGGACTCTGTACTCTCTGCCCTGCAGGAGTAGCAAATAGCTCATCCATGGTGAACTCAATCCCCATGTCAGAAGGTGTACACGGATGCTCCTCCTCGTGCTGCGGCTGCGGAGGCTGACCCTCCTGGTGCTCTAGATGTTGAGGAGGCTGGTCCTCCTAGTGCTGCGGGTGCTCGGGAGGCTTCTGCTCCATCTGAGGCTGATCCTGAGGCTGCTCCTCTACCGGCTCTAGCGAGGGCAAGCTAATTGCACACCTGGTCTCATGAATAGTATGAAGCCTGTACGCCTCAGCCTACCCCGGTATCGAAAATATCCTAGCCATCATAATAGCTGCCGGAGCATCCACATAAATTCTCTCATCTAAGATACGCCCCAGGATATCTGGACGAAGACCCAAACTCAAAAGTAGTCTAGTGATGACTCCACCAACATACACTACAGGGGCTACCCCCTAGATACTCTCACCAGGTTAACCAAAATCTCATGTCTGATATTGAGCCGCTGGCCTGCCACCATGGCCCATAAACTCCAAATCTCTACGGCATTGAGAGACCCTGGGTTACTAGCTCGTCCCAGATAAGAGCTGGATAAAACCCTGTGAACATAGCAAAGGGCCTATGATGAGAGTACCATGCTCTTTGCCGTATCATGGTCATACGACACTCCCGGTAAGGCAATGGCCGCCCAGTGGTGGCGTCTAACTGCTCTCTGGGGCACTATAATATCCTGCCCAAGTGGAAACCCCATAGCCTGTGCAAATCGCAGATGGGTAATGCTATACTGGTGGCCCTCTATCCAAAACTATATGACACCCTCCTCTGTGTCGGACCTCTAGTACCCCTTGTACTGTAATGTAGCAAGGAACTGCCAAACTATCTCTTGATGAGTCTGAAAAGCAGGCGTCAGAAACTCAGTCCATCCCGCACCCGCCATCAGAATATCAACCTCGTCTGCCATCCCTAGAGCCTCAAGGAACGGCCTAGAAATGAAATGGCTAGCTCGGAACTGCACCTGAGCCAGCGCTGCATACCTCTGTCTGGCCTCGGCACTCATCCAACCCGGGGCCTGAGGCTCAGGCTGATCGCACAGAGCATATCGTCGCGGTGGCATCCTGGAAATAAAGTAAACAATTAGTTTGGTATCATAGTCATAAGCGGACCTTATTTAAGAACTAATAATAAAAATTTAGGCAGCATCTCGACAAGGATGTATTTGAACCAAAAAGAAAAAAAAAATTGGGCAGCATCCCGGCAAGGGTGTGCCCAACCTCCTGCATAAGAAAACAGAAAGAAGAAGGGACAGGCCTCAGGCCCCAGGCAACAGTGCAACATACTTACATTTGCTTTACTTTCTAATTCTTAGTATTGGTTCCAAAGTACATGTATTCCTAAGGCCATGTTTGAATATCTAAAAAACTCAATAAATAAAAATAAATATGCCTCTATCATTAATTGTGCTCAAAATAGCATATATTCATGCATTTTGTAACAGCATATTACTTACTCTATGTGTTAATTCAAGCGCTTAAAGCATTAAAAAAAACATAACCATGGCATTTCAAATTATACTGCAGCAATTAAAATCAATTAGCAAGGTTCCTAATTATACTAATCCAAAAAATAAAAATTAAATTACTCACCATAAAATAAAATAAATAATAATAAAAACTAGAAGAATTTTACTAACCTGGAAGTTGAGACTCAATGAAGAAGAAAGAACAAAACACTGGTGCAAAGGAGACCAACCGAAAGGACAAACAATAGAAAATGCAATTGAAAAAGGAAGGGAAGAGCGTTGGTGAACAAAAGAAAGGAAAGAAAGTGATTGTCCGTCGATACTAGCGCCTTTATATAGATTTTACGTACCGAAGGGCTTTGTGTCTCTACAGCTACAGACGGGCATGTCGTCTGTCTCTCCGGATTTCGCTTTTTACCCCTCATTAATTACCTAATTTAATGCGCGTGATGCACAATGCAGACCTGCTAGGTGGACAATTACAGACGGGATAACCGTCTGAGAGAGGGACGGGCTAGCCGTTGGTATATCAATCCTATAAAGTTCACCATTTTCTTGGACTTCGTGCATCTTTTCTCATTTTAGCTTCATAACAGGCTCTTTTCTCCAGTTTTTCCTCTTTTCCTTCTTTATTTCCTTTAGCGACTTCAATTTTAGCCCCTGATGAATGAATTCTCCTCTTCTTCCTAAAATGCACTGTATCTTAGACGATGCTCAAACTTGGGAAAATAGCACTCTTGCTCCCCTTTCTGGGCTGAGATTTTTACGAAGAGTCCGGATAGGCCGCAACCTTCTTTTAGCTGCGACCCATTTCTGGGACCCTCGCTTTCATGTTTTCAGGTTCACCTATCAGGAAATGTGCCCCCTGCCTGAAGAACTTGCTGCTACTGTCGGGAGTTGGTATCCTTCTAGTGCTTTACCCTGCGTTCCTCGCTGTGGTTTGGTTCAACCTCGGGATATTGCCCTGTCCTTAATTATATCTCCTTCTGACGCTGCTCGCCTAGTTCCTCAGGGCCCTGTATTTGCCTTAGAACCTCTGATTAAAGCACTAGATGAATTCTCTAACCTTCCTTCATACAGTGTAAGTGTCATCTTTCTTTTCTGTCTGATGAAGTATTTAATTGTGACTTCAGAGGAACTGCTTGGAGACCCTCGTCTATTTGGAATTTTGGACGATTTTCATCACGGGCTGACCCCTTTTCAACTTATTCTGGCTGAGACTATCTTGGGTTTGGACTCTGTCTGTGCCGGGCCTACCACTTCATTCTCTGGGAGCCCCTTATTACTCCAGGTACGTCATTGTTTTAAAAGGTAGTGCGTCCCTTGTGGATTTTCACACTAGCTTTTCTTAGCGGGAAGTGCGTCCTTTCGGATTTTCACACAACCCTATGCCTAATTTTTGCCTGAAGTAAATCCAACTTACTCTAGTGGCTTTTCTTTGGCTTTTATTTTATTTTCTTTGGCTTTTATTTTTGCTTGTTTCCTCTTTCAGATCTGGTTGCAGGAGAAATTGAAGCTGTTGTCAGAGCCACCTCCCAGGGTCATTAGTCAGTACTCGACAAAGCATTTTCTTCCTCGCCAACGTCTATTCCGATTTGGGACCCCTGACGAAGGCATTACCAAGTTCAGTGAAATATTAGATGAGAATATTAGCTTTATGCACGCTTGGCTTCCCTTATCCAATGCAGTTATTGATGGGTCTTCAGGATGCGTTCCCCTATGCGGGCTTCGTGAGGCAACCTTCTACATCACGGCCTGTTGCTCTCATTAACTTGGAATGACTCAGGATGTGGTAAGACTCCCTCTATCCTTTTGAGGTGGAGTCCTTTCTGAGGCTTTTGCCTCCCGCTATCATGAGCTCTGGAGCCAACTTCTATTGAAGACTATCATACCTCCCTTCGCGAACCACTCTGTTACCTCTACCAGCGCGTACAAGAGGTGGATACTTAGCCCGTCATCTAATAACTGAACACGGCGACTGAGGCATTTGGCTAGCGAGAGTAGTAGTAGGGCATAGTTTAACTTTACAAGCATTTTGAGCAATATGTTTCTTTTTAAAGCAGAATTGGACAACGATGTAAATGAATAAATCAAGTCTTATTTTATTTCATAGCATTGTGTATATTTCAGTTCGATTTCAGCATACATGATCATTTTTTGACACTAATTCAATTATGCAAGACTACATTCATTCATGGAACCAAATCTTGATAGCATCAACTCCCGTTACCAATCAGCCCTCTTGGGTTTTCATGATTGAATATTTTCTCTCAAGCCTCTAAATTTTGCCCAAGATGCCTTTTTTCGGTTTTCACCCAGACGATGCGCCCAATTTTAGAAAGGCCGCCTTTTTTTTTTTTGGTTTTCGACCGGCAGGGCTTTCATTCTCTTCTTTTGATTTTGTAGCCTTTAGCCATGGAACCTTTTGAGTCTATTAATATTGATCAGTTCTTTAAATTCATTGCCATTGCTATCCGACATAATCGCAGCTCCTTTTGATAGCAACTTCTTGAGGATAAAAGGACCTTCCCACGTAGGTCTGAACTTCCCTCTAATATCCGGTGCTCCTGGTCTCATCTGTTTGAATACCAAATCCCCCTCCTTCAACGGATGTTTCTTGACTTTCTTTCCAAAAGACCTAATGAGCCTCTTTTGGTAAATCTAGTTGTGATAGTAGGCTTTTAACATGTTCTCATCCAACATGTTTAAGTGTTGTAACCGCTGTTGCGCCCATTTGGCCTCCGGAATCTCTGCTTCCATTATCACCCTTAGTGACTTAAGTTCGAACTCGACCGGCAATACTGCCTCCGTCCCATATACCAAGGAATATGGAGTGGCTCCCGTTGAAGTTCTGATGGTTGTTCTGTAACCCCACAGGGAAAAAGGCAACTTTTTCGCCCAATCTTTATAATTCTGGACCATCTTAGCCAGGATCCTCTTGACATTCCTGTTGGCGGCTTCAACTGCCCCGTTAGCTTGAGGACGATACGGAGAAGGCTTGTTGTGCTTGATACCATACTTTTGGAGTAACTTCTTCGTTTCGGCCATAAACTGGACCCCGTTGTCAGATACCACATGGTGTGGAAGGCCATACCTACATATCAAGTTCTTCTCGATGAATTTCGCCATATCCCGAGCATCAACTTTCCTGAAGGACTCAGCTTCTACCCACTTGGTGAAGTAGTCGATGTCGACGATGATGTATCTATGCCCATTAGAGGCCGTAGGGCGTATCTCTCCAATAATATCAATCCCCCAAGCTGCGAAGGGCCAAGGTGATGTCAAATTGTGCAATTCCGAAACGGGCAGGTGCCTTAAATCTGCATACTGCTGGCCTAACTGACACTGCTTTACATACTTCGAACAATCGTTATCCATGGTGAGCCAATAGAACCCTTGTCTCATAATCTTTTTGGCCAATGTCAGCCCATTCATATGGGCTCCGCATGCTCCGGCGTGTGTTTCTTCGATCACCCTCTTAGCCTCTTTCTCATCCAAACACCTCAATTGGATACCATCAGCCTGTCATTTGTACAACGCTCCATTTATGAAGATGAACTGAGTAGATAGCTTGCAAATCATTCTCTAATCTTTCTCGGTAGCTTCCTCTGGAAACGTTGCATTCTCTAGATAGTTCTTAGTAGCTTCCCATCTGCCACTTCTATCTCCATGACTGATTTAGATTCGAAGCTAGGTCTCTCAGAGCTAGAAATCAAAACTGGCCTCATAACCACTCCTTTGGGATTGTCCCACATTGAGACTAAAGAGGCAAGCGCGTCGGCTAACTGGTTTTCATCCCTTGGAACAAAACAGAACGTACACACTTCAAACTGACTGCTCAAGTCTCTCAAGTGCTTGATGTATGGCATTAGCCTTTCTTCTTTAATGGCCCATTCGCCTCAGACTTGATTGATCACCAAGGAGGAATCACCAAACACTTCCACGCTTTTTGCTCCTAAAGCTATCAATGCCTCCAACCCTAAAGCACACACTTCATACTCAGCTTCATTATTGGTAGCCTTGAACCTAAATTTCTTGGCCAAAGGGAGCTTCTCATCATCCGGGGTTGTTAAAATGATCCCTACTCCTGCCCCCTTGTTGTTCACGGCTCCGTCAAAGTGCAATTGCCAACCTTGAACTCCAATAGCTATCACATCCTCATCTGGAAAGTTAAACTCGTACGACTCTCCTTGAATTGGGTGTTCTGCCAGGAATTCAGCCACTGCACGCCCTTTGATTGTTTTTCGAGTAATATACTCTACATCGAATTCTTGTAGCAACAACAACCACCTACCCATTTTCCCGAGTAAAGAGGGTGATTCCTGTAAGTACCTTAAAGGATTCTTCTTAGCTACTGCCTGTACTCTATAGGCGTGAAAGTAATGCCTTAATTTCTTAGAAGCCCAGATTACCGCAAGGCAAATGTTTTCTACTTCTGTATACTTAACCTCATAAGCCAGGAACTTCTTGCTAAGGTAGTAAACAGCAAACTCCACTCGAAATTCGTCCTCTTGGGCCATCATGGCACCTACAGAACTGTCCTCTATGGCTAGGTATAGAATCAGGGTTTGATTGGCTGCGGCGGTCTCAACACCGGTGGATTCAGCAGATACTCTCTGACAGTATCAAAGGCCTTTTGACAACTTTCGTTCTATACTACTGGTTGGTCTTTTCAGAGTAGTTTGAAGATCGGTTCGCAGATTGAAGTAAGCTTAGCAATAAACCTACTAATGTATTGCAACCTACCCAGAAAGCTTCTCACATCCTTTTTTTTCTGTGGTATTGGCATTTCTCTGATGACCTTAACCTTATCTGGGTCAATCTCAATACCCCTCTGGCTAACCATGTGTCCTAGGAGCTTCCCTGAGGTAACACCAAAAATACATTTCTTAGGATTTAACCGTAGATTATACTTGTTTATCCTTAGGAAGAACTTTTCCAGGGCTTCAAAATGACCTTCTCTAGTGGCTGACTTGATCATCACGTCGTCCACGTATACCTGCACTTCTTTATGGATCAAGTTATTTAAGATTTTTGTTGCCATCCTCTGATAAGTCGCCCCTGCATTTTTTTGGCCAAAAGGCGTTACTCGATAAGCGTAGGTCCCCCATTCCGTAATGAACGCCGTCTTAATTCGGTCAATTATTTTATTGGGAATTTGATTGTAGCCCATATAACCATCTCCAAAGCTATGCATCTCGCAAGCAGCGGCGCTGTCTATCAGCACATCTATATGGGGCAACGGAAAGTCATCTTTTGGACAGGCCTTATTCAAGTCTCGATAATCTATGCATACCCTTACTTTGCCATTCTTTTTGGCTACAGGGACAGCATTTGCCAACCAAATTGGATATTGCACCTCAACCAAAAATTTGGCTTTGATTTGCTGGTGAATCTCCTCCTTCACTTTGTCTGCCCATTCTGGCCTAAGCCTTCTCAGCTTCTGCTTAACGGGTTTGTGGTCTGGATATGTAGGAATAGCATGCTCTGTGACTTCCCGATCAATTCTTGGCATATCTTCGTAGGTCCAGGCAATGATTTTTTCATATTTTTTTAAGATTCTCTCAAATTTTTCTCGCTCTTCAGGAGTTATATTTGATGCTAATCAAAATTTCTTTTGGGTTTTCTATGGTTCCAAGATTAAATGGAGTAGCATCAGTTGAATCAATATCAAATATGGATGGATGATGATCATGATCATGCATAGTGAAATCATCGGAAACATCACACAAGTAAGCAAAATCGTTCAATTTATTAATAAGATTGAAATTGTCATTAACATCATTGAAAAGTTCTGGAGTAAAAAGAAAATCTAAACTATTTTCCTCTTCCTCCTCTGCTGGCGTATTTACTGCGGTCGATGTTCCTGCATCACTTCGGCTCTTTGGAGGCTCCCCAATCAACTCCTGCATGGCTTCCTCTACCTTTGCTTTCCCCTTCAGCTGGGTGGCTACCATCTTCTCAGTCATCACTTCTTCAAGCATCTCATGGTCCCAAATTGTCCTACTGGTCATGATTTATTCATCCCAAAAGCCCTCTGCTGGCTTGATCGATCCAATGTCCCAGTCATAGACATCATTGAAGACCTCGCACCCTGGCACAATTCTTCCATCCAGCCACTGTGGTTCATCTTCCCCTGTATAGGCACATGCCGCGGTTGCTGGCACAAACGTCTTTCGGATATAAGGAATTTCCATTTTTGGCTTCTCACCCCTTCCTACCACACCTGTGTATCCTAGACCCCTTCTATCCTTTTGGCCCTTGGTGGTAACAGCTGTTGGCATCCCCTGAGAATTCTTGCCCAGTCCTGCGCCAGGGAGGAACAACATCTTTTTCATCATATTCAGTACCTGGGGGCTTTCTTCCTTTTGTTCTTCCTCGCCTATCATGGCAATATGAAACCCACTAAACGGCTGCCTAGCAATCTCCAGTACTAAAACCTAATTCTTGCCCTTATAGTCACAATCTGGCCTTCATGAGGTATCTTTACCATCTGGTGAAGTGTAGAGGGGACTCCACCCAACTTATGAAACCATGGTCTACCTAGAAGAGTTGAGAAATTGGCGGGTATAGGCAGTACCACAAACTCCACTTCTGACTCTACGGGCCCCGACTTCACTATTGCCGTGAATGTCCCCGAAGCATGTCTACGCGAGTTGTCATATACTGTGATGGTGAGGTCAGATTTGGCTAACATATCCTCTGTCACCCCAAAAGCTGCCATTGCCACCTGTGGGCACACATTTATCGAAGAGCCATCATCTACCATTACGCAAGTAGTGTGCTTTTGGTTAATCTATGCCCTTATATACAGAGGGCGATTATGGTTGTGGCCTTTTGCCGGCAAATCAGCACTGGTAAAAACAACACTTTCTCCTGATCCTCCTTTCACTACATCCAAAAGTTCCGTAGGAGAGATAGTTGTTTCCACAGTTACCTCACACAAGGCCTCTACCACCTTTTGCCTATGCGATGGCGACTGTCTCAAGAGATCCCATATGGAAATCTGAGCCGGCGTCTTTTTTAGTTGTTTAACAATCGGATCTTCTTCCGGCTCTTTTCCCTTTCTGCCCTCAACCGGCTCCTGGGGCTTCTCGACTTTTGGAGCTACCCTTCCACTCCGGGTCACAGCTCCTACTTCTTTCTTCTTTGCTTCTTCTCCTTCCTCCTCCGAACCCCACAGGTCAAAAAATACTTCAGAATCATCATTTTCAGTTCCACTATCATTAGTGGACTAGCAATCGATCACTGCAGCAGGAAGCCCTTCTTCACTCCCCTCATTGAGGTTCGTGATAGCAGTGTGGATATCGTTGCCGTATAATTCCTTTAACACAAACCCCTCGGGAAAACTGGACCCGATCATGTTTACTGGCGGGGGCACACTGTTGTACCCAGCTTTCTTTTGAGCCCCTCTCTTCTTTGGGTCTGTGATCTGCTTCAAGTCAATTAAATCTTGAATTGCGTGCCTCAAAGTCTTACAGTCATCAGTTGTATGCCCAATGTGCTGATGATATGCATAATACTCACCATCCTTGCTCCCCGGCGTGCCTTGAGTTCTAGCAGGTCTGGGTGGTAAAGGCTGTAGCTTACCCTCTTTCATCAGTCTTTTCAGCACCCATGATAAAGACCTTCCAAGATTGGAAAAATGCCTCGAGGTAGCATTGGTAGCTGACACCTCAGCGGTCTTCCTTGTGCCACTAGCGGAACTTGTTGGTCTATTTGCCCCCTGGCTACTACTACCCTTCTTAGGATAGTTCTCATTACCTGCCTCCTAACAAGGTACTCTCCCTTAGCCTCAATGGCAATATCCTTCAGAGACTCCCAGTCCTTCAGTCCTTTCATCCTTAATCCTTCTCTCAAATACGGGCTTGCATTTTTAATGAATAACCGTATTTGATCCTGAGTATCCGGTTTCCTCTTCATTTCCATCACCCGATTCCTCCATCGGGTTAGATACTCATGGAAGGACTCACCTCCCTTCTGTTGTAACAACTCCAGGTCTTTCAAGGTCACTTCCATCCTTGTACTGCAGTCGTATTGCCTCAAAAACTCCTCCGTCAATAAATCCTATTCCTCTTTAGTTCGGCGGTCGAGCCCGTGGTACCAATCCACTGTTGGGCCAGTCAAGCTCAAGCAAAAGTACTCAATCTTCTGCTTCTTTATCAAAGTGGTGTCCTTCATTACCAGCGAGTACTGCTTTATGTGTGCCATGGGGTCAGAAGTGTCGTCAAACTTCGGAACATCCAGCATTTTAAAGTTCATTAGGACTAAATCCTCCCCTTCTAACTCCTTATCTTCCGGGTTTATTCCTCGGCCTTTTGTTAGCATTCTTGTCATAGCTTCAAATTTCTCTTCCATCTTCTTCCAGATGACTTCTTCAATTTGAGGGGCTTTCCCTTTCTCAGACATATGCTCCTCATACTCTTCATCTTCCCAATCATCATCTAGCCTTGGGGTTGGTCTTCCCCTTTGTGCCCCTGAGGTAGTAGCTCTTAGGTCTATAGGCGGGCAAATTTCCTCTTGTGGGTTTTCTCTGACCTCCCCCCTTTCATTATTTCTCATAGGAGGAGGTGGTGGGTTATGCAGGGCAGCTTGATGACCCATTGCGGCCATCATTGCCATCATCCGGTTCTCAAATTCTTTAAGCCTTCGGCCCACTTCCTCCGCTATCATTGCCCTGGTGGCATCTGCCCCTCTTGGTGAGTTTTCCATTTCTTCAGGTAAAGAAAACTGAGCTGAAGTAGCGTAGCTGGTTTCAGAAGAAGTGTCCAGATACTCTACCCTTTCTAGTAACTCGAAGAATGGATTTCTGCATAGTCACCCTCGAGACCCTCTTGTCCACCTAGGCGAATCTATGATGGCTGAAAAACACAAAGGGTTAGGATGATGCATGAATGTGCTAAGATGCACGATTGTGCTATGCAACACTTACAAATCATATGCAAGCACATAGGTCCTTATAAACTTATTACTCCCGCACACGAGGTCATAGTCTCTTTCCTAGGTGGGATTGGTCGATGGATCATCCGGGGATCCGATGGACACGTATGGTGCACGGTAAAAAAAACCGGCAGCATAACCTCTCCTAACTAATGCACAGACGCATGGGCTATGATCGTTATGTATTTAGGCAGTCCGAATAAGTTGACATGGGCCTATCGGGGCATGAAAGCCTTTGATTAGGTGACCAATCAAATTATCTGGGCTTGTCCAATACATAGTGATCCACATAGCAAGCATAGTATTAAGGTTCATACCACCCAAGGGAAGTAACTATTTCCATTACATGAGTTTTAGTCAAAAGGTGGTGTTACTTTAGGGCTACCCAAGCATGGTCCCTGCCAACGGGTCTAGCTCATCACGAGCGTAACGACCGATCTGGTCTCCATTTCGTATACCATGATCATACGAGGCTTGGGATGGTGATTATCCTTAACACTTCCCTACATTGAGTGAACGTAGATTCGTGCTTCGGGAACGCACCGGGGCTGAAAAAGGGACCAAACTAGCATAGATCTAAGGCTCTAATGTGATGCAATGCAGTTTTGAAAGAAGGTGAAATTTTTAAACTAAAACTCAATTATAATTGTTTTTAATCAAGGTACTTTCGAATTGAAGTCTCGAGTATGTCCCCAGTGGAGTCGCCATTGTGATGCACGTCGAACCTCGTGGCCTCCCGAGGGCCCGCTTTAGGGCGATCAGGAAAGGTTCATAAAACTTGTAAGGTATTTACAAGTGCGTCTATTTTGGGCAACAATGAGGTTTCTTGGAGTTGCCACCCAATAGAACATTGGGAAGGGTTGTCTAGCCTCAGCAAGCCTAAGACGGCGCATACATATCCATCTTGGGCAAGCTAGAGAGATCTTGGAGGTCTCAGCCTCTACCCCCTTGAGCCTAGGATTGTAAATTTAAGTCGTTTGGTGAGACTCAAGAGGCGTCTTGGAAGTCCTAGACCTCTCGCCTCATTGAGCCTCAAATACCAGAGTGAGTTCGGGACTTCTCATTTATTTGTACCTTGATCAATATTATGGTTAAGTTTTAAATTCATTGTTTCACCAACTTTCCACACGATGCATTTAATTAAGGCGCAATCATTCACGTCAAAAGCGATAAATTAAGCACTATTAAGGTGAACTTCCGCAAATCAAATTACAATAAAACTAGGGGCGGAATACAACCCCCATTATAAAAGCAATATGTCACACCCCAACCTATACCATAGAGACTTCTCCGAGGATTAGAGGGAGAAGGATCCAGATAGGTAGGAGTGTCACATCCCACTAGTACAAATAAGGAAAACATCACATACAAAGTAACATATCAAAGTTAAAGTAAAACTTTGAAAGAAGAAAAGCGATACAGAGCAAAATGAATACTTTTATTAATATACGAAAAGGGGTCTTTATATCTTACATCAGTTTACAAACAAAAATACCAATAAAAAAAAGTCCAAAGTACACTGTTTCGAAGGGCTAACAAAACATGATATCTATTACAAAATAAAGGAAAGCCTATACTACTAAACTCCCGATCTCTAGTTGCATTGGCCTTCCCGATGCGACACGCCCAGACCATGCGTACATCTAAACTCATCTGTGAGAACCCTGGACGGTGCATACTTACTAAGCTTGTTAAACTCATTTTCATACTCGGCTACAGACATTGTTCTTTGCTTGAGAGTTAGAAACTGCGCCCACTTGGCATCCTTATATGCTTTAGTGACATACCGATTCTGGAACTCACTCTCAAAAAATTCCCATGTAATCGGTTCAGGAACCTGCGGTTGACTAGCCACTAGCCTCCACCAATCATAAGCAGAGCCTTGCAACAAGGACAATGCACACTCCACTTCTTGCTCTGGTGGACATCTTATCTCCCTAAGTACTCTGGATGTCTTCTCTATCCACATCTCTGCCTTATCAGATTCATCCATGCCAGTACCAAAGAAATCCTCTGCACCATGCTTTCTTAACTTCTCAATAGGGGCACTTGGCGCTGTTACCCTTTCAAGTACCCTCGTCATATTCTGAAGCATCGCCTCCAACGGTCCCATAGGCACCTCAGGTCGCCCCTTAGGAGGTTGAGCCGGACCAGAAACTGAGGGATCTTGCTCTTGGGGATTAGCACTTTCCGCTGACCCCTCAAGTGATCCACGAGCAGACTCCATAACTACAAAACATAAACGCAGTGCGCATCAGGCCAACACAACTCCAACAAGCTAACTAACACACTGAAACCCAGTAACATCTAACCCAATAGCTCTAATACCACCTAATGTCACACCCCAACCTATACCATGGAGACTTCTCCGAGGATTAGAGGGAGAAGGATCCAGATAGGTGGGAGTGTCACATCCCACTAGTACAAATAAGGAAAACATCGCATACAAAGTAACATATCAAAGTTAAAGTGTAGACACCGGGTCTTGAGTAAGCCTAGATCGAAGTTACCCAATGATGACAATTGCCTTCACAGGCTTAAAAGGTTAAAAGTGATGGTTTTCTCGTCAAATTTGCATTTTAGAGTGAAAAATTAAAAAATAATAAAAAATATTTAAAAAATTAATTTTGAAAAATGGGGGCTTAAAATTATAGTGTTTTTAGTCAATTTAAAATTAAAAAAAAAAAAAAAAGTCGGATTGCGAGTGTCGGGCGCGGCGGCGCGCCTGCGGCAGCGTGCTGGCGCCCAGCTCGCAGGTGCGTGGGCGCCTAGCTCGCAGGCGCGTGGGCGCCCAGCGTGCAGGCGCCCATCGCGCAGCGAGCGCAAAGGCGACGCTCAGTGTCGCCGATGCTGCGCGTCACTAAAGGCGCGCGCACGCTGAGTGCCGCACGGAGCGCTCGTGCGCGAGGCTCGCCTGGCTGCCGCTCCGACGCCCGCCGCTCTATAGCGACGGGCATACCGGCCGTCGCTACAGGGTCTGATACCCAAAAATCTCTCTTTTCAGCCTTATTTCCGATTTTTTCACCAAAAAATCCGTTTTTTATCCCATTTTTTTGGGGTTTTTGACTTCAAATTAAATTCTAAAATATTTTTTTAGGTAATTAAATAATAAAACTTGATTTTATCATTAAAAATAAAATAATTTTGGGTTAAAATAGGTTTTTTTCCTTAATTAAATTAGGGCAACCTATTTTATCCTATAAATATTTTATGATGAAATCAAAGGAGCCTCCTCTCCACATTTTTTAGACCTAAAAATTCCAGATTTCTTCTTCTTCTTCCACCAAAAATTCCAGATTTATTCCCCAACCAAAAATCAAAAAGAAAAATCAAATGTTTCATTCTTTTTTTCAACATAATTTCTTCTAAACATATTTTTTAGAGGAAGTTTTGTTGTTTGATTTAATTTTTGAGACAAATAGAATAATTATTTGTTCTCAAAATTGTTTTTAATCTTTTATTTTGTGTTCAATAAAACTTTTTCATTGATTTTGTTTTGAATCTCTTTTTGATAAAAAATTGATTTTGAGACAAATAAAATAATTGTTTGTCATCAAAATCTAATTTTTATTTGATTTTCTAAAATAAAACTTCAATCAATTTTTTATGAACAAAGTGATTGATTGTTCTTGAAATCATTTTTCTTTATTTTAATCAATAAAAGCTTTTTTTTTATCAAAATCATTTCTTTAGGCAAAGGTATCAATTCTTTGTTCTTAAAGAATTTTTGATCATTTTTTTTCATGTTTCTTGGAATAAAATTCCAACATTTTCATCATATTTCACTCTAATATTGTGGATCATCAAACAAAGAAATCGATCATCTTTTACCTTCATCAAATCCAATATTCTGAGGGTAAATATTCTTGCCTCCATTTCTATTTTCTTTTCTTTTATTTATATTTAATTTATTCATGTATATTATTTTTATTGATTTGTTTATTGTTTTCATCTATTCATTTGTTGTATTCATTTTATATTTGTTTTATTTAATTTGTTTATATATATGATTTTTATTCACATAAATATTGATTGTTTATTATTTTTAACATGTAATTAATTTATTTCACTTTAATTCATCATTATTTTTAACATGTAATTAATAAATTCATTTCAAATTAATCTTTTTGCCATGTAAATGGTTTATATCATTTGTGAACATATTTAATTAATCATATTGTTCATTTAATTGTTTTCATCATTCTTTAATTGTTTTCATTTATTATTCTTTTCATTATTATTTTATATATTCTTTGATTCGTTTATCTTCATCATCATTGTTATCATGTTCATATTTTTTTCATGTATTAATTAATTAACATATTTTATTTTCATCACATCATTTAATCATTTATCACATATAATCCATGTTTCTCATTTTATTTTGGTTTGTTAATATTTTTGATTCCATTATCATTCTTTTCATACCATCTTATTTTATTTTAATTTGTTATTCATTATTTTGTATGTTTAATTGATTTAATCACTAACATTATTTTATTTGTATTTTTTTTTATGTCTAAACTCATTTTTTGCTTGGGCGTTTTTGCGAGCACATCGGGAGGTCTAAAAAGGCTCGTTTGGTTCATATATTTATTTTCTTTATTTGTAATATTTTATTTAATTTTGCCATATAATTTTCTTGTAAAATTATTTATTTAGGCACGCTAGAAAGAAAATCACAAAAACGTTTCTATTAATTAACTTGACATTTTTTTTCTAAATAAAAGGGGACCAATGTCCTAGTTTTTCATACCTAAATAAATCATCACATCAAAACTGTTTCATAATAAATATGCATGCGAGGACCAATGTTCTCACTATTAATGAATAACCCGTTTTATGCATGCCTTTCACCTTTATAAATGGGAGTTGTATTCCGCTCCTAGTGTTATTGTAATTTATTTTTAAATGCTTTATTTTGGATTTCGCTTACATTTACCGCTTTTGATATGAATGATTGCGCCTTTAATTTAAATTGCATTTTGTGGAAAGTTGATGAAACAATGAATTCAAAAATTAATTATAATATTAATCAAGGTATAAATAAATGAGAAGTCCCGAACCAGCTCTGGTCTTTGGGCTCAAGAGGCTAGAGGTTTACCCTCCAAGACACCTCTTGTGTCACGAGGCTTTAGCGTTAATCCTAGGCTCCTTAGGGCGAGAGGTTTACCTTCCCCCTTTGGCTGGCCCAAAATGGATACTAAGCGCAGTCTTAGGCTCTCCGAGGCGAGAGAAACTTTCCCAATGTTCTATTGGGTGGCGACTCCATGAAACCTCCTTGTTGCCCAACATAGACGCACTTGCGATTTATTGCAAGCTGTCAACGGACCCACAATTGCCCGATCGCCCACGTGCGGGCGGTCAGAATGGGCGGCCGCGGGGATCCGGCGCGCGTCACATAAAGGAAAACTTTGAAAGAAGAAAAGCGATACAGAGCAAAATGAATACTTTTATTAATATACGAAAAGGGGTCTTTACATCTTACATCAGTTTACAAACAAAAATACCAATAAACAAAAGTCCAAAGTACACTGTTTCGAAGGGCTAACAAAACATGATATCTATTACAAAAGAAAGGAAAGCCTATACTACTAAACTCCCGATCTCTAGTTGCGTTGGCCTTCCCGATGCGACACGCCCAGACCATGCGTACCAAAACCTTCCACACCTGCACGGATAAACACCCGTGCTAAGCTAAATCACTTAGTGGGGAAAACACAAATGCATAACCTCCACTCACAGTGACGACAACAGAAAGCACATGATAATGATATAATCATAGATGTAGAATCATACATAATTAATTCAAATATTTATATTATCATCCAATGTTCTTATAAAAAGACACACTAACACCTGCTTAATCATAAAGAGTGGATAACGAGTACACATAGATACTTAAGAGTATCAATATCATATTATGAACACATAGATACCCGAAGGTATCAAACCATTCCTTTTATTTTTGTTCCAAATTGTTTTCACATAGAATCTTAAGAAAAATTCAAACAGAAGGATCGCGAGGATCCGATCGGGGGACCTGATCAGGGTCCAAAATCGTACACATAGCTGCAGCAACACATAACTCTATTAGGCATGCCTAACTATCCACTTTCCGACATTAGCAGGTTATACGAAATCTTGTTAAATTAACATACATGCTATTCATTTAAATAGGTATTCAAGGCTTTAATGAAAGAATGCATGCAAAAGAAATCAAGTCATTAAGCAAAAAGGAGAAGAGATCAAATTTGGAAGTTACGTCTGTCGCACTCGCAGGTGCTGCTCTCCGCCTCGTGCTTGCGAGAGGATGCAGGTGCTGCTCTCTGTCGCGCTCGCGAGGGTTGTCGCGCTCGCGACAGAAGAGAGCCTTGCACATGTTCGGAGCTCGAGCACTCTGTCGCGCTCGCGACAGAGAGCGCCCTTCGAACTCCTCGGCGCGACACCTCTCGCGCCGGCGCGAGGGCTGAAACCTCCACACTCTGTCGCGCTCGCGACAGTGTCGCGATCGCGACAGAATCGGGTTTTTCAGCTCTTACGCCCAAAATCTGCAGAAATTTCATACCAAACACATTCAAACTTCCAAAATTGATTCTAAACCTCAAAATTAAGTAACACAAGCATCAACAACTCATAATATAATTAAAAACCCAGCTTTATCACCATTTATTTGAATTAAATCAAGCCAAACACATGCTCAATTTCAAGAAATCCCAAAACAGCAATTTTAACACTAATTACAACTATTCACATGATACCTTGCAAATCCTTCAACAATATTCATTCTCTAACATCACATATCATGCTAATTTCAATTTAAGCTATACATATTCAATTCATAACTCCAATCAAAGCTAAAAATGCCAAAACCCAACTCAAATCACGCATACATACATAAAACAAATATTCCCAAACCTTATCTCCTCTGCTCCTACTCGTGAGCTCTGCTCCCGCTAGCGATTTCTTTCCCTTTTTTCGGTCTAGGAGACTCCTCTGAACCACAAACCCACAACAACTAAGATCAATTTTACAACAACCCACACATACATATATAATTATAAAACCTAGAGAAAAGGAAGAAGAAAATCTAGGACATAAATAATCCCTACTCACCTTTAAGCTTCAAAATCACTACCTAAACAACTCTAATTACTCAAATAAAGAAGAGGGAGCAAGATTGTGCAAAGAAAAGGAAGAACGAAGAAGAAGAAAAAGGAAGAGAAAAGAGTGGCGTGAGGAAGAGAGGAAGAACGGGAATCAAAGGGAAGGCTGCCTTCTCTCTCTCTCACCAAACTCATTAAATGCTAACTTATCCCTTATGCCACATGTCACTCTCTCCATAGGACACTTGCCCTATAACACACCCTACTCCCATACACTCCTATACACACTAAATTATCCCTTGCTCACATCTTATTCCCATACATTAAATCATATACTAACCTATCTCCTCTTCTCAAACTAATACACATAAATTAAATAAATAATCCAAATTAACACCTACATGCAACACATAAAAATACACACATACGGACACGGATAGGCTCAAACTACTGGGGTGGTTTTGGGGCGTTACACAATATATAGATCGTACAGAAATCGGGATATTCATTGGAGTGAGGACATTGGTCCTGCCATGCATATTTGTTACAAACTGATTTTTAAGAAGTGTCAATTTTGTTGGTTAAAAACAGGACATTGGTCCACAGCTTTCAAGAAAACCCCAAATTAATTACTATAAAATATTTGGCCTTTTTTACTTTAATGACATTGAGATAATCTTAATAATAACATGAATAAAAGGCAAGGGTAAGGGAAGAACCCGGATGGAAATCTTCAGATTGGTGCGACCACCATTGTTTACAACTCCAATTCCAAATGGTCAGAAAATAACTCATAGGAATAAACATGTCAGTGTCAAAATTTGTGAATAAAGTAAAGAAAAGGAAAATAATAAGAAACTTTAAGAGAAATGAGTTAAAAGATAAAAAAGTAAAAAAAATAACTTAAGAACATGGGAATTTGCCTAGGGACGGCCTTCTGCACGATGCCGACGGGTGTCCCTAGTGTGACCGACGGACGGAGTGGAGCGTCACTTATGTCCCGTCTCTCGGAGTAGAGATGGGCATCGGTAACCACTCTGCCCGTCGATCACCCCTGATTGCTAAAAAGAAGTTAAAATAAACTCTTCAAAATTTCAATTAAAATTCTTTAAAAATGATTATTTAGAAAATGAAAACAATTAATAAGAGTCAATTAAATCACACAAGTATTAATCCAGAATGTTTACCCTTAGATTTTACCTTTTTGGGTGAATATCAAATGATTTCGGTCCCCGCACGCTCCACAAGGATCAAATAAAAACAGATCAAAGCAAGAAAATTTGTATTTTTCCTTCTTGAAAATTTGGTAGCGATCAAGCGTTTGAATTAGCTGTATTGATGGAAACGAATGAATTTCGTTACCTCAAATAGGCTTAATTCGCAAGAAATATTTGAATAAATCAATTAATTGGAAGAATTTTATCAAATAAAATTCTGAAAATAAATAGAGATTTCATAGATCTTTGGTAAATTGCTCACAAAAAATCTTTTCTAAAAAAATCCAATCTCTCAAAAATTCGTCACTTTCCTCACAAAAATTTGTCAAATTTTCTAACCCCTAAAAATGGAATTTAATCCACTATTTATAGAGTTTTTTTTAGGAGATAATAGGATAAGCATCCATTTAAAGTTTGAATTTCAAAAGGATTTTAAAATTCAATTTTTTTAACCAAATCTCACCCAAAATTTGAAAGATATCAGATTAAATTTTATCAAATCCGGCGATATCTGATCAGATCCACTACCGACGGACGTCCCTACAACTACCGACGGGCGTCCCTACTAAGGACACGCGTGGAAATTTGGATACAGACGGGCCGAAATGCGGGACTAAGGACGGGCATCCCTGCTCAAACACGTGTCCGTCCCTAGCTACAGACGGGACGTCCCTACTATGCATAGAGACGGGGATCACCCCAAGTAGAGACGGGCGTCCCTACTCAGACGGTCATCCCGTCTGTGGAGCAAAACTTCCAATTTCAAGCAAAATCTCCCAAACTCTTTCAAAACCTCATGCTATAGAGAAAAAGATTTTAATCCTTGTGAAACCGAAAGATGAAAACCTCCGAATTCCATCCATTTATCCGGAAACCAACATGGATCTCTTCATCGGGTAACTCTGACCTGGACTGCCTCAAGACCCGGTGTCTACAGTAGGTTTTTAGCGTAAAAGATAAAACATAAATGCAACGGAAAAGTCCAGGCGGATCCATGCGATTCAAAAGAAAGTTTATCAATTACCAACCATTTGATGCGTAGAAACGATTAATTAACACTTTAATGCCGATCAGTTTCACGTTCGTTTATGCTAAAAAACAATCGAATTTCAGATACAGCTCAAAGGAACCACCACTCTTTATCGAAATCCAACCATGAACGGTAATGAACAGAACTGCAAGGGGTGCTAGCTCCCTTTCTATATTTTCTCAAAAGATGGCATAATGTTTTTCGCTCTTTCTTTCGAAAATGACAACAGCTTAAAAAAATAAAAATTAGGGCTACTTAAAACACATATATATCTATATATATATATAGCCACGTTAACCCTAACGTGTAGAGAGAAATTTTAGGAATACCATGTCTTATTCAAAAAATAAGAAATATTTATTTCTTATTCAAATAATAAGAAATACTATTTTATCTCTAAAATTATTTCAAATTTTATATGACATATTTAAAATTCGAAAAGCCCAAATAAACCCCAATCCATTTGTTGCATTCTACATGTACGACCCAATAGGTTCATATTATATTGGTAGTGGGCCCAATACCATTATAAGTGCACAAGTCATAAGTGGCATCTAACAAGACATTATGACTACCTAAATAATATAAATATCGATAGTCTGATTTTAACCTAACCAATAGAACATGTTATAATCTTTTTATTACATCATATCTTGTTTGAACATAGGTCATGGTCTATGTCACGCTTATATTGTTCTAAGATTTAATTTCTCAATTACTAAGTAGACTGATAAATTCAAATGACATTGGTCACACTATCAAATCAGTTGAGCACGACCATGCTTTTTCTTAGCCCTACTTATCAAGGGGCCTAGTAGATATCTTGTAACACCCTATGTCCGTAAATGGTACGGACATCGAATGTCTCAAACAACACACTGATAAATGTTAAAGTAAAGCTTGATAGTCCAGAGGGTAAGTTTTTTTTTTTTAATTATATTGCTTATCTATCAATAACAATAACAATACAACATCTCAAACAGATCCATTAAAACTCCTTATGTAAGCATTCATAAACCCAATAATCCTGACCTTATACAATCTCAACTTCATATACAATTGTCACATATATTGCCATGCCTACAAATCCATTCTTACCATCTATGACTATCCTCGAACAATACTGAATTCCCGGCCACTTCTAAACTTCTATCTTCTAAACCTACGTGCTTAAAAAATTTACGCGCTGAGCATTAAAATGCCCAGTGGTGGATACATATCCCAAATTTTTCAATCTATAATTACAATCAAACACACATACAAGTATGTTCTTATTTATACATTACCTATATGTTATTTATTTTAAGTTTGTACTTATCTTTTAACTTAATTCAATAGCTACTAAATCTTTTACCTAATTTAGTAGTCACTATTTCTATTATTATTCTAAATTGTTGGTTCCAAATGTCCAACTATTACTATTTATACTAATAACTTTAACATTTTCATTTATATTCTTACAAATAGTAGCTTGTAGCTTTAACTGTCCTATTTTTTTTTGTACCATTAATACCTTTATTTCAGTTTCTTAACCATCACTAATCTTTTTTTACCTATTACTTATACCAACGTCTATTATTTTTAATTTCTAACCTTTAAGTTCATTTCACTTCAATTCCTTACTATCCCATTTACTGCATTTGCTAAATGACCTATAATTGTTTAAGTTACTATTCACTTAATTAAATTCCGACAGTATAACGACTATATACTTTTCTTATCCTCTTGCATTTAGACAATACCATAGCCCATCATGGGCACAACAATCCAATAATACATAATTAATAAATTTTTAATCTATTATCACATAATAATTTTCATTTAGACCCTAACATACTTATAACAACCCGATTTGGCCCTAGTAGAATTTCAAAATTTTTGTTCGGGAATTCAAGACTTTGTGTGTATAAGAGAGTGTATTTGAGTAAGTGGCTTATGTGGCGGTTCTGTCGAGGGCACGATAGCATCGCGGCGCGACAGAATGCTTCACGTGAAGCCTATTTGAATTGGATTATTTGATGTGTATCGGACACATGGCGGCACAGGAGTTTGACAAGTGGCATTGTAGGGAAATGACAAGTGGCAAGAGATTCATTTATTTTACATGAATTAAAAAGAAACAAGGGGCAAATGAGTATATGACACTTGGCTTAGCATGGGATAATTGTCTTGAGTTAATTAATAGGTAGTAGTGGCATTAAGTGGGCTGTTGGCTTTAGATTAGCATTGACCAGCTTCTCTTTCTTTTCCTTTCTTGTGTCCCACGTGCTTATGCTTTTGGTTGTTCTTCTTCCCTTCTTTCTTTGGTTTTTGGCCGTGCTTCTCTTGCCTTGAAATTTCTTTTTCTTTTCTTCTTCATTTGCCTTGCTCTTTGAGTGAGCCTATTGGGTTAGTTGAAGAGAGAGTTGTGAAAGATAGAGTTGATCTTTGAGAAGGTATGTGTGGTTGGTTTTCCGATCTGACCTCCTTTTTCTTTCTATTTTTGATTTAAAGTGAGTAAAAGTTTAATTCAAGTATTTTTCTTTGGATTATTTTGTGCAAGATGCTATTGACAAGAGGAAAAGATCTGAGTTGAAGAAAAAAAGTGATTCAAGCTGCGTTTTGAGGTCAGGATCGTGTGTAATTTTAATTTAAGTCTATTTTGATTGCTTGCGGTGTTTGGTGATATAGGTGTACATATGTTTATGATATATATGTGTATATATGTTTATGAGTATGCAACTTGATCATTTGAGTGTGTGTTGATGATAGAGTTTGGTTTTGGAAATTTCTGTTCAGTTGTCATCTGACTTGTGTGTAATATTTTTGTCATAAGTATAGTTATAAATCTCTAAATTGCATGATTCTTGAGCCACTAGAACCCTAACTACTATGCCTATAAATGTCTCTGAAATGACCTTGAGCAAAGTCTTGCTCCAAGACCCTAAAAATTGGCCAAAATAGAGGTGTCTATACCTTGGCCGGTTCATTTGACCAGTTTAGATTATTTAGATCATGTCTGATGTTATAGATGTTAAATTGACCTGGAAATTGTCCCATTGGAAATTTAACTTCCTAGGAACAATATTTAAGAAGAGAGTTTTGCCTAAAAATGAGGTTTAAATATTGGTTTAGGCTGTACAAAATAGAGTAGTGAAGCAGTCCTGAGTTTTCGCTTCTGTTTTGTTATTTTGGGTATGTCACGGTGACTACCAATTGGTCACCACCATGACCAATGCCCAGACAAGGCAAAATCGAATGTTTTTAGACCTTACGGTGACAACCAAGTGGTTACCACCGTGACCGTCCCCTGTTTTGCATATTTTGAGCATTTTTCTTCCCGAAATACACCCGAACTTCATTGCAAGTTCCTATAGCATGTCCAACTCATTTCTAACCTTATGAAATGAGTATATGAGTGGTTGTCAATGGAAATTATAGGTAATTAAAGCTATGGCATAAGAGTTTAATAATAAAATTAAATGTATACATGCTTTTCAATTATTGAACATGACATGGCGTGTGATATTGATCATGTAAGATTGAGGTATGACATAATGCTTGGGTGATTGTAGTGTATATGATATAGCATATTGAATCATTTGTATGGAGTTTATCAACATGTAAAATGAATTGTGCATTTGATTAATTAGTAAGGTAGAGTACATAGATTCATGATATTATATTGCTACATGTGCGTATATGCATAGGGTATATGTATGCACATGGTTGCTCAGTTAAAAGTGTATAGTGTTTTGGAATGAACAGTAGATTACATGCAATGTATATGATTCAGTGTATAGAGTCTATATGTTAAGCCTGAAGAGTCATAGCGGTGGATAGATAAGCATGCTTATAAAGGGTTACCGCGCAGCTGCTACCGACCGCCCTGTTTGGGCGAAGCGGCCGACCTCCGAGATGGTCATACAGATATAGACATAGTACATGTTCTGAGACTTTGGTCCCCTGTTTATATAGCGCCCATATCCACAACTAAAGGATTTTAGGCTAGTGTTTTTTTATGTGTTGAAATGTACAAGAGTTGATGTATAAGTCTTGTTCTGTACATGCCTTTACTTGAGTATGGGAATATGCATATATGACCTGTAAATGAGTAAAAGTTTACGTGCTTGGGAATATTTGCTTAATAGATCATGTGATTAATGTTTTAACTTGAGCATGTTTATAAATGATGCATGTGATATGTGTGCGACTTTAGTAAAAGTCCTTTGCTTTATTTTCATCCCCACTAAGCGTTATCGCTTAGCACGGATGTTTATTTTCGTTTAGGTTTACAGGTTCGGATCAATGAGTGGGCATCTGCGGGTCAAGGCCACTAGGAGTTTTGTTTTGATCTCTTTTTGTATAAGATAGAAATAGAGTTTGTGATGTTTTGAGTAACATCATTATGTAGATAGAATGTACATTATTTATATGTAAATGTTAACTGTTTGGTATATGTATCGAAGAGATGTATATGTATAAAGTTTTTTGTAATATGTACAGTTTATATGTATGATTTACGAGCAGATTGTTTGGCCCAAGTTATTCTAATTATTTTATTGTTATCGCTTCTGCCTTTGTGCATGCATGTGTTCGAGTATGTGTGTGTTTGGCTTGTGGCGCCCCGATATTCCTTACCAGGGGTATGGGGGTGTTACATTTAGTGGTATCAGAGCATAGGTTAGAGGTTCTAGTCTATAAGATGTAGAGTATAGGTTAACTGTCAGAGTTTGTTTAGAGTTGTGGCCTAATGCAGATGTCGTTTTGTGTAGTGTATAGATGGAGTTAGATGCGAGTGGAAAGATTAGTGATATACATCGAGTGACCGGTGCTTAGAAGAAGTGTATGGATTAGAGTGTAGTGCGTTAAGGAAAGTGTGAACTATGTACGATATGATAGCTGTATGGTATAAGTGCTAGCGATTTGGAGATTTATTTAAGGATTTACCTGTGTAAGTGATTAGCGGGGAAATTTCGAGGACGAAATTTCTTACGGGGGAGAGATTTGTAATAACCCGATTTGGCCCTAGTAGAATTTCAAAATTTTTGTTCGGGAATTCAAGAGTTTGTGTGTATAAGAGAGTTTATTTGAGTAAGTGGCTTGTATAGGGGTTCTATCGCGAGCACGACAGCATCGCGGCGCGATAGAATGCTTTACGTGAAGCCTATTTGAGTTGGATTATTTGATGTGTATCGGACACATGGCGGCACAGGAGTTTAACAAGTGGCATTGTAGGGAAATGACAAGTGGCAAGAGATTAATTTGTTTTGCATGAATTAAAAAGAAACAAGGGGCAAATGAGTATATGACACTTGGCTTGGCATGGGATAATTGTCTTGAGTTAATTAATAGGTAGTAGTGGCATTAAGTGGGTTGTTGGCTTTAGATTAGCATTGGCCAGCTGCTCTTTCTTTTCCTTTCTTGTGTCCCACGTGCTTGTGCTTTTGGTTGTTCTTCTTCCCTTCTTTCTTTGGTTTTTGGCCGTGCTTCTCTTGCCTTGACATTTATGTTTCTTTTCTTCTTCATTTTCCTTGCTCTTTGAGTGAGCCTATTGGGTTAGTTGAAGAGAGAGTTGTGAAAGGTAGAGTTAATCTTTGAGATGGTATGTGTGGTTCGTTTTCCGATCTGACCTCCTTTTTCTTTTTTTTTTTTGATTTAAAGTGAGTAGAAGTTTAATTCAAGTATTTGTCTTTGGATGATTTTGTGCAAGATGCTATTGACAAGAGGAAAAGATCTGAGTTGAAGAAGAAAAGTGATTCAAGCTACGTTTTGAGGTCGGGATCGTGTGTAATTTTAATTTCAGTCTATTTTGATTGCTTGCGGTGTTTGGTGATATGGGTGTACATACTTTTATGATATATGTGTGTGTATATGTTTAAGAGTATGTGACTTGATCATTTGAGTGTGTGTTGATGATAGAGTTTGGTTTTGGCAATTTCTGTTCAGTTGTCATCTGACCTCCGTATAATGTTTTTATCATAAGTGTAGTTATAGACCTCAAAATTTAGTGGTTCTTGAGCCATTATAACTCTGACTACCATGCCTATAAATGTATCAGAAATGACCTTAAGTGAATTCTTGCTCTAAGATCCTAAAAATTGGCAAAAACAAATGTGTCTATACCTTGGCCAGTTCATTTGACCAGTTCAGATTATTTAGATTATATCTGATGTTATAGATGTTCAATAGACCTAAAAATTTAAAATCCTAGGGAACAATATTTAAGAGAGAGTTTAGCCTAAAAATGAGGTTTAGACATTGGTTTAGGCTGTACAAAATAGAGTAGTGAAGCAGTCCTGAGTTTTCACTTCTGTTTTGTTATTTTTGGTATGTCACGGTGACAACCAATTGGTCACCACCGTGACCATGCCCAGAGAAGGCAGAATTGAATGTTTTTGGACCTCACGGTGACAACCAAGTGGTTACCACCGTGACCATCCCCTGTTTTGCATATTTTGAGCATTTTTCTTCCCGAAATGCACCCGAACTTCGTTGCAAGTTCCTATAGCATGTCCAACTCATTTCTAACCTTATGAAATGAGTATATGAGTGGTTGTCAATGGAAATTATAGGTAATTAAAGCTATGACATAAGAGTTTAATAATGAAATTAAATGTATACATGCTTGTCAATTATTGAACATGACATGGCGTGTGATATTAATCATGTATGATTGAGGTACGACATAATGCTTGGGTGATTGTAGTGTATATGATTTAGCATATTGAATCATTTGTATAGAGTTTATGGACATGTAAAATGAATTGTGCATTTGATTAATTAGTAATGTAGAGTACAGAGATTCGTGATATTATATTGCTACATGTGAGTATATGCATAGGATATATGTATGCACATGGTTGCTCAGTTAAAAGTGTATAGTATTTTGGAATGAATAGTAGAGTACATGCAATGTATATGATTCAGTGTATAGAGTCTATATGTTAAGCCTGAAGAGTAATAGCGGTGGATAGATAAGCATGCTTATAAAGGGTTACCGCGCAGCTGCTACCGACCGCCCCGTTTGGGCGAAGCGGCCGACCTCCCAGATGGTCATTGTGATGCGCGCCGAACCCCGATGCCGCCCCTTGACCGCCTGCTTGGGGGCGATCAAGCAAGTGAGGTTTGTTGACAAGAATTGCAATTACGTCTATTTTTGGCAACAAAGAGGTTTCATAGAGTCGCCACCCAATAAAACATTAGGAAAGTTCCTCTCGCCTCGGAGATCCTAAGACAGTGCATGTATCCTTTTTGGGCAAACCAAGGGGTCTTAGAGGCATTCACCCCTAATAGAACATTGGGAGTGACCCTCTAACCCTTGGGAGCCTAGGATTTTTAAGTCTTTGATGGGACACAAGAGGTGTCTTGGAGGTCTCGTTCCAATGAGTGATCGGATAGACCTCTCGCTTCTTTGAGCCCAAAGACCAGAGATGGGTTCGGGACTTCTCATCTATTTCTACCTTGATTAATTTTACAATTAAATCTTGAGCTTATTAATTCGCTTTCTCTCCACATAATGCAATTTAATTAAGGCGCAATTATCCATGTTGAAAGCGATAAATAAATAAAATAAAGAAAACATCTAAAATGAAATACAATAACACTAGGAGCGGAATACAACTCCCATTTTAAAAATACAAACATGAAACCAGGGAATTAATTATGAGGACATTGGTCCTTGATTTTACAAAAATAATTTTCGGTGATAGATTTCTTTGGATAAGAAAAATAGGACATTGGTCCTTGACTTTGTTAAAAATCCCAATTAATTACTATAAAACATTTGTTTATTTTTATTTTGCGCGAGACAAAATGATTTACATGAAATAAGGACTAAGAATAAATAAATAAATGCATAAACGAAAAGAATAAAGTTACAAAATTAAACCAAAATGAGTTCTCCGGGTGTGAACGGCGACCGTTATCTCACGCTCAATACATCAAAAAACAAGAAAATGTCATTTCACAAAAATAAATAAAACATGTTAGTGTCAAAAAATCCAAAATAAACCAAAAATTAAGATAAAGTTATAAGACTAATAAAGCAATAATATAAGTAAGTCTAAAGAAAACAGGAAAAATTACTAAAGTAAATTAAGCAAAACGCATGTCCAGAATATTTACCTCGGATTTTACCTTTTGGACGAAAATTTAGTTGGATTTGGTCCCACGCGCTTCATGAGGAGAAAACTAAACCAAAGAAAGAGATTTATTGAATTTTTGGAGTGAAAATCGGATTTTTCTATATAAGGGTAAAATGAGAATTTTTCCAACCTCAAAAAAATGTGAAATTTCCTTTTTTATAGAAAAACACTACCGACGGGCGTTGGAGGCTAACCGCGGGGCGTCGGTTAAATCCCATTTCCACCAGGGAATAGGATTCAAATGACGGGCATCTGACCTACCGACAGGCGCATGCCAACAGACACGTGTTCGTTGGTTCGGACACGTGTCCGTCGGTAAACTCACAGACGGGCCATCCCTCGTGGCGAGTGAGACGGGCTACCGCTACGACCGATGGATGTCCTGTGATCGACGGTTTGACCTTCTGTGGAAGAAAACTCAAAATTTAAGCCAAAATTCTCCCAATTCTCCACTTCTTTCTACCGCAAATAAAAACCTTTAATTCTTGTGAACTCAAAGGACCGAAATCTCTAAATTTGATCCATCTATTCGGAACCAGGCATTGATTTCTTAATCGGGTAATCTTTGATCTGGACCGCCTCGGGACACGGTGCTTACAGTTGCCCCCAATTTTGGGAAGGCTAGTGCACAAGTGCGTAGGTGAGCCAAAATTCAGAGAAAGAAGGGAAGAGAAGCATACCTGGCGCAATCCTTACCTTCGGGGTGTTCATCTGGCAAGTCTCATCTCGATCTGCTTGTTGATGAATGAATTTGATGTAGGTACCCTTACTGGTCTCGTCTCGGCCTGTAAGGCATTGGCGAGATGCAACATTCTCTAGCTACGACCTCATTTGCCTCTGCTGGCCCTGTCTCGGCTCATGCAGCTTTGGGAGATGTAGTACTCTCTGACTACAAACTCAATTTGTGGTTTGTTTTACCACGATTGTTCCGTTAGCCTCATCTCGGCCTGCACGGAGTTTGTGAGATGCAGTACTCTCTGACTACAGCCTCTATTTGCGATATGTTCTATCACTGGCGCCCCGCTAACCTCGTCTCGGTCTACACAGTGGCTGGTCTGTACCGCTAGCCTCATTTCGGCTTGCACGGTGTGAGTTATAGTACTCTCTATCTACAACCTCTGTTTGTGATCTGTTCTATCACTGGCGCCTTGCTAACCTCGTCTCAGTCTGCATGGTGGCTAGTCTGTACTTCTAGACTCGTCTCGGCCTGTACGGAGTGAGGTGTAGTTTCTCTAAATGCAACTTCAGTTGTAAAGTTCCCCTGCTAATCTCCATCCGATCTGCAAGGTGTGTAGCTGGTTGATTCTGATCTTGAAGGTTGTAGCGTTCGATTCGCTTATCCTTCATTGTAGTTGATGTCCATTCTTGAATCAACGTTAAACGGTGTTCCTGTGTGCAAAGAATCTCTTTGGTTAATTTATACGTCAATTTGGCTCGCTTAACAAATTTGTGAATGTTTTTATGATGTCATTTATTATTTTCTATCACTTCTTATTTTTCATTCTTTTTATTGTTTTGTTTTTCATTTCATTATGCAATTATTCAGCTTTAACAATAAATGAAGCAAAGATAATAGGCATGGAAAAATAACACATAAATCTGACAACAAATGTTTCTC
Source organism: Excoecaria cochinchinensis (assembly GCA_947683425.1). Lineage (NCBI taxonomy): Eukaryota > Viridiplantae > Streptophyta > Magnoliopsida > Malpighiales > Euphorbiaceae > Excoecaria > Excoecaria cochinchinensis. Next base: position 5,749,450 of record CANTUQ010000011.1, read on the forward strand.
TACTAAAGGAAAATAATATTTGTACAATGTATATGCAAATATGATAATAACAAAAATAAATACAAGAGAGATGACAGTTAAGCTCCCTGAAAACTAAAGAGGTGGATAGTCTGAGGGCTCTTCTTCTGGATCCTCATCATCTGATATATGGATCGCCTGGGGCTGTGCTGGATGGTGCCGAGGGCCCGACCTCTGAGGCGGATGGCTGACTAGCGGGATCTGTCGGTCCAGGCGCCTGAGATGCCTGAGCTCTGACCTGTGACTGAAACTGCACCCGAGCATACCCATCTAAGAAGGGCTGCGCACATGTGGACATGAACCGCAGGCTATCTCTAATAACCTCTCCCAACTCTCTGAAAGCTCTGCTCAGCTGATGAGTCTGATCACTGGAGGCAGTCCCCATACGGTCCAACCTTTGCTCCGTCTGCTGACTAAACTCCCTGATGTACTGGGTCATAGGATGGACGGCTCCATCTACTCCCTGTACTGTGGATCTGAGAGCATCCATCAACTCCTGTATCATCTGGAGCGTCGTATCTATCCCCTGGGCTGCCTCATCCTGAGAGGTTCTCACCTCCTGTCTCAACTGATCCATCAGCCTCTCCTGCTACTGTGCCATTTGCTCAAGGAGCCCCACACGCTCCTGCCTCAACTGGCCTATGATCCTGGCCTACTCCTGGATCACACCCTGCTGCTGCTCAAGCCTCTCCATCATAGCTCTGTCCCACTCTCCAACCTGAGCAAGGAGGGCCCTATACCTCTCCTCTTGCCTACGCTTGAAAGACACAAGCATGGAGGTAATGATCTCTGATATGTCCGACTGTGGTGCTGCTGGAGGTGGAACTGACTCAAGCATCGGCTCTGGTGGGGGAGCTGTAAAGTAGATGCCCCCGGGTCTCCCCTGGCATAAGGATGGAACCTCTCTAAAGGTCAGGGAGTAGTCCTCTGCACTCTCAAAGATGGAGGGGGAGTCTGTGCCCTCGATGCCGGAGGAGTCGCTATCAACTCGTCCATAGTAAACTCCATCTCAAAATCAGAGGGCATCCTGAGCTCCTCCTGTTCTGGCTGTGGCTGCGGCGGCAAATCCTCTTGATGCTGGTGCTGGGGAGGCTGACCCTCCTGGTGCAGATGCTAAGGAGGCTAACCCTCCTGAAACTAGTGCTAAGGAGGCTGACCCTCCTGAAATTGGAGCTGTGGTGGCACATCATCCCCGAGCTGATCCTGCTCAGGCTCCAAAGAGGGGAGGCCAAAGGCGCGTCTTGTCTCATGTATAGTGCGAAGCCTATATGCCTCGGCCTATCCCTACAGCGGCGATATCATGCCCATCTGAATAGCTATCGGAGCGTCTATATATATACTCTCATCCAAGGCATCCCTAAGCCTGTCTGGAGCAACCCCTAACATCAGCAGCAGTCTGGTGATGACCCCTCTAATGATCACCACCGAGGTTGTCCCTCTGGAAACCCTCATCATGTTAGCCAGTATCTCATGGCTAACATTAAGGCGCTGACCCGCCACTATAGCCCATAGGATCCATATCTCTGCGGCATTGAGCGACCCTGGGTTACTAGCCCGTCCAAGGTATGAGCTAGATAACACCCTATGTAGGTATCGGAGCGCCTGTGAGATCAACATAGTACTCTTTGCTGTATCGTGGTCATACAACACTCCCGGTAGGGCTATGGGAGCCCAATGGTCACGTCGGACCGCTCGCTGGGGAACTATCATCCCATCGCCTAATGGAAGACCCATAACCTCTGCAAACCGCTGGTGGGTGATGCTGAAGTGATATCCGTCAAACCAAAACTGTACAACCCCGGGCTCTGTGTCTGATCTCTAGAACCCTCCATAATGCAGTGTAGCCAAAACCTGCCGCACTGCATCAGGGTAAATGGGGAAGGCATCTGACAGAAACTCCATCCATCCGGTGCTCGCTATCAATACATCGACCTCATCTGCCATCCCTAAGGCTTCCAGGAACGGCTTAGAGATGAAGCGGCCGGCTCGGAACTCCACTTGAGCCAATGCTTTGTATCTCTGTTGAGCCTCAGGGCTCATCCACTCAGGGGCCTGCAGCTCAGGCTGACCCTGCAGAACAAATCGACGAGGAGGCATCCTGAAATAATAATAATAAAAAAATGTAATTAGTTATAAAACAAATTGTATCCCGATAGGCACATGTCCCAACCCCTTATATAAGGAGGCGAGAAAACTAGCGTGGGATAGATTTCAAGTCCCTTCAGGCATAAAAAAAACAACGAAATAACAAAACCAACATAAAGTCAAATTAAATCAATTAATTAAAGAAAACAAAAATTTTGGTAGTACCCCGGCAAGGGTGCTCCCAACCTCCTGCACGAAAAACAAAAACACGGGCCTCAGGCCCCAACAAGAGCATAAACATTTATCTTCTAATGTTTTAGAGCTAAGAATGCGAAAATCCTATTCTAGGCATATTATAACTAACCGCAAATCATATCTAGTTCACCTAAACATCATGCCTTGTCCAAAAGATTCAAATTAAACTAATCTTAATCTAGTCAACAGTGCAATCCAACATTCATGCAAAACTGGCTAATAATTATATTAAAACGACTATTAAAGCAATGCATATATATATGAAAATAATAAAAATAATAAAAATAATTAAATAAAGAACAAGCAGCATTTAGGCATTATAAAAGAAACCAATTAAAGTGAACGAATAACACATTATAACTTACTTGTTTTTTATAAAAACTAAAAGAATTAGAAATAAATAAATAAAAAAAGAAGTTATTTACCAACCTATAGTGTGCAGAAAACGGAGACTGGATAAAAAAATAGAAAGAAAAACCCCGATCGATGCACGGCAACACGAGGATCACGAAAATGTAAAAATGCAAAAAAGTGATGAAATAAGAGAGAGAAAGCCAAAAAACTGCACAAACCGTCGGTTAGGAAGAGAAGAAAGGGAAAGGAAACCACTACCCCGTCGGTTATAGCCCATTATTTAACTTTCGTTACCGACGGGTTGCCTATCTGTCGCTCCAGATTCCCGCATTTAATGCGCAATAAATGCGTGTGACAAATGTAATGATGATGCATGCATTCTGCTAGGTGTCATCGAGGGATGGGCGGGCCGTCTGAGATGAGAAACGGGCAGGCCATCTGTGGAGCTTTCCTTCAAATTCGACCATTTTCTTGAGCTTTTCGACTTCTTCATCGTTTCTTGCTTGCTTTTTCCCAATTTTTAACTTTCAAGAATGACTCCTCCCTCTTTTCAAAGGATGTACCGCATTCTAGATGATACACACACTTGGGAATACAGCGCTCTCACCCCACTGTCCGGGCTGAAATTCTTACGTAGAGTCAAAATAGATTGCAACCTCCTCTCAGCTGCAGCTCACTTCTGGAACCCCCACTTTCACGTCTTCAAATTTACTTATCAGGAACTCTGCCCCTTGCCTAAAAAATTTACTGTCATCACTGGGGCATGGTATCCTCCCAATGCTCCACCCTGCATTCCTAGCTGTGGTCTGATTCAAACCCGGGACGTTGCCCTCTCTCTTGGCATAGCCCCCTCCGAAGCTGCTCGGCTGGCCCCAAAAGACTCTACATTTTCCTTGGAACCACTGATTGAGGCTTTGGACAAATTTTCTGATGTCCCCACATATCGTGCAAGCATTGTGTTTTTATTCTGCATGATGAGATTCTTGTCCGTAACCTCAGAGGATTTGGTTGGTGATCCTTGCCTGTTCAAGGTTTTGGATGGTTTTCATCATGGACTGAACGCTTTTCCCCTCATCTTAGCTGAGACCATTCTGGGCTTGGACTCCGTCTGCTCTGGATCCGCTGCTTTGCCTACTGGGAGCCCCTTATTACTCTAGGTACGTCATTATTTTAAAAGGTAGTGCATCCCTTATGGATTTTCACACTAGCTTTTCTTAACGGGAGGTGCGTCCTTTCGGATTTTCACACAACCCTGTGCCTAACTTTTGCCTGAAGTAAACCCAACTTACTCTAGCAGCTTTTTCCTTTTTTTTTTCTTCTTCTTCTTCTTCTTCTTCTTTTTTAGATTTGGCTGTAGGAGAAGCTGAACTTGCTGTCAGAACCTCCTCCTCGAGTCATCCCTCAATACTCGCCAAGACGTTTCCTCCCACGTCAATGACTATATTCATTTGCCACTCCTGAAGACGGCATTGCTAGACTCAGTGAGATAGCAGATGAGGGCATCGGTTTCACTCATGCTTGGCTTCCCTTACCTCACACAATCATCGACGGACCTTCAGGATGCGTTCCCCTATGCGGGCTTCATCAAGCTACTTTTTATGTCGCTGCCCAGTGTGCTCGTCAACTCGGGATAACTCAAGATGTGGTGAAAGTCCCCTTATCCTTGCAAGGAGGGAATCTTTCTGCTGCTTTTATTTCTCGCTACCACGAGTTATTGGGCCACCTGCTGGTGAAGACTGTCATGCCTTCTTTTGGGACTCATTCTGTGATTTCTACCAGTAAGTATAAGAAGTGGATACTTGGTCCAGAGTTTGACAACAGAACATGACAACTCAAGCATTTGGCAGGCGAGAGTAGCAGTAGGATGTAGTTTAGCTTAAATCTGTATGTTTTCCAAGCAATATGTATCTTTTCAAAGCAGAACTGGAAAACAATGAGAATGAAAATAATAATTCTACATTTTTCACAAAATTGTGTACATTTCCATGCAATTTTGGCATACATGATCGCTATTTGTCACTAATTCAACTGCGTAAACCATATTAATTCACGAAACCAAATATTAATAGCACCAGACTCCTGTTACCAATCGGGCCCCTCGGGTTTTCTTGATTGGACATTTTCTCTAATGCCTCTAATTTTTGCACAGGATGCCATTTTTCGGTTTCACCCTGTCGAGGCGCCCGATTTTAGCAAGGCCGCCTTTTTTCAGTTTTCGACCCGCGGGGCATTTATTCTCTTCTTTTGATTTTTGGTCTTAGCCATGGAACCTTTTCAGCCTGTCAACGTTGACCGGCTCTTTGAACTCATTGCCATCATCGTCTGCCAAAATCGCTACTCCTTTCGCAACAACTTCTTGAGGATAAAAGGTCCTTCCCATGTCAGTCTGAACTTTCCTCGGATGTCTGGCGCACCTGGTCTCATTTGTTTGAATACCAAATCTCCCTCTTTTAGTGGGTGCTTCCTGACCTTCTTCCCGAATGTCCTGGCAAGTCTTTTCTGGTAGACCTGGTAATGGTAATAGGCTCTTAGTCTACCATCATCCAGCGTGTTCAAATGCAACAACCGATGCTGCACCCACTCAGCTTCTGGGATTTGAGCTTCCATAACTACCCTTAACGACTTGAGCTCTATTTCAACTGGCTGTATCGCTTCTATCCCATACACCAAGGAATATGGCGTAGCTCCCGTAGATGTTCTGACTGCCGTCCTATAACCCCAAAGCGCGAAAGGCAATTTCTCCGCCTAGTCTTTATAACTCTGCACCATCTTAGCCAGAATCTTTTTGACATTCTTGTTAGCGGCTTCGACTGCACCATTAGCCTGAGGGCGATATGGAGATGACTTATAATGCTCGATACCGTACTTTTGAAGCAACTTCTTCATTTCTCCCATGAATTGGACCCCGTTATCGGACACCACATGATGCATAAGGCCATATCTGCAAATCAAGTTTTTCTCAATGAATTTTGCCATATCCTGTGCATCCACCTTTCTGAAGGACTCTGCTTCTACCCACTTAGCGAAGTAGTCAATTGCGACTATAATGTATCTATGTCCGTTAGAGGCTGTGGGTCGGACCTCTCTAATAATATCAATCCCCCAAGCCACAAATGGCCACGGCGATGTTAAACTGTGTAATTCTGACATAGGCAGGTGTCTCAAATCTGCATACTACTGGCAGTTCTTCACATACTTCGAGCAATCATTGTCCACAGTGAGCAGTAAAATCCCTGCCTCATGATTTTCTTGGCTAACATCAAGCCATTCATATGGGCTCCACAGACACCGGCATGGGTTTCTTCCATTACCTTCTTAGCCTCTTTTTTGTCCAGACATCTCAATTGTATCCCATCAGCCTATCGCTTGTACAACACTCCGTTTATGAATATGAACTGAGTAGACAACCTATGAATCAATCTCTAGTCTTTCTCTGTAGCTTCCTCTGGAAAAGCCGCATTTTCTAGATAGTTCATGATATCATAATACCACGGCTTCCCATCTGCCACATCTATTTTTGTTACTAACTGTGCCTCGAAACTAGGTCTATCCGAGCTAGAAATCAAAACCGGCCTCATGATTACCCCTTCCGAATTGTCCCATATTGATACCAAAGTAGCGAGCGCGTCATCCAGCTGGTTTTCATGCCTCGGGATGAAATGAAACGCGCACATTTCAAATTGACCGCCCAGATTCTTCAAGTGCTTGACATAAGGCATCAGTCTTTCTTCTTTAACAGCCCATTTGCCTCAAATTTGTTTAATTACCAGGGCAGAGTCCTCGAACACCTCAACATTCTTTGCCCCCAAGGCTACCAGTGCTTCCAATCCAAAAACACATGCTTCATATTCAGCCTCATTATTGGTAGCCTTGAACCTCAGTTTCTTGGCTAGGGGGAGTTTCTCATTTTCTGGGGTTGTCAGAATAATTCCTACTTCTGCTCCCTTATTGTTCATGGCCCCATCAAAATGCAACTGCCACCCCTAAACCGCAATCGCCCCGATGTCCTCATCTGGGAAGTTGAACTCACATGAGTCTCCTTGAATCGGGTGCTCTGCTAGAAATTCAGCCACTGCACGCCCCTTGATGGTTTTCCAAGTGATATACTCCACATCAAATTCTTGTAACAACAACAAGCATCTTCCCATTTTCCCGAGCAATGACGGCGCTTCCTGCAAATACCTTAGGGGATTCTACTTTGCCACCGCTTGAACCTTATAAGAATGGAAGTAATGCCTCAACTTCCTAGATGCCCAAATAATAGCGAGACGGATCTTTTCTACTTCTGCATATTTGATCTCATAAGCGAGGAACTTTTTGCTGAGATAATAAATCGCAAACACCACTCCGGACTCATCCTCTTGAGCCATCGTGGCACCTACAGAGCTATCTTCTACGGTTAAATATAGAATCAAAGGCTTGTTTGGCTGCGGCGGCCTTAGCACGGGTGGATTCAACAGGTATTCCCTGATGGTATCAAAGGCCTTTTGACAATTTTCATTCCATGTCACAGGCTGATTCTTCTTAAGGAGCTTGAAGATTAGTTCACAAATCGAAGTCAACTTGGCAATGAATCTACTGACATACTGTAATTTGCCTAAGAAACTCCTTATGTCTTTCTCCTTCTGCGGCACTGGCATTTCTCTGATGGCTTTCACTTTGTTCGGGTCAATCTCAATCCCTCTCTGGCTGACTACATGTCCCAACAGCTTTCCTGATGTGACCCCAAAAATACACTTCGTAGGATTTAACCTCAGGTTGTACTTCTCCATCTTTGTGAAGAACTTTTCTAATGCTTCAAAATGACCCTCTCTGGTGGCTAACTTGATCATCATGTCATCCACATAAACCTCCACTTCTTTATGGATCAAGTCACTTAAAATCTTTGTTGCCATCCTCTGATAAGTAGCCCCTGCGTTTTTCAAGCCAAAAGGCATCACCCTGTAAGCATATGTCCCCCACTCTGTGATGAAAGATGTTTTGATCCTGTTAATTATCTTGTTGAGGATCTGATTGTAACCAGCATAACCATCTACAAAACTGTACATTGCACAAGTGGCAGCACTGTCAATCAGCACATCAATATGGGGTAAGAGGAAGTCATCCTTAGGACACGCTTTGTTCAAATCCCGGTAGTCCACACATACTCTCACCTTTCCATTCTTCTTGGCCACAGGGACAACATTGGCTAACCATGTGGGATACTGCACCTCAATCAGAAACTTGGCTTCGATCTATTGCCGAATCTCTTCCTTCACCTTATCTGCCCACTCTGGTCTAAGCCTTCTTAGCTTTTGTTTCACAGGTTTATGATCTGGGTATGTCGGAATGGCATGTTCTGCGTTGTTTCGATCGATCCCTAGCATGTCTTCATAGGTCCAAGCAAAGACTTTTTCATACTTTTTTAACATTCTCTCAAATTTTTCTCTTTCCTCAGGAGTCACATTTGATGCTATCAAAATTTCTTTCGGGTTTTTTGAGGTTCCAAGATTAAATGGATTTGCATTAGATGAATCAATATCAAATATAGATGGAATGTGATCATGATCATGCATGTCGAAATTATCAGAAACATCACATAAGTAAGCAAAATCATTCATTTCATTAATAAAATTAGAAATGTCATTTACATCATTAAAAAGTTCGAGAATGAAAAGACAATCTAAACTAGCTTCCTCCTCTTCCCTGTCGGATCTGCCTTTGCCGATGGTCCTATATTAGCTGGGTTGAACGGAGGCTCTTTGTCCACCCCTTGAACTGTTTCTTCTATCTTTGCTTTTCCCTTGAATTAAGCGGCTACCATGGCCTCAGTCACAACCTCCTCGAGCTCTTCTCTGTGCCAGATAGCTTTATTTGTCAAGACCTCCTCATCCCAAAAGTCCTCAGCTGACTTGATCATCCCAATATCCCAATCATAGACATCGTTAAATACTTCAAAACCTGGCACAATCTTTCCATTGACCCACTGAGGTTCGGCTTCTTCGGTGTACGCACAGACTGCTACCGCATGCATAAAACTTTCCCAAATATGAGGAATCTTCTTCGTTAGCTTCACCCCTTTCTTTATTTCACCTTCATATCCTAGCCCTCTTCTGGCTTTCTGACCCTTAATAGCAATGACTCCTGGCAATCCTTGGGAATTCCTGCCTAACCCAGCACCTAGAAGGAAGGACATTTTCTTCATCATGGCTAACACCTGAGGGCTACCATCTATCGACTTTTCCTCATTGATCATAGCTACATGGAACCCATTAAAAGGCTGTCTTGCTATCTAAAGTATAGACACCTGATTCTCCCTCGCAGTCTTAATGGTCACCACTTGCCCATCCTGCGGTATCTTGACAATTTGGTGAAGTGTAGAAGGAACACCTCCTAGTTTATGAAACCACGGCCTTCCCAACAAAACTAAAAAATTGGCGGGGATAGGCAAAACAACAAACTCCACCTCAGTTTCTATTGGCCCTGTTCTGACGATCGCTTTGAAAGTTCCCGAAGCATGCCTGTGAGAATTGTCATATGCTGTGATGGTCAAATCAGACTTAGCTAACATATCTTCCGTTACGCCAAAAGCTGCCATTGCCACCTGCGGGCATACATTGATTGATGAGCCATCATCCACCATCACGCAAGATGTGTGCTTCTGGTTGACCTGAGCCCGAATATGCAAAGGGCGATTGTGGTTACGACCCTCCACTGGCAAATCCGCATTTGTAAACACCACATCCTCCCCGGCCCCTCCTTTTACTACTTCCAGCAGCTCGGTGGGCGAAATTGTTGTAGCCACAGTCATCTGACATAAGGCCTCTACCAATCTCTGCCTATTGGATAGGGACTGCCTCAAAAGATCCCAAATAGAAATTTGTGCTAGCGTCTTTTGTAGTTGTTTCACTATCTGATCCCTCACTAGCTCCTTCTCTTTTTCTTCTTGGCCTTCCAATGGCTCTTGAGTCCTGGCTACTTCCAGCACTACCCTTCCACTGCGAGTTATAGCTCCCACTTTCTTCTTGCCTTTCTTCTCTTCTGATCCTTCCTCATCTGAACCCCATAGGTTCGGAAACTCAACGCCTAGTGGACCAGCAATCAATTGCTGCAGCAGGCATCACTTTTTCACGCCCCTGACAGAGGTTTGTCATAACAGTGTTTGTATTGCTTCCGTATAACTCTTTCAGTATAATCTCCTCGGACAGGCTGGACCCAATCATGAACACAGGCGGGGGTACCTTGTTATACCCGGCTTTCTTCTGGCCTTCCCTCTTCTCAGGGTCTGTAATTTGCTTTGAATCGATTAAATCCTGAATGGCATGCCTTAAAGTTTTACAATCATCAGTCAAATGTCTCATGTGCTGATGGTAAGCACAATATTCATTATCTTTGTGACCTAGCATCCCCTGAGTCCTGCCAGGTCTAGGCGGTAACGGTTGTGTGACGCGCACCGGACCCCGCGGCCGCCCCTCTGACCGCCCGCTTGAGGGCGATCGGGCAATTGAGGATCCATTTGGCAACTTGTAAAGATATTTTACGAGTGCGTCTATTTTGGGCAACAAGGAGGTTTCATGGAGTCGCCACCCAATAGAACATTGGGAAAGTTTCTCTCGTCTCGGAGAGCCTAAGACTGCGCTTAGTATCCATTTTGGGCTAACCAAAGGGGTCTTGGAGGGTAAACCTCTCGCCCTAAGGAGCCTAGGATTAACGTCAAAGCCTCGTGGCACAAGAGGTGTCTTGGAGGTCATAGTTCCAATGAGTGATCGGATAGACCTCTCGCCTCTTTGAGCCCAAAGACCAGAGTTGGTTCGGGACTTCTCATCTATTTCTACCTTGATTATTTCATGATCAAATTTTAATATTCGTTAATTCGCTCTCTCTCCACACGATGCAATTGGATCAAAGCGCATTTATTCACATTTGGAAAGCGATAAATGTACAAATAATGAAAGCAATAAATTACAATAACACAAGGAGCGGAATTGTCACACCCAAAATAGCCCTGGTCGGATTGTGCATGCTAAGTCGGGATCGGAAGGGGTATTTCGACAATTTTATGTTTGAGAAATTTGGAGTGTTAAGGACCTAATTGAAAAGTTAATTAAGTTGTTAAGAAAGATATGTGTAAGTGAGTGAAGTGTTATTTGTTTAAGGACTAAAAAGCAATAATTAATTTGGAATAGTTAAGTGGATTTTGTGGTTCTGTTGGGAGCTACCATGTGTCTTGGTTGGTGGACAATTAATGGGAAAATGAGAAAAAGAGACAAAGAATGGAAGAGAAGAGCAGATCACGTTTTCTACTCTCTCTTCTTCTCCTCTTTGATTTCTTTCTTTTCCTTTTTCCCGTTCCTTGCCTCCCCTTCCTTGGTTGTGTGCATGATTGGGTTTCTTGGTGGAGTTTGTGCTTTGCCTGAAGAGTGTTTGATGATAAGAAGAAGCAAAGTAAAGGCAAGGAAAGGATTGAGGATTGATCTTGAAGCTGATTTTGGATCGTCATTTTGAGGTTTGGGAGCATTTTGAATGCATGCAATGTTTGAACTTCTCTGTTCTTCAATCTCAGTTGATTGTCTCTGCCCTACTTCTCGCTAGACTTATAATGTGTTTGCATGGTCTAATTTCTAGAATTTGGTATGTTTTAGAATGTGTACATGCATGATTAAGTGAGTAGATGTGTTAGTAATGCATGAACAGGATTGAATTGGAAGTTCTGAGTTTGGGTTTTTTTTTAACTTACTATAACTTTTAGGTTTTATGTTCTTGAATGGATTAAATGTGTTTATGCATGATTTTAGTTGATTTGCTTGTTGAATTAAGCTGGTTTTATGTCAATTGATGTTTGGAAGATCGATTGAAAGGTAAGATGAGTTTGTTTGTGTTTTGAATCAAATTGAAACTGATTTTATCGAGTTCTTTGAATTTTGGGTTGCTGGGAACAGGAAATCGCGATTCTGTGGAATTCCCGTTTCCAGTGTGTCGTGACTTCCTTGTGAGAGACAAGTCACGAGACGTGACTCCTAGTCACGCCACGTGACTCTGCCTCCCAGTCACGACGTGTGACTTCTCGGCAGGCTGGATGCAGTAGCGAGGCGTGACTTCCAGTCGCGAAGCGTGACTGCCTGTGAAGGGGCAAGTCACGACTCGTGACTTAGAGTCACGACTCGTGACTCTTGTGAAGAGTGAGGCGTGACTTAGAGTCACGTCCCGTGACTCCTTTTGAGGCATGTCACGAGACGTGACATAGAGTCACGACTCGTGACTCTTTTGAAGAAGGCTAGGCGTGACATAGAGTCACGTCCCGTGACTCTCTTGTAGGTCACGAGGCGTGACACTAGGTCACGACTCGTGACCTTCCTTTGAGGCCAGTCACGAGTCGTGACACGGCTCGTGACCGACCCCTCTTCAGCGTCATTTTCTGATTTCGTCCAGTTTTAACCAAAATGAATTTCCTATCTCTTCTGTATGGTGATGTACTACTGTATTACTCTTGTCATACCTTTCTGTGTTCTTGTATGATCTTGTATGACCTTTTCTGTTTTGATTTGTTCCCCGTGACTGGTTTTATTATTAAATGACTTTCCAAGGCTTTTATGGCTTTTTCCTCTACTGTGTGCTATCTTATCTTACTTATCTGATTGGTTAGCCTATTTTAGTTGTGTTTAGCATTATGTTATGCCTGTCCTTGATCGGGTTCTTATCTAGAATAACATGCCATGTTTAAGAGCATTGTATCATTTCATGATTTAGATTATACGTTATTGATCATAGGCATAATATGATTCCACATGTGTTCCTGATATGCTCTAGTAAATTGAATAGTGATAAAATGCGATTGATTGACTTATTGCATGCTTCAGAATATGACTTGAATGAGGTATGATTGATATTATGCTATGCTATATTTATTTGAATAATATGGTTAATGTCTGAATGCATGATTATGCTTTAGCCTGGGAACTCAATGTGTTATGTTTAAATGTAATTTGGACTATGCATGATTTATGCTTAGTATCTGCACCTAATGCATGATTAAGATTTTGTATTGATAATAATTGGCATGGTAGTGCTTCTTTACCTGATTCTTGTCATGCTTTAGAACATTGTTTAAATGTTAAAGTATATTGACTGTATTATGTTTTGCAATGGGAATTGTATGAGATATGACCAACTTTATGAGCATATTTATATGTCTATCATTCTCTAGTTTATGCATGATATTTATATATTTATGCGTTATGCGATTCGAAGCGTGAATTGTTTTATGCATGACCTGCGAGAGTCAGTCTAGTGGATAGTTAGGCATGCCTAATAGAGATCAGTTAGCTGCAGCCCTTTGAATGTTTGGACCCTGATCAGGTCCCCCGACTGGTTCCTCGCGAACCCCCCATCAGTACGGATCCTCGTGATCCTTTTTGATGTATTTGGATCGGGTTAAGATCCCCCATCAGTAAAATGCTTTTGTGACAAAATAAATGGTTTTCGATTCGTACCCGTAAGGTACCCTTTGGCCGACTTGTACCCATAAGGTACTAATCAGTACACTCGTTATCCACTATTGTGAGTCAGCAGGTGCTTTACTGGTTTGTGTTACTTTGAAATAACTATAAGAATGTGATATCCGTTTGAGCATGATAAGGATTTCAGAAATCAGTTTATATGTATATAAATGTAACTATGGGCTTCAGAATGTATGTCTGTATTAGGTAAGCGTGATTTTATATCTAACATGATTATCCGTACTTGTCATGTGATTTGTTATAAGTTTCTAAATGCTTTGAAATGATTTGACTGATGTATTTAAGTATATGACTTTAGCATAGTTTTGTTATGTATATTAGCATGTGAACCGAAGCAGTTATGATGGTAAGTATGTGATGATTACTGTACTTTCTGCATGTTGATGGTATGAATGTAATGTTATGTGATTATGCTTTCAGTCTCCGCTATTAGAGTGTTTTTGCTTGATACTTTATATATGAGAGTTGCACAGCGGTAATATGATGCTTTGGATTTTGTACCTTGAATTTTGACTAGTGTGTGTGTTTAGCATGTCTAAGTATGTTGGTTAGCTAGCATTCTTAACATGATGGTTTGGTTGTCAGTTCATGCATGGGTGCTTAGTTATGTCAATTGTATGTTATGTATGAATGCATGCTTCTGCATTGTGCACGTGCATATCTGTATGAGTGAGCGTCGGGTAGCGCGTCCATCGGCGTCCTTCCAACGGGGACGGCGATGGGGGTGTTACAGGAATACAACTCCCTTTTATAAATGTGCGATACATACACAAATTGGGGCGTTGCTTATTTTGAGGACTTTGGTCCCCTCATGCAATATTATTAAAATGGATATTTTTATTATGAGGATTTTATTGGATAAGGAATAGGACATTGGATCCTTGATTTTATGAAGAATTCAGTTTATTAAATATAAAATGTTTGGCCGATTTTTACATTAGCGAGAAATACAACAATTTTGTCATATACAGGAGAAACAATAAATAAATACATGAAATAAAGAGAGAGGAGGATAGGGAACTAAACCAGGCGAACTTTCCATATACAAGAGAACTCCCTCAGGCTCCAGCTAGTCTAAGAAATGGAAACATATTCTCACAAAACAAGTCAAAGGGATGTTAAAATATAGAAGAAAAGTTATAAATAAACATAAAAATTTGAGTGAACAGAAAAGGGAAAGAAAAGATTTGAAAATGTGGGACAGAACCCACCGACGGGCTATGCTGAATGACCAACGGGCATCGGTTAAGGTGACCAATATAGCCCATCGCTCACTTAAAGGGAGCCGTCTGTGAGGGTGACCGACGGGCTATGCTTGAAGGTGCCCGACGGGCGCCGGTCATAGCAGATGACCCGTCGGTCACCTCTATCCCAGAATACAGAAGCTTTTTAAATGTCAAAAAAATAAGTTTTACACAAATTCAAGAAGAATAATAGCAAGAAATGAAAATAAGGGCAAAAGCAAAGATAATATCGAAAATGAGGCTAAAAAAAGACAGAAAAGGGTCCGGAATATTTACCCTCAGAATAACCTTTTTGGTTGGATTCCTTGTTGTTGTATGGCTCCCCGCATGCTCCACGAGAAAACAAGATAAAAATCAAGAATGAGGAAAATAGGTTGTTTCCTTCTTGATTTTTCTAAAAACTGAATTTTTGGAATCAAAACCTTAGGAAAAACCAATTAAATTTAGTTCCTTTTAATGGTTTGATTCTTGAATCTATTAAATCTTTTAGAAATGTGTTTGTTGGAAGAGAGAGAAAACACACACGAATTTCAGCAGAGTTTCCCTTTAGAAATTTTTCCAACCCTTTTTATGAGAAAATTGAAAGCTTTTATAGGCCAGGCACTACCGACGGGCGTCTGTTGTGGCAACGAGCGTCAGAAGAATCCTACTGATACAAGGATTCATCCGACGGCCCTGCCATTTTGACCGACGGGTGTCGGAAGAATCCTTCTGACACAAGGATACATCCGACGGCCCTGCCATTTCTACCGACGGGCGTCGAAAGAATCTTTCTGACACAAGGATTCACCTGTCTGACGGGCTGGCCTCTGACCGACGGGCTGGCCGTCCTTCGAGAAAAACATGCTTTTTGTGGTCTTGAAAACTCCCCGTTTTCCCCTTCCGCCTACGAAAGGTAAAAAGGACTCATTTCTCTTGGAACATGGGACTGAAGCTTCCGAATCCAAAGCGTTTGTACAGGCTCGGATACCGATTTCATCATAGGGTAATCTCTGATCCGGACCGCTCCGGGACACGGTGCTTACAGGTTGTAATTTCCCTTTGTTTCATCAACCTCCTTAACACCCATAATAGGGATCTCCCTAAATTTAAAAAACGCCTTGTGGTTGCATTAGCGGCTGACACCTCGACTGTCTTTCTCACGCTACCACTAGAACCCGCTGGCCTACTTGCCCCCTGAGGGTGGCTCCCTTTCTTAGCATAATTCTCGCCACTCACCTTCCGAGCCAGATACTCTCCTTCTGCCTCGATGGCTATATCCTTCAAGGACTCCCAATCTCTCAACCCTTTCATCTTCAATATGTCTCTCAGATACGGGCTTGCATTTTTAATGAATAGATAAATCTGGTCCTGAGTATCGGGCTTCCTTTTCATCTCCATTACCCGGTTCCTCCAACGGGTCAAATATTTATGAAAGGACTCACCCGCCTTCTGTTGCAGCAACTCTAAATCCTTCAGGGTCACTTCCATCCTCGTACTACAATCATACTGTCTCAGGAATTCTTCCGTCAACAAGTCCCAATCCTCCTTAGTCCGGCAATCTAAACCATAGTACCAATCCATCGCTGGAATAGTCAAGCTCAAACAAAAATATTCGACCTTCTGTCTCCTTGTCAAAGTGGTACTCTTCATTACTAACGAGTACTGCTTAATGTGTGCTGCGAGATCAGAAGTACCACTAAACTTCGGAACATCTGGCATCTCGAAGTTCATTGGGATAGGGTCATCTCCATCCAACTCTTTATCTTCTGGACTCATCCCTTGACCCTTCGTTAGAGTCATAGCCATTGCCTCAAATCTCTCTTCCAGCTTTTTCCACATAGGCTCCTCGGTTTGGGGGGCCGTTCCTTTCTGAGAAATGCGCTCTTCGCGATCTTCATCTGAATCCTCATCCAAACCCAGAACTTGCTTTCCTCTCTGAACCCCCAAAGTTGTAGCTCTAATGTGAACTGGTCGAGGGTGGTTTTCATCTGTTGGATTTACTTTGACCTCTTCCGTCTCATTGCTTCTTACCAGAGGAGGTGGTGGATTCTGCGTGGCCATCCGCTGGGCCATAACAGCCATCATATTCATTATGCAATTCTCAAAATCCTCAAACCTGCGTCCCACTTCTTCCACAATCATTGCCCGCGTGGCATCATTCCCCTTTGGTGAATTCGACATCTCTGAAGTAGTACGACTGCTTTCTGAAGGAATCTTTGAAAGGCTTCCCCTTTCTGGCAGCTCAAGCACAGGATTCCGGATCAACCGTCCCTCGGGACCTCTTGTCCACCTAGGCAGATCTATAATGACTAGAAATAAAAAGGGTTAGAATGATGCATGAATGCAATGAAATGCATGATCGTGATATGCAACACCCACAAATCACATGCAAGCACATAGGTCCTTCCACCCTTATTGTTCTCACACACGCAGTAATGCAGTCTCTTTCCTAGGTGCGATTAGCTCATGGGAACCCAATGGACATGTATGATGCACGGCAAAAATCCAACAGCATAGCACTCCTAACTAATGCACAAGCGCATGAATAATGATCTTTATGTATTTAGATAGTCCGAATACGTTGACATAGCCATACCGAGGCATGAAAGCCTTTAGCTAGGTAGCCAAGCAAAACATTAGGACGAACCCAATATATAAAGATCCATACAACAGGCAGAGTATTATGGCTCATACTACCTAGGGAAGTATTTATGTTCATTGCATGAGCTTTAGTCGTGGGTGGTGTTACTTTAGGGCTACCCAAGCATGATCCCTACTAATAGGTCTAGCTCATCACAAGCATAACGACCGATCGGGTCACCATTTAATATACAACAATGGTACAAGACTTGGGCTGGTGATTATCCTTAACACTTTCCTATATTGAGTGAACATAGGGTCGTGCTTCGGGAATGCATCGGGGTTGAGAGGGGAACAAACTAACTTAATCTAAGGCTCTAATGGGATGTAATGCAAATTTGAGAGAAAGCGAATTTATAAACTAAAACTTAATTATAAATTTTAATCAAGGTATTTTCAAATCAAAGTCTTGAATCAGTTCCCTAGTGGAGTCGCCACTGTGACGCGCGTCGAACCCCGATGGCACCCCTTGACCGCCCGTTTGAGGGCGATCGGGCAAGTGAGGTTTGCTGACAACTTGCGACAAATTGCAAGTGCATCTATTTTGGGCAATAAATAGGTTTCATGGAGTCTCCATCCAATAAAACATTGGGAAAGTTCCTCTCGCCTCGGAGAGCCTAAGACAGCGCATGTATCCAATTTGGGCAAACCAAGGGGTCTTGGAGGCATTCACCCCCAATAGAACATTGGGAGTGACCCTCTAACCCTTGGGAGCCTAGGATTTTTCAGTCTTTGATGGGACACAAGAGGTGTCTTGGAGGTCTCATTCCAATGAGTGATCAGATAGACCTCTTGCCTCTTTGAGCCCAAAGACTAGAGATGGGTTCAGGACTTCTCATCTATTTCTACCTAGATTAATTTTACAATTAAATCTTGAGCTTATTAATTCGCTTTCTCTCCACACAATGCAATTTAATTAAGGCGCAATTATCCATGTTGAAAGTGATAAATAAATAAAATAAAAAAAACATCTAAATTGAAATACAATAACACTAGGAGCGGAATACAACTCCCATTTTAAAAATACAAACCATACATAAAATCGGGGAATTAATTATGAGGACATTGGTCCTTGATTTTACAAAAATAATTTTTTGTGATAGATTTCTTTGGATAAGAAAAATAGGACATTGGTCCTTGACTTTGTTAAAAATCCCAATTAATTACTATAAAACATTTGTTTATTTTTATTTTGCGTGAAACAAAATGATTTACATGAAATAAGGACTAAGAATAAATAAATAAATAAATGCATAAACGAAAAGAATAAAGTTACAGAATTAAACCAAAATGAGTTTTCCGATGTGTGAACGGCGACCATTATCTCACACTCAATCCATCAAAAAGCAAGAAAATGGCATTTCACAAAAATAAATAAAACATGTTAGTATCAAAAAATCCAAAATACACCAAAAATCAAGATAAAGTTATAAGACTAATAAAGCAATAATATAAGTAAGTCTAAAGAAAATAGGAAAAATTACTAAAGTAAATTAAGCGAAACGTATGTCCAGAATATTTACGCTCGAATTTTACCTTTTGGATGAAAATTTGGTTAGATTTGGTTCCACGCGCTTCACGAGGAGAAAACAAAACCAAAGAAAGAGATTTATTGAATTTTTGGAGTGAAAATCGGATTTTTCTATATAAGGGTAAAATGAGAATTTTTCCAACCTCAAAAACATGTGAAATTTCCTTTTTTATAGAAAAACACTACCGATGGGCGTCGGAGGCTAACTGACGTGCGTCGATTAAATCCCATTTCCACCAGGAAATAGGATTCAAACGACGGGCATCTGACCTACCGACGGGCACATGCCAACGGACACGTGTTCGTTGGTTCGGACACGTGTCCGTCGGTAAACTCACAGACGGCCCGTCCCTCGTGGCGAGTGAGACGGGCTACCGCTACGACCGACGGATGTCCCGCGACCCATGGTCTGACCATTCGGGGAAGAAAACTCAAAATTTAAGCCAAATTCTCCCGATTCTCCACTTCTTTCTACCGCAAATAAAAACCTTTAATTCTCGTGAACTCAAAGGACTGAAATCTCCGAATTTCATCCATCTATTCGGAACCAGGCATTGATTTCTTTATCGGGTAATCTTTGATCCGGATTGCCTCGGGACACGGTGCTTACAGTCATACAGATATAGATATAGTACATGTTCTGAGACTTCGGTCCCCTGTTTATATAGCGCCCGTATCCACAACTAAAGGATTTCAGGCTAGTCCTATTTTATGTGTTGAAATGTACAAGAGTTGATGTATAAGTCTTGTTCTGTACATGCCTTTGCTTGAGTATGGCAATATGTATATATGACCTGCAAATGAGTAAAAGTTTACGTGCTTGGGAATATGTGCTTAATAGATCATGTGATTAATGTTTTAACTGGAGCATGTTTATAAATGATGCATGTGATATGTGTGCGACTTCGGTAGAAGTCCTTTGCTTTATTTTCATCCCCACTAAGCATTATCGCTTAGCACGGATGTTTATTTACGTGTAGGTTTATAGGTTCAGATTAGTAAGCGGGCATCTGCGGGTCAAGGCCACTAGGAGTTTTGTTTTGATCTCTTTTTGTATAAGATAGAAATAGAGCTTGTGATGTTTTGAGTAACATCATTATGTAGATAGAATGTACAGTGTTTATATGTAAATGTTAACTGTTTGGTATATGTATCGAAGAGATGTATATGTATAAAGTTTTTTGTAATATGTACAATTTATATGAATGATGTAAGAGCAGTTTGTTTGGCCCAAGTTATTCTAATTATTTTACTGTTATCGCTTCCGCCTTTGTGCATGCGTGCGTTCGAGTATGTGTGTGTTTGGCTTGTGGCGCCCCGATATTCCTTACCGGGGGTATGGGGGTGTTACAATACTGGTTGCTACTAAGTTAATCATTTAACTACTGTTTCAGAATTATCTCTATTATCAACTTTCCATAACATTTTCATTTACTTATCATTATTATTTTCATTTCTATGTCTAAAATTATATAACTGTTACTTATGCTTCTATCTCTAATAACTTTGTTGTATTATCACAATATCTTTAACATTTATGTTTTATCACTATTCATTTTATCATTTAATATTACTTTAATATACTTATTTATATCATATTTTAAAAGTATTAAAATCTTATATTTTACTTTTATGCAGTTAAATCCTTATTTTCATTAGTTATACGAATTATATCATTTTAATCATTTTTACCGATGCACTAATTTCAATTTATTCTTTAACTTATCTTTATACATTAACTCGTCAACTAATTGTCATTATCACTAAAATATTTTTCATCTCATTTAGTTCATTCCTTTAACATGAACAATTTCTATTTAATACTTATATTTTTCTTTCATGCTTAATTACCCTTTTAAACCCTTCATTGGTATACATTACTATACGATTATCAGACTTCATTGACAATTACACTTGTTAATTCAAATTCCTATTAAATTATACTTTTGATCTTGTTATTATAATTACAATATCGCCCTTTAAAACTATTATTTACAATAATTCTACCAATTAACTTTACCTTCGTATTAAATTCATTATTTGACTTACCAATTACCATTTAGTCCATAAAGTATCATTTTCATACCAAAATTTATTTAAATTCTTATACAATAATCAAATTAATTATTTTACCAATTTATTTTATGTTTCCTCTTATATATCCATATTAACTATTAAAATTAACATTTTTACCCTTTCATCACTAAATTCTTTTCATTCCCACAATTAAGTCATTTCTTTTCACTCTTTTCCATGTTAACTCTCATTTACTCAGTCTTACCTATTTACCATTTTGCCCGAGTTCTTATGCATCTTATAGTTTAGTTCTTTTTTTTTTTAATTATTTCATTTAACAACCTTATTTATTTATTCATCTTCATTATTTTATCATGCAAATTTTCATTTAATCCTTACAATATTATTTTCATGTCCAATTACACTTTAATCCAATTTTACAATTTTTCCCCTAGTATCAATTCATTAGAATCCCCGAGCTGAATACACGAAACCTGGACCACACAAGTCCAATACACTATAGAGTGACCCCAAATGACCATTCAAACACTTTCACTGCAATTCACTATACACTTTAGTAGACCGTTATTGGCCTACTGATGCGAGTCATCATGACTCGCTACCGCGGTATGGTATCCCTATGGCTAGCCAACTATATTATGAGCTAAATTAACCACCAGACTACTACTAAAGGCAAATAAATTATTTCTTTCATTAACTTACCATGAAAATACTGAACTTACATTCCCTTCATATCATTAATTCATTAAAATATCATTCAATTAATTAATAAAACATTTTCACTTCCATTTCCATCAATTCAATTTCAAACTCTTCATTATTAAATACCAACAAAAATACAATATTTCATTTTCATTCTAAATATTTCTATTCGCAATTAAATCAATAATTTACATAAAGATTCTCTATACATCATTAGTTTCTCATTTGGCTAACTTATTTTTTAATACTTTATTTATTTCTTTTCCTATTTATTTCGATTTTCATGTTATCAATTATTTATTTTTAACTTATTTACGCTATCATTTTATCTTAAATACACATGTTCAATACTATACGTTTTGGATATAACGTATGTCTGCATTAAAAAATATCCAATTAAATTCTAAAGTTTTCCATTGAATTACTATATAATCAACTTTTAACTTCAATATTCATGTTAAAAATATTATAATCATTAATCTATTAAATTAATCCATTAATTATCCAATTATTCCATTAGGTTAACATACTTTATCTCTCCTTTGTATTCTTTTCCCTCCAATTCACTATAATTCTAATTATTATTTATGTTTATCTCTATTTATTGTAACACCCCCTACATCCCAATTGAAAGGACGCCGGAGAGCGCTACTGACGCTCACTTGCATACATGCACACATACACTAAGCGAAAACATACATTCATACATAAAAACATACGGAGATACAGCGGAAATTAAAACTTTAAGTAAATAATAGCTGAACATACATTAACCCACATACATACATATAATCATTCAGTGGAAGTATAGACGAAAGATAAAACGGAGAAATAATTGAAAACTTAATTACAATAAGATTCTTACATATAACTACATATACAAAGGACTACAGAATTACAACATCTAAAATACAAAAGCTGAACAAAATACAAAACTTCTAATTCCTATGTGGCCGACCTTGCAGATGCGTGACTTGAACGGAACCAAACCTGCCACCTGCACGGGAAAAGAACCCGTGCTAAGCAATAATGCTTAGTGGGGAGAACACACAAGCAACATTGACAACCATTCACAATGGTCGTCAAAGCATAACACATTCATAAAATGGTCAAGACAGAAGGGGTCACGGTGGTAATGAATTTGGTTGCCACTGTGAGGTCCAAACTAAGCATTCTGCCTAGCATTTTCATACGTCACAGTGGTAATTAATTTGCTTGCCACCGTGACCTACCAAAAGTTTGCAAAACAGAAGCCATAATTCAGGACGGCTTCACAACTCCTTTTTGGTCAGCCTAAACGGGCATCTAAATGACATTTTTAGGCAAAACTTCCTTCTTAACATTTGTTCCCTAAGATGTTAACTTTCAAATGAAATGCATTTCAGATTAATTGGACATCTATAGCTTCCTATATGATCTAAACAACTTATAGTGCTCCCCTGAACCCGGCCAGAGAAGATAGCTCTACTTCATGACCACTTTTGGGACACTTAGAGTTAAAATTAGCTCAAACTTATTTCTAACACATTTGTAGGAATATATCTTAGATTTTTAACGGTACTGGTTTCATACTATTTGTATTTCTACAACTCCCAATACAACTTAATAACCGAAGAAAGGTCAAGTGCATTCTAACCCAGTTTTTCACCCAAAATCCTATTCACATGCATAAATGAACAATTTAAACCAACACTCACTACCATCATCATATAGCATCAATAACACATTCAAGAAACTCATATTACACATGAATGTACTAAAATTCATATATATAATAGAGAGTTTCCCAAACCTCTGTGAAGCACAACCCACTATCCTCTTCAAGCTTTAATCCTTCTTTTCCTTTATCCAATCTCTTAACCGGAACTCTCAAAACCCCGCTCTTAACTCAACAAAACCAACTACAATCTCAAGGTTTACTCTAAGATAAAGCAAGTGAGAGTAAGATTAAATGAAGAAGATGAAGGAGGAAGAGAGGGTAACGGGAACAAGAAGAAGAAAATCTGCTTTTTCTTTCTCCTAAACCCAAATCACACTAAATGCTCCCACCTAACTCTCCACATGGCAAGCTCCCATTGGACAAACAAACCACTTTTGACTTTCTTGCTCCAATGTATCGTACACCACTCACACACTAAATGATCCCTTAAATCAATGATTTGAAATATTTGGTACCAAAACACAACACACACCAAATAACTGCTCAAAAACACTTTACATCCTTGGGTACAATACACACCCCTCACTAGATAATTGCCTTACATCCTTGTTACCAAATAACACACAATCTTGATAAAACCACAACAAATACCCTACATCCACGCACCACATGCACACCAAATAATTTCCCACACGAACTTATTTAATAATTACTTTGCAATTAAGTCCTTATTATCCAATCTTCCTTATGCATAAATTACTGAAATACCCTTAAATTCCCGACTTAGCATACAAATTCCGACCAGGCCTATTTTGGGTTGTGACATTTATACTATTACTTCATTCTACACATCATTGTTCCATTAATTTCATGAAAGACATAATACAATATTAACCTATTTCATACTTAATTAAGCTCTACAATTTCTCAAATCATTAGAATACTCCCAAATTTAATTCCATGCTTATTTTCTATCATTTCTTTTACTAGATGAACAAAATACTCAATAATATTCTATGGTTAAACATTCGGCCAAAGTGAAAATTTCATCTTTAATTTTATTCTTTCATCAATTATCATCAATTCCATTAAATTACCTACTAATTAACATAATTACACATTTATATGTCATAAGACACCAAAGTATCTACCATTAAACCCTAAATCCCTATTCGGCCAAGCTAAGGCTTTACATTCTAATTTGGTTCACTCAATATTAACCACTCAATTCATCATTTTTGACCTCCAATTACATGCTTTTAACTTTAATTTCAACTAAACATACCTCATCCACACATATACATAACCTATATAATTAAACATACATAACAATTTCATAGAAATTAAGGGATATTGTATCCACTTACCTCAATTTCTTGATTTTCACACTTAAATCCTCTTTCCTTTATTGCTTTTCACCTTTATATCTCTTTATCTCCTATTTTTCCTCAAAGTGGCCAAAAATTAAATAATGAAATCCATCATTTTTTTGCTTTTTTTTTCTCAATATAATCATATAATCAAGCTTATTACCCTTAAATCCAACCATAAAAACCATCAAATAAATTTAAAAACTTTAAAATCACTTACATGATTTTTGACCCACAATGATTTCTACCCAAATTTCCACTCCAAATGAGCTCTATAGATGCTTAAATTTGGGAAAAGGGGCTGGATTTCACTTGGAAAGCTTTAATTTGGTGGGAAATTTGAAAGAGAAATGAAGAAAATATGGAGAGATAGAGAAGAGAAAGCCACAGTTAAATAAGGAAAGAGAGGAGAGAGAGAGTTACTGGAAAAATTTGGAGAGAGAGTAGATATTTTTCTCTATTTATAGGCCCTCCAATGGGCCATTCTAATACCTTCCAAATGGGCCAAGCCCAATCCATTAATTAGCCATTATTTGACCTAAATTAATTTTTTTCACTTTCCCAGCTCAAATCCTCATAAAAATGCTCCCATAATTCTCAAAATATATTCGTTAGGCTCCATGAATAATTTTGAGTCAATCGGAGATCTTTTTCGGTCGGATAATTCTTTACTTGTTTGATAACAGAATTTCTAGTGTCATTAAAATATTAATCTTTCAACACCATTAGATTCTACTCATTCATACGAGTACGCCCATATTTTTGAATTATTTTTCTGAGGTTTGTAGCTCAAGTTATAGTCCAATCAAACTTGGTAAAAACGGGGCTGATTTTTGCCCATTAGAGTTGACCGACGGTTGTTCCTCAACCCCTGATGCCCAAAATTGGTTTTTTCACTTATTTTTGGATTTTTAAGGCCTATTTGAGCTTCGTTTGATGCCAAATTTCATATTCAGCCTCCTGCTGACCTCATATTTCCAATGATCAAATAAAATATTTTTAGACTCCAGAAGGTATTATTCATCTCGATGTCACTATTTTTGGCCCGAAAATTACTATTTATAAAAATTACAATTTTGAGCCATTACATATCTCTCTCATAAGAGAAGGATAAATTCTATTTTTATTATTCACTATCTTGTACATAATTCTCATCATGTCTAATCATAACCTTTATGATTATCCGATTGAACATATCGTTTGATTATGTTTGTAAGGATCCAAAATATACCTTAGGTGAATTAGCATATGTTCAGGGTAAAATAGGGACCTAAAATGGATAATAGGATGGTTAAAATGTGTTAAAGTGTAGTAAGGGCATAATTGGTATTAAATGAAAAGTCAAGAGTAAAGTGGTAATTTGATAATTAAGGACTTAATGATTGAATTAAGAAGAAGTGTATGCTAATACAAGATTAAAATAAAATACAAGCCAAGTAAATAATTGGATTAAAGAATAAGGACTAAAAATTAAGAAAAGAAAATGGACCAATAGGAGTGGAGCACATGGACCAATTCTAGAATGTGGGAGAGATATTTACATGGCTTATTTAAGCCATAAATGTAATGACCCTAACACCAGGCTAACCGTGAATAGTATTTCCTGATAGTAAATAGTGACACCGGGGTGAATAATACCTCCCGGAATCGAAAAATATTTTATTAGATTATTTGAAAGTATAAGTCCCAATAAGTCTAAGGTTAATATTTGGAGTGGATTTGAGGTTAAACAGGTTTTCAAAAGTTGGAAAAAAAAGTCACGGCTTTGGTGTGAATAGTAACTAGGTTGACTGCGAATTTGACCGGACCGTAGAATATGCTACGGATTTCAGAAAAATGATCTAAAAATATGGATGTAAGTACCGTGTCCCGAAGGCAGTCCAGATCAGAGATTACCCAATGAAGAAATCGATGCCCGATTCCGAATGAACGGATGAGATCCGGAGATTTTGGTCCTCTAGATTCACGAGAAGTATGGATTCTTATTTGCAGTAATGAGAAAAAGAAAATTGGGGATTTTTTGGAATTGAAAAGAAGATTTTTCCTCAATTGGCGGTCAGCCCGTCGGTCATGGATCGCCCATCGCTCGCTGGGGGTTTCGCCTCTCGTCATGAGGGATGAGCCATCGGTGAAATGGGCGACGGACATGTGTCCTCGTACTGACATCCGTCTGTGGGTCTCAGGCGCCCGCCGGTTAAATCCTTTCTCCTACAGGAAAAAGGATTTAACAGATGCCCGTCGGTAGACTTCCGACGGCAGTCGATTTTAGGGTTTTGAGAAAAAAAATAATATAAAAAGGTTTTTTTGAACCATTTTGGGGGTTGGACGATTTTAGCTACTGTTTACCCTAAAAATCCATTTCTAATTTATAATTCCAACCTTTTCATCTCATTAAAATTTCTTCATTTTCATTTTATTTTGATTTGGTGAATTTAATTAATTGAAGAGAGCTAAAATCAATTGGTTTCCCATCAATATTTATAGATTCCAACATCTACATATTTTTATGATTATCAAGAAAAGAAAAACCCAAGTTTCTTTTCTTGATTTTTGCTCATTTCTCATGAAGCGTGCGAGATTCGAACCATCCGAAAATCCATCCTAAAAGGTAAAATTCGAGGGTAAATATTCTGGACAAATATTCTGTTTGATTTATTTTAATTATTTTCATTTATTTTCGGTTCTTGTTTTGAGAAAAATTATTTGGTTGAGAAAAGTTTTGTTTTTGCTGTATTTTGAAGAACAAAGGTGACTGACGTGCAGTAAGGTCACCGACGCCTGTCTCTCGGTTGAGCGACGGAACGTAAACGGCGCACCTATTACCCGCCGGTCATCCCAACAGACGCCCGTTGGTAAAATTTTTGTGGCCGTCCCTGAGTTCTGTCTCCATTTTTTCAAGCTGTTTTATTTCCTTTTGTTATTTATTCCTTTCTTATTATTTTTTCTTTTATTTTCCAAAATCTTTTCTTTTCTGTAAATAAGAAGAATATCAATAGTTTTTATTTATTTTTTTTGAATTTTAATCGTCTTTTACATTTATTCTTGCTTGTTTATAAGTACTAATATTGTTGATCATTTAGTGAGTTTGTAATATTTGGTCATGGAGACGGTTTGAGCTTGAGAGGAAGTTGTCATTCACACCATGGAAGACTCCGATGGGTTTAATCCTTTATCCCTTTGCCATTTATTTATTTATATTACGAGTTTCTTATTATCTTTATGTTCATATAAATTGTTTTATTTTGTGATTAAATAAAAATGGACAAATGTTTTAATTTGATCAATTTGGTGATTTTTGCATATAAAGGGCCAAAGTCCTATTTTAGCCAACGAATAATGTCACATAAAAATTATTTTCATCATAAATGCATGCAAGGACCAAAGTCCTCAAAATAAATGAATTCCCAGTTTTATGTATGTATCGCACTTTTTAAATGGGAGGAGGAGGCGGATTTTGATTGCAGAAGAGGTTGGCCGAAGGTTTGAGGAGTTTGAGGGCCGAATGATGAACATGATGGCCACAATGACCCAGTGCGCCACTCCAACGAACCCGCCTCCTCCTCCCATGAGATAAAATGAACGGGGAGAGGATAGAGAAGAAAGGCAAGAAGAGATCCGACCTCCGCCGATAGATTTAAGGTCAGTAACTTCAGGGGTTCAAAGGAGAAGACCGATTCAGAGGTTAGAGGATGACCATGGAGAGGAAGATTATGAGGAAAGCATTGTGTCAGAAAGTGGAAAAGTGCCCCAGACGGAGGAAACCATTTGGAAGAAAATGGAGGAGAAATTCGAGGCGATGGCCCGAATGTTAAGTAGGGGGCAAGGAATGAATCCTGAAGATAAAGAGCTGGAAGGGGAGGATCCGATCCCATATAATTTAAAGATGCTAGATGTCCCCAAATTCGATGGCACCTCCGACACAACTGCCCATGTGAAGCAATATTCATTGATTATGAAAGGGACCACCTTGACGAAGAGATAGAAGGTGGAGTATTTTTGTTTAAGTTTGACTGGCCCGGCTATAGACTGGTATCACGGCCTTGACCGCAGAAACAAAGAAGACTGGGATTTGCTGACGGAGGAATTTTTGAGGCAATATGACTGCAACACAAGGTTGGAAGTGACCCTCAAAGATCTAGAATTGTTGCAACAAAAGGCTGGCAAATCTTTCCATGAGTATTTAACCCGCTGGAGGAACAGGGTGATGGGAATGCCGAAGAAGCCAGAGACTCAGGACTAGATTAGATTATTCATCAAGAACGCAAGCCCGTATTTGAGAGAGGGGTTGAAGATGAAAGGATTAAGAGACTGGGAATCCTTAAAAGATATAGACATCGAAGTAGAGGGAGAGTACCTGGCCTGGAAAGAAAATAATGATAACTATGCCAAGAAGGGGAGTGTTGGTCAGGGGGCAAGTAGGCCAGCAGGTCCCAGCGGTAGCGCAAGAAGGATAGTTGAGGTATCCGCTGCTGACGCAACTCCGAGACATTTCTCGAATTTATGAAGATCTTTATCATGGGTTTTGAGAAGGTTAATGAAAGAAGGAAAGTTGCAGCCATTACCACCTAGACCTGCCATGACTCAGGGGATGCCAGGTCACAGAGATAATGAGTACTGTGCTTACCACCAGTACACGAGGTATGTGACTGATGACTGTACGGCTTTGAGACACTCAATCCAAGACCTGATTGACTCAAAGCAAATCACAGACCCCAAGAAGAGGGAAGGCTAGAAGAAAGCCGGGTATAACAAGGTGCCCCTGCCTGTGTTCATGATTGGGTCCAGCCTGTCCTAGGAGATTATTTTGAGAGAGTTGTACGGCAACGATGTAAACACTATTGTCGCAAGCCTCCATGAGGTGAGTGAAGAAGGGATGCTTGCTGCAGTGATCGATTGCTGGTCCACTGATGAGAGTGGAAGTGATAATGATGACGAAGGTATTGAGTTTCTTGACCCGTGGGGTTCAGAAGAAGAGGAAGCGGAAGAGTAAAGAGGAAAAATGAAGGTAGGAACGGTGACCCGCAGTGGAAGAGTAGTGTCAGAAATAGCAAGGCCTCAGGAGCCTGTGGGAGGTCAGAAAGAGAAAGAGAAGGAGCCGGAAGGGGATTAAATAGTGAAGAAACTATAGAAGACACCTGCTCAAATTTCCATTTGGGATCTATTGAGGCAACCCCCCTCCCGTAGGCAGAGATTGGTAGAAGCCTTATATGAGACGACTGTGGCTACAACGATTTCGCCCACTGAGCTACTGGAAGTGGTTAAAGGAGGAGCTGGGGAGAATGTGGTGTTCACAAATGCCGATTTACTGACGGAAGGCCGTAATCACAACCGTCCTTTGTATATCCGGGCCCAGATTAACCAAAAGCACACGGCTTGTGTGATGGTGGGCGATGGCTCATCGATTAATGTGTGCCCACAAGTGGTGATGGCGGCCTTTGGAGTAACAGAAGACATGCTAGCCAAGTCAAATTTGACAATCACAGCCTATGATAATTCTCGCCGACATGCTACGGGGACTTTCAAGATGTGGTCAAGACGGGGCCAGTGGAGACTGAGGTAGAATTTGTAGTCCTGCCTATCCTTGCCAATTTCTCGACTTTGTTGGGGAGAATATGGTTCCACAAGTTGGAAGGTGTTCCCTCTACACTTCATTAGATGGTCAAAATACCACATGAAGGGCAAGTGGTGACCATCAAGGCTGCAAGAGAGAATCAGGTGTCAATACTCTTGATAGCGAGGCAGCCTTTCAATGGATTCCATGTAGCTATGATTAATGAAGAAGAGACAATGGAAGGAAGCCCCCAAGTGCTAGCTATGATGAAGAGAATGTCATTTCTCCCGAGTGCTGGGTTAGGCAAAAATTCCCAAGGGTTGCCAAAGATCATCGCCACTAGGGGTCAAAAAGATAGAAAGGGCTTGGGCTACAAAGGAAAAGTGCAGAGAAAAGTGAAGCCAGCAAGAGGAATCCCTCATATTTGGGAAAGTTTTGTGCCAGCAACGGCAGTCTGTGCGTATACCGGGGAAGCCGAGCCCCAGTAGGTCGACGGAAGAATCATCCCGGGATTTGAGGTGTTCAGCAATGTTTATGATTGTGATGTCAGGGTGATCGAGCCAGCTGAAGACTTTTGGGATGAGGAGGTCCTGACCAATAGAGCTGTCTGGGATAGAGAAGAGCCCGAAGAGGTTGTGACTAAGGCTATGGTGGTCGCTCACGTCAAGGGAAAGGCGAAGATAAAAGAAGTTGTCCAAGAGGTGGATGTAGAGCCCTCGAGCAACCAGGATGATGCGGGAGCATCAGCAGTGACAGACCCGATAAGAGAAGAGGGAGAAACCGGTTTAGATTGTCTTTTCATTCCTGAACTTTTTAATGATGTAAATGACAATTTTAATTTTATTAATGAAATGAATGATTTTGCTTACTTGTGCGATGTTTCTGATAATTTCAATATGCATGACCATGATCATATTCCATCCATATTTGATATTGATTCTGCTGATACTACCCCATTTAATCTTGGAACCTCGAAAAACCCAAAAGAAATTTTGATAGCATCAAACATAACTCCTGAGGAAAGAGAAAAATTTGAGAGAATACTAAAAACATATGAAAAAGTCTTTGCCTGGACCTACGAGGACATGCCGGGGATTGATCGGGACATCGCAAAGCACGCTATTCTGACATATCCAGATCACAAACCTGTGAAATAGAACCTGAGAAGGCTTAGGCCAGAATGGGCAGATAAAGTAAAAGAAGAGATTCGACAACAGATTGAAGCTAAGTTTCTAGTGGAGGTGCAGTATCCTACGTGGCTAGCTAATGTAGTCCCTGTGGCCAAAAAGAATGGGAAAGTGAGGGTATGCGTGGACTATCGGGATCTGAACAAGGCTTGTCCGAAGGATGATTTCCCGCTACCTCATATAGATGTACTAATAGATAGTGTCGTTATCTGTGCAATGTATAGCTTCGTCGATGGGTATGCGGGCTATAATCAAATTCTCAACAGGATAATTGACAGGATCAAAACGGCTTTCATCACAGGATGGGGAACATATGCCTACAGAGTAATGCCCTTTGGTCTAAAGAATGCAGGAGCTACCTATCAGAGGATGGCAACCAAGATCCTAAGTGATTTGATTCATAAGGAAGTGGAAGTGTATGTCGATGATATGATGATCAAATCAGACACTAGAGAAGGCCATTTTGAAGCATTGGAGAAGTTCTTCCAAAGGATAAACAAGTATAACCTTCGATTGAATCCTAAGAAGTGCATCTTTGGGGTTACGTCGGGAAAGTTGCTGGGGCATGTGGTTAGCCAGAGGGGAATTGAGATTGACCCAGACAAGGTTATGGCCATCAAAGAAATGCCAGTGCCGCAAAAAGAAAAAGATGTGAGAAGTTTCCTGGGCAAGTTACAGTATATTAGTTGGTTCATCGCAAAGCTCACCTCAATATGCGAGCCAATCTTTAAGCTCCTCAGGAAGAACCAACCTGTAGTATGGAATGAGGATTGTTAAAAGGCCTTCGATACTATCAAGGAGTACCTGCTGAATCCGCCCGTACTGAGGCCACCACGACCTAATAAACCTTTGACTCTGTACCTAGCCATAGAGGGCAGTTCTGTAGGCGCCATGATGGCTCAGGAGGACGAGTTTGGGGTGGAATTTGCTATCTATTACATTAGTAAGAAGTTCCTGGAGTATGAGATCAAGTATGCTGAAGTGGAAAAGATTTGTCTCGCGGTTATCTGGGCATCTAAGAAACTAAGACACTACTTCCATTCTTATAAGGTACAGGCAGTGGCAAAGCAGAACCCTTTAAGGTACTTATAAGAAGCGCCGTCTCTATTAGGGAAGATGGGTAGATGGCTATTGCTGCTATAAGAATTTGACGTGGAGCACGTCACTCGAAAAACCATAAAAGGACGTTCAGTAGCTGAGTTTTTGGCTGATCATCCAATCCAAGGGGATTCGTACGAATTCAATTTTCCCGATGAAAATATAGCGGTAATCTCTGTTCAAGGGTGGCAATTACACTTCGACAGGGCTGTTAACAATAAGGAGGCAGGAGTAGGAGTTATTTTGATAACCCTGGATCATGAGAAACTCCCGTTGGACAAGAAGTTGAGGTACAGAGCCACTAACAATGAAGCCGAGTATGAAGCATGCACTTTTGGACTAGAAGCGTTAATTGCCCTAGGGCAAAGGATGTGGAAGTGTTTGGAGATTCATCCTTAGTAATCAACCAGATTCAGGGAGAATGGGCCATCAAAGAAGAACGGTTAGTACCGTATATTGAATATGTGAGGGAGCTCAGCGGTCGGTTTGAGATTTGTACGTTGCCTTTCGTGCTAAGGGATGAAAATCATTTGGCTGACGCGCTTGTGACTTTGGTGTCAATATGGGACAATCCGAAAGGAGTGGCCATGAGGCCAGTCCTAATCTCCAGTTCTAAGAGGCCTAGCTTTGAGATCAAGCCAATAATGGAAATAGAAGTAGCGGATGGAAAGCCGTAGTATTTTGATATCATAAAGTACTTAAAAAGCGCGACATTTCAGGAAGAGGCTACTGAAAAAGACCAAAGGATGATTCGCAAGCTGTCTACTCAGTTCATATGCATAAACGGGGCATTGTACAAGAGACAGGCCGACGGTATTCAACTGAGGTGCCTGGATGAAAAGGAGGCCCGGAAGGTGATGGAAGAAACTCATGCAGGTGTGTGTGGAGCTCATATGAATGGGTTAACGCTGGCCAAGAAAATCATGAGGCAAGGGTTTTACTGGCTCACCATGGATAATGATTGTTCGAAGTATGTGAAGCAGTGCCAGCTATGCCAGCAGTATAAAGACTTGAGGCACTTGCGTGTGTCAGAACTACATAGCTTAATGTTGCCTTGGCCGTTTACAGCCTGGGGGATAGATATTATTAGGGAGATCCGTCCTACAGCATCCAATGGGCACAGATACATCATAGTCACCATGAACTACTTCACCAAATGGGTAGAGGCGGAGTCTTTTAAGAAGATTGATGCATGGGATATGGCAAAGTTCATTGAGAAGAATTTGATTTGCAGATACGGCCTTCAGCATCATGTAGTGTCTGACAACGGGGTACAATTCATGGGAGAAACAAGGAAATTACTCGAGAAATACGGTATTGAGCATCACAAGTCTTCTCCATACCGACCGTAGGCTAACGGAGTAGTAGAGGCCGCCAATAAGAACATCAAAAAGATCCTGGCCAAAATGGTCCAGACTTATAAAGATTGGGCGAAGAAGCTACCTTTCGCACTTTGGGGCTACAGGACAATGGTCAGAACATCTACGGGTGCTACGCTGTACTCTCTGGTATATGGGATAGAAGCAGTGCTGCCAGTTGAGGTAG
This sequence comes from Excoecaria cochinchinensis, assembly GCA_947683425.1. Lineage (NCBI taxonomy): Eukaryota > Viridiplantae > Streptophyta > Magnoliopsida > Malpighiales > Euphorbiaceae > Excoecaria > Excoecaria cochinchinensis. The sequence goes on from CANTUQ010000011.1 coordinate 5,783,205, forward strand.
AGCTTAAATCATTAAGGGTAGTCAATGAAGCACAGATTCCTGAAACTGAATGGGGCACAACAAAGGTTACAACATCTGAACCTGCTGGACGAGAGCAGATTGAGAGCCTACTACCACAACCAGGTCTATCAGAAAAGACTCGCGCGATCCTTTGGAAAGAAGGTTAAGAAGCATCCATTGAAGGAGGGAGACTTGGTGTTTAAGCAAATGAGACCTGGCGCACCGGATATCCGAGGAAAGTTCAGACCTACCTGGGAAGGGCCATTCATCCTCAAGAAGCTGCTGTCAAAAGGAGCTGCAATCCTGTCAGATAGTGATGGCAACGAATTTAAGGAACCGATCAATATAGACAGACTCAAAAGGTTCCACGGCTAAAGACTATAATATAAAAAGAAGAGAATAAAATGCCCCGCGGGTCGAAAATCGAAAAAAGGCGGTCTTGCTAAAATTGGGCGCCTCGACAGGGTGAAAACTGAAAAAAGGCAGCCTGTGTAAAAGGCATGAGAGAAAATGTCCAATCGAGAAAATCTGAGAGGGCCAATTGGTAACAGGAGTTGATGCTATCGAAATTTGGTTTCATGAATTAATGTGGTTTACACAGTCGAGTTAGCGTCAAATACTGATCATGTATGTTGAAATTCTACGGAAATGTGCACAATTTGGTGGAATAAAATAAGAATTATTCTTTTCATTTCCATCATTTCCTAGTTCTGCTTTGAAAAGGAACATAATGCCCAAGAGGGTGTACAAATTTAAACTAAACTAGGCTCTATCGCTACTCTCGCCAGCTAGACGCTTACGTCCTTATGTCCTGTTGTCAGACGCTGGACTGAGGACCAATCTCTTGTACTCACTGGTGGAGGATACATAATGAGTTCCAAATTGAGGTATGAGGGTCTTCACTGGAAGTTGGCTCCACAGTTCATGATAGCGAGAAGCAAAAGCAGCAGAAAAAGCTCCTCCCCGAAAGGATAATGGGACTCTTACCACATCCTGGGTCATCCCGAATTGACGAGCACATCGGGTTGTAATGCAGAAGGTGGCTTGACGAAGCCCGCATAGGGGAATGCACCCCGACGATGCATCAATGACTATGTGAGACAGAGGGAGCCAAGCAGGCATGAAGTTGATATCATCATCTGATATCTCACTAAATCCGACAATGCCTACGTCAGGAGTTACAAATGAATACAGTCGTTGACGCGGGAGGAAGTGTCTCGGTGAATATTGTGCAATAACTCGGGGAGGTGGTTCTGATAGAAACTTCAGCTTCTCTTGCAACCATATCTAAAAAACAAAGCCACTGGAGTAAGTTGGGTTTACTTCAGGCAAAAATTAGGCGCAGGGTTGTGTGAAAATTCGAAAGGACGCACTTCCCGCTAAGAAAAGCTAGTGCGAAAATCCACAAGGGACGCACTACCTTTTAAAATAATGACGTACCTGGAGTAATAAGGGGCTCCCAATGAACGAAGTGGTGGATCCCAGGCGAATAGAATCCAAGCCCAGAATGGTTTCAGCCAGAATAAGGAGAAAGGGAGACAGCCCGCGATGAAAGTAATCTAGGACCCCGACAGGGGAGGGTCGCCAACCAAGTCTCCAGAAGTTACAGTCAAGAGGCTCATCATGCAGAATAAGAAGACAATGCTTACTTGATATGTAGGGACATCAAAAAATTTGTCCAGTGCCTCGATCAGTGGCTCCAAGGAAAATGTGGGACCCTGTGGGACCAATCGAGCAGCCTCGGAAGGAGCTATACCCAGAGAAAGGGCGATATCTCGAGTCTGAATCAGACCACAGTGGGGGATGCAAGGTAGAGTATTAGGAGGATACCATACTACGGTGATGGCGACAAATTCCTCGGGCAGGAGGCACAGCTCCTGATAAGTGAACTTGAATACATGAAAGCGTGGATTCCAAAAATGGGTTGCGGCTAAGAGAAGGTTGTGGTCTATTTTGGCTCTGCGTAAGTATTTCAGCCCAGACAGGGTAGTGAGGGTGTTGTTTTCCCAAGTACGAGTGTCGTCCAAGAAACGGTACATCCCTTGAAAAAGAGGAGAAGTCATCCTTTGAGAGTCAAAGATTGAAGGTAGCAGAAGGTTAAAATAAGCGACGGGGCACGAAGTCCATGAAAAATGGTAAAATTTATAGTGAAGCTCCATAGATGGCCTGCCCGTGACTCATCACAGGTGGCCTGACCGTCGGTCGTCGCCCACCTAGCAGATGCATGCGTCATCATTGCATTCATCACGCGCATTTATTAAGCATTTATTGGGGATTGTGGAACGACAGACGGTCAGCATGTCTATCGCTCCTGGAGACGCCTAGCCCGTTGCTCATGAAAACTATATATACGTTGACAGACCGATGGATAAAAAGTTTTCCTCTTGTCTTTTTGTTTTCTTCTTTCAAACCGTCCCTCATTGCGGTTTTTTGCTTATTTTCTCCATATTTTCACATCTTTTCACATTTTTATTTATATTTTCACATTCCTTGCATTACCGGGCACCTATCAGAGTATATTTTCTGCCTTTTCATCGAGTTTCATTTTTCTGCGAACTACAGGTTAGTAATTAATTCATCTATCTTTTTTTAATCTTAAGTAAGTAAAGTTTAATTTTCCTATTTTATTTATTGTGAATGTTGCTGTTAGTGTAAGTAATTTACCTTAATATTTAGCATTAGATGCTTTCTACATGATTAATTTTAATATTGCTTTGGTATATGCTTTTTCTTTTACTTGGATTGTTGATTAGCCTTGCATGAGTATTCTTATTTCCTTGAATTTTAATGCCTTCATGCTTTTTAATAAAGCATGCTTTCATGTAAAATGACATTTAATTACAATATTGTTGCATATCTAGAAATAAGGTATTCTTATGCAATAAGTGTTTTGCTGTTGTTGGGGCCCGAGGCCCGTTGCTCTATTTTCTTGCCTTTCTTACGCAGAAAGTTGGGCACATCCTTGTAGGGATGCTGCCCAATTTTTTATTTTTATTTTTATTTTTATTTTTATTTTATTTTATTTTTTATTTTATTTCTTTTTGGGCCAGACCATCCTTGTCTGGGGATGCCCGAATTGTCTCATCTCTAAAATCAGGCCCGTTAGCAGCCATTATAATTGGATTAATTGCATAATCTTTCTCTAGTAGGATGCCACCTCGACGATGTGTTCCGCAGGGATAGCCCAAGCCATAGGCCCCGGATTGGATGAGCCCTGAGGCCGGACAGAGGTATAGGGCACTGGCTCAGGTGGAGCTCCGAGCTAGTCACTTCATTTCTAGACCATTCCTGGAGGCCTTGGGGATGGCAGATGAGGTGTATGCACTTTTAGCCAGCATAAGATGGACCGAGTTTCTGACACCAGCCTTCCCGATACATCCAAAGGCAGTGCGGCAGGTCCTAGCCACACTACACTATGGAGGGTTCCAGAGGTCAGATACAGAGCCCGGGGTGGTGCATTTTTTGTTTGATGGTTATCATTTCAGTATCACACATCAGCGATTTGCAGAGGCCATGGGTCTCCCATGGGGTGATGGTGTGACGGTGCCTTAGCGGACGGTGAGGCGCGACTATTGGGCGACCATAGCCCTACCTGGAGTGCTATATGATCACGATACAGCAAATAGTACCGTACTTATTTCATTGGCGCTCTGGTACCTACATAGAGTGCTCTGTAGCTCATACCTTGGATGGGCTGGTAACCCAGGGTCGCTCAATGCTGCAGAGATATAGAGCCTATAGGCCATGGTTGCAGGCCGGCATCTTAATATTAGCCATGAGATTTTGGCTAACATGGTGAGGGCTTCCAGGGGGACAGTCCCTGTGGTGATTATTGGAGGAGTCATTACCAGACTATTATTGGGGTTAGGAGTTGGCCCAGACAGGCTTGGGGATGCCTTAGATGAGGGCATATATGTAGACGCACCGGCCACCGTGCAGATGGGGTTGGTGCTATAGATACCGGGACAGGTTGAGGCCTTCAGTCTCCTCACCATTCATGAGACCCTGCGGGCTTTTGGTCTCCCTTCATTAGCACAGGAGCAGCAGCCCCTGCACCCACAGTATCCTGAGGGCCAGCCTCCACAGCATCAGGACTACCAGGAGGGGCCACCACCACTGCCACACCCAGAGGAGCAGCCTAGGACCCCATCAGACTTCGAGGTGGAGTTCACCATGGATGATCTGCTCGGTACTCCTCCAGCACCGAGGGCGCGGAGTCCCACTCCTCCTCCAGCTTCGAGGGTACAGCGGACCACTCTCCGACCATCAAAGAGGTTCCATCCTTACACCAGAGGCGACCCGGGGGCATCTACCTCCACTGCTCCACCACCAGAGCAGACTCCTGAGCTTGTTCCACCTCAGCCATCACAGCCTGACATCTCCGAGCTCATAGCCTCCATGTTTACATCTTTCAAGCACAGACAGGAAGAGAGGGATAGAGTCCTTCACGAGCAGTTCAGGGAGAGGGATAGGTTCACCCAGGAGAGGTTAGACCAGCAGCAGGCCACCATTCAGGAGCAGGCTAGGCTCATTGAGCGCATGGGCCAGGAGCAGGCCAAGCTCATCGATCATATGGTCCAGGAGCAGGCCAGACTCATAGAGCGTATGGGACAGGAGCAGGCCAGGCTCATAGAGCACGTAGCACAGGAGCAGGAGAAGCCCAGAGAGCAATTAAGACAAGAGTTGAGGATATCTCAGGATGAGGCGACTCAGAGGATCGATGTGATTCTTCAAATGATAGATGAGTCACTCGACTCTCTCAGGTTCAGAGTCCAGGGGTTGGAGGGGGTTCATTCATCCCCTTGCCCAGTCTATTGGGCAGTTCAGGGAGCACATAGAGCAGAGGCTAGACCATATGGGGACTGCTTCCCTTGAGCAGACCCACCAGTTGAGCAGGGCCTTCAAGGAGCTAGGGGGGATGATCACAGACACCTTGCGCTTCATGACAGTGTGCGCGCAGGCCTTCCTGGATGGATACGCTCGGGTGCAGTTCCAGCAATAGAGTTCTGAGAGACCATAGCCTCGATCCGTCCCATTGGAAGTTCCTTCTAGGTTCCAGCCCATGGTTAGAGTATGGGGTTCTCAGCAGCCAGACCCAGCAGGTCCTTCTAGCCAGCGTTCCACTTCTGGGGCTGAACCTTCTACCTCTCAGCCTCAGCCTCAGCCTAAGCCTCAGCCTCAGCCGATGCATCTGTCTGATGATGATGATGACCCCGAGGAGGAGCTCACAGATTATACGCCGTTATAGTCATTTAGGGAGTTTGGATGACATTTTTTATATTTTGTTTATTATCACAGTTGTATATACGTTGTACAAAATGAGTTTTAGTGAAAAACATTTACTATCAGATTTACATGTTTTTATCTTTTTATATTTTTATTTGTGCTTTATTTATATTAAAGATAACTGAGTGCTCTCTCTTTATTTACATTAAAGCTAAATGACCATATAATCATAAAAGAATGATAAAAAAAAAAATGATGCACATAAAATGACAATAAACAATAAACGGTAAATACAAAATCATTTATGAGTCCGTCAAACAGGGATAACTCACATAGGAATTGACAAAAATTCTTTGCCACACAGGAACATTCCTTAATATCGGCCCAAGGATGGATATCAATGACATATAAAAGGATGGACAAACCGAGAGTTACGTCCTTCAAAATCATACTCAACCAGGCACTCACCTTGCAAATCAGACTGCGATTAGCAAGAAAATGCCAACAAGTAGAGGCTGTGGTTAGAAAGTACAGCACCTCAAAACCCATGGTGTAATCAGAGAGTAATACGCACCTTGCAGATCGGATGGGGGTTAGCAAGGGAACTTCATTTCGAGATTGTAGTCAGAGAGCACTGCATCTCACAGTTCACGCGATAGTCAGAGAGTACTATGCACCTTACAGATCGGATGGGGGTTAGCAAGGGAACTTCACTTCGAGATTGTAGTCAGAGAGCACTGCATCTCATAGTTCATGCAATAGTCAAAGAGTACTACTCACCTTGCAAATCGGATAGGGGTTAGCAAGGGAACTTCACTTCGAGATTGTAGTCAGAGAGCACTGCATCTCACAGTTCACGCGATAGTCAGAGAGTACTATGCACCTTACAGATCGGATGGGGGTTAGCAAGGGAACTTCACTTCGAGATTGTAGTCAGAGAGCACTGTATCTCATAGTTCATGCGATAGTCAGAGAGTACTACTCACCTTGCAGATCGGATGGGGGTTAGCAAGGGAACTTCACTTCGAGATTGTAGTCAGAGAGCACTGCATCTCATAGTTCACGCGATAGTCAGAGAGTACTACGCACCTTGCAGATCGGATGGGGGTTAGCAAGGGAACTTCACTTGGAGCTTGTAGTCAGAGAGCACTGCATCTCACAGTTCATGCCATAGTCAAAGAGTACTACGCACCTTGCAGATCGGATGGGGGTTAGCAAAGGAACTTCACTTTGAAATTGTAGTCAGAGAGCACTGCATCTCACAGTTCACGCGATAGTCAGAGAGTACTACACACCTTGCAGATCGGATGGTGGTTACCAAGGGAACTTCACCTCGAGATTGTGGTTAGAGAGTACCGCATCTCACCAATCGAAGTTGCAGTTAAAGAGCACTGCTCTTCATCCCGAGATTGTGGTCAGAGAGTACCGCATCTCACAAATCGAAGTTGCAGTTAGAGAACACTGCTCTTCACACTGAGGTCGTAGCTAGAGAACGCTGCATCTCACCAATGCCTTACAGATCGAGACGAGACCGGTAGGGATGCCTGTATCAAATCCACTCTCCGCTGAGCAGACCGAGACGAGGTCTACCCGGCAAGGAACGCGAAAGGTAAGGGTTGCTTCAGGTACGCTATTCTTCCTTTTATTTTCTTTTCTTCTCTTAATTTTGGCTCATCTAGTCACTTGTGCACTAGTTTCCCAAAAATTGGGGGCAAATGTAAGCACCGTGTCCCGAAGGCAGTCCAGATCAGAGATTACCCGATGAAGAAATTGATGCCCGATTTCGAATGAACGGATGAGATCCGGAGATTTTGGTCCTCTAGATTCACGAGAAGTATGGATTCTTATTTGCAGTTATGAGAAAAAGAAAATTGGGGGTTTTTTGGACTTAAAAATAAGGTTTTTCCTCAATCGGCGGTTAGCCCGTCGGTTATGGGCTGCCCGTCGCTTGCTGGGGATTTCATCTCTCGTTATGAGGGACGGGCCGTCGGTGAAATGGGCGACGGACACGTGTCCTCGCACTGACATCCGTCTGTGGGTCTCAGGCGCCTGCCCGTTAAATCCTTTCTCCTATAGGAAAAAGGATTTAACAAACGCCCATCGGTAGACTTCCGACGACCGTCGGTTTTAGGGTTTTGAGAAAAAAAATAATATAAAAAGGTTTTTTTGTACCATTTTGGGGTTGGACGATTTTAGCTACTATTTACCCTAAAAATCCATTTCTGATTTTTAATTCCAACCTTTTCATCTCATTAAAATTTCTTCATTTTCATTTTCATTTTATTTTGATTTGGTGAATTTAATTAATTGAAGGGAGCTAAAATCAATTGGTTTCCCATCAATATTTATAGATTCCAACATCTGCATATTTTTGTGATTATCAAGAAAAGAAAAACCCAAGTTTCTTTTCTTGATTTTTGCTCATTTCTCGTGAAGCGAGCGGGATTCGAACCATCCAAAAATCCATCCTAAAAGGTAAAATCCGAGGGTAAATATTCTGGACATACATTCTGTTTGATTTATTTTAATTATTTTCATTTATTTTCGGTTCTTGTTTTGAGAAAAATTATTTGGTTGAGAAAAGTTTTGTTTTTGCTGTATTTTGAAGAACATAGGTGACCGACGGGCAGTAAGGTCACTGACGCCTGTCTCTCAGTTCAGCGACGGCGCGTAAACGGCGCACCTATTACCCGCCGGTCACCCCAACAGACGCCCGTCGATAAAATTTTTGTGGCCGTCCCTGGGTTCTGTCTCCATTTTTTCAAGCTGTTTTATTTCGTTTTGTTATTTATTCCTTTTTTATTATTTTTTCTTTTATTTTCCAAAATCTTTTCTTTTCTGTAAATAAGAAGAATATCAATAGTTTTTATTTATTTTTTTGAATTTTAATCTTCTTTCACATTTATTCTTGCTTGTTTATAAGTACTAATATTGTTGATCATTTTGTGAGATTGTAATATTTGGTCATTGAGACGGTTTGAGCTTGAGAGGAAGTTGTCATTCACATCGTGGAAGACTCCGATGGGTTTAATCCTTTATCCCTTTGCCATTTATTTATTTAGATTACGAGTTTCTTATTATCTTTATGTTTATATAAGTTATTTTATTTTGCGATTAAATAAAAATGGACAAATGTTTTAATTTGATCAATTTGGTGATTTTTGCATATAAAGGACCAAAGTCCTATTTTAGCCAACGAATAATGTCACAAAAAAATCGTTTTCATCATAAATGCATGCAAGGACCAAAGTCCTCAAAATAAATGAATTCCCCGTTTTATGTATGTATCGCACTTTTTAAATGGGAGTTGTATTCCGCTCCTAGTATTATTGTAATTTATTTTGGAATGTTTATTTTTATTTTTATTTTTACTCTTATTTTATTTATCTATTAATGCTTTTGACGTGAATAGTTGCGCCTTTAATTAAATTGCCTCGTGTGGAGAGAGAGTGAACTAATAAATTCAAAACTTAATTGTAAAATTAATCAAGGTAGAAATAGTTGAGATGTCCCGAACCCATCTTTGGTCTTTGGGCTCAACGAGGCGAGAGGTGTATCTGATCACTCATTGGAACAAGACCTCCAAGACACCTCTTGTGTCAAATGACTCAATAAATCCTAGGCTCCATAGGGTTAGAGGGTCATTCCCAATGTTCTATTGGGGTGATTACCTCCAAGACCCCCTTTGCCTGGCCCAAAATGGATATATGTGCCGTCTTAGGCTCACTGAGGCGAGACGAACTTTCCCAATGTTCTATTGGGTGGCGACTCCATGAAGCCTTCTTGTTGCCCAAAATAGAAGCACTTGTAAATACCTTACAAGTTGTCAACGAACCTCACTTGCCCGATCGCCCTCAAGCAGGCGGTCCAGGGGTGCCCACGGTGTTTGGCGCTCGTCACAATGGACGTATTCGTATTGATGAGTAGAATTATATGATAATAAAAGATTAATTTTTGGTGATAGTGCAAATTTTTATTATCGGACAGATATATAATTATTGGATCGAGAAATGATTTCTGATTGACCCAAAACTATTATTGGAGTCTAATGAATATATGTTAAGAATTATGGAGTCATTTTTATGAGGAATTAAACTTAGGAAGTAAGGAAAAAGTTATGATTCTGCTTTGAATAGTACTTAGGTTGACCGAAGGTTTGATTGAGATTTTAAAAATAGCAAATGATTTCCAAAATTGATCAAAAATTCCCGATGGACTCTAAATGATATTTAGGATTTTTTGGTAGCGAAAAGGGAATTTTTTGAGAACATAAAAAATTTACTAATCGGGCCTTTTCGGTTCAGCGTGCGTCACAGTAACTAAGCTAATTAGAATGATTAAATTGAAAGAAAATCAAGTGTAAGTTTTTGTCATAATAAGACATAATGGTATACTTAAGTATATTATTAGTATACCTTGTGTTTTTGTAACACCCCAATACCCCTCGAGAGGAATATCGGGTTGCTACAAACACAACACACGCATACAAAGACATTCATTCACATACTGAAGTGGAAGTAGTAAAAACATGAATAAACCGTCTAAAAACGGAACATCGATTATCAAAATCATGCTTGCATTAAAGAGATATTCATATTACAAAAAGAATATAACCATTATTACATTTCATTATCAAAATATACATATGCCAATACAAAGCATCTCCTTAATAAATACACTATACAAAAAGAATCTTAAAAAAAAGCAAAAGCTTCACTCCAATCCTAGTGGCTAGCAGATGGACGACTCTCATAACCGAACCGAACCTGCATACCTACATGGATAAAACTCCCGTGCTAAGTGATAACACTTAGTAGGGATATATAGATACAAAGGACTACACAAACAGTCACAACAATACATATGAATTATTCTCACTTGCAACATAAATCCATAATCCAAGGCATAAACATAATATGAACATAATTATGTTAAGTACATTAAAACAATTAACTAAACTTTTCGTGCCCATAGAAAGCACATACAAGTCACATATTACATAACACATGCCATAGTTATAACATTATCAATTACACTTTGCTAAAGCATGGTCTTATCATAAGCATTAACATGAATGCTTAAAAAAAACAATCATTCAATTACTAAAGCAATAGCCAAAAGAAAGCTTGAACTCTCATAAATTGTGGATACGGGTACTGAAAATACTGATTGGACATAGTATCTGAACACACAGAAGACATAAGTCTCAAATATACTTATACCCGAAGGTAACAGAAGAGACCGAAATCTCTAGACAAAAAGCCCATACAAGTCTACAGAGTAGCTGCGCAAAACCCTTTATAAGCATGCTTATCTATCCACTACCTTGACACTTCAGGCTCAATAAACACTCTAATCACCATATCACATATTCAACAGTTACCCAAGTATCCAACCAAGGATGCATAACCATTCCATTTATGTACAAGTCAAGCAAACCATCACATGGTTCATGCATATATATAAAATACATATAAGCTTAATATGCATGTACATTCATATTCAATGCAATGCTATACCCAAATAAGAAGAAAAAGGCTTAAATTACAACTCTGCAAAGAGTCACGCTCGCGACCTTTGTCGCGCCTGCGATAGAACCTATCATACGAGTATGTCGCGCACGCGGGCCTCGTCGCTCTCGTGACAGAATGCCATGGTGGCTTCTTTGGCGCCCGCAACAAAGCTTGGCACCACTCGGCCATTTGCGAGGAAGCTCGGCAGGCAGACCTCGCTAAGGCACATTTTGTCGTACTCAAGACAGAACAGAACTCAAAGTTCAACTCCAAGCAACACAAACCAATCAAGCACATACTTCACATTCCAACTCAAAACTCACATGCATAACCTTTAGAATCATACCAATAACACTTCTAAACACTACATCAAGATCAAACTTAATCAATTAATAACATTAATCAGAATAGCAAAATAGACATCAAGATCATATCAAGTACTATACATGCCAAAATCTATACATTTACCACATGCAAAGCTAACTATGGCCCTCAATTGAGCAATAACACTACTACAACATGTCGATTTACCAGTAAGTCTAACATGCATCTACAACATAACATATCAAATAGCTCAAAACACACATTGTAGACACCGGGTCCCGAGGCGGTCCAAGATCAGGATTACCCGGTGATGAAATAGAAGACCGATTTTCGGCAAGAAATGTGAGAATCGATCGATTCCCTTGTCAAAGATGTGTTTTTCGGAAAATAATTAAAAATATTTTTTTTTGGGAAATTAAAATTAAAATGGAGTAAAAAAATATATTAATTTTGTGTCTAGATTTAAAAAAAAAAAAAAAGTCGCGAAGGCCGCCTGCGCGCGAGGCGGGGGGCGCCGCGCGCCCCCCCCCCCCCCCTGCGCGCGAGGCAGGGGGCCTCGCACGCAGCCCCCCTGCGCGCGAGGCAGGCTGCCTGCCGCGCGCGGTGCGGGGGCACCACTCGCGCAGCAGGCTGCTGCCGCGCGCGCCCTTACCCTCTCCGCGCGACCTGGTCTTCGCCTGTCCATTTTTTTTCGCTGTTTTCATTCTGATTTTTTCCGGTGTTTTCACCATTTTGTGCTATTTTTGATTAACGAAAAATTAAAAGATCATTTTGTCTTTCTCTATTTTTGGCTAAAAACTGAAAATTAAAGAGGATTTTCCCCTCATTTTCAAGGAGGACGGCAAAAATTTTTAGGAACTTTTTTCTTTCAACTTCTTCTCTCCAGCAAAGGGTTTTCTTCAACCTTTTTCTTCAAAAAAAATATTCTTAACTTCTTTTTTTCTTTCTCAAATTTTAATCTTTAATTGCTCTTCAAAATACATAATCAGCTTTCTTGAGTGATTTAGGCTTGCAAAATTAATTTCCTTTGCTCAAATCATCCACCAAAAATATTTTTATCAAAGTATTTTCTTGATTTCATTTCAAAATATTAAAATCTACATTTTTTTAAAACATTTATCATTACGAATCCGACAAGGAAAATCGATCGGGACACCATTTCCCCAATCTAAAAATTCTGAGGGTAAACATTCTTGAACTCGTCCTCATTTATTTTTTGTATGTTATTTATTGTTGTTAACATTATTTTTGTTGCTATTATCATATTTATTCATGGCTAATAGTTTTTATTTTTGCTACTGTTGACATCCCTAGTCTTGTTTTGGTCCAATTTCTCTATGTATATTAAGTTTGATTTTTATGGCTTAATTCTTACTTGTTTTGCCGTTGGCTACCATTCTCCTTTTATATTATCATTACCCTTACTATTTGATATTAGCATCATGTAGCAATATTGTCTTTATCAGTATTACCATCACTATTTGGCCCATTTATTGATATCATTATTATTACTATTATTATTATTATAAGTTGCTACCATGTAGTCCATTATTATTATTATTATTATTATTATTATTATTAATATTATTCCTAATTGATTATTCTGTTTTCATATTATTTATCATTCATCGTTATTATTATTATCATTATTACCATCCTATTATCATTATTATTATTATTATTATCATTATTATTATTATATGGTTTTATTATGATTATTATGTCTATTATGCATCCTATTTATTGTTGCATTGTTATTCACTGTGGATAATTTGATTTATATTGTTGCATTGCTATCTTTGTTAATGTTATTATATTTATCATTCATTTGATTAATTTACTTTGGATATTTACTAATATTTTTGATGTTAATTTCTGTATGAGTATTAATTTGAGTCGGGCCATGTGAGCGCCCCGCGACTCCCCGGATGGGTCGCGACGCGTGGACGGACACTCCATTTTGGTGAGATCTTTTCAATTCCCCTTTGATGTGTTATGTGTTTATTTGTATATATATATTTTTTTATTCGTGCACGCATGCGATAAAAAAAAATCACAAAAATATTTCTATAATTAAATTAGAATTTTCACTAATAAAATCGGGACCAATGTCCCTTATTTTAGCCCAACCATAAAAACATCACAACTAAAACGAAGAGTCAATTTTCAATAAAATGGGATCACTCATCCCGGTTTTCATTCAAACAATCAAAACGACTCTTCGAACCCTCTTTAAGTTAACACGAAGGAACCAATGTTCCTAAATTTCGAACAAGTGTGAAGGAACCAATGTTCCTAAAATAATATCTCGATTTATGCATGTCTTTTTATTTCGATCTTGTGTGAGTGTTTTAAATTCAAGTTCTTTTCTATTCGGGCCCTTGTAATTAATTTTTGGGGCAACTTTATTTATCTTTTTGGGATTGTATTCCGTCCCACTTACATCTTTAATCTCCTTTTATTGGGGTTGTATTCTGCCCCTATTTCTATTGTAATTGTGTGCTTGCGTGTTTACCGCTTTCATTTATCGCTTTCCCTATCTATTGCTTTATCGCTTTTATTTACTTCCTTTATGTGCTTGAAATGCGCTTTTACTTTTAATGCATCGCTCGTGTGAGATGAGAGATATAATTTTAAGAAGTTAGAAACCCATTTATAATTAACCAAAGTATAAATAAGAGGGAAGTTCCAGACACCATATCTCTGGTTTAGACCAATAGAGGTGAGAAACCTTTTCCCAATTTCTTGCAAATTGGGTGGCGACTCCAAAAACCTCAAAGGTGCATTTAGGCGTCAATAGGCTAGGTTGTTCTCCTCAATGTTCTATTGGGAGGAACACACCGATGATGTCTCATAGCGCCCATGATCAAATGACGCGAACCTTTATACCTCGAATCCTAAAGCGGATTCAAAGCGAGGGCCCTTGCTGGGTTGTTCGGGTTCGGCGCGCGTCACACACATGCTATACAATATCAAGGCACACGATCCCTACATCTAGGAAGCAGCTCAAACTCTACTCTTCAAAATCACACTTTCTCCTTACCCTTCTTCTTGCCTTTCTCCTTCCTTCTATCAACAACTTCTTGCACAATCCAAGAACACGTGCACTTTTAGTCCATCAACCCAAATAGCTCAATACACAATAAGAAGAAAGGAGTAGAAGAAGATCATCATTGTAGATACCGTGTCTCGAGGCAGCCCAGATCAGGGTTACATAATGATGAAATCAGATACCTGTTTATAGACCCAAATTTATGTTTTTCTTTCATTTTTTTTTTAGAATTTAATTTTTAAAACCTTTTGTCTTCTAACCTTTCAAATTATTCAGTTTTTTTGTGTTAATGGGAATTAAATTGTTTTAATTTCTTCATTAAATCTGTTTATTTGGGGGTATAAAATGCGTTTTTTAAGGGGAAAAAGGGGGTATTTTTTTTAAGAAAAATTTTCTTCTTCTTCTTCTTCTTCTTAAAAAACAAATTTGCCTAATATTCTAAGTATTTTCTAACTTAATTTTGGAGACAAAGTGAGATATTCTTTATTCTTACGAATTTTCTTCTTTTTTTTTTAACAATTTTTGCTTGAGACAAAGAAATTAATTCTTTGTCCTTAAGATAAAAATTTTCTTCCATATTTTATTTTTCTAATCTTACTTTTTGCAAAATCAAGACAAAAAAATTGATCATCTATCTTCACTCATCAAATCAATATCTGAAGGTAAACATTCTGGGCTTGATTTCATTTTTTTATTATTATTATTTTTATTTATGATTAATTATCAACCGATATATTATTGTTTTCATTTTTGGTGTGATTTTGTTCATAGATTTAATATATTTTGATATGTTTTATTTATTTTATTTCTTTTTGCTTACTTGATTGTCCATCTTCTTTATTATTATTATTATTATTATTATTATTATTATTATTATTATTATTATTATTATTATTATTATTATTATTATTATTATTATTATTATTATTATTATTATTATTATTCGTTACTTGTTATTATTATTGTTATCTATTATCACTATTATTTGTTGTTGTTATTATTATTATTATTATTATTATTATTATTATTATTATTATTATTATTATTATTATTATTATTATTATTATTATTATTATTGTTAGTTGTTGTTATTATTATTTTTATCATGTATGCTTTTATGTATGTTAATATGTTAAGTTATTTTATTATGTAATTTAATTAGTTTGTCACTCATAATGCATTTTTATTTTTTAATTCATTTTCATATGTTATATGTTTAAATTTATTTTTATTATTAACATCACTTTTATTTGTATTTTTTTTATTTCAATACTTATTTTTATGTGTGAGTTTTTTCAATGGCAAATGGAGCCCATGGAAACTTGAAGACACCATTTTGGTGGGATTTGTCATATCTTAGTATTTTTATTGTTTTTCATTATTTTAATGTTATTTGTTTTTATTATGTAATATGTAATAAATTTTATTTATTTTATACAAGTTAATTATAAAAATCACATAAAAAGTTTTATATTAATAAATGGGGATCTTTTTCCAATAAAATGGGACCAATATCCTAATTTTAACTCACAAAAACTCACCTTTAAAAAGAAGAGTTAAGTTTCTCAAAATGGGATCACTCATCTCGATTTTTTCGATAAATACTAAAAAATAAATCTTCGAATTTCTAAGTGAAAATAAAGGAACCAATATTCCTATCCTAAATAATGTCCCGATTTATGAATGTTTATTTAATCATTTGATTTATTTATTTATGTTTTGCTTGATTTTATTTTGGAGGATTGTATTTTGTCCTAATTTTATCTTTCCTTTATTTTTGTGTGGCTTGCTTTATTTTATCGCTTTTTTTCGTTCTTGATTTGCGCTTTATTTTTTTTAATGCATGAACGTGTGAGAAGAGAGATAGAAATTTAAAATTAAAAACCTATTTGTAATTAACCAAGGTATTAATAAGAGTAAATTTCCGAATGTTTCTTTGGTTTAGACCCCCAAGGTTTGATGAACTTTCCCAATTTCTTGTAAATTGGGTGGTGACTCTAAAATACCTTAAAGGTGCCTAACGGCTTGATGGGATTTGATGATCTTTCCAGTGTTCTATTGGAAGGAGGTGTCAAAAATATCTCATGATTGCCCAAGATCAAAAGACGCGAACCCTCTCGGGCCCTAAAAGCGGGCATCTCGGGAACTGGTCGGGTACAGCGCGCATCACAGTGGTGACTCCACTGGGGATCTAGAGACTTTGCTCTGAAACTGTCTTGGTTAATAATATAATTGGATTTTTTATAAATTAAAATTCTATCTCGTACCTTATAGTATATCAAATGGAGACCTAATCGATCGTTATGCTCATGATGAGTTAGACCTATTGGTAGGGACCATACTTGGGTAGCCCTAAAGTATCACCACTTTTGACCAAAGCTCATGTAATGGCAATAGATACTTCCACTAGGTGAAATGTACCGTAATACCGTGCTTGCTATGTGGGCTATTATATATTGGACAAAATTAGTTAAATTAAATAGTCTTTCTATCAAAGGCTTTCATGCCCCGGTGGGCCCATCTTAATTTAATTGAAGTGTTTAAATACAAAATGGCCAAAAACCCATACGTATGTACATTAGGCAAGAGATGTTATGCTGCCAGTTGTCAACCGTGCACCATGCACGTTCATCGGGTCCCCTGTTGACCCATGGATCAAGCCCACCTAGGAAAGAGATCACATGACCTCATGTGTGGGAGTGATAAAGTTAGAAGGATCTATCTGCTTGCATGTGCTTGTGGATGCTGCACAGCATGCTCGTGCATCGCGTGTCATTCGTGCATGTTAATAAAAAAAAATTAAATATATGCATTTCATTTTGTGTGCGTATATCCTTTTGCCTGCATATTTTTTTTCACATGTACATACTATCCTGCGTATAATTTTTTCCATGCATCGCATCGTATCATTGTAATTTATTGATCATTCACTCATCGAAGACCTTCTGCATAGCATGATTGTGCATTACATGTCATCCATGCGTCGTTCTAAATCCTCATTTTTCAGCCACTGAGGACCATTTGCTTGGGTGATTTAGGGATCTCGATAATTGCCTGAAAAGCAGGTTAGAGTTCGAATTGGTTGGCAGGGATTTTAGGGTCCGTGATGGCAGATTTACCATAGGAACCCGGTGCTTTGACAATACAGGACCTAGATAAGAGGTTTGAGGATTTTGAGAGGAGGATGTTAGCCATGATGGGGAACATTGCTGCTGAAAAGGCACCAAGTGCCGGGCAACCTCCTGTAGCCCGTGCTGTGGAGCAAGTTGAATCGCCTATTATGGAAGAGGCTCCTATAATAGTCGCTACTGTATGACAACCAATTATTAAGCTTAGAGTAGCAGCACCTGCTGAGCAGAGAAGAATTCCTGACCCGAAAGATGATTTCGTGATGGAGGAAGAGGATGAGCTAGTAATTCCTCAGGCTGCGAGAAATGGAGTTCCCAAAGTAGAGGATGATATAGTGAGGAAGATCGTAGAGAAGTTTGAAGCCCGAATGATTACTATTATGGGGAATTTGGCTGCCACTGTGATGCCACCCGCCGGGCAACAGTCTACTGCTCCTACCATGTAGCAAAAAGAGCATGATCCGACTAAGGAAGTACACCTACCACCAATTGAGTCTAAAGGAGAGCTACCTTTCACTCCATTATCTAAATGAAAAGGTAAGAGACAGGTTCTAGTAATGACACAAAGCCTGAAAAGAAGGGTGGACATTTTCGAAGAAGAAATTTTAAAGTCCAAGCTTACAACTAGCATGGCTACTTGTAAGAAAGTCGCTATGAACATAAAAATGAGAAGTCAACTGTATAGGTGTGATGGCTGTATTGGCACTTTGGGGAGGGAAGGAGTATCAGCAACCAAAATAGCTTAAAAATATTATTTCAGCTTAGATAGATCTTTGCCTCAAACATTGGAGAGAATTTGCGACCAAGATCGGCCAGGCCATCTAGAGATTAGGGGGTAAGCCAAAGATACTTTTCAAACCTAGGCCGACTCTTGTTATGGTTTTTAAAGAAGCTTGAGAAAGAGGGAGAGTTAAAACCCTTAGCACCCAGGCCGGCTAAAACCTAGGGGCAGCCTCGGCATAAGGAGAATAAGTATTGCGTATACCACAAGCACACTGGGCATGTGACGGATAATTATGCGATGCTAAGGCATGAGATTCAGGATCTGATTGATAATAAGCAAATCACATATCCTGAACATTGAAGGGGTAATCATGGGAGCTCAAGTCTCGTGGGTAGTAGTTGGAAATATTTTGGGGCCACAAGGGTTCAACCTTCGGAATGGCTCATAGCTGCTATGCCATATTGGAAAGGCCTTTGTCTAAGAACTTCGCTCATTTTATTAACAAGGGGAAAATACAGCAAATGCCAGCCAAAACTACTAGAAACCAAAGATGACCCGATCACCAGGCAGATCGGTACTGCGCATACCATCAACATACTGGGCATGAGACTGATGAATGTCGGACTCTGAGGAGACAAGTTCAAGACCTCATTGATGAGGAGCTGAGGGGTGGGGAAGATGGTCCCTGAGGATGATAATAAACCATTGGCTAAAACATCTGTGATAGTGGAAACAGGAAGAAGATAGCTATTTAGATGTTCTTTTTACTCTGGAACTATTTGATAATGACATTTTTAATCCTAATTTTTAAATAAAATGAATGGTTTTTACTTATTTATGTGATATTTCTCATAATTTCACTGTGCATAATCATGATCACGACTCATTCATATTTGACACTAATTCACCTAATGCCATTCCATCTAATCTCAGAACTTTGCAAAACCCAAAGGAAATCTTGATAGCATTTGATATAACTCCTGAGGAGAGATTAAAATTTGAGAGAATAAGAAAAAAAGTGTGAAAAAGTCTTTACCTAGACCTATGAAGACATGCCAAGAGATAATCGTGGAGTTGCCGAACACACTATGGTGGCATATAACGATCATGGACCAATCAAGTAGAAATTCAGAAGACTCAAGCCAGAAGGGGCAGAAAAAGGTTAAAAGGAGAGATCCACAAGCAGAAATGGGGCTAAATTTCTTATCAAAGTGCAATGCCTGACTAGCTTGGTCAATGTTGTCCCCCATTAGTTAAGAAGAGAAGTGCATGTATATGCGAACTACAAGGATTTGAACAAAGTTAATCCAAAAAAAATAAAAAGAAAAAATAAAAACAAATGTATACAAAAGAAAAGAATTGATGTGTAGATATGGCCAAAAACTATTGACATGGGGCAAAGGAGAGTCATCTTTGGGGCAAAATTTGTTCAAATCTCGTTGATCTACACATACGCATACTTTGCTCTTCTTCTTGGCTACCGTAAAGGACCAAAAGACTAATCCGCAAAGTTAAGATGTGTGGACGAGAAAGAAGCTAAGAAGGTCATGGAAGAAGTTCATGCCAGAATCTGCAGAGCCCATATGGAAGATGAAATGCAGGCGAAAAGGATCATGAGACAAGGACTCTATGGACTTACAATGGATACGGATTGCTCGAGCTTGGTGAATAGACATCATAGGGGAAGTGCGCCCTACGGCCTCTATCAGACATAGGTTCATCACAGTTGCTATCGCCTACTTCACTAAGTGGGTAGAAGTAGAGTCATTTAAGAAAGCCGACGCTCGGGATATGGACAAGTTCATCGAGAGGAATCTGATATGTCGATATGGTCTCCCGCACCACGTTGTGTCCAAGGATGGGGGGCAGTTTTTGGCTAAAGCTAAGAAGGTGCTCTAGAAGTATGGCACTGAGTATCATAAGTCTCTCCATATAACCCTCAAGCCAATGGGCAGTTGAGGCGGCCAACAAGAAAGTCAAAAAGATTTTGGCCAAAATGGTTAAGAACTACAAGGGTTGGGCATAGAAATTACCTTTGGCACTTTGGGCCTACAGAGCCACCATCAGAACCTCTATGAGAGCCAACGCCTTATTACTTGGTGTACATGATGGGAATGGTGTTGCCTGTTGAAATAGAGCTCAAGCCATTAGGGGTAGTCAAGGAAGCCCAAATTTTGAAAACTGATTGGGCGTAATAGCGATTACTGCAGTCGAACATGTTAGAGAAGAATAGGTCACGGGTTTATTATCACCACGAAATCTATCAGAAAAGACTTGCTTGATCATTTGGAACGAAAGTTAGAAAGCACTCGCTGAAAGAGAGAGATTTAGTCTCCAAGCAAATAAGACCAGATGTTTCGGGCATACGAGGTAAATTTAGGCTAACCTGGGGAAGCCCATTTGTTCTAAAAATGTTGTTGTCCAAGGGAGCAGTAATTTCGACAGATAGTGATGGAAATGAATTCAAAGAATCAGTTAGTATCAATAGACTCAAGAGGTTCCATGGCTAAAGAATAAAAATTAAAAGAAGAGAATATATGCCCCGCGGGTTGAAAACCTACAAAAGGCGGCCTTGCTAAAAATGGGCGCCTCGTCAGGATGAAAACCAAAAAAAGGCATCCTGGGAAAAAATTAGAGGATTGAGAGAAAATGTTCAATCATGAAAACCCGAGAGGGCTGATTGGAAATAGGAGTTTAGATGCTTTCAAGATCCATTTGGAGATTAAATGTAATTTTACATTTTGAATCTATGTTTAATAGTGATCATGTGTAGAGAAATTATACTGAGATGTACACAATTTTGCAGAAAGATAGAAAACAAAGACAATTCAACTCACTTGTTCATTATTTTCTAGTTCTTTTATAAAAAGAGAAACATTGTTCACTATTGAATGCATCTAATCTAAATAACTATGCTCTGCTACTGCTCTCACCGGCCAGATCTCTAGTTCAATGGGCCTTATTATCAACCGCGAGACCGGGCGCCCACATCTTGTATGCACTTATAGAATCAAAGGGGCAATCTCCGATCCGTGATATAACAGTCTTTGCAAGCAGCTCTGTCCGAATGATATGGTACCTGGAGGTAAAGTCAAAGATGAAGGACCACCTCATAACATCTTGAATGCCTCCGAACTGTTGAACACAGCGGGCGGTAATGTAGAAGGTAGCTTCACGAATCCCACACAATAGGGCACATCCAAAAGAACCATCTAGAGTCACAGCATGAGGGAGGAACCAGGGGTACATGAAGTTGATATCCTCATCTGCTGCCTCACTCAATCTAGTAGCACCATCATTGAGAGATGCAAATGAATACAACCACTGCTGAGGAAGGAAATGACTCAACGGGTAACTACTGATTACCCTAGGGAGTGACCCTGATAGTAGCTTCAGCTCTTTCTTATATCCCCACCTGAAGGACAAAAAAAAACAGAAAAAAGACCATTAGAGATAAATCGTGACTGGCTCTCTAAGCAAAAGTTAGGCCGAAGGGCAGGGTGAAAACCTGGACACAGGCATTATACCCTACAAAAAAATAAAATGAATAAAAGCCGCTGGATTGGGTTGGTTCCATTCCAGGAAAAAATTAGGCAAAGGGTTATGTGAAAATCCCTAAAGGACGCATTTCCCACAAAGAAAAGCTAGTATGAAAATCCACAAGGGATGCACTACCTTTAAAATAATGACTTCAATGCTTGGAGTGATAAGGCGATATTGCTTCAGATGATCTCCC
Organism: Excoecaria cochinchinensis; assembly: GCA_947683425.1. Lineage (NCBI taxonomy): Eukaryota > Viridiplantae > Streptophyta > Magnoliopsida > Malpighiales > Euphorbiaceae > Excoecaria > Excoecaria cochinchinensis. Next base: position 5,804,908 of record CANTUQ010000011.1, read on the forward strand.
TTCAGGCTGGTAATGCATAATTCAGGACATGAGTCAGAATCTTGGGACAAAATGCAGTATGTCTCATAGCAAAAAACGTATGCTCATTGACCGGGGGGCAAAGATGCACACCTGACGGTTCTCTATGAAGAGTTTATGGGTCAGAATCCAAGGGGCATCATACAATGCGAGCGGCCAAGCTATATCCTCAACGGATCCTTAACCACTCAGGTCATGGTCTATCTATTTTTTCATGCATTTCATACCATTCTTTAGTAAACATCTGTATATGACTATTTACACTTGCATGCACAATCTCTTGTATATATTCCTATGCACACAGTTTTGCAGGAAAGGTCCAAATGAAGGCCGTACATGCAAAAGCTGGTCGAGGACAGTTTCAACTCAACATTAACATTCACCCGAGCAAGGTGAAGTCTACTCAGGTTCAATTTTTTCGATTCCTCCTAAAAGGCAAATCTTTATTTCCTGCATTTTGTAAGTCTGGAGCAGACTCGGTGAATCATCATCAGAGGATGGGCCCTGCACTTTGTAGTCTTGTCAGCGACTCAGTGCAATTACTTTGTAGTGTATTTAACGGCTCGGTGATATTCAACACCTGCACTTTGTAGTCTTGTCAACGACTCGGTGTAATCACTTCATAGTCTATTTAACGGCTCGGTAATATTCAAACACCTGCACTTTGTAGTCTTATTAGCAACTTGGTGCAATCACTTTGTAGTCTATTTAACGGCTCAGTGATATTCAACACCTGCACTTTATAGTCTTATCAGCAACTCGGTGCAATCACTTTGTAGTCTATTTAATAGCTCGGTGATATTCTGGAATAACCGCATTTCATGGACTTGTCAGCGACTTGGTGCGATTCGGAAGGATAACTTTCAAATCACAACACTATTCTCCTAGGAGCAGCTAGAAGGAGGCAGCCTCAGGTACGCGTCTCTTTCCTTTCTCTTAATTTTGGCTCACCGAGGCACCCATGCACTAGCCTCCCCAAAACTGTGGGCAACTATAGACACCGGGTTCTGAGGCAGCTCAGATTAGGGTTACCCAATCATGAAATCAGATGCCTGTTTATAGGTAGAAAGAAAGTTGGAAGTGATAGTTTGCTTTTGAAAAAAAATAAAAATAATAAATAACAATATTTTAGAAATTTTAAAATAAAAAGAGGTGTTTTGAAATGATAGTATTTTTTGTCAAAATTATTTAAAAAAAAAAAATTCGACCGTCGGTAGTTTGCTGGGCATCGCCCATAGAACACGCGAGCGATGCGCAGGGCAACTCCTGCATCGTGCGCGTGCAGGGACGCCCGTCGCGTGCGCCGACAGGCGTCGCTCGCCCATGTTGTGCACCCAGCGCCCCCCGACGCACCCCATATGCATTTTTTGACCCAAATTTATGTTTTTCTTTCATTTATTTTGTAAAATTTAATTTTTAAAGCTTTTTGTCTTCTAACTTTTGAAATTATTCAGTTTTTTTGTGTTAATGGGAATTAAATTGCTTTAATTTCTTCATTAAATCTATTTTTTTGGGGTATAAAATGGGTTATTTGAGGGGAAAAAATGGGGGATTTTTCTTAAGATAATTTTTCTTCTTCAAGAAGAAATTCTCCTAATATTCTAAGTATTTTCTAAGTTAATTTTGGAGATAAAGAGAACAATGTTTTGATCTTAGGAATTTTCTTCTTTTTTTTTTTAACAATTTTTGCTTCAGACAAAGAAATTAATTCTTTGTTCTTGAGATAAAATTTTTTTTCTATATTTTATTTTTTTAATCTTATTTTTTCCAAATCAAGACAAAAAAATTGATCATCTATCTTCACTAATCAAATCAAAATCTGAGGGTAAACATTCTGGGCTTGATTTCATTTTTTTATTATTATTTGTTTTGTTTATGATTAATTAGCAACTACGTAGATTTTTAGATCTATTATTGTTTTTATTTTTTGTGTGATTTTGTTCATTGATTTAATATATTTTGATATTTTTCATTTATTTTATTTCTTTTTGCTTACTTGATTGTTCATCTTCTTTATTATTATTATTATTATTATTATTATTATTATTATTATTATTATTATTATTATTATTATTATTATTATTATTATTATTATTATTATTATTATTATTATTATTTGTTACTTGTTATTATTATTATTATTATTATTATTATTATTATTATTATTATTATTATTATTATTATTATTTGTTATTATTATTGTTATTCTTATTTACTAGTATTATTATTATTATTAGTTGTTGTTATTATTATTTTTATCATGTATGCTTTTATGTATGTTAATATGTTAAGTTATTTTATTATTTAATTTAATTAGTTTGTCACTGAAAATACATTTTTATTTTTTAATTCATTTTCATATGTTATATGTTTAAATTCATTTTTATTACTAACATCACTTTTATTTGTGTTTTTTTATTTCAATACTTATTTTTATGTGTGAGCTTTTTCAATAGCAAATGGGAGCCAATGGGGACTTGAAGACACCATTTTGGTGGGATTTATCATATCTTAGTATTTTTATTATTTTTCATTATTTTAATGTTATGTGTTTTTATTATGTAATATGTAATAAATTTTATTTATTTTTATGCACGTTAATTAAAAAAATCACATAAAAAGTTTTATATTAATAAATAGGGATCCTTTTCTAATAAAATGGGACCAATGTCCTAATTTTAACACATATGAACTCACATTTAGAAAGATTAACTTTCTCAAAATGGGATCACTCATCCCAATTTTATCGATAAATACTAAAAAATAGCTCTTCGACTTTCTAAGTGAAAATGAAGGAACCAATGTTCCTATCCTAAATAATGTCCCGATTTATGAATGTTTATTTATTTATTCATTTGATTTATTTATTTATATTTTGCTTGATTTTATTTTGGGGGACTGTGTTTTGTCCCAATTTTATCTTTCCTTTATTTTTGTGTGGCTTGCTTTATTTTACTGCTTTCTTTACTGCTTTCTTTCGTACTTGATTTGTGCTTTATTTTTTTTAATGCATGATTGTGTGAGAAGAGAGATAAAAATTTAAAATTAAAAACCTACTTATAATTATCCAAGGTTTTAATAAGAGTAAAGTTTCGAATCTTTCTCTGGTTTAGACCCCCGAGATTAAACGAACTTTACCAATTTCTTGTAAATTGGATGGCGACTGCAAAATACCTCAAAGGTGCCTAAAGGCTTCATGGGATTAGTTGATCTTTCCAGTGTTCTATTGGAAAGAGGTGTCCAAAATATCTCATGATTGCCCAAAATTAAAAGGCGCAAACCCTCTCGAGCGCTAAAAGCGGGCATCCCGAGAACTGGTCAGGTCCGACACACGTCACAATCATAAATCCACCCTGAACTTACTTTCTTTGCTTCACACAAAAAACCCTTCAAACCATCCAATACAATTCAAACTCAAGCAACCAAATGGAGAAAAGAGTAGAAGTTCAAAATGCAAAAAATGAAGGAAAGGAAAAGAGAAAATCGAGAGAGAGGGGGAGAGAGATTTAGATTGCATGTGATCCCTTTGGGACAGATTTTCCTACTCAAACACTTTATATTGCATGCAACATTCCATGTGGCATACTCTCCTCTTACCACCTAAGCCTCTCTTAACAAATGTCCCTCTTCATATAATTTCCTCAATAAGTCCATGGCAATTCTCTCTTAAGTCCCTCCACTAAAATATGATGTATAAAATCTTTACTTATCTCATTCAATTAAGTCCTTAATTACTCATAATTTCACTCTTAGTCCAATTCTATTGTACCCTTTCAATACAATTATACCATAAATTCTACTAGGGTATAATCTCAGTTGTTACAGTTTTAGTGAAATGAAAAGGCATATACATGTGAATTGAGGCTTAATTTAGTTGAATAAGCAATGAATGAATGAAAAATAACATGTTAGAGTAAAACCCTAAGTATGGCGGAATGGTTTAAGAAAAAAAGATATGGTATGTTATATGGTATACATGTTATATGAAATAAAAATTGTTTAAATGAATGACTTAGAAGTGAAAGAGAGGTTTTAGTGAAAATAAACACATGAAAATAGAATGATTGACTTAGGTACAATTGTGTTAAATGCAAGCTTAATTGAATATAAGCTTAGAAAAATGATTAAGGGCCTTTAAAATGACATTTAAAATGCTAAAATGAAATTAAAGGAATTTGTAAGGTGAAGTGCCTACCTTGGTTGAATGGTACCTTAGTGTATACTAAGGTATAATTTATGTATAATTGAAGTTTAATGGCTTAAAATAAATTTAGGCATGAAAAGAAGTACCCATGAATTTAATTGAAATTTATGGAATAAATATGAATATTTATAAGTATAATGTTGCATTATGTTTAAAATGAAAATGATGAACTATAATGTGATAATTTATGAAATGTGCTTTAAAGTTGAAATTGTCAACTAACTAGTGTATTAAATGAATAATTGAAATTGAAATGACAATAAGAGAATGAAATTGGCTTTGAAATGAATCTATAGCCAATTAATGGGTTCAGTATACTTATTTTGTAAAATAAGTACATGATAAAAATTGTGTATAATTGATCAGAAGATTGATCGATTAGTGTATTGAAATGAAAATGAAGTAAATGAAATGGAAAATGAAACGTAAACGTAAATGAAAGTGTTAAAAGTATGAAAATGGGATTTTATATGATAATTGAGAAAGTTTTGCCATTAGTAGTGGTCTGGCAGTCTAAATCTAATTCAGGATATGTTTCGCTAGTCATAGGGACACCCATACTGCAGTGCGAGCCATGACGACTTGCTTTACTATGTCAAATTCGTGGTGGTCCCCCATAGCGCATTTATATGTTACACATTATACGTTACACGTTATATGTTATATGAAAGTGATAGAGTGATGCTTCGGGGTCATTCTCAAATGCAGTGCAGTGGATCTCTGGAGCCCACGTCCCATATATCTAGTCTACATATTTTCTGCCGGGATTATACTAGGGGCATATTGTAATGATAAAATGATTTGAAATTTGAAAATTAAAATGAAGATAAAAATTTAAATGAAAAGGACTTAAACAAAAGAAAATAAAAAGTTTAGGGTCAAAATGATAATTGACCTAATTATCACGTCAAATGGGTAATAAGGGTAAAATGATTTGAAAACGTGACAAGTAACATGAACATGAGTATTTATATGAAAAAAGGCTTAAATGAAAGAAATGAAAAGTTTAGGGTGAAAAAGATAATTTATCCAAATAATGAATTAAACGAGTAATATTAGTAAAATGACATGAAAATGTAAAAAGTGAGGTGAAAATGACAGTTTGAGTGAAAATTCACATACATGAAAAAAGATAAAAAGTTTAAGGACTAAAATATAATTTATAGTGAAAACAATTGGTTGAGAGACTAATTGATGAATTACAAGTTAAAAAGTGAATAAATGTGAGAATGTAGTTAAAAATGGCAAAAGTGTAAACAAATGTTAAAGGAAGGACAATATTGTAATTTGATAAAAGTTTAGAGGCAAAATAGTAATTATGTGTAAAAGAAAGTTAATAAGTGACATGTAAGTGAAAGGTGAAATTAAAATGACAGTTATGAAAAGAATGCAAAGTTTAGGGACTAAAATATAATTTGACATAAAAAATGTTAATTTAAGGACTAATATGTAATTTGTAAGCCAAATGAATGATTAATTGCAATGTAAAAGCTTAATATGGACTAACATGTAAAATAGACCTGAAAGTAAGAAATTGACGACTAAACCGTAATTTTTCAAAGGAATAGTGAATTCACTAGCGCAAAGTGTACAACTAGTGGCAAACTTGTAAATAAAATGAACTAAAGGGTAATTTAGTAATTTATCAAAAAATTGAGGATCAAAAGAATAACTTTATGAGTGAATATTGAATTAATGGCATTTTAGTAAATAATTGAAAGTGAAAAGATATAGTTATAATATAATGGACTTTAAAGGATTAATTAATAATTTAGTTACCTTAGGGACACATATGTAAATTGTCACTGATTAAAAGTAAATAATGTAAATGTAATAGGAAATGAAGATTTCAAAAGGAAATAAATGACTAAATTATTAAATCAAATAAAGTAAGATAATAAGTTAAGAGTGAAAAATAGAAAAATAGTGTAAAATCATAATTAAAGAAAAAGGAAGAGTAAATTCGGAAATATAAGTAAAATGAAGGACTAGATAGTATTATGACATTGTTTAGTCTAAAAGTGAGGACTAAAGTGTGTGCATGTATGTGTGTGCCTAAGTTAGAATTGAAAATTTCTAGATTCGTAATCGCCACTGAGTATATTTAACGCTCAGTGAGATAACCTAGATCAGGATTACCCAATAATGAAATTAATTGTGCCTATTTATAGGCAAAAATGAGAGTTGGAAGTGATGATTTTCTTATCAAATTGATTTATTAAAAATAAATAAAAATGTGTTTTAAAAATTATTTTAAGATAAAAAAACGTGAGTTATGAAATTTTAGTGTTTTAGAAAAAAATTTTTAAAAAAAATTTGCGAGTGTCGGCTTGAGGCAGTGCGTTGGGTGCGCACACTCGCCCGCACGCAGTGCGTTGGGCAACGCCCGCAGAGCGAGCGACGCGCAGGGCGTCGTTTGCGCGCGGCGACGCCCGTTGTGTAACACCCCGTAACCACCCTAATAGAGTGAGCCTTGTGTGTGTGTATATGTGTGTGGGTTATGTTGAGCATGTGTTTATTTTGTTAAATTAGTTTGCTATTACTCTTTAATTGGATTATGTTATAGTGTGGGTGTGTGTATGGGAGTAGGGTGTGAGTTAAGAGACTAGAATTGGGTAACTGATAGAGGAGGAGAGTTGAGTGTGTTTTCCCTTTTGAGAGAGTGACATGTGGCAACTGAGAGGATAAGGATTGGGGAAGGAGAGAGTGATTTCAGCTGGTTTCCTTTCTTCTTCACGCTTCTTCTTCTTCTTTTTCCTCTTTCTCGTTACCTTGCTTCTTCTCTTCCTTTCTTCTTTATTTCTTCTTGAATTCTTCTTTTTTCTGCAAATTCTAGTGAATTTTAGGTAGCCTAAGCTGGTGTGGTAAGTGATAAGTGATAATCTTCCTTCTTTTTCCTCTAGATGAATTTTTGTAATTGTGATTTAGGGTTTGAACTTGTTTGGTGTTGTTGGGTGTGGTTCAAAGAATCCTCCTAGAGAATCCAAGGGCAAGGAAGTAGCAAGCGGGAGTGGAACCCTTGGATTGGAGGTTCATTAATTCCAGGTTTGGGAATTTGCTTTGATTTGATGTTCATATATGGGTTTTGAGATATGCATGAAATTATGGAGTTTATGATGTGTAAATAGGCTTGTACTGGTACATATGATATGGGTTTTGAGTTTTGATGAGTTAGGTAGCATAATTATTGAATTATTGAATCAACTATGAAGTTGATTGAACTTTGCTTTATAATTTGCTGGTTTTGTGATTTTTGAGATCTTTATTTGTGAATTGATGATTTATTTTGGAATTAATTGTGGAAAAATGTTGTTTGATGTTGGTTATGGTGTTTGGAAGGCTTAATTTGAGGTAACATGGAGTTGGGAGTGATTTGGGTTAAAATGTTTTGGTTTGGAGGGGAATTCTGGGCTTGCATTTTTCTGGGGACTGGAAATCCCGCTCTTGTCGCGAGCGCGACAGAAGAGGATTTCCAGCTCTCGCGTGTTTGGCTTGAAAAATTGTTGGCCGTTCGACTCGTGCCGAGAAGTATGAATCGTGCTCCCTTTCGTGCGTGCAAGTTGTGCATCTTAGCAGGGCGATGACAGCAGGTGAGGATCAGCATGACTCGTGCTGATGAAGCACGACTCGTGCTCATTCAGCACGACTCGTGCTGTTGTGACTTCCTCAGCATGTCATGCTCTGAGGCACGATTGGAAAGACATCCGACACAGTCGTGTCCCTCAGTACGACTCGTGTCCGATGCCTTTCTGTCACGAGCGCGACAGAGACCCCCCATTCTGCCCTATTTTCTCTTGTACCCAGTTTTCCAAAAATGAACTTCAAATGTCTTTTTCTTGTCTTTTTCCTACCATTTGTTATACGACTATATTTATATGAACTATGCATGGCAAATTATATATAATGCGAATTGAGACATGATTTGGTTGTCTGTTGCAAGAGATTGGGAAAAGGGTTGAGAAATGTTTTTCTTATTCTCTTATCTTTTATTTCTTCTCTGTAAATTAATAAATATTACTTCAATGAATTTGAATGTGATTATTATTCTCTACTTCCATCTATTCTAAGAGTCTTTGAATGCACAATTTCTATTAGTACAATTGTATGATTTTTATAAGTTAAGATAGAGTTGAGAGATCATTTTAACTTAAATCTAATAGATTTTCATTATCAATGCATAACTAGAGAGATTAGTATGTTGAGATAGTTGTTATAGGTTGTTAAATAATCTTAAAGTATGTAATTAGAGTTAACTAATTCACTAATGAGAATTAGGAGTTAGTGCTTTAAATGTATACTTTGAGCATCATTTTAACTTAAATCTAATAGATTTTCATTGTCAATGCATAACTAGAGAGATCAGTATGTTGAGATAGTTGTTATAGGTTGTTAAATAATCTTAAAGTATGTAATTAGAGTTAACTAATTCACTAATGAGAATTAGGAGTTAGTGCTTTAAATGTAGACTTTGAGCATTCTAATTCATGTCGAGAGAATGAGTTAGAAATATATTCCAACTTGGCTTGCATGAATAGATGATTATTATTAATTGGAATGATGGAATCAAGTTCATTATTTTAAGTTCTTCATTATATATATTTTGTCTTCTTTTGATTATCAATAACTAGGTTGAATTTATTTGCATCATTAAGTAGTTAAACATTAACCTACCATCAATTGATCATTGTAAACAAGATTAAAATTGAGTAGTAATAGTGTGTAAAATTCATCACATTCCTCGTGGGATCGACATCTTTTGTACTATTTCGGTGACCCTATACTTGCGAAAATTAGCACCTAGAAAATATGCTAACAACAGCACTACCGCTTCAAATCTCAAAAGGGTTAGCACGATGGCGGCATTACCATTCTATGGATGGTCAGCCCGACCACATCACTACCACTTCAGAAGGGTTAGCACGATGACGGTACTACCACTCGACGGAGGGTTAGCACGATCACGGCACTACCACTTCAACTCTCAGAAGGGTTAGCATGATGGTGGCACTACCATTCTATGGAAGGTTAGCACGACCACGGTACTACTGCTTCACATATTCAGAAGGTTTAGCATGATGATGGCACTACCACTCCACGGAGGGTTAACACAATCACGGCACTACCGCTTCAACAAGGGACAATACGCCGACAATATTGCGACAACCACCATAACAACATCATCCAGTCCAGAAAGACGGCCGCCTCAGGTATGCACTTCTTTCCCTTTTTCTGAATTTTGGCTCACTTAGGCACCCATGCACTAGCCTCCCTAAAATTGGGGGCAACTGTAGACACCGGGTCCCGAGGCAGCCTAGATCAGGATTACCCAATGATGAAATTAATTGTACCTATTTATAGACAAAAATAAAAGTTGGAAGTGATGATTTTCTTGTCAAATTGATTTATTAAAAATAAATAAAAAATGTGTTTTAAAAATATTTTAAAAATGTTTTAAAAATTATTTTAAGATTAAAAAAAAAGTGAGTTTTGAAATTATAGTGTTTTAGAAAAAATTTTTTAAAAAAACTGCGAGTGTCGGCCTGCGGAAGCGAGCTGGGTGCGCGCTGGACGATGCCCGCAATGCGTGCGAGCGGTGCACGGGGCGTCGCTCGTGCGCGGTGACGCCTGTTGGGTGCGCCGACGGGCGTCGCTCGGCCCTGTTGCCCCCCAGTAGCACTTTGGGCATTTTTTGGCATTTTTTGGGTGTTTTTACTCATTTTTTTGTAGAATTTAATTTTAAAACCTTTTGTCTTCTAAACCTTTGAAATTCTTCAGTTTTTTTGTGATTACAGGAATTAAATTGATTTAATTTAATTCAACAAAAATCTAATTTTTTAGGGATTATAAAAGGATTTTTTTTGAAGTGGATTGGGCGGATTTTTCTTAAGAAAAAATTATTTTCTCTCTTCTTCTTCTTTTTCTTCTACATCAAGAACAAGTTTTCCAAGTATTTTTAATTTTTTCTTAAGTTAATTCTTGAGATAAAGAGAACAATTCTTTGTTCTTGTGAATTTTCTTACTTTTCTTTTTCAATTTTTCCTTAAGACAAATAAATTAATTATTTGTTCTTAGGATAAAATTTTGTTATATATTTTATTTTTGTAAATCAAGACAAGAAAATTAATCATCTACATTGTAACACCCCCACCGTCACCCCTGTTGGAAGGGCACCGGCGGGTGCGCTACCCGACGCTCACTCACATACTTGCACACATATACTAAGCGGAAGCCTACATTCAACATAGAAACATACGGAAATACAGCGAAAATTAAAACTTTAAAGAAACAATAGCTGAACATACATTAACTCGTATACATACATATAATCATTCAGCGGAAGCATAAGGCGAAAGATGAAATGAAGGAATAACTGAAAACTTAATTACAATAAGATCCTTACATAACAAAATACATAAGCAAAAAGCTACAAAAATTACAAAATCCGAAAGACAGGAGCTAAAGCCAAAAAAAATACAAAACACTACTAACTCCTATGTGGCTGACCCTGCAGATGCGCGGCTCGAGCGCAAACCAAAAACCTGCCACCTACATGGGAAAAAAACCCGTGCTAAGCGATGACGCTTAGTGGGGAGGAACAAAGACAACCAACACTAAACAAACAACCATATGATATCCTGCAAAAATACATATAAACTCGTACATAAATACTTACCGGTTCCACCGAAGTATCAGATATCGGAAGGCGAATCATGCGAAGACACATATTATATACACGCAATCGTCATACCAAAGTACCCATATACCAACAAAATGCTAATTCACACGCAATGCAACTGTCATACGGAGATGCACATACACGTTAACTGATACCTGAAATACGAAGTTGAGGCACTACACTATCATACAATGATGCGCACAAATTTCATGCCAGATCACTAGAGGTCTAAACATACAACTATCATGCCATAATACACACACACTAGCCGAGAACCGACTGACAAGGTCAAAGCACAACACTTCCGCTGCGCCACTCTAATACATATAATATCGTGCCAAAAACGTAATCACAAGACAACATGCCGAAGACACCCCAATAGAAGAGACCAAAGAAATTATAACATAACATCACATTCCTAACATCATCATGCAAAAACACAATTAAAACTTGCATACACTTACCGAGATCAATTAAATATAGAAAGTCATAGATTGCAGAATGCGTAATCTATAACTATCTAAACATGCATAAAATCACTACAGTATCAGAGACCGACATAACATATATACGGCAATACTCCATAACACTACATAATACATATGTTATCACACCAAGCAATGTAAACGCATGTCAACATACCGAAATCACTACGATGGCAGAAACCAAGGAAACATATATCATAGCTCTACCTTTATAACATTCAAGAGGTCAAGTTCACAATCTTAAACATATTAATTTACATACTTATAGCCATAATTGATCCGATTCTCATGCTTATATACAATAAAAACATGCTTGAGTCACAAACGTAAATACATTAGTCGAATCACATTCAAAGCATTCTGAAACTTATAACCCATCATATGACAAGGGCGGATAATCGTGTCAGATATAAAATCATGCTTGCATAATAAAGACATACATTCCGAAGTACATATCCACGTTCATATACATATAAACTGATTCCTCAAATTATTATCATGTTCAATCGGATATCACATTCTGATAATCATATCGAAGCGAACCAAGAAAAATAGAGCACCTGTTGACTCACAATAGTGGATAACGAGTGAACGGACAGTACCTTACGGGTACGAATCAGCCCAAGGGTACCTTACGGGCACGAATCGAAAACCATTTAATTTTTCTCACATTTAAAAACATTTTACTGAGGGGATCTTAAACGAGATCCAAACACATTAAAAAGGATTGTAAGGATCCGAACACATTAAAAAGGGTTCGCGAGGAACCAAACGGGGACCTGATCAGGGTCCAAACGTCCAAAGGTGCTGCAGCTAAGAGACTCTATTAGGCATGCCTAACTATCCACTAAACTGACTCTCGCAGGTCATGCATCATTCAAATCATGTTTCCAAGTGTAATACATCATTATACTCATATTCATCTCAATGAATCATAAATAAGACATGCATAACCCGACAGCATTCAATAAACTATAACATACAATATAGCATACATTACTTATTATTTGGCTAAGTTAAAATACCCTTCACATCATGGCGCATAATTTACATATCATATTTATACATATTCACATTAAGCAAACCCATTTATTTGATATCCTTCATGTGTGTATAACTTAATCTCAATTCATAATTATGTACACATTGTTCATATTATACAGGCTCATATAGATTAAGGTATTATAATCCTCAATAAGGTCATTAAACTTGACTTGATTTTATTACATACAATTACACATCATTACTTCATTAGTTTGCTATTAATCTTAATCCTATTCATGTTTATTTTCAAAGTAATAACTATTCTTATGCTCATTTAATAGTCCTAAACATGCATCGGATAGATCCTAGAAAGTTTCGGTGCAATACGGGTTCAATTCAGGAAGAAAAACACATAAAATGGTCAAAACAGAAGGGGTTACGGTGGTAATGAATTTGTTGTGACCGTGAGGTCCAAAAACTAAGCATTCTGCCTTCTCTGGGCATTGGTCACAGTGGTAACCATTTTGGTTGCCACCATGACATACCAAAGCAAGAAGTCAGGACTGCTTCACTACTCTATTTTGTACAGCATAAAACAATGTCTAAACCTCATTTTTAAGCAAAACTCCCTTTTTAATAATTGTTCCCTAGGATGTTAACCGTCAAATGAAACAAATTTCAGATCAATTGGATGTCTACACCTTCAGATATGATCTAAACAACCTATAGTGTTCTAGTAACCCGACCCAAACAGAGGCACTACGGTTTTGGTAAATTTCCTGGATCTTAGAGCAAGCATTTGCCCAAGGTGATTGCTAAGAATTTTAAAGGCATGGAAGTCATGGTTTTAATGGCTCAAGAATCACACGATTTAGAGATATAAAACGCTACTTATGACAAAAATAATACACGGAGGTCAGATGAGAACTGAACAGAATTGCCAAAATCAGCATAAAACATCAAATTCAAAGAAATTGCCAAACTCATACATTTCCATACCAACCCTCATATACATTTATCTCAATCAATAATATGGATTACTAACACATTTACCCAAATTAATTCATGCATAAACTCATATCAAAGCACTCAAATTTCTGGAAAGCAAACACAAATACACACTCATGATCCAAGGAGAATTAGGCAATGACAACTCAACACTCAAATGCATAAATCAAAGCTCCCAAACCTGAAATTTGTAGCTTTAATGTTCTCTTTCAATCCTCTACCTTCTCTTTCCCTTTGCTCTCTCTTTTCTCCACCGAATCTTGCACAAAACCCAGCCAAAACTCACTTAATCCAACAAACACACCACATCCAAAACCCAGAAAAATAGAGTAGCAGATGAAGAAGAAGACCCGCTCAAAACTCAAGAACTTACCTCTAGAAATCCAGCTCAAACTCAGCAAATCCAACATAAACTCTTGAAGATCCACGTTAGGGCAAGTAAGGAAGAGCAGAAAATGAAAGAGGAAAGGAGAGGGAAAAAGATGAAAGTGGGAAACGTAGAGAGGAAGTAAAAATTATGCTTTCTTCCCTTCCCTCTCTCCTCATTAATGCCCTTCACCTACTCATCCTATGTGGCAAGCTTCAATTGGACCATAATTTCCACTTCTTTGACTTACCAATCCTTGGCACCATACTCTTACCTCACAATATAATTCTTAAGTAGATATTTCCCATCCTTAGTACCATACACACAAACCACTAGATAAAACCACAACAAACACCCTACATCCATACACCACATGTGTAACACCCCCTACGTCCCCGTTGGAAGGACGAGGGTGCGCTACCGATGCTCTCTCACACACATGCGCACATGTACTAAGCAGAAGCATACATTCATACTCAAAAACATGGGGAGATACAACAGAAATTAAAACTTTACAAAAACAATAATAGAACATACATTAACTCATATACATACATATAATCATTCAACTGAAGCATAAGGCTAATAAATAAATCGAGGACTAACTTAATACATAAGCGTTTTAACATTACATTCTCTGAAATATTACATATGCAAGAGACTACAGAATTACAAAATCCAAAATATAGAGGTTGAGCAAAATACAAAACTTCTAACTCCTATGAGGCTGACCTTGCAGATGCGCGACTCGAACAGAATCAAACCTGCCACCTGCACGGGAAAAGAACCCGTGCTAAGCGATAAACGCTTAGTGGGGAAAACACACAAGCAATATGAACGACCATTCACAATGGTTGTCAAGGCATAACACATTCACAAAGGCAGATGCGGACATTCATTACACATAAATGATTAGGCTTGCATAGAAAGGCATTCATTCGAAACTCACACCCATATCCATATAATAATGTGGAAAATAAGCCGAAGTAGACATAACACCAAACACGATACAAGTATTATCATGCAGAACTACTTACAATCTCACATGCATATACTTACCAAGGTATCAAGTATTAGTACCTTACCGCACCCAGTCACGAGAGATATTACACATGCAACTATCACGCCAAAGTACCCATGCATTAACGGAAAACCCATTCACATGCAACACAATTTCCATATAATAATGTACCCGACAATCATGCTAAGAACATATAGCCAAATATTACATTCAAAGCCTACACTAGTTCAAGATCAGATTCTTATACACTTTTAACTTGCCTCAACATCATCCATTACCGCATATACACTTACCGATGACGATCCACATGCATTGTACCCCAAATAATACATATGTGATCATTCAATCGTTCAGATTGCCTTATTACGCATACTAATCCACATGCTAATTAACCATATCGATTCGTAACTTAAGCTCACATTCGTATGCATAATATTTCATATGCTTATAACCTAACTAGTCAGATTCACATTCTCACACACATAACATAATAAAATATGTTCATGGCATTGGAACAATTATGGTCATAGTCATACACATCTTAATTCCAGTACTTATATCCGCAACTGATGGCATACAAATACATTCACAATATAATATACATATATATAGATACACAGATAAATATGTCCAATTCACATATTTAGGTCACGCCCAACCCACTCAGAGATTCATAATCAAATTTGGATATATAACCGATTCACATGTCCAAAATCATGCTCATACGAATATCACATTCTCTTGTTCATATTAGACAAAACAACAGAATACCTGCCGACTCAAAATAGTGGTTATCGAGTAATCTGACAGTGCCTTGTAGGCACGGACGGGCCGTACCTTACGGGTACGAATCGGAGTAATCACATAAACTTTATCTGACAGTACCTTATAGGTACGGATGGGTGTACCTTACGGGTACTAATCGAATAGCAACGTCATTAATTCTCATTCGAAACACTTTCACATTAGGGAATCTTAAACAAGATCCATACACATTAAAGGGTTCGCGAGGAACCAAACAGGGACCTAATCAGGGTCCAAACGTCCAAAGGTGCTGCAGCTAAAGAGACTCTATTAGGCATGCCTAACTATCCACTTAGTTGACTCGCAGGTTAAATTATACAGTTAACGTCCATAGTTCAATTATAGCAAGCAAAGAATTCACATACTATGTTAAATCAGGACATGCAAATATCATCCACCTTACTGGTATATAGCTCTATTAAGTGATAATGTGTGCAAAAATCGATAATTCAACATCCCTAAATCATGTGAAATAAATAAGATTTTATTGCAAAAACAGAGTAGGTCACGGTGGTAATCAGATTGGTTGCCACCGTGACATACCAAGGATTTCGACAGAATGCAAGTCTGGAGTACTGTAGACACCGGGTCCTGAGTAAGCCTAGATCGAAGTTACCCAATGATGATAATTGCCTTCATAGGCTTAAAAGGTTAAAAGTGATGGTTTTCTCGTCAAATTTGCAGTTTAGAGTGAAGAATTAAAAAATAATAAAAATTATTTAAAAAATTAATTTTGAAAAATGGGGGCTTAAAATTATAGTGTTTTTAGTCAATTTAAAATTAAAAAAAAAAAAAAAAATTTTCCGACCGCGAGCGTCGGACGCGGCAGCGCGCAGGCGCCGGGCGCCCAGTGCGCTGGGCGTGATTTGGCGACGCGTAGCGTCGCCAATGCTGCGCGTCGCTAAAAAGCGACGCGCAGCGTTATTCGCACTGCGCGCTGCTCCGCGCGCTGAGGCGCGGGATTCTCGCGCCTCTGCGCACGGATTTCACGCGAGGCCGCCTGGCTGCCGCTCCGACGCCTGCCCCTCTATAGCGACGGGCATACCGGCCGTCGCTACAGGGTCTAATGCCCTATTTCCCTCTTTTCAGCCTTTTTCCGATTTTTTGACCCAAAACTCCGTTTTTTATCCCCTTTTTTTGGGGTTTTTGACTTCAAATTAAATTCTAAAATATTTTTTTAGGTAATAAAATAATAAAACTTGATTTTATCATTAAAAATAAAATAATTTTGGGTTAAAGTAGGTTTTTTCCTTAATTAAATTAGGGCAACCTATTTTATCCTATAAATATTTTATGATGAAATCAAAGGAGGCTCCTCTCCACTTTTTTTTTAGACCAGATTTTTCTCTTCATCTTCATCTTCTTCTTCCACCAAAAATTCCAGATTTATTCCCCAACCAAAAATCAAAAAGAAAATCAATTGTTTCATTCTTTTTTCAACATAATTTCTTCTAAACATATTTTTTAGAGGAAGTTTTGTTGTTTGATTTAATTTTTGAGACAAATAGAATAATTATTTGTTCTCAAAATTGTTTTTAATCTTTTACTTTGTGTTCAATAAAACTTTTTCATTGATTTTGTTTTGAATATCTTTTTGATAAAAAATTGATTTTGAGACAAATAAAATAATTGTTTGTCATCAAAATCTAGTTTTTATTTGATTTTCTAAAATAAAACTTCAATCATTTTTTTTTATATGAACAAAGTGATTGATTGTTCTTGAAATCATTTTTCTTTATTTTAATCAATAAAAACTTTTTTTTGATCAAAATCATTTCTTTAGGCAAAGGTATCAATTCTTTGTTCTTAAAGAATTTTTGATCATTTTTTTCATGTTTCTTGGAATAAAATTCCAACATTTTCATCATATTTCACTCTAATATTGTGAATCATCAAACAAAGAAATCGATCATCTTTTACCTTCATCGAATCCGAAACTCTGAGGGTAAACATTCTGGGCTTGTTTTTATTATTTCTTTCGGTTCACATCTCATTTATTTATGTATATTTTATTTTATTGTTTTCATTTATTTTATTTTATTTATTTCAGATTTGATTTATTTAATTTGTTTATATATATGATTTTTATTCACATAAATATTGATTTTTTATTATTTTTAACATGTAATTAATTTATTTCACTTTTAATTCATCATTATTTTTAACATGTAGTTAATAAATTCATTTTTAATTGATCTTTTTGCCATGAAAATGGTTTATATCATTTGTGAACATATTTAATTAATCATATTGTTTAGTTAATTGTTTTCATCATTCTTTAATTGTTTTCATTTATCATTCTTTTCTTTATTATTTTATATATTCTTTGATTCATTTATCTTCATCATCATTGTTATCATGTTCATATTTTCAAGTACTAATTAATTAACATGTTTTATTTTATTTTCATCACATTATTTAATCATTTATCACATATAATGCATGTTTCTCATTTTATTTTGGTTTGTTAACATTTTGATTCCATTATCATCCTCTTCATATCATCTTATTTTATTTTAATTTGTTACTCATTATTTTGTATGTTTAATTGATTTAATTGATTTAATCACTAACATTATTTTATTTATATTTTGTTTTTATGTCTAAACTCATTTTTTCGCTTGGGCGTTTTTGCGAGCACATCGTGTAACACCCCCCCTCCGCCGCCCCCGTTGGAAGGGCACCGGCGGGTGCGCTACAACACGACACTCACTCACGACGCGACAAAGCATACAGCGGAAGCATACATGCGCTAAGCGGAAGCATTCACTAAACATAACAGTTGAATATGGAAAGAAAAGGAAAATATTCTTCATTACAAAAATAATCAACATACAAGATAAATACATTGTTCCAAAAGATTACATCTTAAAACTTTTACAGAAGTCAAGGATATACAAAAGAATTTCAGGAGGAAACCAAAAATAAATAACTCGACTCCTATGTGGCCAGCCTGCAGATGCGCGACACGAGCAACTCCCAAAATCCTTCACGCTACCTGCACGGGATAAAAGCCCGTGCTAAGCGATAACGCTTAGTGGGGAGAAACAAACACAATAGAACACTATACCCAGAACATACACTAACATGCATGAAACAATAAGAATTAGAACACAGAAATAATAAATGAATATATATGAGCAGAATAAATAAGAGAAAGCACTAAACCAATAAACACCATACAGAATCACATTATTATTAAAACACTTCACTAAGCCAACATCAGACATTTCACACAATAGCCTGAAATCAAAGGTTGAGGATACGGGAACACGGCACGGGAGACCGAAGCCTCAAAAACATTTTAATACCCGAAGGTAGCGCGAGAGACCGGAGTCTCAAAACATTTTATCACTACACAGAAGATGATCATCTCGGAGATCGGCCGCTTCGCCCGAACGGGGCGGACTTAACAGCTGTTCACTAACCCTTCTTAAGCATGCTTAATTATCCTATACCTTGACACTTCAGGCTCGACAACACATTAACTCGCACGACATTGCACAATTAAAACAAAATTCAATTCAAAACTCTTATAAAAAAAATAAGTTCATATCAAAGCACTAGTACACTAAGGTCACGAGTCAAAGGCACACACATTTTCCATGCAATAAAGAGAAACCGTGCAAAGTGGAACAAAAGAAACACATTCAGAAAAAAAGGCAAGCAGGAAGGCCTCTGTCGCGATCGCGACAGGTGTCGCGCTCGCGACAGAGCACGGAGTACTACCTCGCGACCTCGCGCCAATAGGCCTGGTCGCGACGTAGTGCTCGCGGCAGCAAATCACGGGCCAAACTCTGTCGCGCTCGCGACAAGCATCGCGATCGCGACAGAGACCAGTTCCTTCCTCCTCGCGCGCACACTCGGCGGCGCGCTCGCGCGGAGGGTTCCGCTACCGAGCTCTCTGTCGCGCTCGCGACAGGCGTCGCGATCGCGACAGAGGACTCCACAAGGACAAGGGCCAAGTCCGTCTTCTGTCGCGCTCGCGACAGACGTCGCGATCGCGACAGAACCCAGATTCGCCCAAGCTACTCGTTTCCTACTCTTTTCGCACACAGTTTTTCATACATGCCCTTTACATGCTCATGCACTTACCTCACGCCTCCAGCACATCACCTCAACACTTTCTAGCCACATAAACACATTTATACACGATAATCAAACATCAATTCAACAAGAATCACTCACAACTAAACTCAATTCAATAATCATGGCATATTCAAATTCCAAAAACACATAATCTTCACTATATCACCAGCACTTCATTAAATCACTACTTAATTAAACATGCATTTGCAAAACACTCACTATTACTCACAACTTGCAATCACAAGATAGAATTGATCCCAAGGAGGTAAATAGAGACAAACTCAATCCACAACCATAGCTCACAAACACACACTCAAATACAATTTCCATACTAAAACCAATTAAAATCCCAAACCTGGAAACAGCAGCTTCAAACCGAGCACCTCACGATTCTACTATATCCTTGCCTTTGCTCTTCCTTCTCTCTTCCGAAGCTTACACAAACCCAATCCACAAACAAAACCAGAAGTCAAGGAGCAAGAAACAAATAAAAGAACCCCAATCCGAAATCAAACACTTACCTTCAACACTTCCAGCTCAAACCTTCCAGAAACCCACTCAAAACTCAAAGAAAATGCAAGAGAAAAGAGATGAGAGCAGCCAAAAGGAAAGAAGGAGAGAGAGGGAACGGGAAGTGAAGAAGAAAGGGAGAAAATGAGTTAGCTTCCTAGGGAAGCTATGCAAAATTTGCCCCTTTATTCCCTCTCTCCTACTTTTCATTAATTGCTCACCAACCCTTGCCACTTGTCACAATCTTAAAGAATCAAGCCATCCATCTTAACAAAACCACCCATGGCACCATACACTAACCACACACAAGCCTTACTAACACAAATATCTTCCAATGCACCATACACCACAACCCACTCAATAAAAGCCTTAATCCACTCACACCCTACAATTCTACACCACAAGTACACACTAATATTTCCTTCTCTTCAATTAATACCTAATTTATTAATTCCTTAATAACAAATCCAATATTCCTTATACTTATATACAAACATACCCTTACTTTACCAGCTTAAAACACAGATTCCGACCAGGCCCTATTTGGGTTGTTACACATCGGGAGGTCCAAAAAGGCTCGTTTGGTTCATATACATATTTTCTCTATTTGTAATATTTTATTTAATTTTGCCATATAATTTTCTTGTAAAATTCTTTATTTAGGCACGCTAAAAAGAAAATCACAAAAACGTTTTTTTATTAATTAACTTGACATTTTTTTTCTAAATAAAAATGGGACCAATGTCCTAGTTTTTCATACCCAAATAAATCATCACATCAAAACTGTTTCATAATAAATATGCATGCGAGGACCAATGTTCTCACTATTAATGAATAACCCGTTTTATGCATGTACTTCACTTTTATAAATGGGAGTTGTATTCCGCTCCTAGTGTTATTGTAATTTATTTTTAAATGCTTTATTTTGGATTTTGCTAACATTTACCGCTTTTGATATGAATGATTGCGCCTTTAATTTAAATTGCATTGTGTGGAAAGTTGATGAAACAATGAATTCAAAACTTAATTATAATATTAATCAAGGTACGAATAAATGAGAAGTCCCGAACCCTGCTCTGGTCTTTGGGCTCAAGAGGCTAGAGGTTATCCTCCAAGACACCTCTTGTGTCACACCCCATAAGTGGCCTAATCGGAAATTAGAATTTTAATTGGACATTTAAGGGTAATTTGGTATTTTATAAGAGGAAAGAGGATTAAATTACAAAGTAATAAAAGTATTTTTAAATGGCAGATTGTATTTTGGTGAGTTAAAGGTAATTTGCCAAGGTTTTATTAGTAAAGGAGGAATTAATGGAATTGTGTAACTGTGCATGTGTGCCAGGTGGATGAGGTGAGTGTATGGGCACATGGGTGAGGGAAAGGAGAGTTTTGAATGTTTTAGTTCCTGGAAAACTAAACATATGAGTTTCTCTCTCTTTTGCTCTCTCTCACGTTGGCCATCTCCTTCCTCTCCATTTTCTGTTCTTTTTCCCATTGCATGTGTGTGTTCATCTGTTTTGAGAGCTTGGGTTTTGAGTTTTGAAGCTTCAGCAGGGTAAGTAGCTACTGGTTTTACTTTGGGTTCTTGATCTTCATCTTTTCTGGGATTATTCTGAGTTATTTATATAGTGGTTCTTGGGATTAATTGGGTATCGGTTTGTCTGTTGCAAGTACTGGAAGATAGAAGAATAGAGAAGGGAAAAGATAAGGTGGTTGATTGAAGAGGAAGTACAGTGGACGTTTTTAGGAACTTCAGTAATAGGTTTGGGACTGTCTGATTTTCTCAGTTTGGATCCTGCTTTCAGTGTTGGTATTAATGCGTTTGTGTATGTTGTTTAATGAAATGCATGAGCAATGTGATGTGTATATATGATTTCTGTAGAGAAGAGTAATATAGAGTTTGTCATTGAAAGGCATATACAAGAGTTTGAATATGAATTTCCTGGAAAGTTAATGTTCTGGCATTGCTTCTGTGTTAGTTGTAAAAATGTGATATTGGTATTCTAATTGCTGTGAATGTGCTCTGGAGACTTAAAGGTACGTCTTAGCATGATTTTTGCATGAAAAATGGTTTTAGATAAATGGGGATTTGAGTTTTGGGTTGTACTCTGTTTTCACGATTCTTCTGGTTTTAAGAGTTTCTGGAAATTTTGAAGACTTTGTGAGGAAGAAGAAGAAGCTGTGAGAGGAAGATCACGTGACGTGATGGGGCATCACGCCGTGACCTCCCTCCTTTGGGAAGTCACGTGGCGTGATGAAGCATCACGCCGTGACCTTCCTCCCCTAGGGAAGTCGCGACGTGATGAAGCATCACGCCTCGCGACCTCGCCTATTTTCCCCGCGTGATTCCGTGACTTCTTCCCCTCTCCTCACAAGCGTCACGAGACGTGACTGATGGTCACGCCGTGACTGCCTTGCTCCTCTGCCTGGCGCTGGCGTGAAGCCTGTGTCACGCGACGTGATGAATGGTCACGGCGTGACCAGCCTTCCCCTGCTGCCCTATTTTATTAAAACTGAAGTTTAACTTCTGATTTCAAGAATTTTTGCACTACATGACAAATATTTGATTTAAAATCTGTATTGCGTTTTAATAATTGCTTAATATTGGGTTTTTTATACATGATTTACATGTTTATAGTTTATTTAACAGGGACTTTTTCAATATGAGCTATTTGTTCTTATTACCTTCTGTAGTTAATATTTATATGTTTAAATGTTTCTGAATTTGATTATTATACAAGTATACATGATTTATAAGCTAGTATTTAATGAAATTCTCATGATTTGATATATGAATTGTTGAGTTGTATCATTTGAGCCTGAATAGTCATAGTAGTGGATAAGTAAGCGCTTACTTAGGTCTGTGTGTGTGCAGCTGCTATATGATAAAATGATATATGCGGGTCCGTCTGGATCCTTGTTTCGACCATGTTTGGTCTATATGGAAATAAAGCGAGACCTCGGTCTCTATATGAAAAGTACATGTTTGAGACTCATGTCTCTATATGCTTGGGATACTGTGTTCTATCAGTATCCAAATGACCGTATCCACTTCTTAGGTTTATACCAGACTAATCAGGCTACATGTTTATATGTGATGTATATGTTGAGATGTTTATTGACATGATTAAAAGTATTTGTTGCCCATGAATTCTTGTATATCCTGTATCGGTGCAATCAAAGAAATATGTTTGTATTTGTTAATTGGTTATATTGTAAATATCTTAAAGGTGATGAGATACTATATTGTATATGTATATTGTTATTTTGTTTTGTTCCTCCCCACTAAGCGTTATCGCTTAGCACGGGCTCTTTTCCCGTGCAGGTGGCGAGTGCAGTTCAGAGTCGGATATCTGCAGGTCGGCCACTAGGAGTCTTTTTGGATGAAGTTGTTATATTTTTGAAGTCTTCCGCTGTAATTATTTTTTTGTATATGGCTTGTAATTAGCAAAATGAATCTTTTGTAAAGGAACAAGTATTCTTTTTGTATATGTAATTGCATACGAGCCTCTTTTTGTAAAACGATAGTGATATGTATATGTATATGTTAAAGGTTTTTCTATAAACGATTTAAAAGTTTCTTTACATATTATTTTTTTTTTATTTTATTAGCATGTATTTGGATTTGTTTATATGTTTGCCCGCGTGGCACTCCGGTATCCTTCCAACGGGGATGGCGGGGTGTTACAGCTTGGTATCAGAGCCCAGGTTTGGTGGTTCTGGGTTATGTTGTGATTGTTTGAGTATAGAGTCGAGTCTATGCATGAGAGTCAGTTTTGTATAGTGGCCTAATGCAGATGTCTTGTGTTTTGTAGAGTTTATATGGAGTCGGATCCAAGTGAGTATATGGGCGACACGATGAGTAGTGCCAATGTGAGTCGTGGAGGGAATCAAGTTAGAAGAGAGGATCCAGTTAGACAGGATAGACATGAGCGGGAACCTGCACCAGCTGAGGGTGCAAATAGAGGTATTGCTTTTGATCCAGCATTAGTTCAGGGGTTATTACAAGTGGTTGATAGGTTGACTGCACCTAAGGCTCCAACTGAATTGTTAAGAAAGAGAGGAGCAGAGGATTTTTATGGGACTGCCTTAGATGAATCCGATGTGGCTGAGTTTTGGCTGAAGAGAGTGGACAGGATTTTGCAAGAGATTAGATGTCCTGCTGATCAGAGAGCTTCTTGTGCAATATCGTTGCTTCAGGGACCAGCCTATGGTTTGTGGGAACTTGTGATGAGGAATCCTCAGCGACCAGCTGAATTGACATGGGATTATTTCAAGCGAGAGTTTGAGCAAAAGTATATAACGAAGGCATACCAAGAAGCGAAATGGAGAGAGTTCATTAGCTTGAAGCAAAGGGGAATGACTGTCAGTGAGTATGATAAGGAGTTCAACCGGTTAAGTAAGTATGTGCCTGAGCAGTTGTTGACAGATGAGTTCAGATGTAGGCACTTTTTAGAGGGATTGCGTGAGGTATTCAGAGGCCCCTTGTCTGCGATGATTGTCTTGCAGCCAGTTGGGTATTATCAGATTGTGGCTGCAGCAATGAGGTTAGAGGAATCAGAAGAGATTAAACAGAAGATGGCACAGAAGAGAAGAGCACCAGAAGGGGGAAATGTGAGTGCTAAGAAGTCAAAGGGTACTCCAGTTGAGCAAGGATCTAGAGGAGGTGTACAAGTGCCTTCACAGGTGGAGAGTGTAGCCCCACATGCTAGTAAAGGAAATCGAGCACCAGAATGTGAGCATTGTCATAGGTACCATTGGGGTACATGTCGCAAGATCATCGGAGCCTGTTTCAAGTGTGGGAGCATGGAACATCGGTTTGCATTTTGCCCTGATCGACAAGTGGACCAGAATCAGCAAGAGAGTAAGAGATCCAATGTCGTCCAAAGTAACCGGGATGCAAGTAGAGCTCCGAGAGCACCATCTGAGACGGTGCAGCGACCTGGTGCTACGGAGGATCGTAATCGGCATAGGGCATATGCTATGACTGCTGAGAATGTAGCGGGTGCTGCCGGACCTTCGGGTAAGTGTTTACATGTTCAGTTTTGTCTTGTTTCGGTGTTGGTAGTTGAGTTGTATTCGGTAAGCAAGGAAATTTCGAGGACGAAATTTTCTTAAGGAGGGGTGAGTTGTCACACCCCATAAGTGGCCTAATCGGAAATTAGAATTTTAATTGGACATTTAAGGGTAATTTGGTATTTTATAAGAGGAAAGAGGATTAAATTGCAAAGTAATAAAAGTATTTTTAAATGGCAGATTGTATTTTGGTGAGTTAAAGGTAATTTGCCAAGGTTTTATTAGTAAAGGAGGAATTAATGGAATTGTGTAACTGTGCATGTGTGCCAGGTGGATGAGGTGAGTGTATGGGCACGTGGGTGAGGGAAAGGAGAGTTTTAAATGTTTTGGTTCCTGGAAAACTAAACATATGAGTTTCTCTCTCTTTTGCTCTCTCTCACGTTGGCCATCTCCTTCCTCTCCATTTTCTGTTCTTTTTCCCATTGCATGTGTGTGTTCATCTGTTTTGAGAGCTTGGGTTTTGAGTTTTGAAGCTTCAGCAGGGTAAGTAGCTACTGGTTTTACTTTGGGTTCTTGATCTTCATCTTTTCTGGGATTATTCTGAGTTATTTATATAGTGGTTCTTGGGATTAATTGGGTATCGGTTTGTCTGTTGCAAGTACTGGAAGATAGAAGAATAGAGAAGGGAAAAGATAAGGTGGTTGATTGAAGAGGAAGTACAGTGGACGTTTTTAGGAACTTCAGTAACAGGTTTGGGACTGTCTGATTTTCTCAGTTTGGATCCTGCTTTCAGTGTTGGTATTAATGCGTTTGTGTATGTTGTTTAATGAAATGCATGAGCAATGTGATGTGTATATATGATTTCTATAGAGAAGAGTAATATAGAGTTCGTCATTGAAAGGCATATACAAGAGTTTGAATATGAATTTCCTGGAAAGTTAATGTTCTGGCATTGGTTTTGTGTTAGTTGTAAAAATGTGATATTGGTATTCTAATTGCTGTGAATGTGCTCTGGAGACTTAAAGGTACGTCTTAGCATGATTTTTGCATGAAAAATGGTTTTAGATAAATGGGGATTTGAGTTTTGGGTTGTACTTTGTTTTCACGATTCTTCTGGTTTTAAGAGTTTCTGGAAATTTTGAAGACTTTGTGAGGAAGAAGAAGAAGCTGTGAGAGGAAGATCACGTGACGTGATGGGGCATCACGCCGTGACCTCCCTCCTTTGGGAAGTCACGTGGCGTGATGAAGCATCACGCCGTGACCTTCCTCCCCTAGGGAAGTCGCGACGTGATGAAGCATCACGCCTCGCGACCTCGCCTATTTTCCCCGCGTGATTCCGTGACTTCTTCCCCTCTCCTCACAGGCGTCACGAGACGTGACTGATGGTCACGCCGTGACTGCCTTGCTCCTCTGCCTGGCGCTGGCGTGAAGCCTGTGTCACGCGACGTGATGAATGGTCACGGCGTGACCAGCCTTCCCCTGCTGCCCTATTTTATTAAAACTGAAGTTTAACTTCTGATTTCAAGAATTTTTGCACTACATGACAAATATTTGATTTAAA
Source organism: Excoecaria cochinchinensis (assembly GCA_947683425.1). Classification (NCBI taxonomy): domain Eukaryota; kingdom Viridiplantae; phylum Streptophyta; class Magnoliopsida; order Malpighiales; family Euphorbiaceae; genus Excoecaria; species Excoecaria cochinchinensis. The sequence continues at coordinate 5,831,651 of CANTUQ010000011.1, forward strand.
ATCTGTATTGCGTTTTAATAATTGCTTAATATTGGGTTTTTTATACATGATTTACATGTTTATAGTTTATTTAACAGTGACTTTTTCAATATGAGCTATTTGTTCTTATTACCTTCTGTAGTTAATATTTATATGTTTAAATGTTTCTGAATTTGATTATTATACAAGTATATATGATTTATAAGCTAGTATTTAATGAAATTCTCATGATTTGATATATGAATTGTTGAGTTGTATCATTTGAGCCTGAATAGTCATAGTAGTGGATAAGTAAGCACTTACTTAGGTCTGTGTGTGTGCAGCTGCTATATGATAAAATGATATATGCGGGTCCGTCTGGATCCTTGTTTCGACCATGTTTGGTCTATATGGAAATAAAGCGAGACCTCGGTCTCTATATGAAAAGTACATGTTTGAGACTCATGTCTCTATATGCTTGGGATACTGTGTTCTATCAGTATCCAAATGACCGTATCCACTTCTTAGGTTTATACCAGACTAATCAGGCTACATGTTTATATGTGATGTATATGTTGAGATGTTTATTGACATGATTAAAAGTATTTGTTGCACATGAATTCTTGTATATCCTGTATCGGTGCAATAAAAGAAATATGTTTGTATTTGTTAATTGGTTATATTGTAAATATCTTAAAGGTGATGAGATACTATATTGTATATGTATATTGTTATTTTGTTTTGTTCCTCCCCACTAAGCGTTATCGCTTAGCACGGGCTCTTTTCCCGTGCAGATGGCGAGTGCAGTTCAGAGTCGGATATCTGCAGGTCGGCCACTAGGAGTCTTTTTGGATGAAGTTGTTATATTTTTGAAGTCTTCCGCTGTAATTATTTTTTTGTATATGGCTTGTAATTAGCAAAATGAATCTTTTGTAAAGGAACAAGTATTCTTTTTGTATATGTAATTGCATACGAGCCTCTTTTTGTAAAACGATAGTGATATGTATATGTATATGTTAAAGGTTTTTCTATAAACGATTTAAAAGTTTCTTTACATATTATTTTTTTTGTTTTATTTTATTAGCATGTATTTGGATTTGTTTATATGTTTGCCCGCGTGGCACTCCGGTATCCTTCCAACGGGGATGGCGGGGTGTTACATCTTGTGTCACGAGACTTAGACGTTAATCCTAGGCCTCATGGCCCAATATGGATAAAATGCGCAAGTCTTAGGCTCTCCGAGGCGAGAGAAACTTTCCCAATGTTCTATTGGGTGGCGACTCCATGAAACCTCCTTGTTGCCCAACATAGACGCACTTGCGATTTATCGCAAGCTGTTGACGGACCCACAAATGCCCCGATCGCCCACGTGCGGGCGGTCGAACGGGTGGCCGCGGGGATCCGGCGCGCGTCACAGTGGCAACTCCACTGGGGACATACTCAAGACTTCGATTCGAAAGTACCTTGATTAAAAATCATAATTGAGTTTTAATTTAAAAAAATTTTATCTTCTTTCAAAGATGCATTGCATCTCATTAGAGCCTTAGATCTATGCTAGTTTGGTCCCTCTTTTAGCCCCGGTGCGTTCCCGAAGCACGACCCTATTTTCACTCAATTTAGGGAAGTGTTAAGGATAATCACCAGCCCAAGCCTCGTACCATCAAGGTATATTAAATGGTGACCCGATCGGTCGTTACGCTCGTGATGAGCTAGACCCGTCGGCAGGGATCATGCTTGGGTAGCCCTAAAGTAACACCACCCTTTGACCAAAGCTCATGTAACGGCAATAGATACTTCCCTTAGGTGATATGAACCGTAATACCTTGCTTGCTATGTGGATCATTATATATTGGACAAACCCAAATAATCTGCTTGGTCACCTAATCAAAGGCTTTCATGCCCCGATAGGCCCATGTCAACTTGTTCGGGCTGCCTAAATACATAACGATCATAACCCATGTGCTTGCACATTAGATAAGAGATTCTACGATGCCGGTTCTTCACCGAGCACCATGTGCATCCATTGGGTTCCCCGCTAACCCATGGGTTAAGCCCACCTAGGAAAGAGACCGCATTACCTCGTGTGTGGGAGTAATAAGGTTGGAAGGATCTACTTGTTTGCATGTGATTGTAAATGTTGCATAGCTCACTATCATGCATTGTATAAGACATTCATGCATCATCCTAACAATTTAATTTTTTCAGCCATCATAGATTCATCTAAGTGGACTAGAGGTTCCGACGGTCGGCTAGTAAGGACAAATCTGCTCTTTGAGTTGCCGGAACTAGTGTCTGACTGGGATTTTGAGTCATCCTCATCAGTCAGTGAAGCCTCTGTAGAACCACCAATGGCAGAAGAACCTGGAGTTTTGACCACTCAAGACCTAGCTAAGAGGCTAGAGGACTTCGAACGGAGAGTGCTAGACATGATGGGTGCCATGGCTGAAAGGATTGCCCATCCACCTGCAGCCCCACAGCCGCCTGCTGCTTTACAGCCACAGGCAGTCCCTCCTCGGGGGCAAGCCGAACCACCTGCTGGTGGGGAGGCTCCCTTCGTTGGAGCTGCTGCTCGCCAACCCAATAATGAGCACAGAGCTGCTGCACCAATCGAGCTAAGAGGGGAAAGGATTCATAACCCCAACGATGATTTCCTGATGGAGGAGGAAGAAGAAGTGGTGCTGATAGTCCACCAAGCTGCAAGGCCCAGAGCACCCAGAGTAGAGGATGAAGCTTTAAGAGGTATGAGACGGCAGATCGAAGCTATCACCCGCATGCTGTCAGTAGGCAAGGGGATCAACCCAGAAGACAGAGATCTGGGGGATGAAGAGCTGCTGCCCCAAAGATTCAAGATGCCCGAGCTTCCGAAGTTTGATGGCACCTCGGACCCATCCGCCCACATCAAGCAGTACACCTTGGTCATGAAAAGGCACAGGGCTAAGCAAGAAGCAGAAGGTGGAATATTTCTGCCTTAGTCTGGTGGGCCCGACGGTTGACTGGTACCACGGGTTGGATAGGAGGTCCAAAGAGGACTGGGACCTTTTGACCGAAGAATTCATGAAGCAGTACGACTGCAGCACTAGGATGGAGGTCACCCTAAAAGACCTCGAGCTTCTACAGCAGAAGAATGATGAGTCATTCCATGAGTACCTTACAAGATGGAGAAACAGGGTCATGGAGATGAAGAGGAAGCCTGACACTGCAGACCAGATCAGGCTATTTATCAGAAACTCATGCCCTTACTTAAGGGACTTGCTCAGTTTTAAGGGGCTCAAGGACTGGGAGTCGCTTAAGGATATCGCTATAGAAGCTGAGGCGGCTTACCTGGCAAAGAAAGCAAGCCAAAATAACTTTGCTGGGAAAGGCTATGGGAACCAGTCGGGATTCAAATCAGGCGGAGCTGGAAGCAGCAACAGTAGAAACGGTAGGACGGCAGAGGTCTCAGCTACTGGAGTTGGGCAGGGTCAGAGATACTACTCCAACTTAGGCCGCTCTCTATCTTGGGTACTGGAAAAACTAATGAAAGAAGGCAAGTTACAGCCTTTACCACCTAGACCAGCCTTGAGTCAGGGACAACCGGGACATAGAGGTGATCAGTACTGCGCTTACCACCAGCACACCGGCCATTTGACTGACCATTGCCGTATTCTGAGAAACAAAATCCAGGATCTCATTGACACCAATCAGATCACAGATCCTGAGAAGAGAGAAAAGAAGAAAAAGGCAGGCTACAACGCAGTCCCTCCACCGCGAACATGATCGTGTCTTGCAGTCCACTAGTGATATTGCTCTTAGATGCTGAAATTCTTTTTATTTTTGGAACTTTTTATTTTCTGTTTGTAATAAAGAGAACAATTTTGCTTATTTGTATGACATTTCTATTGATTTCATTTCGCATGATCATAACACATTTACTTTGGCATTAATTCAAATAATATGGCTGCATTTATCCTCGAAACTTTGGGAAATCCCAAAGAAAATCTTGATAGCATCTGATATAACTCCTGAAGAGAGAGAGAGTTAGAGAAAAAATGAAAATAAGAGAGAAAAACTAGTTGCAATTAGGGGACTGGATGGAAACTCACTAAGAGCACTAGAACCTTTCTGATTACCCGTCAAAGCGATCCCTGGATAAGACGGAACCTAGAAAATGATTTAGGCAATATTTTCTTTGTATAGCTCTCTAAATGACTATTTCCTACCCTTACTTCACAATCGCTTGCTAGCCCATTGAGCCTTTATACGGGTATGCTGAATGCGTGCCAATTTTGTTGTTACACATGTTAAAACTATCCCCTCGCCTAAAATGATTTTGGCTTCCCCTTAGAAGAGTGGCCGCTCTAAAAAGGATGGATGTACATTTGAACAATTTTTCTTTGGACTATCGAAATTGCCTTGGTAAGGGCGAGTTTACACTTTGAAAAAAAAAGAAAAAAACAAAAAGACCTCAAAACAGTAGCCAATTGACTAGTTTCAATAATTACCCTTTTATTGTTATTCTGATCTCAATGAGCTGAAATGTTACCGAGCCCAAATTCAAGAATACCTTTATATATACAACTGAGCTGAGAATGGTTCATCCATCAGTCGAGAAAATATTGCGGCCATTTTTCTCTAGCGACCCGATCCTCCTTTGACAGCCATCTACCTAAGCCTGACACTACAACCAAAGTAAGACCTTTTGATTCTGGGTTCAGTCTTATCCAATTAGCGGAGATGACCTTCTAAAGAGGTTTGGTACGTAAGAATAGGCCTATGGTGTTTCTTGAGCTTCAAGCAGGGAGCCACGAGTGCATTCATGCATTCGAGTTAAGTCTCGTCCCCAAAAGTTGCATCTAGAATTCGCATTCAAAGAAAAAGATTAAGAGATGAGAGAAAATCGTCAATCATAAAACCCGAGAGGGCTGATTGATAACAGGAGTTTGATGCTTTCAAGATCTATCTCGAGATTAGCTAAAGTCTTGTATTTTTTAAAATCAATGCCAAAATAATGATCATGCTTAATGAAATCAAATTGAAACACATGCATTTATGCAATGATGTGGTCAGAGCAGTTAACTTTGTGTGACCAAAGTCGCCTATTGTCCACCGCTCGAGTGCTTCAACCGATTCATCCTGCTATCAAATGTGAAGAATCAAGCTCATGCAACCATGTCCTAAGACTCCCTAAAGATTCTTTCCAACAACTTCAGCAACCTCAAAAAAAAAAAAAACCGTTAGAGTGAAAACCGTAACTGGCGCTCTAAGCAAAAACTAGGCAAAAGGATATGGTGAAAACCTGAAAACAGGCAGTCTGTCCTTCAAAAAAAGAAGAAAGAGAAAAGCCGCTGGATTGGGTTGGGTCCGTTCCAGGCAAAAAAAAAATAAATAAGGCACTGGGTTATGTGAAAATCCACAAAGGACGCATCTCCCGCTAAGAAAAGCTAGTGTGAAAATCCACAAGGGATGCACTACCTTCAAATAATGACTACAGGTACCAGGTGAGAATCTCAGAATCCCAAAAGGGCATGAAATTCAAAAGCAGCTCAAAAGGCATCAATTATATCGCAAATTGCAGTTAGCCCGGCTATCATCTTCAAGTTCACACAGATGAATTTTTATCCTGCATTCTCGCATAACTCATGCATTTCACTTGAATGCTCACCATTTTTGCATAGTTTAGTTTCCTTATTTTGCAGAAAGAGAGACTTCAGGCGGATACCGACAAAAGCCGAGTGATGACATCGGTCAAATCATCAAACAAAACCTCAACTCATTCATCAATCAAGACATTGATCAAAACATATATCCAAGACTCAACTCAATCATCAATCCACATACCAGCTTAATCATCAAATCCAAGCACCATCCAAAGACCTCTCAGGGGGCAATCAATCAAAGACTTCTCAGGGAGCAGCAAACCGAAGACTTCTCAGGGAGCAGTAAATTAAAGACTTCTCAGGGAGCAGCAAACCGAAGACTTCTCAGGGAGCAGCAAATCAAAGACTTCTCAGGGAGCAGCAAATCAAAGACTTCTCAGGGAGCAGAAAATCAAAGACTTCTCAGGGAGCAGAAAACCAAAGACTTCTTAGGGAGCAGCAAACCGAAGACTTCTCAGGGAGCAGAAAACCGAAGACTTCTCAGGGAGCAGAAAATCGAAGACTTCTCAAGGAGCAAAAAATCGAAGACTTCTCAGGGAGCAGCAAACCGAAGACCTCTCAGGGGGCAAACGATCAATAAACCGAAGACTTCTCAGGGAGCAGCAAACTGAAGACCTCTCAGGGGGCAAACAAACGATCAACAAACCGAAGACTTCTCAGGGAGCAGAAAATCGAAGACTTCTCAGGGAGCAGAAAACCGAAGACCTCTCAGGGGGCAAACAATCAATAAACCGAAGACTTCTCAGGGAGCAGCTAACTGAAGACCTCTCAGGGGGCAAACGATCGATGAAATGAAGACTTCTCAGGGGGCAATCAATCGAAGGGTTCACAAATAGCACCACTTCAACAAACGAAAACACACCATGGTAATAACCACCATCTCAGAATTCTCCAGTTCGGAAAGACGGTCGACTCAGGTACGCGTCTCTTTCCTTTTCTTCTTTGAGTTTAGGCTCACCTAGACACTAGTGTACTAGATTCCCCTAAACTGGGGGCAACTGTAGACACCGGGTCCTGAGTAAGCCTAGATCGAAGTTACCCAATGATGATAATTGCCTTCACAGGCTTAAAAGGTTAAAAGTGATGGTTTTCTCGTCAAATTTGCATTTTAGAGTGAAAAATTAAAAAATAATAAAAAATATTTAAAAAATTAATTTTGAAAAATGGGGGCTTAAAATTATAGTGTTTTTAGTCAATTTAAAATTTAAAAATAAAAAAAAATTAATAAAAAATTTTTTTTTTCTAACCGCGAGCGTCGGGCGCGGTAGCGCGCTGGCGCCCCGCTCGGAGGCGCCGGGCTCCCAGCGCGCAGACGCCCAGGCGCCCAGCGCGCTGGGCGTGCGCGTCGCCAATGCTGCGCGTCGCTAAAAAGCGACGCGCAGCGTTATGCGCACTGCGCGCCGCTCCGCGCGCTGTAACACCCCAAAATCACCCCAATAGTTTGAGTCTGTCCGTGTCTGTATGTGTATATGTTTATGTGTTGCATGTGTGTGTTAAATTGGTTTATTTATTTAATTTAAGTGTGAATAAGAGAAAGATTAGTGTACATATTAGTGTATGGGACTAGGATATGAGCAAAGGATAAGTTAATGTGTATAGTAAAGTATGGGAGTAGGGTGTGATGTGGGGGCAAGTGTCTTAAGGAGAGATTGACAAGTGGCAAAGGGGATAAGTGGGCATTTATTGGGTTGGTGAAGAGAGAGAAAAGGGCAGCCTTTCCCTTGATTTCCCGTTCCCTCCTCCTTTTCACGCCATTTCCTTCTTCTTCTTCCTTCTCCTTTGTTCTTCCTTTTCTTTACATAATCTTGCTCCCTCTTCCTTAATTAAGTAATTAGGGTTGATTAGCTTGTGGATTTTGAAGCTTAGAGGTGAGTAGGAGTTATTAATGTCTTAGATTTCTTCTTCTTCCTCTTCTCTAGGTTTTGTAATTATATATGTATGTTTGGGTAGTTGTAAAATTGATCTTGATTGTTATGGGTTTGTGGTTCAGAGGAGACTCCTAGACCTGATAAAGGGAAAGGAATTGCTAGCGGGAGCGGAGCTCGCGAATAGGAGCTAAGGAGAGAAGGTTTGGGAATGTTTATCTTTATTGTGTATTTGTGATTTGAGTTTGATAATTGTGGTTTTGCTTTGATTGGGTTTATGAGTGGTGTTATTATAGCTTGAATGGAAATTAGTGTGATATGTGATGTGAAAGAATGAATATTGTTGAAGGAATTGTGAGAAACTATATGAATATTTGTAATTGATGTTATAATTGCTGTTTTGGAATTTCTTAGAATTGGACATGTAATCGACTTGATTTAATTGAGATAAATGGTGATAAAGCTGGGTTTTTATTTATGTTATGAGTTATGAATGCTTGTATTGCTGAATTTTGATGTTTGGAATCAATTTTGGAAGTTTGGATGTGAATTTGGTAAGAATTCTGCAGATTTTGGGCGTAAGAGCTAAAAATCCCATGTCTGTCGCGATCGCGACACTGTCGCGAGCGCAACAGAGCGCGGAGGTTCCAGCCCTCGCGCCGGCGCGAGAGGTGTCGTGCCGAAGTTTTTGAAGGAGCTCTCTGTCGCGACCGCGACAAGGGTCGCGACCACGACAGAATGCTCGAGCTTCGATTAGTACACGGCTATCATCCCTCGCGAGCGCGACAGAGAGTAGCATCTGCGTTCTCTCGCGACCACGAGGTCTCTCGCGATCGCGAGATGACGCGGGGAGGTGTATGTTGGCTTCTGTCGCGAGCGCGACAGACGGGACTTCCAAACTTGATTTCTTCTCCTTTTTACTTAATTCCTTGGTTTCTTTTGCATGTGCTCTTTGATTTAAAGCCTGGAATACCTATTTAAATGAATAATATGTATGTTAATTTGACAAGATTTGGGATAACCTGCTAATGTCGGATAAGTGGATAGTTAGGCATGCCTAATAGAGTTTTGTGCCGCTGCAGCTATATGTACGACTTTGGACCCTGATCAGGTCCCACGATTGGATCCTCGCGATCCCTCTGTCTGAATCTTTCTTAAGATTCCACGTAATAACAATTTGGAAACAAAATAAAAAGAATGATTCGATACCTTCGGGTATCTATATGTCTATATGACGATATCAATACTCTCAAGTATCTATATGTACTCGTTATCCACTCATTGTGATTAAGCAGGTGTCATTGCGTTTCGTACAAGAATTCTTGAATGTGAATGCCAATATCTGAATTAACTATGTATGATTACATGCCCATAATTGTATTGTTATCATATGCTTTCTGTCATCGTCACTGTGAGTGGCGGTTATGCATTTTGTGTTTTCCCCACTAAGCGATTTCGCTTAGCACGGGTGTTTATCCGTGCAGGTGTGGAAGGTTTTGGTACGCGTGTTCTGGGCGTGTCGCATCGAGAAGGCCAACGCAACTAGAGATGGGGTGTTTTATAGTATAGGCTTCCCTTTCTTTTTGTAATTGATGTATTATTTTGATAGCCCTTTGGAACAGTGTATCTTGGGCTTTTGTAAATTGGTTCTTTTTGTAATCTGATGTAATATGTAAAGACCTTCTTTTGGTATATTAATAAAGTATACATTTTGTTCAGTATCATTCTTCTCTGTATTAAAGATTTTAATTATCTCTGATATGTCGCTCTATTTATGTAATGTTTGCATGTTTGTACTAGTGGGGTGTGACACTCCTATCTATCCAGGGAGCCTTCTCCCTCCAATCTGTATGGAAGTCTCCTTGGTATAGGTTGGGGTGTGACATTAGGTGGTATCAGAGCCATTGGTTTAGATGTTACTGGGTTTCAGTGTGTTAGCTAGTTGTTAGAGTTGCGTTGGCCTGATGCGCAATGCGTTTATGTTTTGTAGTTATGGAGTCCGCCCGTGGATCGCTTGAGGGGTCAGCGGAAAGTGCGAATCCCCAAGAGCAGGATCCCTCAGTTTCTGGTCCGGCTCAACCTCCTAGGGGGTATCCTAATGTGCCTTTGGGACCAATGGAAGCGATGCTTCAGAGTATGACAAGGGTACTTGAAAGGGTAACAGCGCCTAGTGCCCCAATTGAAAGGTTAAGAAAACATGGTGCAGAGAATTTCTTTGGTACTAGCATAGATGAATCTTATAAAGCAGAGATGTGGTTAGAAAAGACATCCAGAGTACTTAGGGAGATTAGATGCCCACCGGAGCAAGAAGTGGAGTGTGCCTTGTCTTTGTTACAAGGTTCTGCCTATGATTGGTGGACGTTGGTAGTTAGTCAACCGCAAGTTCCTGAACCGATTACATGGGAGTTCTTCGAGGGTGAGTTTCAGAATCGGTATGTGACCAAAGCTTATAAGGATGCCAAGTGGGCACAGTTTCTCACTCTTAAGCAAAGAATGATGTTTGTGGCTGAGTATGAGGACGAGTTCAATAAGCTCAGTAAGTATGCGCCGCCAAGAGTTCTCACGGAAGAGTTTCGATGCCAGCATTTTGAATCAGGTTTGAATGAGTCTTTGAAGGTAATGTTAATTTCATTAATGTCGGCTCCGAATGTGAAGTATTACCAGTTGGTTCAAGCAGCCTTGAGGGCGGAGCGTTCTGAGAATATATTGAGAGAAAAGGCTCAAAGAAGAAAGTCTGCAAGAGGTGGCTCTTCTTCAGGCAAGAGGCCGAGGGAGTCGCAAGGAAATTTTGCTGATGAGTCTACAGCTAATCCGGCCCCTAGAGGGAGGAGACAGGGTTCTTCTAGGGGATCAGGCTCAGGTAGAGGAGATGGCCCTCCCCGATGTTCTCATTGTAATAGACAACATTGGGGTGAATGTCGGTGGTTAACGGGAGGCTGTTTTAAATGTGGTTCTACGGACCATTTACTTGCAAATTGTCTGAACCGACTTGGAGATCCTTCGGGATAACAAGAAGGGAGCCGAGCTGGATCTAATGTACCCCGAGGAAGTCGTAATAGGGGTAGAGGAAGGGGTCGTGGTAGACGGCCTCGAGATAGAGAAGCCTCAGAATCAGTAGATCGCCCTGTGCCATCATCTGGTAGGGCTTATGCTATGAAGGCCCGAGAGGAACAGAATGCTCCCGAAGTGATTGCCGGTAAGTTCTCTTTGCTTGATTCTGAAGTTTATGTTTTGATTGACCCGGGCTCTACCCATTCTTATGTGGGTTCTGGTAAGTTGTGGGATAGTTTGGGTAGTGAGGAGAAGATGGAATATGAGATTTGTGTATCCAGTCCGTTGGGTCAGAGTGTTATGGTTAATCGTGTATGTCGGAAGTGTCCTTTAAAGATTCAAGGTACAGAGTTTGCAGTGGATTTAATTTGTTTGCCATTCCATGAGTTTGATATTATTTTGGGAATGGATTGGTTGGATAAGCATCGCGCGGTAGTGGACTGTCATAGGAAAGTAATGGTTTTGAGGGATAAAGATCAAATGCCTGTTGTGGTAAAGGGTATTGGAAGTAGTTCTTTGCATAATGTGGTATCAGCTATGAAAGCCAGAAGATTTATCAGGAAAGGATGTGAAGCATTTTTGGCTGTGGTTTTAGACTCTCGGAGAGATCAAGTTAAGATTCAAGACATTTCAGTTGTAAGAGATTTTGTAGATGTTTTTCCGGAAGAGTTACCGGGGTTACCTCCAGAGAGAGAAGTTGAACTGTCAGTAGAAATTCTCCCGGGGACAGCTCCGATTTCTAAGGCTCCTTACAGAATGGCCCCAGTGGAATTGAAGGAATTGAAGAGTCAGTTGCAAGAGTTGTTGGATAAAGGATTCATTCGGCCTAGTGTGTCGCCGTGGGGTGCTCCAGTTCTGTTTGTTAAGAAGAAAGATGGAACCCTTCGGATGTGCATTGATTATCGACAGCTTAACAAAGTGACTATCAAGAATAAGTATCCACTGCCGAGGATTGAGGATCTTTTTGATCAGTTGAGAGGAGCTGGGGTATTCTCTAAGATAGATTTGAGGTCAGGCTATTACCAGTTAGGGGTGAAAGAAGCAGATGTGGCGAAGACGGCTTTTCGGACGCGTTATGGTCATTATGAATTTCTAGTGATGCCCTTTGGTTTGACTAACGCGCCTGCAGCCTTTATGGATCTGATGAACCGGGTTTTTCGACCGTATCTGGATAAGTTTGTTGTGGTATTTATTGATGACATTTTGGTGTACTCTAGAAATCGAAAAGAACATGAGGAACATCTTAGATTAGTATTGCAAATGTTAAGAGATCATCAGTTGTATGCGAAACTCAGTAAGTGTGAGTTTTGGTTGAAAGAAGTAGCTTTCCTTGGACATGTGGTATCAGCAGAAGGTGTACGTGTTGATCCAAGTAAGATTGAAGCAATTGTTAATTGGATGCCTCCGAAGAATGTGCCAGAAGTGAGAAGTTTTCTGGGATTAGCAGGGTATTACCGACGGTTTGTTCAGGGGTTCTCAGTGTTAGCATCTCCTTTGACCAAGCTACTTCGGAAGGATGTCAAGTTTGTATGGTCTGAAAAGTGTCAAGCCAGTTTTGATCGGTTGAAAGAGTTATTGGTTAAAGCTCCTGTGCTCACACAACCGGTTTCGGGTAAGGAATACACTATGTACAGTGATGCTTCGGGCATTGGGTTAGGTTGTTTTCTGATGCAAGGGAATAAAGTGGTAGCTTATGCCTCAAGACAGTTGAAGCCTCATGAGCGGACTTACCCGACTCACGATCTGGAGTTAGCAGCGGTAGTGTTTGCGCTTAAGGTTTGGCGACACTACTTGTATGGGGAGACATGCAGAATTTTTACCGATCATAAGAGTCTTAAGTACTTGTTAACTCAGAAGGAGTTAAATTTGAGGCAGCGGAGATGGTTAGAGCTATTCAAGGATTATGATTGTATTATTGACTATCATCCGGGTAAAGCTAATGTGGTGGCAGATGCTCTTAGTAGGAAGTCTTTGTCTGCATTACTGGCTAGTCGAGGCAGATGGAGATTTGATTCTGAAGGTGCTCTGATTGCTCAACTTAAAGTTAAACCAAGTTTAAGATCAGAAATTGCTAAGGCTCAATTAGATGATCATGTGCTTCAGCGTGTTTGTCAAGCAGTGAAAGAGGGCAAGCGCACTGAATACTTATTAGACAGTGAAGGAGTGTTGAGACATGGTAATCGGTTATGTGTACCTAATGTGGGGGAGTTAAGAAAGAAACTGTTGCAAGAAGCTCATTCATCAGTCTTCACTATGCATCCTGGTGGAGATAAGATGTATCAAGATCTGAAGCAATTTTATTGGTGGCCGGGAATGAAAAGAGAGACAACAGAATTTGTTTCAAGGTGTCTTACTTGTCAGCAAGTGAAAACTGAGCATCAAGTGCCATCGGGATTGCTTCATCCCTTACCCATTCCTCAATGGAAGTGGGATGACATCACGATGGATTTTGTATCTGGTCTTCCTATGACTCAGCGTAAGCATGATTCTGTATGGGTCATAGTAGATCGATTGTCGAAGTCTGCACATTTTCTACCAGTGCGAGTGGATTACTCGATGGACAAGTTGGCAGAACTTTATGTGGATGAGATAGTTCGATTGCATGGGATTCCGTTATCCATTGTATCAGACCGAGATTCCCGTTTTACATCCAAGTTTTGGAAAGAACTTCAGGCAACTTTGGGAACACGGTTAAATTTCAGTACTGCTTTCCATCCGCAGTCAGATGGTCAGTCAGAGAGGGTTATTCAGGTTCTAGAAGATATGCTCCGGGGTTGTGCCTTAGAATTTTCAGGAAGCTGGGATCAGTATGTGTCTTTAATGGAATTCGCTTATAATAACAGCTATCAGGTAAGTATTGGTATGGCTCCTTATGAAGCACTGTATGGACGAAAATGCAGAACACCAGTGTGTTGGACTGAACTGTCAGAAAAAGCTATGATAGGTCCGGATATAGTGCGGGATACCGAAGAGAAGGTGAGGGTTGTGCAACAGAACTTGAAGGCAGCTAAGGACCGACAGCGTTCTTATGCTAATCTGAAGCGCAGAGATATTCAGTATGAAGTGGGTGATAGAGTTTTCTTGAATGTGTCACCGTGGCGAAAGGTTCTCCGTTTTGGAAAGAAAGGCAAGCTAAGTCCACGATTTATTGGACCCTATGAGATCCTAAGGAAAGTAGGTCCAGTAGCATATCAATTAGCGTTGCCTTTGGAGTTGGCTAGACTACATGATGTTTTTCATGTGTCTATGCTTCGGAGATATCGGTCAGATCCTTCGCATGTGCTACCAGTGCAAGATATTTGGATTCAGTCAGACTTTTCTTTTGATGAAGAACCAAAGAGGATTTTGGATAAGGAAATCAGACAGTTTCGGAATAAGCAGATACCGTTAGTCAAAGTTTTATGGCAGCATCACGGTATTGAAGAAGCTACATGGGAACCAGAAGAAGCTATGAGATTGCAATACCCTCAGTTGTTTGAAGCAGGTATGAATTTCGAGGACGAAATTCTGTTAAGTGGGGGAGTATTGTAACACCCCAAAACCACCCCAGTAGTTTGAGTCTATCCGTGTCTGTATGTGTATATGTTTATGTGTTGCATGTGTGTGTTAAATTGGTTTATTTATTTAATTTAAGTGTGAATAAGAGAAAGATTAGTGTACATATTAGTGTATGGGACTAGGATATGAGCAAAGGATAAGTTAATGTGTATAGTAAAGTATGGGAGTAGGGTGTGATGTGGGGGCAAGTGTCTTAAGGAGAGATTGACAAGTGGCAAAGGGGATAAGTGGGCATTTATTGGGTTGGTGAAGAGAGAGAAAAGGGCAGCCTTTCCCTTGATTTCCCGTTCCCTCCTCCTTTTCACGCCATTTCCTTCTTCTTCTTCCTTCTCCTTTGTTCTTCCTTTTCTTTACATAATCTTGCTCCCTCTTCCTTAATTAAGTAATTAGGGTTGATTAGCTTGTGGATTTTGAAGCTTAGAGGTGAGTAGGAGTTATTATTGTCTTAGATTTCTTCTTCTTCCTCTTCTCTAGGTTTTATAATTATATATGTATGTTTGGGTAGTTATAAAATTGATCTTGATTGTTATGGGTTTGTGGTTCAGAGGAGACTCCTAGACCTGATAAAGGGAAAGGAATTGCTAGCGGGAGCGGAGCTCGCGAATAGGAGCTAAGGAGAGAAGGTTTGGGAATGTTTATCTTTATTGTGTATTTGTGATTTGAGTTTGATAACTGTGGTTTTGCTTTGATTGGGTTTATGAGTGGTGTTATTATAGCTTGAATGGAAATTAGTGTGATATGTGATGTGAAAGAATGAATATTGTTGAAGGAATTGTGAGAAACTATATGAATATTTGTAATTGATGTTATAATTGCTGTTTTGGAATTTCTTAGAATTGGACATGTAATCAACTTGATTTAATTGAGATAAATGGTGATAAAGCTGGGTTTTTATTTATGTTATGAGTTATGAATGCTTGTATTGCTGAATTTTGATGTTTGGAATCAATTTTGGAAGTTTGGATGTGAATTTGGTAAGAATTCTGCAGATTCTGGGCGTAAGAGCGGAAAATCCCGTGTCTGTCGCGATCGCGACACTGTCGCGAGCACGACAGAGCGCGGAGGTTCCAGCCCTCGCGCCGGCGCGAGAGGTGTCGCGCCGAAGTTTTCGAAGGAGCTCTCTGTCGCGACCGCGACAAGGGTCGCGACCGCGACAGAATGCTCGAGCTTCGATTAGTACACGGCTATCCTCTGTCGCGAGTGCGACATCCCTCGCGAGCATGACAGAGAGTAGCATCTGCGTTCTCTCGCGACCACGAGGTCTCTCGCGATCGCGAGATGACGCGGGGAGGTGTATGTTGGCTTCTGTCGCGAGCGCGACGGATGTCGCGAGCGCGACAGACGGGACTTCCAAACTTGATTTCTTCTCCTTTTTACTTAATGCCTTGGTTTCTTTTGCATGTGCTCTTTGATTTAAAGCCTGGAATACCTATTTAAATGAATAATATGTATGTTAATTTGACAAGATTTGGGATAACCTGCTAATGTCGGATAAGTGGATAGTTAGGCATGCCTAATAGAGTTTTGTGCCGCTGCAGCTATATGTACGACTTTGGACCCTGATCAGGTCCCACGATTGGATCCTCGCGATCCCTCTGTCTGAATCTTTCTTAAGATTCCACGTAATAACAATTTGGAAACAAAATAAAAAGAATGATTCGATACCTTCGGGTATCTATATGTCTATATGACGATATCAATACTCTCAAGTATCTATATGTACTCGTTATCCACTCATTGTGATTAAGCAGGTGTCATTGCGTTTTGTACAAGAATTCTTGAATGTGAATGCCAATATCTGAATTAACTATGTATGATTACATGCCCATAATTGTATTGTTATCATATGCTTTCTGTCATCGTCACTGTGAGTGGCGGTTATGCATTTTGTGTTTTCCCCACTAAGCGATTTCGCTTAGCACGGGTGTTTATCCGTGCAGGTGTGGAAGGTTTTGGTACGCGTGTTCTGGGCGTGTCGCATCGGGAAGGCCAACGCAACTAGAGATGGGGTGTTTTATAGTATAGGCTTCCCTTTCTTTTTGTAATTGATGTATTATTTTGATAGCCCTTTGGAACAGTGTATCTTGGGCTTTTGTAAATTGGTTCTTTTTGTAATCTGATGTAATATGTAAAGACCTTCTTTTGGTATATTAATAAAGTATACATTTTGTTCAGTATCATTCTTCTCTGTATTAAAGATTTTAATTATCTCTGATATGTCGCTCTATTTATGTAATGTTTGCATGTTTGTACTAGTGGGGTGTGACACTCCTATCTATCCAGGGAGCCTTCTCCCTCCAATCTGTATGGAAGTCTCCTTGGTATAGGTTGGGGTGTGACACGCGCGATTCTCGCGCCTCTGCGCGCGGATTTCGTGCGAGGCCGCCTGGCTGCCGCTCCGACGCCCGCCCCTCTATAGCGACGGGCATACCGGCCGTCGCTACAGGGTCTGATGCCCTATTTCCCTCTTTTCAGCCTTTTTCCGATTTTTTGACCCAAAAATCCATTTTTTATTCCATTTTTTTGGGGTTTTTGACTTCAAATTAAATTCTAAAATATTTTTTTAGGTAATTAAATAATAAAACTTGATTTTATCTTTAAAAATAAAATAATTTTGGGTTAAAATAGGTTTTTTCCTTAATTAAATTAGGGCAACCTATTTTATCCTATAAATATTTTATGATGAAATCAAAGGAGGCTCCTCTCCACATTTTGTTTTGACCAGATTTTTCTCTTCATCTTCATCTTCTTCTTCCACCAAAAATTCCAGATTTATTCCCCAACCAAAAATCAAAAAGAAAACCAATTGTTTCATTCTTTTTTCAACATAATTTCTTCTAAACATATTTTTTAGAGGAAGTTTTGTTGTTTGATTTAATTTTTGAGACAAATAGAATAATTATTTGTTCTCAAAATTGTTTTTATTCTTTTACTTTGTGTTCAATAAAACTTTTTCATTGATTTTGTTTTGAATCTCTTTTTGATAAAAAATTGATTTTGAGACAAATAAAATAATTGTTTGTCATCAAAATCTAGTTTTTATTTGATTTTCTAAAATAAAACTTCAATCATTTTTTTTGATATGAACAAAGTGATTGATTGTTCTTGAAATTATTTTTCTTTATTTTAATCAATAAAAACTTTTTTTTGATCAAAATCATTTCTTTAGGCAAAGGTATCAATTCTTTGTTCTTAAAGAATTTTTGATCATTTTTTTTCATGTTTCTTGGAATAAAATTCCAACATTTTCATCATATTTCACTCTAATATTGTGAATCATCAAACAAAGAAATCGATCATCTTTTACCTTCATCGAATCCGAAACTCTGAGGGTAAACATTCTGGGCTTGTTTTTATTATTTCTTTCGGTTCACATCTCATTTATTTATGTATATTTTATTTTATTGTTTTCATTTATTTTATTTTATTTATTTCCGATTTGATTTATTTAATTTGTTTATATATATGATTTTTATTCACATAAATATTGATTGTTTATTATTTTTAACATGTAATTAATTTATTTCACTTTTAATTCATCATTATTTTTAACATGTAATTAATAAATTCATTATTAATTGATCTTTTTGCCATGAAAATGGTTTATATCATTTGTGAACATATTTAATTAATCATATTGTTTAGTTAATTGTTTTCATCATTCTTTAATTGTTTTCATTTATCATTCTTTTCTTTATTATTTTATATATTCTTTGATTCATTTATCTTCATCATCATTGTTATCATGTTCATATTTTCAAGTACTAATTAATTAACATGTTTTATTTTATTTTCATCACATTATTTAATCATTTATCACATATAATGCATGTTTCTCATTTTATTTTGGTTTGTTAACATTTTGATTCCATTATCATCCTCTTCATATCATCTTATTTTATTTTAATTTGTTACTCATTATTTTGTATGTTTAATTGATTTAATTGATTTAATCACTAACATTATTTTATTTATATTTTGTTTTTATGTCTAAACTCATTTTTTCGCTTGGGCGTTTTTGCGAGCACATCGGGAGGTCCAAAAAGGCTCGTTTGGTTCATATACATATTTTCTCTATTTGTAATATTTTATTTAATTTTGCCATATAATTTTCTTGTAAAATTCTTTATTTAGGCACGCTAAAAAGAAAATCAAAAAAACGTTTTTTTATTAATTAACTTGACATTTTTTTTTCTAAATAAAAATGGGACCAATGTCCTAGTTTTTCATACCCAAATAAATCATCACATCAAAACTGTTTCATAATAAATATGCATGCGAGGACCAATGTTCTCACTATTAATAAATAACCCGTTTTATGCATGTACTTCACTTTTATAAATGGGAGTTGTATTCCGCTCCTAGTGTTATTGTAATTTATTTTTAAATGCTTTATTTTGGATTTTGCTAACATTTACCGCTTTTGATATGAATGATTGCGCCTTTAATTTAAATTGCATTGTGTGGAAAGTTGATGAAACAATGAATTCAAAACTTAATTATAATATTAATCAAGGTACGAATAAATGAGAAGTCCCGAACCCTGCTCTGGTCTTTGGGCTCAAGAGGCTAGAGGTTATCCTCCAAGACACCTCTTGTGTCACGAGACTTAGACGTTAATCCTAGGCCTCATGGCCCAATATGGATAAAATGCGCAAGTCTTAGGCTCTCCGAGGCGAGAGAAACTTTCCCAATGTTCTATTGGGTGGCGACTCCATGAAACCTCCTTGTTGCCCAACATAGACGCACTTGCGATTTATCGCAAGCTGTTGACGGACCCACAAATGCCTCGATCGCCCACGTGCGGGCGGTCGAACGGGCGGCCGCGGGGATCCGGCGCGCGTCACAGGTACCTCACGGTGGTAACCCATCTAGTTGTCACCGTGACATACCCAGACCCCAAAACAGAATGCACTTTTGGGGTACCTCATGGTGGTAACCCATTAGGTTGTCACCGTGACATACCCACTGCCCACACAGAATCAAAAGTCTGGACACCTCACGGTCGTAACTAGATTGGTTGCCACCGTGACATATCCAAACTCACGGCAGAATGCATCTGGTGCATGCCTCACGGTGGTAACCAGATTGGTTGCCACCGTGACCCATGCCCAAATGCGATACCCAAGAGCAGATTTCCAGATCATTCAAGCCAAAATCCCAAAAATTCTCATTTCAACCAAAACATCCTCATTCCAATAATAATATTCACTACAAGAAATCTGAGAAAAAGAGACGGAAAATAGAGACGGAATTCCGTTTCTAATTGAAAATAGAGACGGAAATTTTCCGTCTTTATTTCGTCGGTCTCTAAAAATTAGAGACCAAAATGTTCCGTCTCTATTTTTAGAGACGGAATGCACGTTTCCGTCTCTAAAAATAGAGACGAAATAGTGCTTTCCGTCTCTATTTTTAGAGACGGAATGAGCGTTTCGGTCTCTAAAAATAGAGACGGAAAGAACAATTCCGTCTCTATTTTTAGAGACGGAATATCAATTCCGTCTCTAAAAATAGAGACAGAATAAGTTTTTCCGTCTCTATTTTTAGAGACGAAAAATGAATTCCGTCTCTATTTTTTTTGGATTTTTTTTAATATATTAAAATAAATAATATTAAATTTAAATATTCCTTAATTTTATATAATGAATTTTTTTCTCTAATTTATTGATTTTTTTATATATTAAAAATAAATAATATTAAATTTAAATTATTCTTAATTTTATATAATGAAAAAAATTAAATAAACAATAAATAAATATGAAAATATTGTATTATTTAATGTATTAATATATAAAAAGTGTAGTGAGATTACAAATAAAAAAAGATAAAAATTCTAAAAATAATAACTAAGCTGGAGGAGAATGCGGACAACCAGCAAACAGTAGTTGCGGGTCAACAGGTAATCTACGACTAATGAAGTCCTCCAGCATATTGATACGGTCCATTAGTACGCCGACCGTACTGCGTAGCTCAATGGCCTCATTAGTACGCCGACCGTCTCCAACTTCTGTCCATCTTACTCATTAATATTAAACTGCATAGAAAAAATCATAAGGTCGAAGTTAGTATTTAATTTGAACTCAATTCTCTAGCCTACTATTTCGCTTTAATCCCTAATTATTTTTACATAATGATTCATTTCCCTAAATTAAAATCATAAATATTTTGTAAAAAAACGGACAGAGTTCCCCCTATACGGGTCCCTATCCCCCTATCAAAAATTAGCAATTTTAACACTTCGGTAAAATATCAACCAATCGCAACTCCACAACAAACTCATTGTAATAAGAAATTTACCCATTCACATCAAATTGATGGACTCAAAACGAAAGTGAGCTGTACCCTCAAAGTGCTATTGTTTAAAACTAATTACTGCAATTCAAACAAAATCCAGGTCCATCAACAACTGGAGTCAAGCTTTTGGTTTTTCCTGTCTAGAATCTTTTGAGAATGATCATTAACGATGTATTGATATAATTGGGTAAAAAACTTCAGCAGACTCTTGGTTTTAAGAAAAGGAAATGGGTGAGATTTTAGTGCTTGCATAGAAAAACCTAACCAAAAATTTTATAATAAAGGCAGCTCTATTCTCCAATTAACTAATCATTCTTAAGCATGAAATTGACATCCTTTTCTTTTGTTTCCAGAAACTTATAAAAATAAATCGATGGCTTCAAACATTCATCAATAAACTCATCTTTTTTACCAATGATCAACTCTCTCATAAATTTTGGAGATTACAGGTATTCTCTTTTCTTGAAGGACATACCCCAAACACCAAAACATATATATGGAAAGAAAAAAAAAATCAAATTAACCCAAAATACAATTCAAAACCCACCCATGAAATGATAATCCACTTCTGTAATTCAAAATTTTTCAGCTTATTACAAAATTAAATTCACCCGTTTAAAAGAATCAACCTTTGTTTCCCCAGAAAAATAAAATTATGGGCTTACCGAGCATTAAGAACCTTATGAAGCTAAACGTCAATCAAATAACATCGTAAGCAAATATATCACTAACCTTATAGTAATAACAATATACACAAATATGCTTGAAAATAATAATAAAATTAAATCCATGAATAAGCTATTTTCAAATTAGATATTCAATCTTCTGCGTTGGAAAGAAAAACGAAAAAAATAAAATAAAAACGAGAATAGACCAAAGAGAACAAACAAATTTACCCTCAATACATCTCCGATCTGCTCATCAATAGTGAGTGAGGAGGATCCACGGCCACCGGGAGGTTCGTCTGCCCACCAGGAGTCCCGTCATGCCGTTCGTGTCGTCGTTCGTCGTCGGAACTGGCCGAAAAATGCCGGAGAAGCTTGAGGTTTTCGCTCGCTTTCCTAGAACGACGACGCCTCGCGTCAGAGGAAAATGCCACGGGAACGGCGCTGCGGGTTGCGACGGTCCGATCGCCACCTCGGATCGCCTTCGGTGGTCGCCGGCGGTGCCTCCCGCTGCTCTCTCTCTCTCTCGATTTCTCGGTCTCCTTCCCCCCGTTCTGCACCCCATTTTGTGCCTCTTCCTTTCTATTTTCTTTTTAATTCCCACTAATTCAAGCTTAATCTCAAATATAAAAATATCCCTAAAATAGAGACGGAAATTAATTTTCCGTCTCTATTTAGAGACCGCACGATTATACCGTCTCTAAATAGAGACGGAAAATATATTTCCTTCTCTAAATAGAGACCGAAACAATTCCGTCTCTATTTAGAGACGGAAAAATATTTCGGTCTCTAAATTTAGAGATGGAAAGCAATTTCCGTCTCTAAATTTAGAGACGGAAATTGCTTTCCGTCTCTAAATTTAGAGACCGAAATATTTTTTCGTCTCTAAATAGAGATGGAATTGTTTCGGTCTCTATTTAGAGACGGAAATATATTTTCCGTCTCTATTTAGAGATGGAATAATTTTTTCGTCTCTATTTAGAGACGGAAAAAATTTTCGTCTCTATTTTCGGTCTCAAATTTTGGAGGGAATCGATCCCGCCATAAATAGAGACGAAAATTTTTTCGTCTTTAAATAGAGACGGAAAATATTTTTCGTGTCTATTTAGAGACGAAAAACTGATTTCTAGAGACGAAAAATTTCCGTCTCTATTTTTCATTTTTCTTGTAGTGATTAAACCAATCAAACATCAATAAATCATGCCATAAACAAATCCTACTCATGAATTCTAAGAACAACATCAATTTACATAATCAATCTAATCACTATTCATACCACAACTCTATCAATCTCACATTTGGTTCCATAACTCACAATCAAGGTTTTATGAACAATAAGAATCAAAACCCATCACAAAATACCCAATAAAAATATCAAGAACATCACTAATTTTCAGAATTCATTCAAATAATAACATGCCAACAATATATAAAACACAAATTCCCAAACCAATCATGCATAAACTCCTATTAACACTCAATTTTTTGGAAATCACACACACAAATACACATTCATGATCCAAGAAAAATTAGGGCAGACAACCCAAAACTGAAAATGTAGAAAACAAGTTCCCAAACCTGGAAATCAAAGATCCAAAAATCACTTTTCTAGCTTTAATCTTCAATCCTTTCCTTGCCCTTAAGTTTCTTCTTGCCAACCCGAACTTGCACAAACAAAAGCCTAGAAAATTACTCATCCAAACCCAATTAACTCAAACAAAAACCAAGAAGAAGAGGAGGAAGAAACCCAAAACGTAGGAACCCCTAAAACCCAAACACATACCTCTTAATCTTGCTCCAAAACTCAATCAAAATCACCTCTAAGCAAAGCACAAATCCCATGCAAAAGAGAAGAAGAAGAGAAAGCAGAAAATGAAGAAGAGAAGAGGAAGAGGAGGCGTGAGAGGGAGGGAAGAACGGGAATGCCAATTCTGTGTTCTCTCCCTTTCTCTCTCTCTCTCTTTTCTCTCTCCCTCTTTTCTTATTTTCTTCATTCAATGCTCACCAACCATAATCCACATGGCAAGCTCTCATTGGACCACATTTCCCCCTTTGACTTTCAAACACAAAGGCACCATACATGTCACACCCCGTTTGCCCCCTAGTAGAACGAGCCGTGTGTGTGTATGTATTTGCATGTGTTTTGGCATGATCATAAGGGTATTTTGGGAATATTGCATAATTTTGGGTTTTTCTGGTGCGTGTGTGCATGTGTAGCACTATGGTGTGAATTACTTGGGTCAGGTTTGTGTATGCATGAGTGCACCATTTTAGTGTGTGTAAATGGGAGTTGCATTGTGTGTGGTTGAGTACACCATAGTAGGATATGCACTAGTGGGTTATTGTGGTGTGTATGCATTCATACATTTATAGGGTGCATTATTAGGGTGTTTCATTGTGTACATGTGATACACTTAGTTAGGGTGTGAGTAAGTAATCTCCTCCACTAGATGATTGACATGTGTAAAGGGGAAAGAAAGAGGGGAAAGAGAAAATGAAAAAAGGGAAAATCAGATTTTGGAACCCATTTCCCGTTTTCTCTTCTTCTTCTTCTTCTTCCTCCTTTGCACTCTCCAAAGTGTTTTACTTAGATTCAAAGCTCAAGTGGTGGAATTAATTACTCCTTTGCATTTTCTTGGTAAGTTCTTGCTTTTTCTTTGTATTGTTCAAGCATTTTCCCTTCTTCTTCTTGGGTTGGATCTAAGTTGGGGTTTGTGTTTTTGGTGTTTGGGTGCTTGTTTGTGCTTAGTTGAGGCTCCTTGCTAGCCAAAGGGCAAAGAGAAGTCTGGAACAAGTGGATCCAAGCAATAGGAGCTAAGGATTTTAAGGTTTGGGAATTTCTTGGTTTTCATGTATATATATGATTATGTATGAGATTTGATGGATTCTTAGAATTAGGTTGTTATATGTCCCTTATTTTGATGTTTATGCTATGGGTTTTTGTTTTGAAATGTGGATTTTGCAAGAGCATGAGTTAATTGTGATAATGTTGGCTTTGATGTGGTTTTATGTATAAATAGGGGTTTTAGATGATTCTTGGAATTGGAGATTTAAATTAATGAATTATGTGAAATTTCTTGTTGATTAATGTTATATTATGGTTATTGATGCTAATGGATGGCTGGGTTTGAGGTAAGAGGTTTTTGGATGAGTTTTGTGTGTTTGCGGTAGAGAGAGGGAAGAAGAAAATCTGCAGATTTTGCAAAACCCGACGCTGTCGCGATCGCGACAATGTCGAGAGCGCAAAGAGATCGGTGTTTCGGAGCTTCGCTATCGCGAGCACGCGATTCCATCGCGAGCCCGCGACAGCCGAAGTATTAACACCCTCTGTCGCGAGCGCGACATCCGTCGCGATCACGATAGAGCGCGATGCTGGCTAAGTGCTATCGAGAGGACGCGATTCATCGCGAGCCCACGATAGCAATTTTGTTCTCTATCGCGAGCGCGACAGAGCCTGGCCCTTCCTTTCTCCTTACGATCGCAAAATCCATCGAGCACGCGCAGTAAAGAGACTTAGTCTCTGTCGCGAGCGCGACAGCTCCCTATATGCTGAATGAGTTTTCTTTTATTGTGTGCGGGTTTGAACTCCAGTTTCCTTTCATGTCTATGATATTTATGCTTGATATCTTATGAATTATATGAATGCGGATCCATGATACATATATATACCTGTATGATGATGATTTTGGAATGCTATGAAATGTATTGAATGGCTTATGCATGACCTGCTAGAGTCTAGAAAGTGGATAGTTAGGCATGCCTAATAGAGTCTTATAGCTGCAGCCCTCAGTTTCGTTTGGACCCCGATCAGGTCCCCGTTTGGTTCCTCGCAAACCCCTATGTGTTCGGATCTCGTTTAAGATCCCGTTTGAAAATATTTTGTGAAAGTAAAAGTATCTTGATTTATCGATTCGTACCCATAAGGTACTGTCCGTATCGGCTCGTACCCGTAAAGTACTGTCCGTACACTCGTTATCCACTCCCTCGAGTCTGCAGGTGCTTTGTATGAATTGTGTTATGAGGAAATGTATGTGATACATGTGTGAACTCATAAATGAAAAGTATAATCTGTATGGGAATATGAATATTGTTATGAGCTTCTGAATGTATTGCTTTAGTATCTTTGAATGCTTACACAATTGATATGCCATGAGTATGGAAATGTTGATGTACGCATGTGTTTTGCTTTGATGACCGTTGTGAATGGTTGTCCTATAATATATGTGTGTTCCCCACTAAGCATTTATCGCTTAGCATGGTGTGTTTACCCGTGCAGGTGCGGAAGGAGTTGCTTTGGGAGAGTCGCCGCAGTCCATGCCAACGCAGCAAGGTTTAGAATAGGACTGAGTTTTGTATCTTGAGATTCTTTTTATATAGAACTCTCTTATATTGGTTTTGTAATAGCTTCCGCTTTTATTTATGTAATTTGGGATTTGTAATTAATATTTGTATCTCTTAGTTGATCAGAACAGTAATGTAATGACTTCCATTATATTAATGCATGATCAACTTATTTCATGGATGGTTTTGTAAAGTTTTAAATTACCCTGTATTTTGGTATGCATGAGTATGTATGATTGTATGTATATTCTATATCTGTGTGGTAGCACCTCTACTCATACGGCATCTCACTCCTTATCGGATGGGATCG
The DNA here is from genome assembly GCA_947683425.1 of Excoecaria cochinchinensis. Classification (NCBI taxonomy): domain Eukaryota; kingdom Viridiplantae; phylum Streptophyta; class Magnoliopsida; order Malpighiales; family Euphorbiaceae; genus Excoecaria; species Excoecaria cochinchinensis. The sequence continues at coordinate 5,857,329 of CANTUQ010000011.1, forward strand.
CTTAAGTACGAGTAAGGGGTGTTACAAGTTGTGGTAACAGAGCCTAGGTTTAGGAGTTTTTGGGTGATTGTCTGTGTGATGCTGTGTGTGGATATGTCTATGTCTAGGGCTGTGTTGGCTAATGTGGTTGTCCTCTTGTTTGTTAGATGGATTCTGATTCTGCTCATGGTGCGCTTGAGGAATCCGCTGAAAGTGTGAATCCTCCAGCTGTAGATCCATCTGTTTCGGTGCCGGCTCAACGTGCTAGGGTCCAGCCCGAGGCCGCTGCCATGCCTTTTGAGGCAATGTTCCGATTGCATCAGGACATGGCTCAGGTTTTGGAAAGGGTGACTGCCCCTAAAGCTCCGATAGAGAGTTTAAGAAGAGCTGGTGTGGAGGATTTTTATGGGACTGGGCTTGATGAGTCGGAGTTAGCAGAAAAGTGGCTTGACAAGGTAAAGAGAGCTTTATGGGAAGTCAGATGTCCTCCCGATCAGCAAGTTGAGTGTGCAGTGGCATTGCTTCAGGGGTCGGCTTATGAATTGTGGGAGTTGGTGTGTAGGCGACCTCAGATGCCTGATCCAGTTACTTGGGATTTCTTTAGTGAGGAGTTCACTAAGAAGTATGTGACTCAAGCTTATAGGGACTCAAGATGGGCACAATTTCTGAGTTTGAGGTAGAGGGCCATGTCAGTTTCGGACTATGAGAAAGAGTTTAATCAGTTATCTCTGTATGCTCCGCGTGGGGTTATGACAGATGACTTCAGATGCAAGCATTTTGAAGCCGGGTTAAATGAGTCCTTGAAGATTGCTTTGATTTCTTTGATGTGTATGCGTGGGGTAAGTTACTATCAGATTGCAGAGGCTGCCATGAGGGCAGAGAGGTCGGAATCTTTGCTTAGGGATAGAGCTCAGCGAAGGAATTCTGCAAGAGGTGGTTCTTCCTCATCTTCGGGTAAGAGAACTAGGATCCTGCAAGATGAGCTGTCAGCTGGTTTCGCTACCAGAGGAAGAAGGCAAGGTTCTGCTGTTGTAGCTAGTATCGGTAGAGGTGGCCGGTCTGATGCTACGCCTGTTTGTGAGCATTGCAACAAGGCTCACCGGGGTGAGCGTAGGTGGCTCACTGGTGGGTGCTTTAGGTGTGGGAGCACCGAGCATCGTTTGGTTACTTGTCCTCAAACGAGCGAGGATTCGGGTCCGCAGAGAGGAGCTAGTGGAGTTGGATCTAATGCTTCTCAGGCTGCCCGTGGTAGGGGGCGAGGTAGAGGTCGAGGCGGTCGACCTAGAGATGGAACTGTTTCTGAGACTGTTGAGCGTCCTCCTCCAGTTGCAGCTAGAGCTTATGCAATTCGAGCCAGAGAGGAGTAAGATGCCCCTGATGTGATCGCTGGTAAGTTCCTACTCCATGACACTGAATTCTATGCTCTAATAGATCCTGGTTCCACACACTCATATTTGTGCACGGATAAGATTATTGATAAGTTGCATGTGGTAGATCAATTAGACTATGAGATATGTGTGACCAATCCATTAGGGCATAGTGTCAGTGTGAGTAGAGTTTATAGGAATTGTCCTTTATTTGTGGAAGGTGTAAAGTTCCCAGTGGATTTGATAGAGTTGCCCTTCAGAGAGTATGATTTGATTTTGGGTATGGATTGGTTGGGTGAACATCGGGCTATGGTTGATTGTCATAGGAAGACCTTCGTGCTTCGGGATAGGAACCGAGCTCCAGTGTTTGTAAGAGGTTTGGGTGCGAGTTCTGTGAACAATGTAATTTCTGCGATTCAAGCCAAGAGGTTTTTAAGGAAGGGTTGTGAGGCTTTTCTGGCTGTGGTTTTGGATTCAAAGAGGGATCAAGTTAGGATTGAAGACATCCCTGTTGTGCGGGAGTTTAGTGATGTTTTTTCGAGTGATTTGCCGGGTTTGCCTCCGGAGAGAGAAGTTGAGCTAGCCATAGAGATTATGCCGGGTACCGCACCTGTATCGAAAGCACCTTATCGGATGGCTCCTGTAGAGTTGAGAGAACTTAAAACTCAACTACAAGAGCTATTGGATAAGGGATTTATTCGACCCAGCATATCTCCTTGGGGAGCTCCAGTTCTGTTTGTTAAGAAGAAGGATGGATCCTTGAGGATGTGTATTGACTTCAGGCAGATCAATAAGGTCATAGTGAAGAACAAGTATCCGTTGCCGAGAGTTGAAGATTTGTTTGATCAGCTTCGGGGTTTCGATGTTTTCTACAAGATAGATCTTCGGTCTGGGTATTATCAGCTTCCTGTTAAGGATGACGATGTGGTTAAGACTGCATTTTGGACTCGGTATGGCCATTATGAGTTCCTTGTTATGCCGTTTGGTTTGACTAATGCTCTAGCGGCATTCATGGATTTGATGAACAGAGTGTTTAGGCCATACTTAGATCGGTTTGTGGTGGTTTTTATAGATGATATCCTGGTGTATTCCAAGGATGAGAGCGAGCATAAGGAGCATCTTCGGTTTATTTTGCAAGTGTTGAGGGAACATCGGTTGTTTTCCAAGTTGAGTAAGTGTGATTTTTAACTTCGAGAAGTGTCATTTTTGGGCCACATAGTTTCAGCTAAGGGTATTCAGGTAGATCCAGCTAAGATTGAGGCGATAGTGGATTGGAAAGCGCCGAGGAATGTTCAGGAGGTGAGGAGTTTCCCTGGTCTGGCGGGTTACTACCGTCGGTTTGTCAAAGGTTTCTTAGTGATTGCTGCTCCGATGACTAAGTTGCTGAGGAAAGGAGTTAAGTTTGAATGGTCAGATAAGTGTCAAGCTTGTTTTGAGAGGTTGAAGCAATTGTTAGTCGAAGTTCCTATACTGACTCAACCCATTTCAGGTAAGGAGTTTGTTATGTATAGTGACGCTTCAGGTGTTGGTCTGGGATGTGTTCTGATGCAGGAAGGTAAGGTTGTGGCTTATGCTTCTCGATAGTTAAAGCCACACGAGAGGAATTATCTGACGCATGATCTTGAGTTAGCAGCGGTTGTTTTTGCTTTAAAGATTTGGTGTCATTATCTCTATGGAGAGAAGTGCAGGATTTTTACGGACCACAAGAGTTTAAAGTATTTCCTGACTCAGAGGGAACTGAATATGAGACAACGTCGGTGGTTTGAGTTGTTTAAGGACTACGACTGCATTGTGGATTACCATCCGGGTAAGGCCAATGTAGTCGCAGATGCTTTGAGTCGAAAGTCAGTTTCTGCTTTGTTTTTGAGACGGTTCAGATGGAGGTTTGGTTCAGATGGGGCTTTGATAGCTCAGTTGAGGGTCAAGCCTACCTTGAGACAGCGGATAGTGGATGCTCAGAAGGTTGATGAGAAGGTTCAGCGGATTGTGCAAGAAGTAAGTTTAGGCAAGCAGTCAGAGTTTTCGGTTCAGGATGGGGTTCTTCTGTTTAGAAACTGTTTGTGTGTACCGGATAATGAAGAGTTAAGAAGACAGCTGTTCGTTGAGGCACATAGTACAATTTTTACCATGCATCCCGAGAGTAACAAGATGTATCGGGATATGAAGCAGTTTTATTGGTGGTCTGGTATGAAGAGGGATATAGTGGACTTTGTATCCAAGTGCTTAACATGTCAGCAGGTTAAGGCTGAGCACCAAGTTCCTTCTGGATTGCTCACGCCTTTGTCCGTTCCCGAGTGGAAGTGGGATGACATCGCTATGGATTTTGTTTCTGGGTTGCCCTTGACTCAGAAAAAGCATGATTCTGTTTGGGTTCTAGTAGATCGCCTCACAAAGTCCGCTCACTTCTTGCCGGTTAGGATGGATTACTCGATGGATAGATTGGCCTGTACCTACGTGGATGAGATAGTTCGGTTGCATGGAGTGCTTTTATCCATAGTTTCAGATCGGGATCCAAGGTTCACATCTAAGTTCTGAAAAGAGTTACAACGAGCTTTGGGTACCAAGCTGAATTTCGGTACGGCATTTCATCCTCAGACAGACGGTCAGTCAGAGCGAGTGATTTAAATCTTAGAGGATATGTTAAGAGCTTGTGTTTTGGATTTTTCGGGTAGTTGGGATAAGTATGTATCGCTGATGGAGTTTGCCTACAACAACAGTTTTCAGTCGAGTATTGGTATGTCACCATATGAGGCCTTATATGGACGGCAGTGTAGGACTCCAGTTTGTTGGACAGAGCTATCTGAGAGGTCAGTGATTGGGCCAGATCTGGTTAGAGATACAGAGGAGAATATCAGAGTTGCGCAGCAAAACTTAAAAGCGGCTAAGGATCGATAGAAGTCTTATGCCAACCTGAAGAGAAAAGATGTGCAGTTTGAAGTTGGGGACAAAGTCTTTCGAAAAGTTTCTCCTTGGAGAAAAGTGCTTCGGTTTGGGAAGAAAGGAAAGCTTAGTCCTTGCTTTATTGGTCCGTATGAGGTGTTGGCAAGAGTTGGTCCAGTAGCTTACAGATTGGCATTGCCGATGGAATTATCGAAACTTCATGATCTGTTTCACGTTTCGATGCTCCGTCGGTATAGATCGGATCCTTCTCATGTGTTGTCGGTTCAAGAGGTTCAAGTGCAGTCTGATTTTTCTTACGATGAGGAGCCTAGAACTATCCTAGCTCGGGAAGTAAGACAGTTGAGGAACAAGCAGATTCCCTTGGTCAAGGTTTTGTGGAACCACCATGGGGTCGAGGAAGCAACATGGGAACCGGAGGAATCAATGAGAGCTCAGTATCCGCAGTTGTTCAGTTCATGTGAGAATTTAGAGGACGAAATTCTTGTTAGTAGGTGAGAGTTGTCACACCCCGTTTTCCCCCTAGTAGAACGAGCCGCGTGTGTGTATGTATTTGTATGTGTTTTGGCATGATTAAAAGGGTATTTTGGGAATATTGCATAATTTTGGGTTTTTCTGGTGCGTGTGTGCATGTGTAGCACTATGGTGTGAATTAGTTTGGTCAGGTTTGTGTGTGCATGAGTGCACCATTTTAGTGTGTGTGCATGGGAGTTGCATTGTGTGTAGTTGAGTGCACCATAGTAGGTTATGCACTAGTGGGTTATTGTGGTGTGTATGCATTCATACATTTCTAGGGTGCATTATTAGGGTGTTTCATTGTGTACATGTGATACACTTAGTTAGGGTGTGAGTAAGTAATCTCCTCCACTAGATGATTGACATGTGTAAAGGGGAAAGAAAGAGGGGAAAGAGAAAATGAAAAAAGGGAAAATCAGATTTTGGAACCCATTTCCCGTTTTCTCTTCTTCTTCTTCTTCTTCTTCTTCTTCTTCTTCCTCCTTTGCACTCTCCTAAGTGTTTTACTTAGATTCAAAGCTCAAGTGGTGGAATTAATTACTCCTTTGCATTTTCTTGGTAAGTTCTTGCTTTTTCTTTGTATTATTTATGCATTTTCCCTTCTTCTTCTTGGGTTGGATCTAGGTTAGGGTTTGTGTTTTTGGTGTTTGGGTGCTTGTTTGTGCTTAGTTGAGCCTCCTCGCGAGCCAAAGGGCAAAGAGAAGGCTGGAACAAGTGGATCCAAGCAATAGGAGCTAAGGATTTTAAGGTTTGGGAATTTCTTGGTTTTCATGTATATATATGATTATGTATGAGATTTGATGGATTCTTAGAATTAGGTTGTTATATGTCCCTTATTTTGATGTTTATGCTATGGGTTATTGTTTTGAAATGTGGATTTTGCAAGAGCATGAGTTAATTGTGATAATGTTGGCTTTGATGTGGTTTTATGTATAAATAGGGGTTTTGGATGATTCTTGGAATTGGAGGTCTAAATTAATGAATTATGTGAAATTTCTTGTTGATTAATGTTATATTATGGTTATTGAAGCTAATGGATGGCTGGGTTTGAGGTAAGAGGTTTTTGGATGAGTTTTGTGTGTTTGCGGTTGAGAGAGGGAAGAAGAAAATCTGCAGAATTCTGCAGATTTTGCAAAACATGACGTTGTCGCGATCGCGACAATGTCGTGAGGGCGACAAAGATCGGCATTTCAGAGCTTCGCTATTGTGAGCACGCGATTCCGTCGCGAGCCCGTGACAGCCGAAGTATTAGCACCCTCTGTCGCGAGCTCGACATCCGTCGCGATCGCGACAGAGTACGATGTTGGCTAAGTGCTATCGCGAGCCCGCGATAACAATTTTGTTCTCTGTCACGATCGCGACATCCGTCGCGAACGCGATAGAGCCTGGCCCTTCCTTTCCCCTTGCGATCGCGAAATCCGTCGAGCACGCTCAGTAAAGAGACTTCGGTCTTTGTCACGAGCGCGACACCTCCCTGTATGCTGATTGAGTTTTCTTTTGTTGTGTGCGGGTTTGAACTCCAGTTTCCTTTCATGTCTATGATATTTATGCTTGATATCTTATGAATTATATGAATGCGGATCCATGATACATATATATATACCTGTATGATGATGATTTTGGAATACTATGAAATGTATTGAATGGCTTATGCATGACCTGCTAGAGTCTAAAAACTGGTTGGTTAGGCATGCCTAATAGAGTCTTATAGCTGCAGCCCTCAGTTTCATTTGGACCCCGATCAGGTCCCCGTTTGGTTCCTCACGAACCCCTATGTGTTCGGATCTCGTTTAAGATCCCGTTTGAAAATATTTTGTGAAAGTAAAAGTATCTTGATTTATCGATTCGTACCCGTAAGGTACTGTCCGTATCGGCTCGTACCCGTAAAGTACTGTCCGTACACTCGTTATCCACTCCCTCGAGTCTGCAGGTGCTTTGTATGAATTGTGTTATGAGGAAATGTATGTGATACATGTGTGAACTCATAAATGAAAAGTATAATCTGTATGGGAATATGAATATCGTTATGAGCTTCTGAATGTATGGCTTTAGTATCTTTGCATGCTTATGCAATTGATATGCCATGAGTATGGATATGTTGATGTACGCATGTGTTTTGCTTTGATGACCGTTGTGAATGGTTGTCCTATAATATATGTGTGTTCCCCACTAAGCATTTATCGCTTAGCACGGTGTGTTTACCCGTGCAGGTGCGGAAGGAGTTGCTTTGGGAGAGTCGCCGCAGTCCATGCCAACGCAGCAGGGTTTAGAATAGGATTGAGTTTTGCATCTTGAGATTCTTTTTGTATAGAACTCTCTTATATTGGTTTTGTAATAGCTTCTGCTTTTGTTTATGTAATTTGGGATTTTTAATTAATTGTTGTATCTCTTAGTTGATCAGAACAGTAATGTAATGACTTCCATTATATTAATGCATGATCAGCTTATTTCATGGATGGTTTTGTAAAGTTTTAAATTACCCTGTATTTTGGTATGCATGAGTATGTATGATTGTATGTATATTATGTATCTGTGTGGTGGCACCTCTACTCATACGACATCTCACTCCTTATCGGATGGGATCGCTTAAGTACGGGTAAGGGGTGTTACAATACACTTACCTCATTAGATAATTCTTAGGTAGATATTTAATACCTTGGTACAATACACACAATCCACTAGATAAATGCCACAACAAAACACCCTACAACCATACACCACATATACACCAAATAATTCCCCTACTTAACTTATTTAAAAAATTACTTTGCACTTAGATCCTTATTATCCAAAATCCCTCATGCACAAATTATTGAAATACCCATCGCTTATCCGACTTAGCTTGCCAAGTCCGACTAGTCCCGATTTGGGGTGTGATCACTCTTCCCTCCTAAATGAATTTCATCCTCGAAATTCACTTACACCGGAAAGAATTCCCAACACTACACCCCAAGACCCCATCAAACTCATACACTTCACTTTCAAACTACTCACTTGCTTACACTCATCGCCATCGTTATACTCTTAATTCACTTTCTTATGTTCGAATCAATCACATTTACCTGGATAATCATTACTCAACTGCACGTCATAAACCAAAGCACAAATACTTCACATATAAACCACTTGACTTTCGCCAATAGCTACACAAATCCTTTTAATACTTCAAAGATGTCCGTCATTCATGCTATTCCCTCTTACTAACAATACCTCTGTTCACTTCCAAAATCATATCACCTTCACTCGCACAAGATTCCGAAATACTCTTTCTACTCAACTTTAACTGAATACAGAACACTTTCCTTAACAGCTGCTAGGCTTACCATTACCACTCTTAACCTTAATACCTAATACTCCATGTACACCCTATCAGCTTTCTCTCAATCAAACACATATGCAAATGATTTTTGTGTATGGTCAAAAGGGACGATGATGCAATGAAAGTGCAATGACTCATGTATACAGAGTGATACAATTGATGCTATAATGATTTACTTTATCCCATCCCCATGATTTAATATGCTTTCATTCAAAAACTTTTTCTGGAGATAGCTGACAGGTATACAGAGTATTACCAAGACCTTACTGAATCCCAGTGCCCTTCTTTCTCAAAGTACCAAAACAGTCTTCACTCAAACATATTAAAACAAGACTTACCAGAAGGCGCTGCAGACTCTGCTACTTCACTGCGGTGCGCAACAAAACCCAAAGGCACACGGGTGGCTCGAAGTAATTCCTCTATATCCTTCCTAGCTTGCTAAGCTAGATTATCCCTCATCTTAGGATAATCAGCAATCTGATGCTCCATACTGCCACATCTGAAGCAAGCACCTGTGAATTTCCAACACTGACCCCGATGTCGCTTCTGGCAGTGCTGACATATTGGCGGTACCCACTTCTTCTTACACTTTCCCTCATGTTGCTTCTAACAATGTTGACACATCGGAGGTTCTTGAATCCTTTTTCCCATTGACACTTCTCTACCTGACACCTTTCTCTTTTGAGGCCCCCTCCAAACAGAATCTTAAGGAATCCGAGGAGCAGTCAACCTATCCAATAACCGAATTAACCCTTGCACCAATGTCCTATCATCAGAAGCAGGACCAGGATTTCCAACCAAAGGATGCTTAGAAACACTCTGATCAGCACTAACTGGATTCACACTTTCCGTTGTCTCGCCCACATTCTCACTAGAATCAGACTCCATCTAAACATGACACATAACACGACATAAGACACGACACATGACACGACACATCTGCATTAGGCCACGACACAAACCGACTCGCATACAAAGACACGACACATAATCGACTAGCATGTAAAGACTTGACACTTAACAAACAAGACAACATAACCGCTAAACATGCGCTCTGATACCACTAACTGTAACACCCCCTACGTGTCACACCCCGTTTGCCCCCTAGTAGAATGAGCCATGTTTATGCATGTGCATTGTGTGAGTTTTGGCTTGTGTATTAAGGGCATTTTGGGTAAAAATGCATGTTTTAAGAGTTTTGTTAGCATGCAGGTGCATGTGTGGTGTTAGGGTGTGAATTAGTTGGGTTGCACTTGGGTGTGTTTACTCATATGTTTGTAGAGTGTGTTTTGGGGCTGTACTTGTGTGTGTGTGTTCACACACTTATAGGGTATGCATTAGTTGGGAGAGTCTTGCATGTATGTGATGCATGTGCTTTAGGTGTGAGTGATCAAATCCCACTAATAGGGAAGTGACACTTGTCTAGGGTTAGGAAAAAGAAAAAGAAAAAGACAAGAGAAGAGAGGGATGGGCGGTGGCTGCTTTCATTCCCGTTTCCCTTCCCCTCACTCTCTTCTTCTTCCTTTTCTCTTCCTCTAAGAACCCTAGCTTGGAATCAAGGCTTAGTTGGTGGTGATTGATCATCCTTTAGCATTTTAGAGGTAAGTCTATGTCATCTGTTCTTCTTTTCTTCGATTGGTTCTTCAACATCTTCTTCATATTTTCTGGATTTGGGTTTTAATCTAGAGTTACTTTGTTGTGGGTTTTGTTGGGTTGTGCTTAGTTGAGCCTCCTCGTGAACTGAAGGGTAAAGAGAAGGAGGGATCTAGTGGATCTAAGCATTAGGAGCAAAGGATTTCAAGGTTTGGGAAATTTCTTGTTTTTGTATGTAAATATGTTCATGTATGTGTTCTTGGTGATTTCTGGAAATTGGGTTGTAATATGCTCTTGTTATGGCATGTATGTTATGGGTTTTTGTTTGGGTAAGGTAATTTTGCATGAGCATGGGATTATTGTAGTGATTTTGAGGATTGACGTGGTTTTTGCTGCAAATTTGTGGGTATTGAAGATTATTGGTATTGTGAGTTTGAATTGATGTTTGGTGTGAAATTACTTGTTGATAAATGTTATATTGTGGTTATTGATGTTGATGGGTGGCTGGATTCGAGGTAAGAGACCATTTGGATGTGATTTGTGTGTTTGTGGGTGTGTTTTGGAAGAGGAAGAAATCTGCAGAATTTTGCAAATTTTGGAAATCCCGATCTGTCGCAATCGCGACACTGTTGCGAGCGCGAAAGAGATCGGTGATCTTGGCCTGTGCCGTTGCGAGCACGCGACTCTGTCGTGAGCTCGTGATAGCAAAAGTTGTGTGTGATCTCTGTCGCGAGCGCGACGGCGTTGCGATCGCGACAGAGCGCAATGCTGGCCTGGCTGTCGCGAGCACGCGGTCTATCGCGAGCCCGCGATGGCGATGTTTAAACTCTCTGTCGCGATCGCGACGCAGTCGCGAGCGCGACACAGCCTGGGTTTTCCCTCCTCCCCGCGATCGCGAAGTCTGTCGCGCGCGCGATGCAAACAGACTATGGTCTCTGTCGCGAGCGCGACAGCCTTGTTAGGCTGAATGGGTTTTCCTTTGTGTGTGTGTGCGTGGTTTTGAACTCCAGTTTCTTTTGGGTGCCTATAAGCCTTATATCTGTTAACCTATGAATTATATGAATGCTAATCCATGATATAAATGTGCCTATATGTATGTAAATATGTATATATGTTATTTGGAATATTATAGAATGAATTGAATGGATTATGCATAACCTGCTGGAGTCAGTTTAGTGGATAGTTAGGCATGCCTAATAGAGTCTCATAGCTGCAGCCTCTATTCAGTTTGGACCCCGATCAGGTCCCGTTTGGTTCCTCGCGAACCCTTAATGTGTTTGGATCTTGTTTAAGGTCCCTTTAATAAAATGTTTTGTAAATGACAAAGTAATTGGTTTACGATTCGTACCCGTAAGGTACTGTCTGTAATCGGCTCATACCCGTAAAGTACTGTCCGTTCACTCATTATCCACTACCTTGAGTCAGCAGGTGCTTAAATACTTTGAACTGTTTTGATTATTATGAGAATGTATTATCCGAATATGTTTATTAATGTGATTTTATTAAGACAGTTATGTTATATCAAATGTATGACTCTATATGTTCGTATGTTCATACTCTTATAAAATGTGTATTTCTGACTATGCCATCTGTATGCGTTTGTTTGACGACCATTGTGAATGGCCGTCCATTTGAATTGTGTGTTTCCCCACTAAGCATTTATCACTTAGCACGGTGTGTTTACCCGTGCAGGTGCAGAAGGAGTTGCCTTGGGAGAGTCGTCGCAGCCGGTCCAACACAGCTGGGTTTTATTGTAGGGCATGATTTTTGTATTCTGATGATCCTTTTTGTATAGGACTCTCTTATGATAATTTTGTAATAGCTTCCGCATATGTATATGAATATTTTTGGATATGTAATTATCTTTTGTACCTGTTGGTTGATCAAACAGTAATGTAATATTTCCGTTATATTAATGCATGATCAGCTACTTTCATGAATGATTTGGTAAAGTTTTAATTACCCTGTATTTAGGTATGTATGTTTGTATATGAATGTATGTATATTCTGTATCTGTGCGGTTGCACCTTTACCTATACGGCATCTCACTCCTTATCGGATGGGATCGCCTACGTATGAGTAAAGGGTGATACACTACGTCCCCGTTAGAAGGACGCGGGTGCGCTACCGACGCTCTCTCACACACATGCGCACATGTAATAAGCAAAAGCATATATTCATACATAAAAACATGGGGAGATACAACGAAAATTAAAACTTTACAGAAACAATAGCTGAACATACATTAACTCATATACATAAGCATAAGGCTAATAAATAAACCGAGGACTAACTTAATAAATAAGCATTTTAACATTACATTCTCTGAAATATTACATATGCAAGAGACTACAGAATTACAAAATCCAAAATACAGAGGTTGAGCAAAACACAAAACTTCTAACTCCTATGACGCCGACCTTGCAGATGCGCGACTCGAACAGAATCAAACCTGCCAGCTGCACGAGAAAAGAACCTGTGCTAAGCGATAAACGCTTAGTGGGGAAAACACACAAGCAATATGAACGACCATTCACAATGGTCGTCAAGGCATAACACATTCACAATGGCAGATGCGGACATTCATAACACATAAATGATTAGGCTTGCATGGAAAGGCATTCATTCGAAAACTCACACCCATATCCATATAATAATGTCGAAAATAAGCCGAAGCAGACATAACACCAAACACGATACAAGTATTATCATGCAGAACTACTTACAATCTCACATGCATATACTTACCAAGGTATCAAGTATTATTACCTTACCGCGCCCAGTCACGAGAGATATTACACATGCAACTATCATGCCAAAGTACCCATGCATTAACGGAAAACCCATTCACATGAAACACAATTTCCATATAATAACATACCCAACTATCATGCTAAGAACACTAGCTAGCTAAATATGCATTTGTCATGCCATGACACACACCCTAGTCAAACCCAAGGAAAGACGTCAAACACCACACGTCCACTGTACAACTCGCCGAAGATACTACAATAGTTGAGACTAAAGGAACATATAGCAAAATATTACATTTAGAGCCTACACTAGTTCAAGATCAGATTCTTATACACTTTTAACTTGCCTCAACATCATCCATTACCGCATATACACTTACCGATGTCGATCCACATGCATTGTACCCCAAATAATACATATGTGATCATTCAATCGTTCAGATCACCTTATTACGCATACTAATTCACATGCTACCATAATAGTTAACAGTACAGAATCTCATTTATATACACACTAATTAACCATATCGATTCGTAACTTAAGCTCACATTCGTATACATAATATTTCATATGCTTATAACCTAACTAGTCAGATTCACATTCTCATACGCATAACATAATAAAATATGTTCATGGCATTGGAACAATTATGGTCATAGTCATACACATCTTAATTCCAATACTTATATCCGCAACTGATGGCATACAAATACATTCACAATATGATATACATATATATAGATACACAAATAAATATGTCCAATTCACATGTTTAGGTCACACTCAACCCATTCAGAGATTCATAATCACATTTGGATACATAACCGATTCACATGTCCAAAATCATGCTCATACGAATATCACATTCTCTTGTTCATATTAGACAAAACAACAGAATACCTACCGACTCAAAGTAGTGGATATCGAGTAATCTGACAGTGACTTGTAGGCACGGATGAGCCGTACCTTACGGGTACAAATCGGAGTAATCACATAAACTTTATTAGACAGTACCTTATAGGTACGGACGGGCGTACTTACGGGTACTAATCGAATAGTAATGTCATTAATTCTCATTCGAAACACTTTCACATTAGGGGATCTTAAACAAGATCCATATACATTAAAGGGCTCGCGAGGAACCAAACAGGGACCTGATCAGGGTCCAAACGTCCAAAGGTGCTGTAGCTAAAGAGACTCTATTAGGCATGCCTAACTATCCACTTAGTTGACTCGCAGGTTAAATTACACAGTTATCGTCCATAGTTCAATTATAGCAAGCAAAGAATTCACATACTATGTTAAATCAGGACATGCAAATATCATCCACCTTACTAGTATACAGCTCTATTAAGTGACAATGTGTGCAAAAATCGATAATTCAACATCCCTAAATCATGTGAAATAAATAAGATTTTATTGCAAAAACAGAGTAGGTCACGGTGGTAATCAGATTGGTTGCCACCGTGACATACCAAGGATTTCGGCAGAATTCAAGTCTGGGGTACCTCACGGTAGTAACCCATCTAGTTGTCGCCGTGACATACCCAGAGCCCAAAACAAAATGCACTTTTGGGGTACCTCACGGTGGTAACCCATTAGGTTATCACCGTGACATACCCACTGCCCACACAGAATCAAAAGTCTGGACACCTCACGGTGGTAACCAGATTGGTTGCCTCCGTGACATATCCAAACTCACGGCAGAATGCATCTGGTGCGTGCCTCACGGTGGTAACCAGATTGGTTGCCACCGTGACCCATGCCCAGATGCGATACCCAAGAGCAGATTTCCAGATCATTCAAGCCAAAATCCCAAAAATTCTCATTTCAACCAAAACATCCTCATTCCAATAATAATATTAAACCAATCAAACATCAATAAATCATGCCATAAACAAATCCTACTCATGAATTCTAAGAACAACATCAATTTACATAATCAATCTCATCACTATTCATACCACAACTCAATCAATCTCACATTTGGTTCCATAACTCACAATCAAGGTTTTATGAACAATAAGAATCAAAACCCATCAATAATACCCAATAAAAACATCAAGAACATCACTAATTTCCATAATTCATTCAAATAATAACATGCCACCAATACATAAAACACAAATTCCCAAACAAATCATGCATAAACTCCTATTAACACTCAAATTTCTGGAAATCACACACACAAATACACATTCATGATCCAAGAAGAATTAGGGTAGACAACCCAAAACTGAAAATGTAGAAAACAAGTTCCCAAACCTGGAAATCAAAGATCCAAAAATCACTTTTCTAGCTTCAATCTTCAATCCTTTCCTTGCCCTTAAGTTTCTTCTTGCCAACCTGAACTTGCACAAACAAAAGCCCAGAAAATTACTCATCCAAACCCAATTAACTCAAACAAAAACCAAGAAGAAGAGGAGGAAGAAACCCAAAATGCAGGAACCCTAAAACCCAAACACATACCTCTTAATCTTGCTCCAAAACTCAATCAAAATCACCTCTAAGCAAAGCACAAATCCCAGCCAAAAGAGAAGAAGAGAAAGCAGAAAATGAAGAAGAGAAGACGAAGAGGAGGCGGAGAGGGAGGGAAGAACGGGAATGCCAATTCTGTGTTCTCTCTCCCTCTCTCTCTCTCTCTTTTCTTATTTTCTTCATTCAATGCTCACCAATCACAATCCACATGGCAAGCTCTCATTGGACCACAATTCCCCCATTAGATAATTCTTAGGTAGATATTTAATACCTTGGTACAATACACACAATCCACTAGATAAATGCCACAACAAAACACCCTACAACCATACACCACATGTACACCAAATAATTCCCCTACTTAACTTATTTAATAAATTACTTTGCACTTAGATCCTTATTATCCAAAATCCCTCATGAACAAATTACTGAAATACCCATCGCTTATCCGACTTACCTTGCCGAGTCCGACTAGGCCCGATTTGGGGTGTGACAACATGCACACCAAATAATTTCCCTCACTTAACTTATTTAATAATTACTTTGCAATTAAATCCTTATTATCCTATTACCTCATGCACAAATTACTTAAATACCCTTAAATTCCCGACTTAACGTGCCAATTCCGACCAGGCCTGATTTGGGTTGTTACATACGTTCATTCATCACATCAAAATTTGAGGGTAAATATTTTAGACTCGATTTTTAATTTAATTTTTGTTTTAATTTTTTTGTTTATAATTAATTAGCAATCATGTAGATTTTTGATTTATTATTTTATTTTATTGTGTTCATGTTCATGTGATTTAGCCTTGGATTTTATATTTTAGCATATTTTATTTTATTCTTACATATTTATTTGATTGTTCATCTTTTATTATTATTATTATTATTATTATTATTATTATTATTATTATTATTATTATTATTATTATTATTATTATTATTATTTAACATACTTTAACATGTTTTGTCTATTTTATTTCTTGTTATTTTTGCCTTCTTGTTTGTTCATCATCTTTATTATTGTTATTATTTATTATTATTATTATTATTGTTATTGTTAATATTATTTTTACTTTTGTTTTATTATTATTATTATTATTATTATTATTATTATTATTATTATTATTATTATTATTATCTATTACTACTACTACTACTACTACTACTACTACTACTATTATTATTATTATTATTATTATTATTATTATTATTATTATTATTTATGTTTTCATGCATGTTAAATTGTTAATATGTTAAGTTACTTATTTTTATTATGTCATTTAATTAATTTGTCATACATGATGCATTGTATTTTATTTATTTTAATTCATCTTCATATGTTACATGTTTAAATTCATTTTTATTACTAACATCACTTTCATTTGTGTTTTTTAACTTCAATAATTATTTTTTATGTGTGAGCTTTTTCAATGGCAAATTTGAGCCCATGGAGATTTGAAGACACCATCTTTATTTAATTTGTCATATTTTAGTATTTTTATTATTTCTCATTATTTTCATGTTATTTGTTTTTATTATGTAATATGTAATAAATTTATTTATTTTTATGCATATTAATTAAAAAAATCACACAAAAAGTTTTATATTATTAAATTGAGATCTTTTTCTAATAAAATGGGACCAATGTCCTAATTTTAATCCATTAAAAACTCACTCTTAAAAAGAAGAGTTAACTTTCTCAAAATGGAATCATTCATTCCGATTTTTCCAAAATACTAAAAATAACTCTTCGATTTTCTAAAGTGAACATGAGGGAAACAATGTTCCTAATAAATGTCCCAATTTATGTATGATATCTTTTATTTTATTCTTCATGTGTAGTATTTATTTTGGGCCCTTGTAATTAATTTTGGGCTAATTCTATTCATTTATTTATTTGTGCCTTTTTATTTTGTGGGATTGTTCTATCACATTTTTACACTTGTAATTTTTTATCGCATTCTTTATTGCTTTCTTTACTGCTTTTCCAAAATTGCTTGAAATGTGCTTTAAATTTATTGTATGATTGCGTGAGATGAGAGATGGAATTTCAATTGCTAAAAACTCATTTATAACTTAATTTAAGGCATTAATAAGAGTGAAGTTCCGAATACCTTCTCTGGTTTAAGACCTTCGAGGTTAGACGAACTTTCCCAATTTCTTATAAATTGGGTTGTGACTCCAAAATACCTCAAAGGTGCCTAAAGGCTTCATGGGATTAGATGATCCTTCAGTGTTCTATTGGAAGGAGGTGTCTAAAATATCTCATGATTGCCCAAGATTAAAAAATGCAAACCCCTCTTGGGCCCTAAAAGTGGGTTTTCGGGAACGGGTCGGGTCCACAAACCCCTCTCGGGCCCTAAAATAACTCATACGCATGTGCTTTAAATTAAGAGTGTTATGCTGTTGGTTTCCCACCAAGCACCATACGCACCCATTGGGTTTCCTGCTGACCCATGGGTCAAACCTACCTAGGAAAGAGACTGTATGACCCTTTGTGTGGGAGCAACAAGGTTGGAAGGATTTACCTGCTTGTATGTGATTGTCTATGCTACATCAACACAATCATACATTGTATATATCATTCATGCATCATTCTAACAGTTCAGATCTTTCAGCCATCATAGATTCACCTAAGTGGACTAGAGGTTCTGATGGTCGACTAGTGAGGACAGATCTGCTCCTTGGGTTGACAGAATTAGTGTCTGATTAGAATTCTGAGCCACTCTCAACGACCAAGTAATCATCCATAAAATCATCAATGGCAGAGGAGACCGAAACTTTAACCACTCAAGACCTTGCTAGGAGACTAGAGGATTTTGAGCGGAGAATGTTAGAGATGATGGGCACCATGGCAGATAGGGTTGCTCATCCTCCTGCTGCTCCACAACCACCGATAGTCTATGCTGGGGGCAAGGTGAGCCACCTATTTATAAGGGGGCTCCTCTTGTTAATAATGCTGTCCACCAACCTGTCAATGAGCATAGATCTGTAGTGCCTATTGAGCTAAGAAGGGCAAGGATCCCTAATCCCGAGGAGGACTTTGTAATAGAGGAAAGAGATCAAGAGGCAATAGCACCTCAAGTTCTCAGGGGTATAGCACCTAGGGTAGGTGATGAGGCAATGAGAGGGATGAGGCAACAGATTGAGGCAATCACTCGTATGCTATCAGC
Source organism: Excoecaria cochinchinensis (assembly GCA_947683425.1). NCBI lineage: Eukaryota > Viridiplantae > Streptophyta > Magnoliopsida > Malpighiales > Euphorbiaceae > Excoecaria > Excoecaria cochinchinensis. The sequence goes on from CANTUQ010000011.1 coordinate 5,875,412, forward strand.
CGAAAAGAGGATCAACCCCGAAGATAGAGATCTGAGGGATGAAGAGTTGTTGGCCCAAATGTTCAAGATGCCTGAGCTGCCGAAGTTCGATAGTACTTCGGATCCATCTACACATATTAAGTAGTATACCCTAGTGATGAAAGGCACAAGATTGACCAAGAAATAGAAGGTGGAATATTTCTGCCTTAGTTTGGTGGGTCCGGCTGTGGACTGGTACCATGGGTTATACAGGAGGTCCAGGGAAGATTGGGACCTTTTGATTGAAGAGTTTATGAAGCAGTATGGTTGCAGCACCAGAATAGAGGTCACTTTAAAGGACCTCAAGCTTTTATAGCAAAAGAAAGATGAGTCATTCAATGAATACCTTATAAGATGGAGAAATAGGGTCATGGAGATGAAGAGAAAGCCTGACACTGCTGACCAAATCAGGCTATTTATCAGGAATTCTTACCCTTACTTGAGGGACTTGCTCAGCTTTAAGTGGCTTAGAGACTGGGAGTCGATTAAGGACATTGCTGTAGAGGCTGAGGGGGCTTACCTAGCACCAAAATAACTTTGCTGGAAAAGGTTATGGCAACCAATCAGGGTACAAATCATGCGGTGCTGGAAGTAGTAATAATAGAAGTGGTAAAATGGTTGAGGTTTCAGCCACTGAGGTTGGACAGGGTCAGAGGTACTACTCTAATTTGGGCCGCTCTCTGTCTTGGATATTGGAGAAATTGACAAAGGAAGGCAAGCTGTGACCATTGCCACTAAGGCCAGCCATAAATCAAGGAAAGCCGGGGTATAAAGATGATCAATACTGCGCTTACCATCAGTACACTAGGCATTTAATAGATTAATGCCGAAATTTGAGGAACAAAATTCAAGACCTTATTGATTCCAAGGAGATCACTGACCCTGAGAAGAGAGACAAGAAGAAGAGGGCAGGCTCTAATGCAGTTCCCCCACCATGAATGTGATCGGAGGAGAAGATTATGTTTTATTTTAGTTGCTTTTTATTCTAAGAACTTTATATGACAATATTTGCAATGTTGGTAATTTCAATAAAATGAACAATTTTGCGTATTTGTATAGTGTCTCTAATGATTTCATTTCTCATGATCACGATGCATTCATTTTTTGATATTAATTCAATTAATACGATTACATTGAATCTCGAAAATTTGGAAAACGGAAAGAAAATCTTGATAGCATCTGATATAATTCATGAAGAGAGAAAAATTCTGAGAGCTGAAAATAAAAAGAGAAAATGAAAATAGAAAGTAAAAAGAAAAAAAACTAGTTGCAATTAGGGGATTGGATGAAAACTCACTAAGAGCACTAGAACCTTTCTGATTACCCGTCAAAGTGATCCCTGGATAAGATGGAACCTAGAAAATGATTTAGGCAGCCCTTCTTTGTACAGCTCTCTAAATTATTGTTTTCTACCTTTATTTTACAGTCACTTGCTAGCTCGTTGAGCTTTTATGCTAGTATGCTAAAAGCGTACCGATTTTGTTGTTACACATGTTGCAACTATCCTTTACCTAAAATGATTTTTACCTCCCCTTAGAAGAATAGCCGCTCTAGTAAGGATGGATGTACATCATTGAAAATTCTTTGGGTTATTAAAAATTACCCTGATAAGGATGAGTTTACACTTTGGGAAGAAGGTTTAGTCATTCACAAACTCTGTATAGTTAGAGACAAAAGGAAAAAATAAAGATAGGAGAAAAGGCAATGAAGAAAGAAAAGAAAAGAAAAGAGAAAAAAAAAAAAAGAAGTAAAGCTCAAGATAATAACCCCTTGATCAGTTTTTGTAGTTATCTTGTTAAATTAGCTGTTATTCTGAGCTTGATGAGCTAGAGTATTATCAATCCCAAATTCAAGAATACATTTATAGTACGTAATTGAGCTGAGAATGGTTGTTGGTGAAAAACTGTCTTAGGACTCATTTGACCTTGCTTCGGTTTTTTAGCCATAATTTGAGTTATAGATCTCCAATTGATGTGATTCTAGTTGGTAAATGACCTTAAGAAATAGACCTAAAATAGGTTTGAGAATTCCGAACTGATTTGGCCTATAGGTTTCCTGAAATTAGCCTTGAAGTTGGAGACTTTATTTTACCGAGCCATTAGGAGTAGTTGATGTTCTCAATAGCATATATCCCAATTCTGATGTCCAAATTAGGTTATTCTTATGTCATTAGAAACTTAAGACATAGGGAAACAATTGTCTAGAAGACACTCCTATAAATGCTTCTAGCTAGGTTAAAAATCCTATGCAAAATTAGACCTAGAATTTATCTTCTGCAAAGTGCAGCAGATTAGGGTTACGTGGCTGTCAGGGATTCCTACCCACTGTGTAAACTTCCTAACATCCATGTAAATGTATTTTGGAACTCAAAAATTGCCCTATAATTGATCCATATTGCTGTCAAGATTTTGTGACTGCCGTGTGACCTTTATTTTCAGCTTATATTGTACATTTTTCTACCCGAATTGAACTCGAACCTCACCGAAGCTTTTTGACACTTGTTCAACACGCCTTTATTGTTATGAAATAATTATAAACATGATTATCACTAAAAAATACATGAAATTAACATTGAGAATATGATGTGTTAATGAGAATATTATGTGAATATTTAAGCATAAAATGTTAATTTCTTGACAAATGAAACTCGAAATCATTTGGAATGATTATGGTACTTGTACAACATGGATGTATAACATAAAATGGATATATGCCTTGGAATTGTATGAAGTGACTTGGAAAAATCTAATGATTATAGAGAGATCTTAAAAGAATTTGACATGGTATCATATACTTAGTAATGATAAATGTTAAATGGATTACATGAGTTTTGGACCATATATAATTACTTTAAGATTTAAAATACTTCTTTAATGTTTGTATAATGATTTGGGATGGAAATTTATTCTATATTGATATAAAAGCACATGAAATATCGAAAAGGAGCATAGTGAAATAATAAAGGAATTTACATATGAATGTTATAGATTATTGATAAGCTAGAATAAGAAGTTGGCATGAACTTGGGGTCATACATAAATGGACATGACTTGAATTTCACTTGAGTTTATTGTTATACATTGTGTGATGCGTGCCATGTAACACCCCCATCGCCGTCCCCGTTTGAAGGACGCTGACGGACGCGCTATCGACGCTCACACACACAGATATACACATGCACAATGCGGAAGCATACATTCATACATGACATACATACAAAAATACGGGTTAATTAAAAACTTACCTTACCTTGCGACACAGACTGAACATGCAATCACTTATGCACACACAGACACTAAGCTGAAGCATACACAGAAGCATACATAATGACCATTCAACGGAAGCATAATCGAAATAATAAAACAAAGGAATAACTAAACATAAGGACATACCAACTATTACATTCCCAAAAGAAAACTTAAGATTAAAACATAATTAATTACAAAAGCTGAATTACAGAAGCTGAACAAAAATACAGAACTTCTAACTCCTACGTGGCCGACCTTGCAGAAACGCGACTCGAACAGAACCAAACCTGCCACCTGCACGGAAAGGAAATCCGTGCTAAGCGATAACGCTTAGTGGGGAGAACACATAAGAATATGGACGGCCATTCACAATGGTCGCCGAGGCAAAACACATTCAAATGGCAAATGCGAATATTCATATACAATATGATCATGTTGGCATAGTAAAGGCATTCATTCAATAACTCACAATCAAACCATAACATATACTCATGTCCAGGATAGACCATTACAGACATAATACAATCCACGTTACAAGCATCATCATGCTGAACTACATACTATATCACATGCATAAACCTACATGGGTATCAAATAATAACATCTTACCGTGCGGAGCCACAAGAGCTTTACACAAGCAAATTGACATAACTAAGTACCTATGCAGGAACTGACAACCCAATCATCATGTTGATAATGCTAGCTAACCAATATACTTAGACATGCTAAACACACACTCTAGTCAAATATCCAAAGGATAACATTTAGAGCATCACAATACCGCTGCGCTACTCTAATATCTATCAAGCATCATGCAAAAACACTCTGATAGCGGAGACAGAAGGCATAACCACTTAGCATTACATTCATATCATCATTATGCAGAAAGTACAGTAATCATCACATACTTACCATCACAACTGCTTCGGTTCACATGCTAATAATTAACAAAACATGTTTAAGTCACATACATAAATACTCTAGTCGCATCTTAATCAAAGCATTCTGAAACTTACAACAAATCACATGACAAGTACGGATAATCATGTTAGATATAAACTCATGCTTACTTAATCCAGACATACATTCTGAAGCCCATAGTCACATTCATATACATATAAACTGATTCCTGAAATCCTTATTATGCTCAAACGGATATCACATTCATATAGTTATTTCAAAGTAATACCAACCAATAAAGCACCTGCTGACTCACAATAGTGGATAACGAGTGTACTGAACTGATTAGTACCTTACGGGTACAAGTCGGCCAAAGGGTACCTTACGGGTATGAATCGAAAACCATTTTATTTATCACAAAAGCATTTTACTGATGGGGGATCTTAACCCGATCCAAATTCATTAAAAAGGATCACGAGGATCCGTACTGATGGGGGGTTCGCGAGGAACCAATCGGGGGACCTGATCAGGGTCCAAACGTTCAAAGGGCGCTGCAGCTACTGAAGACTCTATTAGGCATGCCTAACTATCCACTAGACTGACTCTCGCAGGTCATGCATAAAACAATACACATTTCGAATCGCACAACGCATAAATATATATATAAGTATATACATCATGTATAAATCAGGGTACAATAGACATATAAATATGCTCATAAGGTTGGTCATATCTCATACATTCCCATTGCAAAACATAAGATAGTCAATATACTTAACATTTAAACACTGTTCTAAACCATGCCAAGAATCAGGTATAGAAACACTACCATACCAATGATTATCAAAACATAATCCTAAACATACATTAGGTGAAGATACTAAGCATAAACCATGCATAGTCCAAATTACATTTAACATAATACAATGAGTTCCAAGGCTAAAGCATAACCATGCATTCAGACATTAACCACATTATTCAAATAAATATAGCATAGCATAATATCAATCATACCCTATACAAGTCATATTCTGTAGCATGTGAAAATTCCTTCAATCATATTTTAGCAATACTCATCATACTAAAGCATGTCAGGAACACATGTAGAATCATATCATGCCAATGATCCAAAAACGCATAATCTGAATCATGAAATGATACTATATATTTCTAAGCATGGCAGATTACTCTTAGAGCAGAATTCAATCAAAGATATGCATAACATATTGCTAATCATAACTGAAATAGGCTAACCAATCAGATAAGTAAGATAAGATAGCATACAGTAGAGGAAAAAAAACCATAAAAGCCTTTGAACGTCATTTAATGATAAAACCAGTCACGGGGAACAAATCAAAATAGAAAAGGTCATACAGGAGCATATAACAGTATGACATAATTTATACAGCAATGAAGACCCATACAGAAGAAATAGGAAATTCATTTTGGTTAAAACTGGGCGAAATCGGAAAAAGGAGCTGAAGAGGGGTCGGTTACGAGTCGTGTCATGACTCGTGACTGACCTCAGAGGGGGGTCACGAGACGTGACCTAGTGTCACGTCTCGTGACCTGCTAGAGAGTCACGGGACGTGACTCTATGTCACGCCTGGCTTCACAAGAGTCACGCCGTGACTCTAAGTCACGAGACGTGACTTCCCTCTCACAGAGAGAGGAGTCACGCTTCGCGACTGGAGTCACACCTTGCCTTTACCAGAGTCACGTCGTGACTCTAAGTCACGAGACGTTACTTCCCTCTCATAGAGAGAGACAGTCACGCTTCGCGACTAAGGGTCACGCTTCGCGACTTCATCCGGCCCACCGAGAAGTCACGCGTTGTGACTGGGAGACAGAGTCACGTGGCGCGACTGGAAGTCACGTCTCGTGACTTGTCTCTCTCAGGGAAATCACGACACACTGGAAATGGAAAATTATACAGAAACACGATTTCCCATTTCCAGCTTACCCAGAATTGATAGAACCCGATAAAAATCATTTTCAATCTGATTCAAAACACATCCAAACTCATCTTACCTTACAGTCGATCTTCCAAACATCATAAACAAGATAATTGCAATTAATACCACAATCAAACAATCAAATCATGCTTAAACACATTGAATCCATTCTAGAGCATAAACCCTAAAAATACAGTAAGTTCAAAACCTAACCTCAGAACTTCAAATTCAATCCTTAACATGCATTACTAACACATCTACTCACGTAATCATGCATATACACATTCCAAAACACATCAATTTCAAGAAATTAGACCATGCAAACACATTATAAGTCTAGTGAGAAATAGGGCAGAGACAATCAACTGAGATTGAAGAACAAAGAAGTTCAAAAACGTTGCATGCAATCAAACACTCCCAAACCTGGAATCGAAGATCCAAAATCAGCTTCAAGATTACTGCTCAATCCTTTCCTTGCCTTTGTTTTGCTTCTTCTTACAATCCAAAACTTGCACAAACAAGAAACCCACAAATCCTTAATTCAAACCCTAACTGAAGTAAAACCAGGAAGATGAAGAAGAAGAAGAACAGAACGTAAAAACCTTAACCCAACTCACCTCTTCAGGCAAAGCACAAACTCCACCAAGAAACCCAATCATGCACACAACCAAGGAAGGGGAGGCAAATAACGGGAAAAAGGAAAAGAAAGAAATCAAAGAGGAGAAGAAGAGAGAGTAGAAAACGTGATCTGCTCTTCTCTTTCCTTCTTTGTCTCTTTTTCTCATTTTCCCATTAATTGTCCACCAACCAAGAAACATGGCAGCTCCCAACAGAACCACAAAATCCACTTAACTATTCCAAATTACTTATTGCTCTTTTGTCCTTAGACAAATAACACTTCACTCACTTACACAATTCTTTCCTTACAAACTTAATTATCTTATCAATTAGGTCCTTAACACTCCAAATTTCTCAAACACAAATTACTGAAATACCCTTCCGATCCCGACTTAGCATGCACAATCCGACCAGGGCTATTTTGGGGTGTGACATGCCAAACCCTTTAGCTGTCCGATATAGTTCTCGAGTACCCACTTTTAGGGTCTGAGATCAGACCAAGGTTCATTTAACCTGTGAAAGCTGATCGTTTCATAATGGATAGGGATTCACCCCTATTCCATTATTGGCGATCAACCTATAAGGGCGTCTATTAGGCACCACAAGGTAGGTGTCATGGAGTCGCCACCCAATAAAACATTAGGAAATGAGTTATAACCTTATGAGGCTAAAGCCAGAGATAAATTCAGGACCTCACTCTTATTTATACCTTTAGTTTATATAAATGGATTTTGGGATTAATTATTTTATTTTTCTTCTTACATGAATTGTCATACTAGAAAAGTATAGGCGCACTCAAGCATATTAGAAAACTGTAAAACATATTATAATGAAAGCGATAAAGCATGGCATAGAAAAGCAGTTAAAATTATGAAATGTAAATGAATATAAAGTTGAAATCATATATAAATCGAGACATTTATTGTTACACCCCCTTACCTATAGTAGCGGAGCTCACCCCTCAAGGAGAAGTGAGTGCCCCAATAGACAAGGGTTGTCACACAAATAGAACAAAGCATGCACAACATTGGCATAATAACTTAAACATAATAACAGAAACGGAGTTAACTAAAACTTTTCCATAATACAATACATTCAGAAGATTGTCAACTAAAATTCTCAAATCTCATTCATTGATATACCAAAATATTCATTGCAGAGCTGAGGTGTAAAGTGATTCTTTACATAATTACAAAATACATAACTGAAAATGTTACAAAATCAAATACAAAACCAAAGACTTTACACCAAAATACAAAATCCTAGGCTACAAAGGCCCTCTCTATTGTGTTGGCCCTGATGATTGCAGATCGGTCCTCCCAAAAACTTAGACTACTTCCACACCTGTACGACTAAAACACCCGTGCTAAGTGATAATGCTTAGTGGGGAAAACAAGAAATGAACATTCACTCACAGTGGACATCAAATGCAATTTGCATACACATGGCACATGCATATTAATAAGCATCATAATTCTTCCATAAATTGCATACATCATAACCAATAACTTCATTTAAACATATCACATAATATCATTCTACTAAATCATAATAATTTATATCACATTATGTAAACACATAAGTAAGGTAAGCCTATAAATTCAGAGTGGTGGATAACGAGTAAACACATTGGTACCCGTAGGTACAAAAGCAATTTCCTTTCTTTTCATTTCAAAACATTTTCACATAGGGATCTTAAACAAGATCCAAACTCATAGGGATCACGAGGATCCAAATGGGGACCTGTTTAGGGTTCAAACCGTATAGGCTGCTGCTAACAGAACTCTATAGGCATGCCTATCTATCCACTTACTTGACTATTGCAGGCTAAATACATCCACTCAAATATTGATCGCATAATAAGATATATCATAGTTCATATATATAGCGTGTATAAAACATAGATGAGAAACCATGCAAAGTGACATAAAATAATCAACAATAAAGAACAGGGGAGGGTCACACTCGCGATAGAGACAACTTGCACACCAAAATGCACTCGCAGAAATTGGTTGGCCTCTGTCGCGCTCGCGAGTAAGGTCGCTCTTGTGACAGAGGGAGGGTAGGCCACTGTCGTGGTCGCGCATATAGCCATGTTCGCAATAGAAGTCAGCCTGGCAGAAGCTCGACTATTGAGCTCTCTGTCGCGATCGCGACAGAGGGCACTTTGGCAGGAGTTCAAATAACTGAGCTCTGTCGCGCTTGAGATAGAAATCGCGCTCGCTACAGAGTTGAGTTTCTGGCCCCTGTTGCCAATCTACACTCTCCTCCTCAAGCCAAAACCCTTTATCCAAGCACTAACAAGCATCCAAAACACATTACCCATACAATTATCTAAGTTCCACACTTAAAGAAGTAATCAAAAAGACAAAAGGCAAAATTTGAACATCAAAGTTCAAAGACCCAGAAATTCTCCCCAAAATCCACATAATTCCAATCCTACATTCAATAAACAACTTCAATCCCAATTTCACTCAAAATTGATAAAACCCATATTAATCATACATATATATACATGCTTAATTCCACAATTTCCAGAAATCAAACATAATTCAAAATCAAAACATTCAAAATCCACACAATTCCCAAACCTTAGGCTTCTAAGCTCCATAATAATCAATTAGCTTCACTACCTCCAACCTTCTCCTTTTGTTTGGGCTCTCTAGCTAGAATTTATAATCAAACCAACCAAAATACACATAAAGCTCAAAACCCAAATACAATCATTAAAGGAAATTTGCACTTCCTTATTCTCTCTCTCGTTGCTTTCCCTTAACTAAGTCAATCCCTATCCTCTTATTCTCTTTCCTCATCTCAACCCTCCATTTGTCAAGTTTGTGTAATAGCTTTGGTAAAGTTCCCTTATAACCCTTCTTTCCTCCTCAAAAACTAATCAAAAATACCCTCCAACTTTATAAATCAAGCAATTGACTCCATTATAATAATACTACTATAACCCAAACACATACAATCCAAAATACAAACAAAAGCCTGACTCAACTCAAAACACTCAAAACTACAAGTGTAACACCCCCTACGTCCCTGTTGGAAGGACGTGGGTGCGCTACCGATGCTCACTCGCATACATGCACACATACACTAAGCAAAAGAATACATTCATACATAAAAACATACGGAAATATAGCAGAAATTAAAGCTTTTGAGAAACATCAACATGGTCATGCATTAATATAACAACATTCTAACAATACCGTCTTGATCAATTGCCAATACAAAATAGTTACATATCCAAAATATACAAAAAGATACATAAATACACAATCCAAAATAAGGAGCTGAAAATAAAATAATAAAACACTTCCAACTCCTATGTGGCCGACCCTGCAAATGTGCGACTCGAGCAGAAACCAAAAACTTGCCACCTACATGGGAAAGGAACCCGTGCTAAGCGATAAAGCTTAGTGCGGAGGAACAAAAACAAAAGGACACTATGCAACTATAAACATACACAATACATATAAATTGCATGCATAAACCAGGTTCACTAAAATGTCAGAATCAGAGGATGCAAAATGCACAAACACTAAAATATTTAAACAAGCAGTTATTATATAGTAATATCGAAGCATTAAATGCAACCCAATACACATGGCTAAAAAGGAACCATAACACATTACAGAAATTCAACAGGTCATGCAAATATAGGTACGTACACATACAGAAATACTTACCGAGGCAATCCGCAATATATCATGCATGGAATACCGAAATCATCATAGACATATCATAACATAATCACTAATTATTCTACATGCAGCAATGGTACAAAATGCACATACATTAGCTAGAACTGATGCACAAGATCAATTGCATAGCACTCCCACATCACGATACCAATACATAGATTAGCATACAATAAAATACAAACACATGCCAACATGCTGAAATCATTACAATAACAGAAGCCCAAGAAACATATAACATGACACTACATTCATAACATTCGAGAGTTCATGATCACAATCATATTCACATACCTCTAGTTATAACCGAACAAATTCACATTTCTATAAGCATAACATTCACATTCTTATACTTATAACAATAATAAAAAGAGTGGACGACCATTCACAATGGTCGCCAAAGCAAACACATACGAAATGACATATGCGGATATAATCATACATAATATAAACATACTTGAGTCACATGTGTATAAATATATATACAAATCACTATCTTAGCGTTCCGAAACTTATAAAAACATTCAGATACTAACTGACTGTTCATACTTATCAGCATGCCCGATAGGATATCATATTCTTACATTCATATCAGACAAAGCGAGCAAATCAAATACCTGCTAACTCACAATAGCGGATAACGAGTGTACGGACAGTACCTTATGGGTACGAATCATCCAAAGGGTACCTTACGAGTACGAATGAAAAACCATTTAATTTTATCACATTTAAAAACATTTGACTGAGGGGATCTTAAACAAGATCCAAACACATTAAAAAGGATCGTGAGGATCTGAACACATTAAAAAGGGTTCACGAGGATCTGAACGGGGACCTGATCAGGGTCCAAACGTTCAAAGGTGCTGCAGCTAAAGAGACTCTATTAGGCATGCCTAACTATCCACTAGACTGTCTCTCGCAGGTCATGCGTAACACCAATCACATTTAAGCATAACACATTATTCACAGCAAGGATCATAAATCTTATGCTTGCATAATAAATCAAACTCATTTAATGATACTCACCAAATTGCTCATATATCATTCATTGGTTCACAAACGTATAGTTCATCATATTAATCATGCATAAATGAGAATATATAAGCACATACCATACACTAGGGGGAAAACGTGCATTATATAATTCATTTTGCAAAGCATACAATAAAGTTCAGTCAACACACTTTAACAACATTCAAAGTTCTAAAGTTTATCGAAGTTAGATATAGAAACACTAACATGCCAAAGATTATCAATACAAAATTTAATCATACAATAATACAATTTATGTCTCAAAGCATATCATATACCTTAGATCAAAACACTAGTCTATAAAAATTACTATTACCAAACATATTATAATCAGTTATTGACATACTATCATTTTATAATCACACACTTCAAAATAAAAATACTAACAATAATTAGGCAAAAACATGTCCCATACAATAGTGAGAAACGATGCAAAGTGAAAGAAGAAAGATCGTTTTTGAAAACTGAGCAGAAAATAGGATAGGCAGAAAAAGGTTTTGTCGCGATCGCGACAGAGGCCTGAAGGGGCTTCGCTGAGTAGAGCTATGCATGACTCGTGCACATGAGCACAACTAGTGCTAATGTGTGCGAGTCATGCATAAAGAGCATGACTCGTGCTCTTTGAGTACGAGTGGTGTTCTTCGAGCACATCTCATGCTCATGACCACTAGCCGGTCTGAGGGGAGAAGAATGAAATCAGAGGGGAAGAAGAAGTCAGCACGTTTCGTGCTTCAAGAGCACGACTCGTGCTCTTGAGCACGAGTAGTGTCCAGTGAGCACGTTTCGTGCTCTACCCTGTGAGAAGAAGAAGAAGCTGAGGTGAGGTGATAAGCACGACTCATGCTTATGAGCAGGACTCATTCTCTTCCTCTCTCCTTGTCAAAAGCATCTCTGTCATGATCACGATGAATGTCGCGCTCGCGATAGAGGCGCATCTCCTTTTCCCCACAAAAATGCAGAACTTCATCTTTTTCCAAATATCCTTTTAAAACCTTTCAAAAACCACTCAATCATGCACAAACTCTTACCTCATCACTCAAATGCATAGCACAACATGCTCATGATCAAATTATACTTAACTATCATAAGATTCAACCATGAACTAAATGGAAACACAGAAATTGCATACCAAAAAAACCAAGAACAAAACTTACCCAATTTCATGCAATTTCACTACCAATGCTCACATACCCTTAATTCAATCATAAACATGCATTACTAACACACTTACCCAAACAATTACATGCATAAACTCACACAAAATGCACACAAATTCCTGAAATCAAACATAAACACACTCATGATCCAAGAAGAATTAGAGTAGAGACAACTCCAAACTCAAATAAAAAAATCAGAGCTCCCAAACCTGGAATTGAAGATCTAAAATCACTCTTCTTCAACCTTCGATCTTCTCCTTGCCCTTATTCTTCTTCTTACCACCCAAAGCTTGCACAAGAAAAAACCCAGAAACTTCTTAATCCAAACCCTAACTCAAATAAAACCAGGAGAAGAAGAAGAAGAGGAAGAACCCAAACGTAGAAAACCCTAAATGCCACACTTACCTCTTCAATCTTGTTCCAAATCTCTCTCAAAATCACCTCTAAGCATGCACAAATCCCAGCCAAGGGAGAAACAAAGAGGAAAAGCAGAAAATAGAGAAGAAAAGAAGAAGAGGAAGCGTGAGAGGGAGGAGAACGAGAATGCAGATTTTCCTGTGTTCCCTCTCTCTCTCTTCTCTCTTTTCTTTCTTTCACATTCAATGCCCACCAACTAAGTCCACTTGGCAAGCTCTCATTGGACCAATAATTCCACTTCTTAACTTTCTCTTTTGGTCCCTACAAATCCCACTTAAATCCTTTGGAAAACTTACACATTACTCACTAGCACAATTATTTCCTCACTTGAACTTGAATTATCTTTTCAATTGGGTCCTCAATACTCCAATTATACTGGTCGAAATTATTGAAATGCCCTCACTTATCCCGACTTAGCATGCACATTTCGACTAGGGCCATTTTGGGTTGTTATAATCTCTCCCCCTTAATAAATTTCATCCTCGGAATTTCCTCGCTAACAACTTATCCAAACAACCCAAACCAGAAATAAACGAAAAACAATGCAACTTATCGAAAGGCTCTGCAGGCTCTATCACTTCATTGCGGTGCATAATAAATTTCGATGGCACACGAGCGGCTCTAAGCAATTCCTCTACATCGCTTCTAGCTTGCCAAGCTAGATTCTCTCTTGACTTAGGACAATCAACAATTTGGTGTTCCATGATATCACATTTGAAATAAGCTCCAGTCATCAGTCGACACAAACCCCGATGTCGTTTCTGACAGTATTGACATGTCGACAGTCCCTTAATCTTCTTACAGTTGCCCTAGTATTACTTCTGACAATGTTGACATATCGGAGCTTCCTGAATCCTTTTTCCCGCTGGCACTTCTCTACCCGACACCTTTCTTTTCTGAGGTACCTTCCGAACAAAATCCTGAGAAGCCCGAGGAGCGATCAATCTATCCAATATCCGAATTAACCCTTGCACTAATGTCCTATCATCGAAAACAGGACCAGAATCTTCAACTGAGGGACGCTCGAAAACATTCTGATCAGCTCACACTGTCCATTGTCTCGCCTCCATTCTCACTCGAATCAGACTCCATCTAGACACCACACAAGACACATCTGCATTAGGCCACAACACAAGACTGACTCACATGCAAGGACTCGACACTCAGACAAACAAAGGCAACCAGAACCGCCAAATCGGCGCTCTGATACCACTAAATATAACACCCCCTACGTCCCTGTTGAGATGACGTGGGTGTGCTACCGACGCTTACTCACATACATGCACACATACACTAAGCGGAATCATACATTCACACATAAAAACATACGAAAATACAGCAGAAATTAAAGCTTTTGAGAAACATCAACATGGTCATGCATTAATATAACAACATTCGAACAATACTGTCCTGATCAATTGCCAAAACAAAATAGTTACATATCCAAAATATACAAAAAGATACATAAATACAAAATCCAAAATAAGGAACTGAAAACAAAATAACAAAATACTTCAAACTCCTATGTGGCCGACCTTGCAGATGCGTGACTCGAGCGGAAACTAAAAACCTACCACCTACATGGGAAAGGAACCCGTGCTAAGCGATAACGTTTAGTGGGAAGGAACAAAAACAAAATGAAACTATGCAACTATAAACATACACAATACATCTAAATTGCATGCATAAACCAGGTTCACTAAAATGTCAGAATCAAAGGATGTCAAATGCAGAAATGCTAAGATATTTAAACAAGCAGTTATTATATAGTAATATCGAAGCATTAAACGCAACGCGATACACATGGCTAAAAAGGAACCATGACACATTATAGAAATTCAACAAGTCATGCAAATATAGGTGCGTACACATACAGAAATACTTACCGAGGCAATCCGTGAGATATCATGCATAGCATACCAAAATCATCATAGATATATCATAACATAATCACTAATTATTCTACATGCAGCAACGGTACAAAATGAACATACATTAGCTGGAACTGGTGCACAAGATCAATTGCATAGCACTCCCATATCACGATACCAATACATATATTAGCATACAATAAAATGCAAACACATGCCAACATGCCGAAATCACTACAATAACAGAAGCCCAAGAAACATATAACATGACACTACATTCATAACATTCGAGAGTTCATGATCACAATCATATTCACATACCTCTAGTCATAACTGAATGAATTCACATTGCTATAAGCATAACGTTCACATTCTTATACTTATAACAACAGCAAAAAGAGTAGACGGCCATTCACAATGGTCGCCAAAGCAAACACATGATATGAAATATTCGGATATAATCATACATAATATAAACATACTTGAGTCACATGTGTATAAATATATATACAAATCACTATCTTAGCGTTCCGAAACCTATAATCACATTCAGATACTAACAGACTGTTCATACTTATTAGCATGCATGATAGGATATCATATTCTCACATTCATATTAGACAAAGCGAGCAAATCAAATACCTGCTGACTCACAATAGCGGATAACGAGTGTACGGACAGTACCTTACGGGTACGAATCAGCCAAAGGGTACCTTACGGGTACAAATCGAAAACCATTTAATTTTATCACATTTAAAAACATTTGACTTAGGGGATCTTAAACAAGATCGAAACACATTAAAAAGGATCGCGAGAATCCAAACACATTAAAAAGGGTTCGCAATGAACCAAATGGGGTCCTGATCAGGGTCCAAACGTCCAAAGGTGCTGCAGCTAAAGAGACTCTATTAGGCATGCCTAACTATCCACTAGACTGACTCTCGCAGGTCATGCGTAACACCAATCACATTTAAGCATTGCACATTATTCACAGCAAGGATCATAAATCTTATGCTTGCATAATAAATCAAACTCATTTCATGATACTCACCAAATTGCTCATATATCATTCATAGGTTCACAAACGTATGGTTCATCATATCAATCATGCATAAATGAGAATATATAAGCACAGACCATACACTAGGGGGAAAACATGCATCATATAATTCATTTTGCAAAGCATACAATAAAGGTCAGTCAACAAACTTTAACAACATTCAAAGTTCTAAAGTTTATCGAAGTTAGATATAGAAACACTAACATGCCAAAGATTATCAATACAAAATTTAATCATACAATAATACAATTTATGTCTCAAAGCAAATCATATACCTTATATCAAAACACTAGTCTACCAAAATTACTATTACCAAACATATTATAATCAGTTATTGACATACTATCATTTTATAATCACACACTTCAAAATAAAAATATTAATAATAATTAGGCAAAGATATGTCCCATATAATAGTCAGAAACGATACAAAGTGAAAGAAGAAAGATCATTTTCGAAAACTGAGCAGAAAATAGGACAGGCAGAAGAAGGTTCTGTCGCGATTGCGACCTGGAGTCGCGCTCGCGACAGAGGCCTAAAGGGGCATCGCTGAGCAAAGCTATGCACAAATCGTGCACATGAGCACGACTCGTGCTCATGTGTGCAAGTCGTGCTTGAAGAGCACGACTCATGCTTTTTGATCACGAGTGGTGTTCTTCGAGCACGTCTCGTGCTCATCACCACTGGCCGGTCTGAGTGGAGAAGAAAGAAATCAGAGGGGAAGAAGTAGTCAGCACGTTTCGTGCTTCAAGAGCACGACTCATGCTCTTTGAGCAGGAGTAGTGTCCAGTGTCTGAGAAGAAGAAGAAGCTGAGATGAGGTGATGAGCACAACTCCTGCTCTTCCTCTCTCCTGGTCATAAGCGTCTCTGTCGTGATCACGATGAATGTCGCACTCGCGACAGAAGCGCATCTCCTTTTCCCAGCAAAAACGTAGAACTTCATCTTTTTTCAAAAATCCTTTCAAAACCTTTCAAAAACGACTCAATCATGCACAAACTCTTACCTCATCACTCAAATGCATAGCACAACGTGCTCATGATCAAATTATACTTAACTATCACAAGATTCAACCATGAATTCAATGAAAACACAGAAATTGCAGACCAAAAACACCAAGAACAAAACTTACCCAATTTCATGCAATTTCACTACAAATGCTCACATACCCTCAATTCAATCATAAACATGCATTACTAACACACTTACCCAAACAATTACATGCATAAACTCACACAAAACGCACACAAATTCCTGAAATCAAACATAAACACACTCATGATCTAAGAAGAATTAGGGTAGAGACAACTCCAAACTCAAATGCAGAAATCAAAGCTCCCAAACCTGGAATTGAAGATCTAAAATCACTCTTCTTCAACCTTCGATCTTCTTCTTGCCCTTATTCTTCTTCTTGCCACCCAAAGCTTGCACAAACAAAAACCCCAAAACTTCTTAATACAAAACCTAACTCAAATAAAACAAGAAGAAGAAGAAGAAGAAGATGAAAAACCCAAACGTAGGAAACCCTAAATGTCACACTTACCTCTTCAATCTTGTGCCAAATCTCTCTCAAAATCACCTCTAAGCATGCATAAATCCCAGCCAAGGTAGAAAGAAAGAGGAAAAGCAGAAAATAGAGAAGAAAAGAAGAAGAGGAAGCGTGAGAGGGAGGAGAACGGGAATGCAGATATTCCTGTGTTCCCTCTCTCTCTCTTCTCTCTTTTCTTTCTTTCACATTCAATGCCCACCAACTAAGTCCACTTGGCAAGCTCTCATTGGATCAATAATTCCACTTCTTGACTTTCTCTTTTGGTCCCTACAAATCCCACTTAAATCCTTGGCAAACTTACACATTACTCACTAGCACAATTATTTCCTCACTGGAACATGAATTATCTTTTCAATTGTGTCCTCAATACTCCAATTATACTGGTTAAAATTACCGAAATACCCTTACTTATCCCGACTTAGCATGCACATTTCGACTAGGGCCATTTTTGGTTGTTACAATAAGGGTACTAGTCGGAGTGTTACAACTCTCCCCTCCTTAAAGGAATTTTATTCTCGAAGTTTTCACCTGAGCCAAACAATTGAGGATGTTGAGATCTTATAATTGCTTTCGGTTCCCAAGTCGCTTCTTCGATCCCGTGATATTGCCAGAATACTTTGACCAATGGGATCTGCTTGTTCTGAAGTTGCCTTATTTCCCAAGCCAAAATAGCCCTAGGCTCTTCATCATAAGAAAAATCTGGCTAAACTTGCACATCACTACAAGAAAATTGAGTTTTAACGACCAAAATTTAACGAAGGGGTAATATCCGGTCGTAAAAAGATATAAATAACGAAGAAAATTAGTTCCGGTCGTTAGAACTCAAATTTTAACGACGGGTTTAAAACCGGTCGCTAAAAGGCCCAAAATCCGGTGGTTGAAAGGTTAAAACAAAATGTTGGAGTTCCAAACCATTTTCCTCCACATGTAACCTAAAATCACAAAACCCATTTTCCCATCTGCTGCCTTCTTCAACTCTCCATGCCTCTCTCTTGCATCGCCCCCTTCATCGCGCCTTCCCTCCCTTGCCAGCCACCAGGCGCCAGATCCGGCGATGCCCTCCACCCCGGCGCCGCTCGCTCCCTCTCTGTGTTCACCCCCACCCCGTCTTCGCAGGTCCAGTCTAGCCGCTGTTGCTGCTTCAAGAGCCGTCTCCCTCGTATGCTCTCAGATCGCTACCGTTGCCCGTCGCAACTCACCTCTCATCGCCGTCGCCACTCGCCTCTCGCCCTCGTCGCCGCTCTTTCCTCGTCTATTGCTCGCCGGCGACTCTGCCCTATTCTTCACATTTTTGTTCTTTTCTTTCAACATTTTTCATTTTGGTTTTCAATCTTCATCGACGGTCACCTATCACCAATACCGAACCGACGTATCTGAGCCAACTCCGGTCACCAGCAACCACTTTTGAGGTTAGTTCTATTCCCTAATTGCTTCGAAATTATACGGTTTATTGTGAATTTCAATCCTGTGTATATGGTTAATTGATTGTGATTTCAATCATCTGATTCCTTTCTCACTTCATATCTGTCTAATTGTGGACGTGTATTTAAGGTATATATATGTATTTTGCTCTAACCATTTACTGGTAGAACTATAGAGCTGGCATCAGTCGGACATTACATCGCATTAGTGCCATCAGAAATAGGAAGCGTCATCGGACATTTGAATCGCATTTCTTCCTAAGAATGTGCCCAGTGACATTTTTCTATTTTCAATTGAATTTTGTGTTGCTGTTGGAGTAAATTATGATTGCTTTAATGGGTTTAGTTTCACAGAAAAAAAGTTTATATTTGGATGTCAATTCTATTTATGCACTGTAATAGACTAATTGCATACCACCAGCAACATGAACAATGGCATGAGCTTTTGTTTCTATGACCCAGGCCTTCAAAAGTTTCCCCTGGTAGATAAGTTGAGCTGCTCTGTCTGGTGTAAATACGAAATTAATTTCTTTGGGTATCTTTTGTGATGGTTGATTGTGTGATTTTTATGATATATATATATATATATATTCACTTTGTTATGTCTCAATTCTCAATAGGAAAGTTTTATGCCTGTTACATTCTCTTAATTAGCTAAGAGTGGCAGTGGCCCAAGAAAGTCCAGACTTTCTTTTTTTTCCATCACGTTATTTTAAGCCAAAAGAAAGTATTTTATTTATGGCTTCATACATATTTAGCTTCTTGAACTTGACAACTTCAGTTATTTTGTCCACTGATTTTTCAAAGAATCACTCAGCTCCCCATGTCCTTAAATGTTGGATGTGAAATTTTCCTTCTAATATTGGAAATACTAAGCTTTATTTATTTATTATTGATAGGATAATGAGTATAGAAAGTTAGAAAGTTGCTGGGATGCTGTAATGCTCCATTTTTGTTAGAAATTAGTTAAAAAAAAGTTTGATTTAACTGCACATTGTTGGTCCCCCTCAGGCAGAATCTAACTCTGTTTCACTAGTTTGCAGCTAATCTGAGACGTCTTTCCAGCTTTGAGGCCCTTCAATCTGTCACGAGGTATGCCCAACTCCATCCAACTCTTCTTTATTTTTTTTCCTTGAATCAAGGAATCAATGCATCTGAGCTGAGTAAAACTTTATTAGGACATTTAACCTTGACTGAATTTAAAACTAGTATATGCATGTCTTCTGACTTTTTTCGTCTTTGTAGTTTCAGAGTTTTATGGTTTATCCACTGGTAGTGTGGTTAATATAAACTTGATATGTGTACATGGAAAAAAAAATCATTAGTCAATAGTCATTGGACTAGCTATAGCTGACCAAGCTAATCAAGCCTAAATGCACAAATGGGGCCTAACATTTCTAAAGTTTGAGATGGTTTACCACACAATTTCTTATTCTTTTACTATATATATATATATATCATTCTCGAGAGAAAAAAACTTAAAAAAGAAAATAAAAAATGAAATAGGGTATATTTAGGGAAAAAAAATAAAAGAAAAGAAAAGGAAGAAAATCCATGTGTTTTGCCATGTTGATATTGGAATTCGTATGTAAATTTTGATAAAATAAATGTGTTTTGCCATGTTGATATTGGAATTGAGACTTATTACCCTAAAAGTTAGTTTTTGCACACCCTTTGCTGTTTTCTCACCAAAATCAAATTCAACTTTTGCTAAATAACAGCATAACTTTAAATACTCACCTCCAAATATTAATTTAATCCTATTTATTTATTTTTCTCAACTGTCCTAACTTTTCTTACCTTTTAGGTGTTTTACAAGACGGCTCGTTATTATCATGCATATTATGGCCATAAAATAGTGAGTATATTTTCTTCAAATTTTTGATATTGATGCTATTTATTTTTATATTAGGATTTTAGCAGTGATTTTTGTATACAGTATATCTTTCCTTATTAAATTGCTTTCTTATCATGGATGCAGTATATCTTTCCTTATTAAAATAAATGATGCATTGCAGGAGACGGTTTTGTTATTTATTGTATTGTATTATTAGGTTATTATTAGGAGACGATTTTAGCAGTGATTTTTGTATACAGTATATCTTTCCTTATTAAATTGCTTTCTTATCATGGATGCAGTATATCTTTCCTTATTAAAATAAATGATGCATTGCAGGAGACGGTTTTGTTATTTATTGTATTGTATTATTAGGTTATTAAAATAAATGAATATTAATTTTAGCTTTTGTTATATATTTTGCAGGTCTTCAAAATTTTGGACAGCGAAATTAGGATGTTTATTTTTCGCATTTTTCTCAAAAATCTTTTGAATAGAAATTAGTACAGGGAAGAGTTGTTTTCTTGAATTTACATGTCATTGATAGTTTTTATTTTATTTGGAGTTGTCACAAATAGAATGCTATTTAATTTGTAAATTTGACTATATCTTGTAATTTTTCTTTTTTAATATATGAAAATAATTTATTATATTTTAGTATAAAATATATGTGAATGATATGTACCTACATGTAATATTATAAAATAGTTTATATTTTAAAATATCT
Source organism: Excoecaria cochinchinensis (assembly GCA_947683425.1). Taxonomy (NCBI): domain Eukaryota; kingdom Viridiplantae; phylum Streptophyta; class Magnoliopsida; order Malpighiales; family Euphorbiaceae; genus Excoecaria; species Excoecaria cochinchinensis. The sequence goes on from CANTUQ010000011.1 coordinate 5,896,925, forward strand.
TTTGCTATTTATGTAATATTACATGTAATATCAGTGAAGGGAAATTTTGTTCGCTAAAAAGAATTTTTAACGACCGGAATTTTTTTCGTTGGAAGTGAGCACAATCAGCGAAGGGAAAATCCGGTCGTTAAAAGGTATCTTCAACGACCGGAATTCCCTTCGTTAAAAGTGAACACAATCAGCGAAGGGAAAATCCGGTCGTTAAAAGTTATCTTCAACGACCGGAATTCCCTTCGTTAAAAGTGAACACAATCAGCGAAGGGAAAATCCGATCGTTAAAAATCAGTATTTAACGACCGGAAACGTTCCGGTCGTTAAAGGCATTAACGACCGGATTCAAAATCCGGTCGTCTATACCTTTAATGAAGGGGCTTTTACCGACCGGATTTTCCGGTCGTTATTGATTTTTAACGACCGGATTTCGACTTTTAACGATCGGATTTCCCTTCGTTAAAGGCTTGTAATGCATCCTGAATAGACAACACATGGGATTCATCCGACCTGTATCAATGAAGCATCGATACATGAAACACATCATGCAATTTCGCCAACTTAAATGGCAAAGCTAACCGATAAGCAACTGGACCAACCCAATCCAAAACCTCATACGGCCCGATAAACCTTGGACTCAACTTTCCCTTCTTACCGAAACGTAGAACCTTCTGCCAAGGTGATACTTTCAGAACAACTTTATCCCCGACCTCATACTAAATATCCTTCCACTTCAGGTTGGCATAAGATCTCTATTGGTCTCTTGCCTCCTTCAAATTCTTCTGAACCAGTCTAATATTTTCTTCGGTGTCTCTAACTAATTCCGGACCAACTAAAGAACATTCGCTCAATTTCATCCAACAAACTGGAGTCTTACATTTTCTGCCCTAGAGAGTTTCGTACGGGGCCATTCCAATACTCACTTGATAACTGTTGTTATATGCAAATTCTATCAAGGCAACATATCTTTCCCAACTTTCAGAAATGTTTAGTACATAACCCCGAAGCATATCTTTCAAAATTTGAATAACTCTTTCTAATAACCCGTCGGTCTGACAATAAAAAGTCATCCTGAAGTTCAGTCGGGCACCCAAAGCAGATTGCAACTCTTTCCAAAACTTTGATGCAAATCTAGGATCCTGATCTGACATAATCAACAACAAAACTCCATGTAACCGAACTACTTCATTCACGTAAATCTTTGCTAATCGATCCATAGGGTAATCAAGTCAAACTGGTAAGAAATGAGCCGACTTGGTGAGCCAATCGACTATTACCCATATGGAGTCGTGCTTTCTTTGAGTCAAAGGCAAACCTGATAAAAAATTCATGGTGACATTGTCCCACTTCCACTAAGGAATAGGCAAAGGATTGAACAACCCAGATGGAACTTGGTGCTCAGCCTTTACCTGCTGATAGGTTAGGCATTTAGAGACAAAATCCACAACATCTCTTTTCATTTCGACCCACCATAAGAACTGCTTCAAATCATGATACATCTTATCACTACCAGGATGCATAGTAAAAATCATAGTGTGTGCCTCTTTCAAAAGTTTTTTCTTCACCTCACCATCATTAGGCACACACAAACAATTTCTATAACTTAGCACCCCATCACTCATAGAATAGTCAGTTTGATTCCCACTTTGGACTACCTGCAAAGCTTGCTGCAACTTAGGATCAAACATTTGAGCATCAGCAATCAACTGCTTCAGACTTGGCCTAGCTTTTGGCTGGGCAATCAGAGCTCTATCAGAATCTAATCTCCATCTACCATGTTGCAATGATAAAGCCGAAACCAACTTTCTACTCAAAGCATCTGCAACTACATTCGCCTTACCCAGATGGTAGTCCATTATACAATCATAGTCCTCGAACAATTCTAACCATCGCTATTGTTTCAAATTCAATTCTTTATGCATAAGCAGATACTTCAAACTCTTATGGTCAATGAAGATCCTACAAGTCTCCCGATATAGATAATGACCCCATATCTTAAGTGCAAACACCACCGCAACTCATTCCAAGTCATGCATCGGATAGTTCTGCTCGTAAGGCTTCAATTGCCTAGATGCATATGCTATCACCTTGCTGTCCTGCATCATAATACAACCAAATCCAATACCCAATGTGTTACTGTACATGGTATACTCTTTACCCGAAATGGGTTGAGTAAGTATAGGAGCCTCGACTAATCTTCTCTTTAACTGATCAAAACTGGCTTGGCACTTATTAGTCCACTCAAACTTAACTTCCTTTCTAAGCAACATCGTCAAAGGCAAAGCAATGACCGAAAATCCCTTCACAAACCGTCTGTAGTACCCAGCTAAACCCAAAAAGCTTCTTACTTCCGGTACATTCCGAGATAGCTTCCAATTCACTATCGGCTCCACCTTAGATGGATCCACTCGGACACCTCCTTCAGCCAAAAGTTACAGTTGCTGAGCTTTACAAATAACTGATGATCCCTCAAAACTTGAAGCACAACCCACAAATGTTCTTCATGTTCACGCTCATCTTTAGAATACACCAAAATGTCGTCGATGATAACCTAATGGGTTACCACCGTGAGGTACCCCAGACTTGCATTCTGCCGAGATCCCTGGTATGTCACGGTGGCAACAAATCTGGTTACCACCGTGACCTACTCTATTTTTGCAATAAAATCTTATTTATTTCACATGATTTAGGGATGTTAAATTATCAATTTTTGCACACATTGTCACTTAATAGAGCTGTATACTAGTAAGGTGGATGATATTTGCATGTCCTGATTTAACATAGTACGTGAATTCTTTGCTTGCTATAATTGAACTATGGACGTTAACTGTGTAATTTAACCTGCGAGTCAACTAAATGGATAGTTAGGCATGCCTAATAGACTTTCCTTAGCTGCAGCACCTTTGGTCGTTTGCACCCTGATCAGGTCCCTGTTTCGTTCCTCGCAAACCCTTTAATGTGTATGGATCTTGTTTAAGATCCCCTAATGTGAAAGTGTTTTGAATGAGAATTAATGATGTTGCTATTCGATTAGTACCCGTAAGGTACGCCCGTCCGTACTTATAAGGTACTGTCAGATAAAGTTTATGTGATTACTAAGAATTCGTACCCGTAAGGTATGGCCCGTCCATGCCTGCAAGGCACTATCAAATTACTCGATATCCACTATTTTGAGTCTGCAGGTATTCTGTTGTTTTGTCTAATATGAACAAGAGATTGTGATATTTGTATGAGCATGATTTTGGACATGTGAATCGGTTAAGTATCCAAATGTGATTATGAATCTCTGAATGGGTTGGGTGTGACCTAAATATGTGAATTGGACATATTTATTTGTGTATATATATATATGTATATCATATTGTGAATGTATTTGTATGCCATCAATTACGGATATAAGTACTGGAATTAAGATGTGTATGACTATGACCATAATCGTTCTAATGCCATGAACATATTTTATTATGTTATGCGTGTGAGAATGTGAATCTGATTAGTTAGGTTATAAGCATATGAAATATTATGTATACGAATGTGAGCTTAAGTTACGAATCGATATGGTTAATTAGTGTGTATATAAATGAGATTCTGCACTGTTAACTATTTTGGTAGCATGTGAATTAGTATGCGTAATAAGGTGATCTAAACGATTGGATGATCACATATGTATTATTTGGGGTATAATGCATGTGGATCGGCATCGGTAAGTGTATATACGATAGTGGATGATGTTGAGGCAAGTTAAAAGTGTATAAGAATCTGATCTTGAACTAGTGTAGGCTCTGAATGTAATATTTGGCTATATGTTCCTTTGGTCTCAACTATTGTAGTATCTTCGGCATGTTGTCATGTTTCTACGTTTATGGCATGATATGTTATGTTATGTGATAGAGTTGTACAGTGGACGTGTGGTGTTTGATGTCTTTCCGTGGGTTCGACTAAGGTGTGTGTTATGGCATGACAAATGTATGTTTAACTAGCTAGTGTTCTTAGCATGATAGTTGGGTACGTTATTATATGGAAATTGTGTTGCATGTGAATGGGTTTTCCGTTAATGCATGGGTACTTTGGCATGATAGTTGCATGTGTAATATCTCTCGTGACTGGGTGCGGTAAGGTACTAATACTTGATACCTTGGTAAGTATATGCATGTGAGATTGTAAGTAGTTCTGCATGATAATACTTGTATCGTGTTTGGTGTTATGTCTGCTTCGGCTTATTTTCGACATTATTATATGGATATGGGTGTAAGTTTTCGAATGAATGCCTTTCCATGCAAGCCTAATCATTTATGTGTTATGAATGTCCGCATCTGCCATTGTGAATGTGTTATGCCTTGATGACCATTGTGAATGGTCGTTCATATTGCTTGTGTGTTTTCCCCACTAAGCGTTTATCGCTTAGCACATGTTCTTTTCCCATGCAGGTGGCAGGTTTAATTCTGTTCGAGTCGCGCAACTACAAGGTTGGCCTCATAGGAGTTAGAAGTTTTGTATTTTGCTCAACCTCTGTATTTTGGATTTTGTAATTCTGTAGTCTCTTGCATATGTAATATTTCAGAGAATGTAATGTTAAAACGCTTATGTATTAAGTTAGTTCTCGGTTTATTTATTAGCCTTATGCTTCCGCTGAATGATTATATGTATGTATATGAGTTAATGTATGTTCAGCTATTGATTCTATAAAGTTTTAATTTCCGCTGTATCTCCACATGTTTTTATGTATGAATGTATGCTTCTTCTTAGTGCATGTGCGCATGTGTGTGAGAGAGCATCGGTAGCGCACCCGTTTCCTTCTAACGGGGACGTAGGGGGTGTCACAGAGCCGTTCAGGCATTACCAACGGGCGTCGGAAATGTGACCGGCGGGCAGTGAAGTGCGCTGCACACGTCCCGTCCCTCGAGTAAGGGACGGGCGTCGGCAGCCGCACTGCCCGTCGGTCACCCCTATTTTCTCAAAAAAGGCAAAAACATATTTTTCACAAAAAAATATTTATTTTAGATAAAAAAACATAAAAAAAACGCAAATAATTAAATTCAATCAACCAAACGTCAGATCTGTAATATTTATCCTCGGATTATACCTTTTTGGATGAGTGAAGGATAGTTTTCGGTCCTGCGCAGGTTCACAAAGATAATATAAAAATCAAGACAAGATAATTTATATTTCTTGCTTGAAAACTACAGCGATTCAAGTTTTGGAATCGATGAATTGATGGAAACAAATTAATCTTGTAACCTCAATTTGACTTGATTCCTCAAAACAAGTTTTTGAAAATAGAAAATAAAAAATGATGAAAAGAGTTTTTGTGGAAATCAAAAAGAACCTTGAAGAAAATACCGAAAAAATTATAGTGGAAAACCCTTAAGAATTGTCCAACCCCCCAAATTGGTTTTTTTTTCTCTTTATATAAAAAAATAGAATCCTTTTCCTGGTAGGACTAAGAAATCGATCGACGGGTGTCTGAAGCTCGCCGACGGGCGTCGGTTAAAAAGTATCCTTTTCCAACTAGGATTAGGAAAGAACCGACGGGCGTCTGAAGCCCTCCGACGGGCATCGGTTAAAAAGAATCCTTTTCCTACTAGGATTAGGAAATAACCGACGGGCATCTGAAGACCACCAACGGGAGTCGATTGAAAGGGCTCGTGCAGTCATTGGCCTCACCGATGGCCCATCTCTCATAGTGAGAGACGGATTGTCTCAACTACCGACGGGCGTCCTTCCACCGACAGGTAAGCCATCCGTGGAGAAAGAAAAACATTTTGAGTGTAAATTTTCCAATCTCCATGAAGATTTTACGCTATAAATAAATAAATTTAACCATTGTGAATCTGGAGGACCAAAATGTAACACCCCTTACCTATACGTAGAGAACTTCACCCTACAAAGAGGATGAAGGTCCCCAGTAGATAAGGGTTGCCCCCACTGACACTCAAACAAAATCAATCATTGCACACCAATTACATATTCAAATGAATAAATTAAAATTTCATAAGTTATCTAATAAAAAGATCATGGAGCAAAATATTGCATTTCATTAATATGACAAATGTGGCTTTACATTTTCCAAAAGATACAAAAGTGCCTCGGCACCACAGAATGATTACATATACTAATAACAAAATCATTTATAAAATATCCTTTACATAGGTTCAAAAGTACAAGACTATAATATATATTTACAAAAAGAATACAAGGCCTAATTACAAAATCTTCTATCCACTAGTTGTGTTGGCCCTGCTGATGCGAAACCCTCGTTCAACCCTTCAAAACCTTCAACACCTGCACGGATAAAACACCCATACTAAGCGAAATCGCTTAGTGGGGAAACAAAGATGCACAACAACCACTCATAGTTGCGTCAACAAATAATCACAAGTGAATGGCAAAGTTAATTGTTAAGATGTCATAAATTAACTTAACACATAACAGTACTATATTCATATTATTTCCAATAAGCAATAATTCAGAAATACACACATAATAACAAATAACTCTATTGCACCTGCTACATCAAAACAGTGGATAACGAGTACGCGTAGATACCCGAAGGTATTAACAGTATTCTCATAACACATAGATACCCAAAGGTATCAAAACAATCTTTTAATTTTGTTTCAAAATCATTTTTGCGTAGATTCAGTACAAAGGGATCACGAAGATCCAGTCGGGGGACCTGATCAGGGTCCAAATCATACACTAGCTGCAACAACACTAGCTCTATTAGGCATGCCTAACTATCAACTTATTCGACTCTAGCAGGTCATGCATAATCCAAGGCATATTTCAATTCACAACATATGTTTGCATCATGTTTTATTTATAATATAGGAAGCATATAAACACATTTATATATATATATATATAGACTATACATAATTCCAGAAGTAATGCAAATTGGAAAGTTAAGTATTGTAATCATAAAAGAGAAGTCAGAAAGAAAAGCTAGAGGGTGTCGTGCTCGCGACATCGTTGCGCTATCGCGACAGAGGCAAAGTTGGCCTCCTGTCGCGCTCACGTGGAGAAAAAAATAGATCTCACTATCGAGCCCGCGATAGTGAGTACCCGCAAGAGCTGTCGCGAACGCTGAGCTCTCTGTTGCGATCGCGACAGGGAGTACCCCCTGCGCACGGCCGGCCGCTCGCAGCTCGGCCCATGGGATGGGACAGAGATCACCGAGCTCTATCGCGACATCGTCGCGCTCGCGACAGAGTCGGGATTTCCACTCCCAATGCCAAAAATCTGCAGAAATTCATTCTCCACTTTCACCCACTCACTCATTTGGTTCCAAAACTCAGTTCAAAGTAAAATCCTTCATTCAAACCATTTACACAACATAAACATGCCCTTTGAACTCATTATTGTCACCAAATCAAGCAAATCACAAAATCAAAATCCAAAAGTTCTCAAACCAGCAATTTCTAAGAAAACATGCAAAATTTCCACATTTTAACTCCATCCTTCACAACCCATGCTTCTCAACTCAATTAAACAATACCCGTAACTCATAGAAGGCAAAACACACAATCCATATCATCAATTCCAATCATAATACAGAAATCATCAAATACACAAAATGCACAAAATACACAAACGTTCCCAAACCTCAGAAATATGGCGTCTCAATCTCGAGCTCCACTACCACTCGCGATATCCTTGCCTTTCGTCTCCTTAGGAAGAATCTCTGAACCCAGCAAAACTAGAATTCAACCTCAAACATACACTTAGTTATAAAACTCACTCAAAGAAAAAAAGAAGGAAGGACACTAAATTACAACTTACCAACCAACTCCAATTACCCCAACTCACCACAACTCACCCGATTCCAACAAAAGAAGAATTATAGAAAGAAATAAAGAGAAAGAAGAACAAAATGAAGATGTAATGGGAAGAGAAGGAAACGAAGAAGAAAACAGGATAAGAACCAGGGGAAGAACAGCTGTCCCTTTTCTTCTCTCTCCCATGCCACATGGCAACTCCCCATTGGGCCACATACTAACTGCACCTAACTCCCATCCTTCAAGCTACACTCAAGACTAATATCTTAATCCTACACTACTCCCATACACTCACTCACACCTAACTATAGCCCACAACACACACACTACTCCAATACACTCACTCACACTAGAACACAACCCAACTAAAGCATAATAACAAATTAATTTAACCAAAAATAAACACATGCTCAAAATAAACCACGCATATTTACACGCACACAAGGCTCACTCTACTAGGGTGGTTTCGGGGTATTACAATACTCCCCTCCTTAACAGAATTTCATCCTCGAAATTCTCACCTGATCCAAATAGTTGAGGATACTGAGTCCTCACTGCCACCTCTGATTCCCAGGTCGCTTCCTCAACTCCGTGATGTTGCCAAAGCACTTTTACCAACGGTATCTGCTTATTTCGAAGTTGCCTGACTTCTCTAGCCAAGTTCTCTTTTGGTTGCTCGTCAATAGAAAAATCTGACTGAACCCAAATATCTTGCACTTTGAGCACATGTGATGGATCTGATCGGTAGCGACAGAGCATAGATACATGAAAGACATCATGTAACCTGGCTAATTCCATCGGTAATGCTAACCGATAAGCTACCGGATCTACCTTTTCTAAAATCTCATAGGGTCCGATAAATCGGGGACTCAACTTTCCTTTCTTTCCAAAACGAAGAACTTTTCGCCACGGAGAAAGTTTTAGAAAGACCTTGTCACCGACTTCATACTGGATATCTCTATGCTTAAAATTAGCATACGATCGCTGTCTGTCTTTGGCTGCTTTCAAATTCTGTTGCACAATTCTAACTTTCTCTTCAGTGTCTCTTACTATCTCCGGACCTATTATAGCTCTTTTCGATAATTCAGTCCAACACACTGGTGTTCAACATCTTCGCCCATACAACACCTCATAAGGAGCCATTCCGATGCTTGCCCGGTGACTATTATTATACGCAAATTCCATCAGAGGCACATATCGATCCCAATTTCCTGAAAATTCCAAAGCACAACCCTGAAGCATGTCTTCAAGAATCTGAATAACTCTCTCAGACTGACCATCGGTCTGAGGATGAAATGTTGTACTGAAGTTTAGCCGAGTACCCAAAGCTGACTGAAGTTCTTTCCAAAACTTGGATGTAAATCGAGGATCTCGATCTGACACAATGGATAATAGAACACCATGAAGCCTGACTATCTCTCTCACATATATCTCTGCCAACTTATCCATAGAATAGTCTAATTGAACAGGCAGGAAATGCGTTGACTTTGACAATTTATCCACTATAACCCATACTGAGTCATGCTTGCACTGCGTCAATGGCAAGCCAATCACAAAATCCATCGTAACATCATCCCATTTCCACTGAGGAATGGGTAAGGGGTTAAGCAAACCCGATGGAACTTTGTGTTCGGCTTTCACTTGCTGACACATTAAACACTTTGAGACAAAATCTACTATATCCTTCTTCATACCCGGCCACCAATAATGCTTTTTGAGATCTCGATACATCTTATCTCCACCCGGATGCATAGTAAAAACCGATGAATGGGCCTCATGCAAAAGCTTCTTCTTCACATAACTCACATCCGGTACACATAACCGATTCCCAGACTTAAGCACTCCTTTCCCATCTACTGAAAATTCAGTTCGCTTACCATTTTTCATCGCTTGATAAACACGCTGCAAAATAGGGTCACTTAAGTGTGTATCCACAATCTCTTGCCTCAAACTCGGTTTAGCTTTTAACTGAGCAATCAATGCGCCTTCTGAATCAAATCTCCACCTCCCTCTGCTAACAGACAAAGCCGAAATTGACTTTCTACTCAGAGCATCCGCCACCACATTTGCTTTACCCTGATGGTAGTCAATAATACAGTCATAATCCTTGAACAGTTCTAACCACCTTCGCTGTCTAAAATTTAACTCTTTCTGGTCAGCAGGTACTTCAAACTCTTGTGGTCAGTGAAGATTCTACACTTCTCTCCATACAAATAGTACCGCCACACCTTAAGTGCAAACACTACCGCCGCTAACTCTAAATCATGCGTCGGATAGTGTTGCTTGTGAGGCTTCAACTGCCTAGAAGCATAGGCAATTACCTTGCCATCTTGCATTAAAACACAACCTAAGCCCACTCCAGAAGCATCACTATACATGGTGAATTCCTTACCCAACACAGGCTGCGTAAGTACAGGAGCCTTAATCAACATTTCTTTCAACTGATCAAAACTGGTTTGATACTTATCAAACCACACAAACCTCACTTCTTTCTGGAGAAGTATAGTCAAAGGTGAAGCTAATACTGAGAACCCCTTGACAAAATGCCTGTAATAGCCAGCCAAACCCAGAAAACTTCTTACTTCTGGCACATTCTTGGGTGGTGAACAACTCACAATCGCCTCTACCTTGGATGGGTCTACCCGAATACCATCAGCTGAAACCACATGTCCAAGGAAGATCACTTCTTTTAACCAAAACTCACACTTATTGAGTTTAGCATAAAACTGATGATCTCTCAACACTTGTAATACCAAACGGAGATGTTCTTCATGTTCCTTTTCATTCTTTGAATAAACAAGAATGTCGTCAATGAACACCACCACAAACCGATCTAGATACTGCCTAAAGACTCTATTCATTAGATCCATAAAAGCTGCAGGCGCATTAGTCAAACCAAATGGCATCACTAAGAATTCATAGTGACCATAACGGGTCCAAAAAGCCGTCTTCGCCACATCCGTATCCTTTACCCTCAACTGATAGTAACCCGATCTCAGGTCTATCTTGGAGAACACTACTGCCCCTCTCAACTGATCAAAAAGATCCTCAATTCGCGGTAATGAATACTTATTCTTTACCGTAATCTTATTAAGCTGCCTGTAGTATATACACATCCGCAATGTTCCGTCTATCTTTTTAATGAACAAGACCGAAGCACCCCACGGAGACACACTAGGCGGGATAAATCCTTTATCCAAGAGCTCTTGCAACTGACTCTTCAGTTCTTTCAGTTCCACTGGAGCCATCCGATATGGAGCCTTAGAAATCGGAGATGCTCCCGGTACAATCTCCACTGACAACTCTACTTCCCTCTCTGGAGGTAGCTGTAGACACCGGGTCCCGAGTAGGCTTGATCAGGATTACCCCATGATGAAATTTAGTGTGCCGATTTATAGGCAAAAAGAATAAAAGTTGGAAGTGATAATTTTCTTATCGTTTTGATTTGTTAGGAATGAAGAAAATTGTATTTTAGAAATATTTTAAAAATGTTTTAAAAATTATTTTGGGATAAAAAGTTAGTTTTTAAATTATTGTGTTTTTATAGAATTTTATTAAAAAAATATAAAAATTTCGTGCGAGTGTCGGGTTGCGGCAGCGATGGGCAAGCGCCGCAGCGCCCAGCGCTTGACGCGCAGCGCTGCGCACGAGGCATGTTCCTGTCGCGCGCGCCTGCGCGCGGGAAGCCCGTCAGGCGCTCCGACGGGGAGCCCCTCACCCCTGTGCGCCCGTTTTGGCTTTTATGGCCTTTTTGGCCATAACTTCTTCATTTTAAATGCTTTTTAACTCATTTTTTTTTGCATAATTCAATTCAAAAAGCCTTTTATCTTCCAACACAATAAATTCAATTGTTTTTTGTAGTTATGGGAATTAAATTAATTTAATTTCTTAATTAAAAATCTAATTTTGTTTTGGGAAAAATAAAAGGGGGAATTTTAAAGGAAAAAGGGGGATTTTTCTTTAGAATTTTTTTTTTCTTCTTTCTTCTCTAAAAGAATTTTTCCAAGTGAATTCTTAAGGTAAAAAGAATAATTTTTGTTCTTGGTAATTTTTTTCATTTCATCAAACATTTTTTTTACTTTAAGACAAATAAATTAATTGTTTGTTCTTGAGTAAAATTAATCTTTCAATATTTTATTTTCCTAATCATATTCTTCAAATTAAGACAAGGAATTGGATCATCTACCTTCATTTCTTCAAGATAAATTTGAGGGTAATTATACTTGGCTCAATTGCTTCATTTAATTTTAATTTCATTCTTTTGTTGTTTTTTAATTAATTAACATGTAAATTCTTTTAGTTCTATCATTTTATTTTTTTTATTCTTTTGATTTTATTTAATTAATCATCATGTAAATTCTTTTAGATCTATTATTTAATTGTTCATGTTTTTACCTCTTATTCTTTATCTAATTGTTCATACTATTATTTCTTGTTCTTATTTTTTATTTAATTGTTCATATTATTTTTATTCAATTGTTCATATTATTTTTATTTAATTGTTCATGTTGTTCATATTGTTCATCTTCTTTTTATTATTATTATTATTATTATTATTATTATTATTATTATTATTATTATTATTATTATTATTATTATTATTATTATTTTGTTTGATTATTCATATCATTTGTTATTATTGTGTTATTATTATTATTATAGTTATTAACATCATTAGTATTATTATTATTATTATCCTTATTCTTGTTTAATTTTATTATTACTATTATTATTTATGTTTTATTCATGCTGATTTTTATTATTAATTTTACTTTTTATGCATGATTGGACATTATTGTTATTATTTTATGTCTTTATGCATATTAAATTTTATCATCATTATTTTATGCTTGTTTTTGCATGTTGAATTTTATTATTATTATGTCATCTTTTATGCATGCTAAATTGTTAATTAATTGGATTGCATATTTTTATTATATCGTTTTAATTGGCTTGTCATACATGATGCAATTTTGATTGCTTTAATTTAATTATTTTCATGTTATATGTTTAATTAATTTTTTTACTAACTTCACTTTTATTTGTTTTTTTTTCTTTCATTTTTAATACTTATTTTTATATGTGAGTCTTTTCCATACCAAGTGGGAGCCCATGAAGATTTGAAGATCCATTTGGGAGTTAATACTTATTTTTATATGTGAGTCTTTTCCATACCAAGTGGGAGCCCATGAAGATTTGAAGATCCATTTGGGAGTTCATTTGTTATTTTCATTTCTTTTGCTTTCGTTATTTTATTTCTAATATGTAATTTCTAATAAGTTTATTTAATTTTATCTTTATGCACGTTAATTAAAAAATCACAAAAATATTTCTATTTAATTAATTTGGTTTTTCTAAATTAAATGGGACCAATGTCCTAGTTTCTTCCCTCCAAAATAAATTGTCATTTTAAAATTGTTTTCTTTAATTATGCATAAGAGGACCAACGTCCTCATTTTTAATAAATATCCCGATTTATGTATGAATTGTATTTTATTTATAAATGGGGGTTGTATTCCGCCTCTAGTTTTATTATAATTTATTTTGCTTTCATTTATTTTATTTATCGCTTTTATTATGTGATTGACATGCGTGTTTAATTAAATTGCATGAAAATTGAATGAGAAATGGGATGAAATACTAAATTCAAAATTCAATTATAAACTTAACCAAAGGTATGAATGAATGGGGAGTCCCGAACCATCTCTGGTCTTTAGGATTAACGAGGCGAGAGACCCATTTTAATGGGATCTCCAAGGCACCTCTTGTGTCCCGTAAAAAGGCTTTAACTTGCACAGTTCTAGGCTCCACGAGGCGAGAGGGCCCTCCTAATGTTCTATTAGGATGGGACTTCCAAGACCCCTCTGGCTTGCCCAAAATGGATATAGCAGCGCCGTCTTAGGCTCACTAAGACGAGACGAACTGTCCCAATGTTTTTTTGGGTGGCAACTCCATGAAATCTCCTTGTTGCCCAAAATAGATGCACTTGTAAATACCTTACAAGTTTCAATGAACCTCTCCTGATAACCCTAAAGCGGGCCTTCGGGAAGATGCGGGGTTCGGAGCGCGTCGCAGTGGAGACTCCACTGGGGACTAATAAGAGACTTCTCTTCGAAAGTACCTTGGCTAAAATCTACAATTGAGTTTTAATTTGGAAATTTCATCTCTTTTTGAAATTGCATTGCATCCATGCTAGAGCCTTAGATTATGCTAGTTTGGTCCCTATTTTAAACTCTTGTGCATTCCTAAAGCACAACCCTATGTTCACTCAATGTGGGGAAGTGTTAAGGATAATCACCAGCCCAAGCCTCGTGCTGAGCTAGCCCCGTTAGCAGGGACCATGCTTGGGTAACCTTAAAGTGTCACTACCTTTGACCAAAGCTCATGTAATGGCAATAAATACTTCCACTAGGTGAAATGTACCATAATACCGTGCTTGCTATATGGGCCATCATATATTAAACAAGATCAGTTAAATTAAATGGTCTTCATCAAAGGCTTTCATGCCCTGGTAGGCCCATCTTAATTTAATTGAGGTGTTTAAATACATAATGGCCAAAGACTCATACATGTGTACATTAATTAAGAGCTGTTATGCTGCCGGTTTTCCACCGTGCACCATACGCGTCTAATGGGTTCCCTATTAACCCTTGGATAAAGCCCACCTAGGAAAAAGACTATGCTACCTCGTGTCTAAGGGCAATAAGGTTGGAAGGATCTATCTGCTTGCATGTGTTTGTCTATGTTGCATCAGCATGACCATGCATTGCATTTCAATCATGCATCATCCTAACGAGATGTATTTTTTTCAACCATCATAGATTCGCCCGGGTGGTTTAGGGGTCCCGAAAATCGGTTGAGAAGGATTGCACTCTTGGGGTTACCAGAGCTAGTGCCGTATCGGAGCACAGATTCTCGTTCAGATAGTAGTGAGACTTTCTCTTCAGAATCATCAAGTATGTCTAATCCAGCCAGTGGGTCTGATGCAACCAGGGCAATGATTGCCGAGGAAGTGGGGAGAAAAATGGAAGAGTTTGAGCCTAGAATGATGGCCATGATGGGCAATCTTGCCACTACCATAGCTGGGCAGCAAGTTACTGCTGGTCCTATTAGGGGGCCAGATGAACAAGGGGCTGTTAGGGAGGATCCCCCTATTGTAGTTGACCCACCTGCGGTTGAGCAAAGAGCACCAGCACCTGTTGAGCGTAGAGAAGGCCCGACATCTGAGGTTGACCTCTGAGAGGATGAGCAAGAGGAACAGATGGTAGGAAAAGGAAAGTCGCCCAAGCTAGAGGAAGCAATGTGGAGGAAGATAGAGGAGAAGTTTGAGGCTATGACAAGGATGATGACGGTAGGAAGGGGAATGAACCCGGAGGATCGTGAATTGGATGGGGATGATCTGGTCCCCCAGAAATTCAAGATGCCTGATATCCCAAAATTTAACGGCACCTCTGATACTGCTGCACACATTAAGCAGTATTCATTAGTCATGAAAGGGACAAATTTAACAAGGAAGCAGAAGATAGAGTACTTTTGCTTGAGTCTTACAGGAGCTGCTATTGATTGGTACCATGGGCTGGACAGGAGGTCCAAAGAAGACTGGGACTTGTTGACTGAAGAGTTCCTAAACCAATATGATTGCAGTACCCGCATGGAGGTCACAATAAAGGATCTAGAGCTGCTGCAGTAGAAGGCTGGGGAGTCTTTTCATGAATATCTCACTTGGTGGAGGAACGGGGTTATGGAGATGAAGCGCAAACCCGATACACCTGATCAGATCCGGTTATTCATTCGGAATGCTAGCCCATATCTGAGAGATGGACTTAAAATGAAAGGGCTGAAAGATTGGGAGTCCTTGAAAGACATTGCTATAGAGGCAGAAGGAGAATATATGGCCAGAAGGGCAAGCAATGAGGCTTATGCCAAAAAGGGCTAGAACAATCAAGGTGCAACCAAGTCGGCTAGTTCCAGCAGTGGACCCAACTAAACATAGGGAAGAGGGTTCAATTATTCACAAACTCAGCATGGTCAGAGACATGAAAAAAAAGAAAAAAAAAAAGAGAAGAAAAAAAAAAGAAGAAAAAAGGAAAAAAGAAAAAGAAATAGAGCTCAAGATAGTAACAACTTGACGAGTTTCAACGATTATCTTTTTAATTGTTATTCTGATCTTGATGAGCTAAAATGTTATCAAGCCCAAATTCAAGAATACCTTTGTATATGCAACTGAGCTGAGAACGGTTCACCCATCAGTCGAGTAAATATTGTGGCCATTTTTCTCTAGCCACCTAATCCTTCTTTGACAGCCATCTACCTAAGCCTAACGTTGCAACCAAAGTAAGACCTCTTCAATCTTGGTTCAGTCTTATCCAATTAGCGGAGATGACCTTCTAATAAGGTTTGGTACGTAGGAAGAGGCATATGGTATTTCTTGAACTTCAAGCAGGGAACCACGAGTGCATTCATGCATTTGAGTTAAGTCTCATTGACACGACCTCAGCAAGTGTACTGAATCGACAAGTAATATAATGGAGTAAAATTAAGACTCCGAGTTATCGTACCCAAGGGACTGTGTGCGCAAGTGATGAAAATCAATTGTATGCTAAAGAATTCCCAATTGTCGAATTGATTTGATTATGACTAAACTAAACTAATAAATTAATCGACTACTGTAATGGTTAAGCAAAAACAAATTAAAATGACAGTAAAACTAGCAAAGATTAAAATTAAATGAAAACAAGAAAAGATATCAAATTATAAAAGCGTTGTTCAAGTTCACTCATCCACCCCTTACCCAAATATGAATAAAATCAATCTAAGAATCTTATATGAAAGAAATCGGGATAACACTCATAACCCAAGCGTCCCATTCCGGAGCAAGCTATTCTAATCGCATAACTTCCCATTCCGGAGCAAGTCATACAACTAGCCTAATCACGGGTCTAAAATCCTAGGTTCGGTTTGCTTTCCCATTCCGGAGTCAAACATCCCAAAACCTAATTATTTCACTCATCACTCAAACCTTAAATCATAAAATCCTGTCCATTTAGATTCCCATTCCGGAGCAGTCTAAACACCACATCAAATATGATAGAAAATTCTGAGAATAAAAAACATTCATGGCATCCACTTAACAAATTCAATCACCAACATAAACATATGAAATAAATCATTCATCATATCTGAAAATTGAACTGAAAAACGAAATTCCATAAAGAATCAATAAGAACCAGCAAAATAAACCAATATTTCATACATAAACTCAAAAGATGTTCATCATTCACATTATAGGTATAGGAGATTCAGAGATCCCCCTAACAACTAAACGACTACTCAAAATCCATTACAAAATCAAAAGAGTAAAAGAAAGAATAACCCCTGAAATTCATTGAGAAAATCCCAGTTGAATTGCTCGTCCTTCAATCCTCTTCTTCAGATCTTCAATGGAGAAAAGAAAACTAAAACATCTGGAAAAATTCAGAACTAATAAACTCTTGAAATTAAACTATGAAACTAATGAAAATTACTCTCCATCACTAATTGAAACCAAAGAACTAATTGAAAACTCAGAGTTTTGAACAGAATAGTAACTTAGCCGTAAAACAAAGAACAAAAACTAGCTAAAAATTTCGGAACCCTAGCCAAATATAAAGCTACGAATTTATACTTCCAGAGGGGTTACGGTGGCAATGGATTTGGTTGCCACCGTGATCTATCAGGAATTTCAAATCCTTTTCCGCACAGGAGATTGGTCACGGTGATAATTAATTTCATTGTCACCGTGAGGTCTTCACAGTTTAGCTTCTGCCCACAAACTAATTATCTCACGGTCACAATGAAATCCATTGTGACCGTGAGGTACGTGCTGCCTCGATTCTGCCTTGCTATATTGACATGTCACGGTGACAATGAAGTTTCGTTGCCACCGTGAGGTCTTCAACCTTTGCATTCTGCCCACTTGATAATTATGTCACGGTCACAACGATTTTCATTGTGACCGTGACCCATGCGACTTTCATTCTGCCTGCAATCTCCTTATGTCACGGTCACAACCAATTTATTGTGACCGTGACCTCTTGAGCAAAAATCTACAAAGGCACGAAATTAAAATCAAAATGCTTTCTAAAATGAATCAAAACTTCAATTTGGCTAAAATAAACAAAATTAACATAAAAGAAACATAACTTAACATTAAACACAACTAAACACCCAAAAATCACACTAAAACACTATAAAAACTAAACACTATATTGAAGTTATCACTCATCCCCAACGTTGCATCTAGAATTCATGTTCAAAGAAAAATAATAAGAACTGAAAGAAAATATTCAATCATGAAAACCCGAGATGGCTGATTGATAACAAGAGTTCGATGCTTTCAAGATCCATCTCGAGATTAGATGAGGTTTTGTATTTTTGAGATTAATGCCAAATAATGATCATGTGTAATGAAATCAAATTGAAACATGTGCGTTTATGCCATAATATGTTGATATGATCAGAGCAGTTCATTTTGCATACTCAAAGTTGTCTAACACATTGTTACTATCTACCCTCTGCCACTCTCATCACTCGGGTCTTTCAGCCGACTCATCCTGTCATCAACTGTGAAACCAATCCTACATCACCTTCATAATAAGAGTTAAGCTCATATAACCATGATCTAAGACGTAAGTACATGCCAATTATACCTGAAAGATCTTTGACGACTACTTCAGCTTCTCTTAAAAAAAATAAAAGGGATGTTAGAGATGAAAACCGTAATTAGCGCTCTAAGCAAAAGTTAGGCTAAAGGGCAGGGTGAAAACCTAGAAACAGGCAGACTGTCCTACAAAAAAATTAAATAAATAAAAGCCGTTGGATTGGGTTGGGTCCATTCTAGGCAATAAATAAGGCACAGGGTTGGCAACAGGAATGAATCAGAGGTACTTCTCGAATTTGGGTAGGCCTTTGTCATGGGTACTGAAGAGGTTAATGAAGGAGGGGAAGCTACAACCCCTGCCACCTAGGCCAGCTAGGACCCAAGGAGAACCGGGGCATAAAGAGAATGAGTATTGTGCCTTTCACAAACATACGGGTCATCTGACAGACAATTGCTTCAGGCTAAGGCACCAGATTCAGGATTTGATCGATAGTAAGCAGATCACTGATCCTGAAAAGAGGGAGAGCAAGAAGAAGTCTAATTTCAATGTTGTGCCACCGCCTGTCTTCATGATTGGGTCGAGCCTACCCGAATAGTATGTCCTTCAAGATTTGTTTAGAATTGAATACATCACTATCAATCGCCCTGAGGGAAGTGAAGAAGGGATTTCCCGTGGCGGCGATAGACTGTTGGTCCACTAGTGAGAGTGGAGACGAGGATGAAGAGGAGAAAGATGGAGAGTTCGCGGAACCATGGGATTCGGAGGAGGATGAGAGAGTTGGGGCTGTAATAAGAAGTGGGAGAGTGGTCCCCGAAGTTGAGAAGCAGCAGGACTCAGTGCAAGCACCTATAGAGAAGGAACCGGAAGAAAATTCCATAATAAAGCAGCTAAAAAAGACCATGGCTCAGATATCTATTTGGAACCTTCTAAGGCAGTCCCCTTCTCATAGACAGAAGTTAGTCGAGGCTTTGAGTGAGTCCACCGTAGCCACCACAATTTCTCCATCTGAGCTGCTAGATCTCGTCAAGGGGGGATCAGGGGAAAGACTGGTGTTTTCTGACGCAGATTTTCCAATTGAAGGCCGCAATCACAACCGACCACTATACATCAATTCTCAAATTAACGGCAAGCACACCGCTTGTGTTATGGTTGATGATGGGTCATCCATAAATGTTTGCCCTCTAGTGGCACTTCAGGCTTTTGGGCTGGACGAGAGTATGTTGAGTAAGTCTGATTTGACCATCACAGCCTACGATAATTCTCGGAGACAGGCATCGAGAACATTCAGAGCTCTAGTTAGGACTGGGCCTATTGAGACGGAGGCAGAGTTTGTGGTCTTGCCTATCCCAGCAAATTTCTCAGCCCTACTGGGAAGATCGTAGTTCCATAAATTGGGAGGAGTGCCGTCCACCCTACACCAAATGGTAAAGATACCTCATGAAGTGGAGGTGGTGACCATTAAAGCAGCAAGAGAGAACCAAGTATCTGCCTTGGGGATCTCTAATCAGCCAATTAGTGGCTTCCACGTATCAGTGATTGGTGAGGAGCAGGGCTTGGCAGGTAGCCCTCAGGTAATGAGCATGATAAAGAGGATGCACTTCCTCCCAGGGGCCGGATTGGGTAAAAATTCGCAGGGGTTGCAAGATGCCATCACAACACAAGGCCAAAAGGATCGGAAGGGTCTGGGTTACAAAGGAGAGCATGGCAGGAAGAAAGTGTCAGAGAAGATTCCCCACATTTCAGAGAGTTTTGTTCCCTCATCTTCGATCTGTGCTTATACTGGAGAAGAAGAGCCTCAGTGGGTGGATGGAAAGATCATTTCGGGGTTTGAAATTTTCAATGATGTCTTTGACTGGGATGTTGGAGTTATCAAGTCTGCAGAGAACTTCTGGGATGAGGAGATCATGACTCAGTGCCGTGTTTGGGACAGGGATGGGCCCGAGGAGATTGTCACTGATAAGTTGTTAGCTACCAGGTTGAAAGGAAAGGAAAAGATGGTGGAGCTAGAGCTGAAGTTTGAAGATTTGGAGATCTCACCGGAGGTAATTGAAAAGCCTCCACCAAGCTAAGAAGTCAAAGCCTAGTCGGCTGCAGCATCATCATCAACAGAGGATGAAGGCAGTACTTGTTTAGATAGTCTTTTTATGCCATAACTTTTTAATGACAATGTTAATGTTTCTGATTACATTAATGAGATGAATAACTTTGCTTACTTGTGTGATGTTTCTGATGATTTCATTTCTCATGATCATAAACATGATGCATTCATTTTTAACATTAACTCAACTAGCACAACTGCATTTAATCTCGGAACTTTGGAGAATCCAAAGGAAATTTTGATAGCATCAGATATAACTTCTGAAGAGAGGCTAAAATTTGAGAGAATATTGAAAAAATATGAAAAAGTCTTTGCCTGGACCTACAAGGACATGCCGGGGATTGATCGAGATGTAGCCGAACATGCCATTCCAACTTACCCAAAGAGTAAACCGGTCAAGCAAAAGCTCAGAAGACTTAGGCTATAATGGGCTCAGAAGGTGAAAGAGGAGATTCATAAGTAGATTGAGGCTAAGTTTCTACTGGAGGTTAAATACCCGACGTGGCTGGCTAATGTGGTTCCTGTGGCTAAAAAGGATGGAAACGTTCAAGTATGTGTGGACTATCAGGATCTAAATAAAGCCTGCCCGAAAGATGATTTTCCTCTGCCTCATATTGATGTGCTGGTAGACAGTGCCGATACTTGTATGATGTACAGCTTCGTGGATGGGTACACAGGGTACAATCAAATCCTTAACAAGATAGTGGATCGGATTAAGACAGCCTTCATCACCGAATGGGGTACATTTGCTTACCCGGTCATGCCTTTTGGACTAAAGAATGCAGGAGCTACCTATCAGAGGATGGCCACAAGAGTTCTCATTGATTTTATCCACAAGGAAGTGGAGGTGTATGTTTACGACATGATGATCAAGTCAGCTACCAGAGAAGGTCACTTCGAGGCCTTGGAAAAGTTTCAAAGGATTAATAAGTATGATTTACACCTCAATCCCAAGAAATGCATTTTTGGAGTTACCTTGGGTAAGCTGTTAGGCCATGTGGTAAGCCAGAGAGGAATTGAAGTAGATCTCGACAAGGTCAGGGCCATCAGAGAGATGCCAGTGCCTCAGAAAGAGAAAGAGGTTAGAAGTTTCCTTGGAAAGCTTCAGTACATCAGCCGGTTTATTGCCAAGCTGGCTTCAGTATGTGAGACCATCTTCAAGCTTCTTAGGAAGAATCAGCCGGTGGTGTGGAATAATGATTGTCAATTGGCTTTTGATACTATTAAGGATTATCTCCTGAATCCTCCAGTTTTAAGACCACTACGGCATGCCAAGCCACTAATCTTGTATCTGGCTATAGAAGACAATTCAGTGGGTGCCATAATGGCCCAAGAGGATGAGTTTGGGATGGAGTTTGCTTTTTACTATCTTAGCAAGAAATTCCTGACATATGAAGCCAAATATGTGGAAGTGGAAAAGATTTGCTTCGCGGTTATTTGGGCTTTTAAGAAGTTGTGGCGCTACTTTCATTCCTTCAGTGTGCAAGCGGTTGCCAAGCATAACCCGCTCAGTTATCTTCAGGAAGCGCCCTCTCTACTAGGAAATATGGGAAGGTCGTTACTACTATTGCAGGAGTTCGATATCGAATACATCACCAGGAAAACCATTAAAGGAAGAGCTGTAGCTGAGTTCTTGGCTGAGCATCCTATTGAGGGAGACCAATTTGAATATAATTTCCCAGATGAAGATGTCATGGCAATAGCAGTACGGGGGTGGCAATTGTTCTTTGATGGGGCAGTTAACAGTAAAGGGGCAGGAGCAGGGATCGCTCTTACGACCCCGGATGGCGAAAGGCTGCCATTAGCCAAAAAGTTGAGGTACAAGGCGACCAATAATGAAGCAAAATATGAAGCTTGCATCTTCGGATTGGAAGTACTGCTTTCTCTGGGGGCAAAGACCGCATAAGTCTTTAGAGATTCTTCATTAGTAATTCATCAGATCAGAGGGGAATGGTCAGTTAAGGAAGAAAGGTTGTTACCTTACATGAAGCACTTGAGAATGTTGAGTAGCCAGTTCGAGACTTGCACTTTTCACTTCACCCCCAGGAATAAAAATCAATTGGCTGATGCTCTAGCGACACTAGTGTCCATGTGGGATAATCCAACAGGGATTACTATGAAACCCGTGCTAATCTCTAGCTCGGAAAAGCCTTGTTTTGAAGCTGAGCAAGTGAGGGATGTTGGGGCCACCGATGGAAACCCTTAGTACTACGACATTCTGAATTATTTGGAACGGTCAGTTTTTCCAGAAGAAGCCACCGAGAAAGCCCAAAGGATGATTCGAAAGTTGTCCAGTCAATTCATCAGTGTAAATGGCACTTTGTATAAAAGGCAAGGCCGATGGTATCCAGTTAAGGTGTTTGGCGGAGAAAGAAGCTGAAAAGGTTATGGAAGAGGTTCATGCCAGAGTCTGTGGAGCTCATATGAATGGCATAGCCTTAGCAAAAAAGATCATGCGCCAAGGATTCTATTGGCTCACAATGGATACGGATTGTTCAAAATATGTGAAGCAATGCCAGTTATGCCCGCAATACGCGAATTTAAGGCATGTCCCAGTTTCAGAGCTACATAATTTGACATCTCCATGGCCATTTGCAGCTTGGGGGATAGATATCATAGGCGAGATACGTCCTACAACGTCTAATGGGCATAGGTTCATCGTAGTTGCCATTGATTATTTCACTAAGTGGGTCGAAGCTGAATCTTTCAAGAAGATTGATGTTAGGGATATGGCTATGTTCATCGAGCGAAATTTAATATGCAATATGGCCTCCCACACCATATTGTTTCTAATAATGGGGTGCAATTCTTAGCAGAAACTAAACAAATGCTTTAAAAGTATGGAATCCAGCATCATAAGTCTTCTCCTTACCGTCCTCAAACTAACAGTGCGGTTGAAGCAGCGAACAAGAATGTGAAAAGAATACTGGCCAAGATGGTTCATAGCTATAAAGATTGGGCGAAAAAGCTGCCTTTTGCACTCTGGGGTTATAGAACCACAGTCAGAACCTCTACGGGAGCAACA
Organism: Excoecaria cochinchinensis; assembly: GCA_947683425.1. NCBI lineage: Eukaryota > Viridiplantae > Streptophyta > Magnoliopsida > Malpighiales > Euphorbiaceae > Excoecaria > Excoecaria cochinchinensis. Next base: position 5,920,457 of record CANTUQ010000011.1, read on the forward strand.
TCTTTCTCCCTAGTATACGGAACCGAAGCGGTTCTGCCGGTTGAAATTGAGCTAAAATCTTTAAGGGTAGTCATGGAAGCCGAGATTCCAGAGACAGAATGGGCACAACAGCGATTGTTGTAGTTGAATCTGTTGGATGAAGCTAGGTCGAGAGCCTATTATCATAATCAGGTTTATCAGAAGAGACTAGCTCGGTCCTTTAGCAAGAAGGTACGAAAGCACCCATTGAACGAAGGAGATTTGGTCTTTAAGATGATGAGGCCGGGAGTGCCAGACATACGAGGAAAATTCAGGCCAACCTGGGAAGGTCCGTTCATTTTGAAAAAGTTGCTAACAAAGGGAGCAGCAATCTTGGCAGATAGCGATGGGAATGAGTTTAAAGACCCGGTCAATGTCGATAGACTAAAAAGGTTCCATGGCTAAAGACCAAACAATGAAAAGAAGAGAATAAATGCCCCACAGGTCGAAAACCGAAAAAAGGCGGCCTTGCTAAAATTGGGCGCCCTGTCAGGGTGAAGACCGAAAAAAAGGCATCCTGGGAAAAAATTAAGGGCCAAGAGAGATTGTTCAATCGAGAAAACCCGAGAGGGCCGATTGATAACAGGAGTTTGATGCTTATAATATCTATTCCGAGATTAGGAGTATTCTTGTGCTTTTAAATTCTTGTTAAATAAGGATCATGTATGATGAAATCATATAGAAATGTACTCAATTTTGCAAAGAATAAAAGAATACAGTTTACATTGTTCTTTTAGTTCTGCCTTAAAAAGAAATATATCACTTATTCATCTAATGACTATTGTCTAGTCATTCTATCGGAAGGTGCCTAAGCAGATATGTGCTATTCACTCTTAGTTGTGGTTTTGATAATAGCCGTCTCTTGCAAAAAAAAAAAATAATAATAATAAAAAAATTAAAAAAAAGATAAAAAAATCTTGAAAAAAAAGAGGCCGTTAGAGATGAAAACCGTAACTGGCTCTCTAAGCAAAAGTTAGGCCGAGTGGCAAGGTGAAAACCTGGAGACAGGTAGTCTGCCCTACAAAAAAAAAAAAAAATTAAAAAATAAAAAGCCACTGGTTTGGGTTGGGTCCATTCCAGGCAAAAGTTAGGCAAAGGGTTATGTGAAAATCCCCCAAAGGGATGCATTTCCCACAAAGAAAAGCTAGTGTGAAAATCCGCAAGGGACGCACTACCTTTAAAGCAATAACTTCCAATGCCTGGAGCAATAAGGCGGTATACTTCGGATGATCATCCTTCAGTCAGATAATTCAGGATATGAGTCAGAATCCTGGGCATATAATCATTGACCGGGGGGCAAAGATGCACACTTGATGTCTCTCTCAGAAAATGTTTTGGGGTCAAAGTCCCTAAAGCCAAAATGTCACTCTATCAAATTCTTGGAAGCATAACGCAGCAGCCAAGCTATATCCTTAGCAGACCTTTAACCACCTAGGATAGGGTCAATCTATTTTTGCAAACATTTACGTACATTTACATCTCATATACACTTAAATTTTATATATTTTGCTGTGCGCATTACTTTGCAGGAATATCTAAATGAAGATCATCAGTTTTCGCACTTTTAGTAGGCGGTAGCAGACTCGGTGCGGTCATCTGCGGATGACACCCTTGCACTCTTGGTAGTCTTGGTAGTGGCTCGGTGCAGTTCTTTTGTGCACTTTTGGTAGTCTTGGTAGTGACTCGGTGCATTTCTTTCGTGCGCTTTTGGTAGTCTTGGTAGCGGCTCGGCGCATCGTCGTCTGCGAATGACACCCTTGCACTTTTGGTAGTCTTGGTAGTGGCTCGGTGCAGTTCTTTCGTGCACTTTTGGTAGTCTTGGTAGCGACTCGGTGTATTTCTTTCGTGCGCTTTTGGTAGTCTTGGTAGCGGCTCGGCGCATCGTCATCTGCGGATGGCACCTGCACTTTTGGTAGTCTTGTCAGCGACTCGGTGCAGTCTTCCTGCGTATTGTAGTCTTGTTAGCGACTTAACGCATCGCCGTCTATTGATGGCACCCGCACTTTTGGTAGTCTGTAGCAGACTCGGTGCAGTTCTCTGAAAAGGACATCCCTCGCGTTTGGTAGTCTTGTCAGCGACTCGGCGCATCACCGTCTTAGGATGGTTCCCTGGCACTTTGTAGTCTTGACAGCGACTCAGTGCAACTCAGGAGGATGAATCACAACACTATTCCCGAGGGAGCAGCTGGAAGGAGGCAGCCTCAGGTACGCGCATCTTTCCTTTTCCTGAATTTTGGCTCACCTAGGCACCCACACACTAGCCTCCCAAAAATTGGGGGCAACTGTAGACACCGGGTCCCGAGTAGCCTTGATTAGGATTACCCAATGATGAAATTAAGTTTGCCGATTTATAGGCAAAAATAATGAAAGTTGGAAGTGATAATTTCCTTATCGTTTTGATTTGTTAGGAATGAAGAAAAATGTATTTTAGAAATATTTTAAAAATGTTTTAAAAATTATTTTCGGATAAAAAGTTAGTTTTTAAATTATTGTATTTTTATAGAATTTTATTTTAAAAAAATAAAAAAATTTCGTGTGAGTGTCGGGCTGCGACAGCACTGGGCGCGCGCCGCAGACGGAGCGCGCTGGGCGGCACGCAGCGCCGCCCGCGGGCACGCCCTGATGGAATGCCCGTTGCGCGCGCCTGCGAGCGGGAAGCCCGTCGGGCGCTCCGACGAGGCTCCCCTCGCCCCTATGCGCCCGTTTTCGCCCGTTTTGGCTTTTATGGCCTTTTTGGCCATAACTTCTTCATTTTAAATGCTTTTTAACTCCTTTTTTTTGCATAATTCAATTCAAAAAGCCTTTTATCTTCCAACCCAATAAATTCAGTTGTTTTTTGTAGTTATGGGAATTAAATTAATTTAATTTCTTAATTAAAAATATGATTTTTTTTGGGAAAAATAAAAGGGGGAAATTTTAAGGAAAAAGGGGGATTTTTCTTTAGAAAATTTGTTTTTCTTCTTTCTTCTCTAAAACCAAACTCTCTCAATTTTTTCTAAAGAATTTTTCCAACTGAATTCTTAAAGCAAAAAAAATAATTTTTATTCTTGGGAATTTTCTTCATTTCATCAAACATTTTTTTTACTCTAAGACAAATAAATTAATTGTTTGTTCTTAAGTAAAATTAATCTTTCAATATTTTATTTTCCTAATCATATTCTTAAAATCAAGACAAGGAATTGGATCATCTACCTTCATTTCTTCAAGATATATTTGAGGGTAATTATTCTTGGCTCAATTGCTTCATTTAATTTTAATTTCATTCTTTTATTGTTATTTAATTAATTAACATGTAAATTCTTTTATTTCTATCATTTTATTTTTTTTATTCTTTTGATTTTATTTAATTAATCATCATGTAAATTCTTTTAGATCTATTATTTAATTGTTCATGTTTTTACCTCTTATTCTTTATCTAATTGTTCATACTATTATTTCTTGTTCTTATTTTTTATTTAATTGTTCATATTATTTTTATTCAATTGTTCATATTATTTTTATTTAATTGTTCATGTTGTTCATGTTGTTCATATTGTTCATCTTCTTTTATTATTATTATTATTATTATTATTATTATTATTATTATTATTATTATTATTATTATTATTATTATTATTTTGTTTGATTGTTCATATCCTTTGTTATTATTGTGTTATTATTATTATTATAGTTATTAACATCTTTATTATTATTATTATTATTATTATTATTATTATTATCCTTATTCTTATTTATTTTTATTATTACTATTATTATTTATGTTTTATGCATGCTGATTTTTATTATTACTTTTACTTTTTATGCATGATTGGACATTATTGTTATTATTTTATGTCTTTATGCATGTTAAATTTTATCATCATTATTTTATGCTTGTTTTTGTATGTTGAATTTTATTATTATTATGTCATCTTTTATGCATGCTAAATTGTTAATTAATTGGATTGCATATTTTTATTATGTCGTTTTAATTGGCTTGTCATACATGATGCAATTTTGATTGCTTTAATTTAATTGTTTTCATGTTATATGTTTAATTAATTTTTTTACTAACTTCACTTTTATTTGTTTTTTTTCTTTCATTTTTAATACTTATTTTTATGTGTGAGTCTTTTCCATACCAAGTGGGAGCCCCTGAAGATTTGAAGATCCATTTGGAAGTTGATTTGTTATTTTCATTTCTTTTGCTTTCATTATTTTATTTCTAATATGTAATTTGTAATAAGTTTACTTAATTTTATCTTTATGCACGTTAATTAAAAAATGACAAAAATATTTCTATTTAATTAATTTGGTTTTTCTAAATAAAATGGGGCCAATGTCCTAGTTTCTTCCCTCCAAAATAAATTGTCATTTTAAAATTATTTTCTTTAATTATGCATAAGAGGACCAACGTCCTCATTTTTAATAAATATCCCAATTTATGTATGAATTGTATTTTATTTACAAATGGGGGTTGTATTTCGCGCCTAATTTTGTTGTAATTTATTTTGCTTTCATTTATTTTATTTATCCCTTTTATTATGTGATTGACATGCGCGTTTAATTAAATTGCATGCAAATCGAATGAGAAATGGGATGAAATACTAAATTCAAAATTCAATTATAAACTTAACCAAAGGGATGAATAAATGGGGAGTCCCGAACCATCTCTGGTCTTTGGGCTCAACGAGGCGAGAGACCCATTTTAATGGGATCTCCAAGACACCTCTTGTGTCCTATAAAAAGGCTTTAACTTGCACAGTCCTAGGCTCCACGAGGCGAGAGGGCCCTCCTAATGTTCTATTAGGATGGGACCTCCAAGACCCCTCTGGCTTGACCAAAATGGACATAGCAGCGCCGTCTTAGGCTCACTGAGACGAGACGAACTGTCCCAATGTTTTATTGGGTGGCGACTCCATGAAATCTCCTTGTTGCCTAAAATAGACGCACTTGTAAATAGCTTACAAGTTTCAATGAACCTCTCCTGATAGCCCTAAAGCGGGCCTTCGGGAAGATACGGGGTTCGGCGCGCATCACAGTAACCCCGGTAATTCTTCCGAAAATACATCTTCAAATTCCCTCACGATCGGAATATGTTGCACTTTAACTTGCCCTCTGCGCGAATCCAGAACTAGTGCCAAATACGCTTCAAATCCTTTCCTCGTGAACCTCATAGCCTTCATTGCTGAAATAACATTATGCAACGAACTACTTCCCTCACCCTTCACAATCACGGATAACTGATCTTTATCTTTATGAACCACAACCTTCCTGTGACAATTCACTATAGCTCGATGCTTAGCTAGCCAATCCATCCCCAAAATAACATCAAACTCATGAAACGACAACCAAATCAAATCAACTGCAAACTCTGTACCTTGAATTCTTATGGGACAATTCCGATAAACCCGGTTCACAATAACACTCTGACCCAACGGGCTAGACACAAAGATCTCATAACCCAATCTTTCCTCAATCCCCAAATCATCACTCAACTTATTAGAACACAAATAAGAATGAGTAGAACCCGAATCTATCAAAGCATACACTTCAGAATCAAATAATAAAAACTTACCAACAATTACTTTCGGTGCATTCTTCTTATCCCTAGCTTTCATGGCATAGGCTCTACCAGCTGTCGAAATGGGGTGGTCCACAGACTAAGATAGCTCTCTCTCCCGAGGCCGTCCACCACAACCCCGTCCTCTACCTCTACCACAGCTTCCTTGTGGAGCATTAAATCCTGCTCGACTACCTTCTTGTTGACTTGGAGCATTCTCACGCAGATTCGGGCAATTAGCAAGGAAATGATCCGTACTACCACACCTGAAGCATCCTCCAGTCAGTCACCTACATTTGCCCCAATAGCGCTTACTACAATGAGAGCATTGAGGCATGGCATCGCCTCTACCACCAAAACCTCCTGTAGCCGTGACTAATCCTCTAGAAGAGTCCTAGCTCCTCCCTCTAGTAGTCGGACTAGCAAGAGACTCACCCACAGTATTCCCTTGAGATTCTCTTGATCTTTTCCCTGAAGAAGAACTGCCTCTGGAAGTCTTCTTCCTCAAAGCTTTCTCTCTCAGAACATTCTCAGAGCACTACGCTCTCAAAGCCGCCTGAACCAGCTGATAATAGCTAACATTCGGGGCAAACATCAAAGAAACTACCATTGCCTTCAAAGATTCATTCAAACCCGTCTCAAAATGTTGACATCGAAACTCATCAGTAAGAATTCCTGGCGGTGCATACTACTAAGTCTGTTAAACTCATTCTCATAATCTGCCACAGACATCACCCTCTGCCTGAGACTCAAGAACTGCGCCCATCTGGTGTCCTTGAAGGCCTTAGTTACATACTTATCTTGGAACACCTTCTCAAAGAACCCCCATGACAAAGGCTCAGGAAGCTGGGGCTGACTGAGCACAAACCTCCACCAGTTATAAGCAGAGCCTTGCAATAGTGACACTACACATTCCACTTCTCTATCTGGAGAACATCTGATTTCCCTTAACACCCGCTTCACTTTATCAATCCACATCTCGACTTTATCCGATTCATCTAAGCTGGTACCGAAGAAATCCTCAGCTCCATGCTTCCTCATATTCTCAATAGATGCCCTAGGTGCAGTTACTCTCTCCAACACCCTGGCCGTATCTTGGGATATCTTAAGCATCGCTTCAAAAAGAACCACAGGGGTCTCTGGTGGCACCCTAGGAGGTTGAGCCGGACCCAAAATTGATGGATCTTGCTCTTAGGGATTCGCACTCTTGGCTGACCCCTTAAGCGATCCACGAGCAGACTCCATAGCTACAACACACAAAGCACAGTTCGCATCAGGCCAACACAACTCGAACAGACTTTCTATGATACTTTAGCCCATAAACGTCTAAACCTATTGCTCTGATACAAAAAAATGTAACACCCCTTACCTATACGTAGAGAACTTCACCCTACGAAGAGGATGAAGGTCCCCAGTAGATAAGGGTTGCCACCCACAGACGCTCAAACAGAATCAATCATTGCACACCAATTACATATACAAATGAATAAATTAAAATTTCATAAGTTATCTGAGAAAAAGACCATGGAGCAAAATATTGCATTTCATTAATATGACAAACGTGGCTTTACATTTTCCAAAAGATACAAAAGTGCCTCAGCACCACAGAATGATTACATATACTAATAACAAAATCATTTCTAAAATATCCTTTACATAGGTTCAAAAGTACAAGACTATAATATATATATATGTACAAAAAGAATACAAGGCCTAATTACAAAATCTTCTATCCACTAGTTGTGTTTGCCCTATTGATGCGAAACCCTCGGTTCAACCCTTCAAAACCTTCCACACCTGCACGGATAAAACACCCGTGCTAAGCAAAATCGCTTAGTGGGGAAACAAAGATGCACAACGACCACACATAGTGGCGTCAACAAATAATCACAAGCAAATGGCAAAGTTAATTGTTAAGATGTCATAAATTAACTTAACACATAACAGTACTATAGTCATATTATTTCCAATAAGCAATAATTCAGTCATTCACACATAATAACAAATAACACTATTGCACCTGCTATATCAAAACAGTGGATAACGAGTACGCGTAGATACCCGAAGGTATTAACAGTATTCTCATAACACATAGATACCCGAGGGTATCAAAACAATCTTTTAATTTTGTTTTAAAATCATTTTCACATAGATTCAGTACAAAGGGATCACGAAGATCCAGTCGGGGAACCTGATCAGGTTCCAAATCATACACTAGCTGCAGCAACACTAGCTCTATTAGGCATGCCTAACTATCCACTTATTCGACTCTTGTAGGTCATGCATAATCCAAGGCATATTTTAATTCACAACATATGTTTGCATCATGTTTTATTCATGATATAGGAAGCATATAAACACATTTATTTATATATATATATAGACTATACATAATTCTAGAAGTAATGCAAATTGCAAAGTTAAGTATTGTAATCATAAAAGAGAAGTCAAAAAGAAAAGCTAGAGGGTGTCGCGCACGCGACATCGTCGCGCTCGCAACAGAGGCGAAGTTGGCCTCCTGTCGCGTTCACGGCGAGCCTTGCGCTCGCATGGAGACAAAAACAGATCTCACTGTCGCGTCCACGACAGTGAGTACCCGCAAGAGTTGTCGCTGGCTCGTGCCTAGGCGCACGCTCGTAACAGAAGCTTGGCCAATGCTGAACTCTTTGTCGCGATCGCGATGACGTCGTGCTCGCGATAGGGAGTCCCCGCTGTGCATGGCCAGCTGCTCGCAGCTCGGCCCGCGCTCGTGATAGAGATCACCGAGCTCTGTCTCGACCTTGCGATATCGTCGCGCTCGTGACAGAGTCGGGATTTCCACTTCCAATGCCAAAAATATGCAGAAATTCATTCTTCACTTTCACCCACTCACTCATTTGGTTCCAAAACTCAGTTCTAAGTAAAATCCTTCATTCAAACCATTTACACAACATAAACATGCCCTTTGAACTCATTATTGTCACCAAATCAAGCAAATCACAAAATCAAAATCCAAAAGTTCTCAAACCAGCAATTTCTAAGAAAACATGCAAAATTTCCACATTTTAACTCCATCCTTCACAACCCATGCTTCTCAACTCAATTAAATAATACCCGTAACTCATAGAAGCCAAAACACACAATCCATATCATCAATTCCAATCATAATACAGAAATCATCAAATACACAAAATGCACAAAATACACAAACGTTCCCAAACCTCAAAAATATGGCATCTCAATCTCGAGCTCCACTACCACTCGCGATATCCTTGCCTTTCGTCTCCTTAGGCGAAATCTCTGAACCACAAAACCCAGCAAAACCATAATTCAACCTCAAACATACACTTCGGTATAAAACTCACTCAAAGAAAAAAGAAGGAAGGACACTAAATTACAACTTACCAACCAACTCCAATTACCCCAACTCACCACAGCTCACCCGATTCCAACAAAAGAAGAATTATAGAAAGAAATAAAGAGAAAGAAGAAGAAAATGAAGAAGTAACGGGAAGAGAAGGAAAAGAAGAAAAAAACGGGATAAGAAAAAGGGGAAGAATAGCTGTCCCTTTTCTTCTCTCTCCCATGCCACATGGCAACTCCCCATTGGGCCACATACTAACTGCACCTAACTCCCATCCTTCAAGCTACACTCAAGACTAATCTATTAATCCTACACTACTCCCATACACTCACTCACACCTAACTATATCCCACAACACACACACTAGAACACAACCCAACTAAAGCATAATAACAAATTAATTTAACCAAAATAAAACACATGCTCAAAATAAACCACGCATATTTACACGCACACAAGGCTCACTCTACTAGGGTGGTTTCGGGGTGTTACACAAAAACTCCTGAATTTCATCCATTCATTAGAAAACGAACACTAATTTTTTCATCAGGTAATCTCTGATCTGAACTACCTCAGGACACGGTACTTACACATAGCCGCTTGTACAATTTGATAATAGCTAACATCTGGAGAAGACATCAAAGAAATTAGCATAAACTTGAGAGACTTATTCAAGCCCACCTGAAAATACTTGCAACGGAACTCCTCGGTGAGAACCCCCGGCAGTGCATACTTACTCAGCCTACCCCTAAGAAGTTCCTTGTCTCCCACCTCTCATAGCAGGGCTATTTGTAGACTCATCTAGAGGATTTCCTTGTGAATTTCTTAACCTCTTCCCCGAAGATGAGCCTTCACGAGGGAGATTCATCCTCTAAGATCTTTCCCTCAAAATATTCTGCGAATGTTCTGCTCTCATAGCCGCTTGTACAATCTGATAATAGCTAACATCTGGAGAAGACATCAAAGAAATCAGCATAGCCTTGAGATACTCATTCAAGCCCGCCTCAAAATGCTGGTAACGGAAATCCTCGGTGAGAACCCCCAGCGGTGCATACTTACTCAGCCTACTGAATTCTTTCTCATAGTCTGCTATGGACAGGGTTCTCTACTTAAGACTCAAAAACTGGGTCCATTTATCCTCCTTATATGCCTTAGTCACATACTTACTTACAAGAGTGAGACCACACACTCTACTTCCCTATCCTGGGGACACCAAATCTCCTCAAGTACTCTTTTAACCTTCTCAATCCACAACTCGGCTTTGTCGGATTCATTCAAGCTCATTCTATAGAAATCCTCCGTACCAAACCTCCTCGTACTCTCAATTGGAGCCCTCGGTGCAGTTACCCTCTCCAAAACTCTAGCCATGTCCTGAGATATCTTGAGCATGGCCTTAAAAGGAATGGCTGGGGCCTTCGGTTGCACCCTAGTTGGCTGAGCAGGACCAAAAATTGACGGATCTTGCTCTTGGGGATTCGCACTCTCAGCTGACCCCTCGAGAGACCCACGCGCTGACTCCCTCTAACTACAAAACATAAGGATATCCGCATTAGACCAGCACAATTCGAAACGAAATTCTATTCTACGGTCGCCATGAAATGCCTAAACCTGGGGTCTGATACCAATAAAATTGTGACACCCCCTTACCTATACGTAGGGGAGCTCACCCCTCAAGGAGAAGTGAGTGTCCTGATAGATAAGGGTTGTCACACAAACAAAATAAAGCATGGATAACATTGGCATAAAAATTTAAACATAATAATATAAATGGAGTTTGTAACACCCTTATATCCGTAAATGATATGGATACCGGATGTCACGGCGCTACACTGACAAACACTACAATGCACTCAATAGTTCTATAAAATTTTTTTTTACAACAATAATCACAATCTTACATATACAATAAACATAATAGTACACTAATATATAGTTCAAACACTTATACCATAATTCATTGCTTCTCTCTACTGCGATTGTATACATGCCATGCCAATCTATCTATCCTTGTTGTCGAATACTTCTTCTGATCATCACTATATCTTCGGCCACATCAAATCCACTACAACCTGCGCGCAGTAACACTTACGCGCTGAGCATTAAAATACCTAGTGGTGGATACATATCCTAAATTTTCATAGTAATACAACATGCATGCACACACAAACATTCCTCTTTATTCTGATTATGGGAACATTAATTTCTGAATTTTTTTTAGAGAGTTTTTGACATACTTTTACTGTAATCATTTATCTTTTACCTTTGTCATTATCACTGCAATCATATTTATCATTATTATTGCTATTATCAATATCACTATCATTTACACTGTTAACTCTTACAATATATTATTGCTACATTCTGTCTGTTAATCTAAGGACCAGTGGTAATGACAATTTTATAATTATCTTATAAATGTATCCATTTGCTTTTATTTCTGTAACTATTCTCTATCAATTATTTTACCCTTTTCATTTCTATTATCAGTATCTTTATTATGTGCACCAATAATCTTAACAATTGTAACATTACATTCAGTCTGACAATTTATAATTAATTACATTAACAATCCTTTTTATTATTTTATCTATATTTATAACCTTAGGATTCCTTTCCTTTTTCCTTAACTTATATACTCAATTACAGTCTATATTTGGACACTCTATTATTTATTGAATCACTTGCTAAAATAGTCAATATTTTTGATATTAACGACACTGATTTAATATTACTACTTACTCATTTTATATTACACTAACTCTTTTGCATCTTATATTTGCATTAATGTTTTTCACTTTATTAAATCTTTTGCTATGTTACTTAACTTTAACCAGTTGCAAGTCATATTATATTCTTAAATGGTTAACACTACAATTCAATCATTGGCTTATCCAGACATTTATTATTCTATCAATATTCTCTTATTTGTCTGTGAATCAATATTATTTCTATTATTACTAACATTGTCATCAAACTTAACATTTACTCTAGTAATTCCATACTTATTAACAATAATATTAATTTTAACAATTACCTTAATCCACATTATTACATTAATCTTATTCTTGTAGTTTCATTTTTAATACGTAAATTCCTTCTCAATTCCATCCACTTATATAATTAACATTATAATGTTTTCATTATTTTCTTTTATATTAATACTATCCTGTTAATCACATTACAATCTATTACTATTACCATTATATTTATTATTTCTCATGATACTTAATTAAATACTTATAATATTCTAATTTAACAATTTTACACAATTAACTTCACTAGTCCTTTTAAACTTTCATTCAATAACCATGCACTTATAATTTAATTTACTAAACTCCTTTTAAAAATCTTACTATACATAATTTACAATTTGGTCCTCTACATTACCATAATTACAAATTTACCCCTCTACTTCACTTTATTAATATTATCATTATTATTCTCATTATTAGTTCTATTAATTTCTATTATCATTCCTTAATTTACCAACATCTGATCACATCAATGTTCTCATAATTTCACTTAATGATCCATTTCCTTATCAATTTACATTTAAATCCTAACATTAACCTTATTATAATTAATTACATTTAAATCCCTCATTTTTCACTTATTTATAATAATGCCACTTATTTACAATTACTTAATTATTTTAAACTTTATTAAGTCACACACGCATTCACAATCACCATCTATATAAATCAATTATAACTATTATACATTTAATAATTATTTATACAACAATATTCTATAATTCTTGATTATTTATTCACTAATGATCACTTATGCGATTAATACCTATATTATTAATTAATTACACTTTATTTCCTTAATTAGACTTACTATTGTAAATTTACAATTAGGTCCTTAAACTTTTATAAATTTACGATTCTATCTTTAACTATCTCGTATTTACAAAATTGCCACTTATTAATCTTATTCTCACATTTATTTATTACTTGACCTATAAATTACCATTTAATCCTTACACTATCATCTTTACACCAATTTACACTTTAATCATTATCTTTAAATTTTACCGTTCAATTTCACTATAATTACAATTATGCCACTAGTTATTCTTGATTTCATTTTTAATTTAATATTAACATACAAATTTACATTTTAGTTCTTCCGATCACATTTTTATGCCAGTTTTCACTTTAGTCCCTAGCACGTAATCAAATTACATTATTAGTTATTTAATTATACTTTTTTTCTTTAATAACACTTAATATCTCAATTATACACTAAAATTATCGTCTTACCCCTACACTTTTTTTTTTCTTTTAACTTAGTTCTTAAATCACTCATTAAATTCATTTATCCACTTAGATACTTACATTAGTCAATAATTACACTTTAGTCCTTTAATTTGCTATTCATTTATAAAATTACACTTAGGTCCTCAATAATAATAGAAATTACGATTATGTCCCCAATTTTATCTTATTTACTAAAACACTCTTATTCATACTTATCTTTCATTTAAGTCATTATTTAGCTTACAAAATTACATTTTGGCCCCTCATTTTCCACTTTTATGCCGAAATATATTTTAGTCCCTATATTTTAATTTCTTTACACTATTATAAATTTATTTACACTTTTTACTTAATTATCACTTATTTTCACTCTTGAGTGTAAAATTACCGTTTTGCCCCTAATCTTTTTATTTCTTCCAATTTAATTCCATTTCCACTTTTTTTCTCATTTATCACTATTTTAATTAATTTTATTATATATTACCATACCGCCCCTAGTATATACCCGGTAGAAATCTATGACCGGATATGCGGGACGTGGATTCCACAGATCCACTACACTAAAGATTGATTTCGATGGAACCATTCAACACTAGCACTGCACTACATTGAACACTGAAATCACTAAACACTGCATTGAAATAGACCGTCATTGGCCTATCCAAAATGAGTCATCATGACTCGAACTGCGGTGTGAAATTCCTAAGGCTAACCAATTATATCTTGGACTAGATTTTACTACCAGACTATTACTAAGGGTAAATAATAACAAAATTCCACTTATATCACTTAATATATCAATATATACCATTCGGCCATCAAATACACTTTACTTTAAAATTTACATATCACTTATAATTCACTTCCATTTCATATATTCAAGCGTTTTAACACAAATTATAGCATACTTCATAATTTTCATGACATGTAACAATATTTTCACTTTTCACATAATAGGTTAACATACCAAAATGTGTTCAAATTAAATCCATTTATTTCAATAAAGCTAATATACACTCAATTGTTACTATATAATCATTCCATGCCATTACATTTATCAATTTATCAAAATACACTTAGATATCCCATTGATTACCATTCGACCTAACCATTAAATATTCACTAAGATTGTTTTCCATTCCATTACTTATTCACCTAACTAAATTACATGTTATACACTTCAAATATACCATTTACATGCTTAAATTACCAAAGAAATTCAACTTTTCCCTTAATGTTCAATTCGGCCCAAGTTAGGTTTCTTCATCAAGATTTTTTTTTTCCTCATTTTAAACATACACATAACCATGTTTAACCCTCTTAAACATATTTATAAGTTTTGATTCAATTATACACACATAAATCACATACATACAATGTGAGCATAACCTAAAATCATACTTTTTCAATGAAAAAAGAAGGATATTATATCCACTAACCTTAGATCCTTGCTTTCCATGCTTAGAGCTCCCTTATCCATACCTTAATCCTTTGAAACATCTTTCTCCACAAAATTTCCTTAAGTGGCCGAATCTTCAAGGACACAAAACCATCATTTTCTTTCCTTCTAAATTCAATATGACATCATAAACATACTCTACACACCTGAAATTACCTATTGGAACTTTTAAATCAAATTATAGAACTCTAAATCACTTATCTCATTTTTGACACATAACCTTGAACCCTTGATTTTTCCCACTTTAATTACCTCAAATGAAGATTAAAGGCTACTACCATGTGATAGAGAGGCTAAAATTTAATTAGGAGACTTGGATTTAGGGAGAGAATTGGATGAAAGATGAAGAAATTTGGTGGAAAGAAAAAAGGAACAATTAGGCTAAAGAGGAGCTGCTGGAATTATGCTAATTTCTCTAGAGAAATCTGATATTCCAGCCTATATATATCCTCTCCTAATGGGCCAAGCCATGGGCCAACCCAAAGCCCATTTAAGTAATTTAAGCCCATTTTTCAACCAAAAATAATTTCCCTCACTTCCCAAATTCAATTTCTCCCAAAATCAATTTTATAATTCTTAAAATATATAATTTAGCCTCCACCTAAAATTTTAGCTCAATCTGAAATCGTTTCCTGGTTCGATAATTTCTTACCACTCCGATAACTCAATTTTCTGTCTCATCGTAAAATTTATTTTTCACTGTCAATAAATTCTAAATATTATTTATAATAATTCTGGAACTTCCCTCAAATTTTGGAGATTATTTGCTATTTTTAAAGACTTGGTCAAATCTCAGTCAAACTAGCTAAACCAAAGTCAACTGGTCTGATCGGTCCGGTTCACTGGTTGAACCGATTAGGTTCACTTTTCATCATTGACCTTAATTTTACTCTCAATAACTCATTTAACCTTTGTTCCATCTCAGCTAGGGTCCTTATCCGGTCCAGTTCAATTGAACCCGTCCGATTAATCCATTTTTCAGTGTCACCATAAAATTACTTTTTCATTACCAAACTGTTTTACACATTATTCTGAGTCTAACTATGCTTTTAGATAACTTTTCAGAGGTCATTTAATAACTTTAAAGTCTCGATCAAACTTGGTCAAGCTTAGTTACTATTTGAATCGAACCTGAGATTTTTCTTCAATTTGACTTTCGGGGACCTATTTGACCTCATTTTCACTCCAAATTATACCATCAGACTCCTTATAACTTGTACTTTCCAATGGTCCAATAAAATATTTCACTACTAGCTTCTAGGGAGGTCACCCATCAGGGACTTCCCTGGCCTGACACGTTTAACTTTTCTTTTCTACTGTTTTTTAGGACCCAATCACTGATATTTTCACTTGAAATTCACACTACATACTCTACAGATTTCACTGATTACTACTGACTCGGTATTCGGGCCATTACAGAGTTAACTAAAACTTTTCCATAATACAGTACATTCAGAAGATTATTAACTGAAATTCTCAAATCTCATTCATTGATATACCAAAATATTCATTACAGAGCTAAGGTGCAAAGTGATTCTTTACATAATTACAATGTACATAACTGGAAATGTTACAAAATCAAATACAAAACCAAAGGCTTTATACCAAAATAATAAATACAAAATCCTAGGCTATAATTAATTACATTGCAGATCGGTCCTCCCAAAAACTCACACTGCTTCCACACCTGCACGGATGAAACACCCGTGCTAAGAAATAATGCTTAGTGGGGAAAATAAGAAATGAACGTCCACTCACAGTGGACATCAAATGCAATTCGCATACACATGGCACATGCATATCAATAAAGTATCATAATTTTTCCATAAATTGCATACATCATAACTAATAACTTCATTCAAACATATCACATAGTATCATTCTACTGAATCATAATAATTCACATCACATTACGTAAACACATATATAAGGTGAGCCTATAAATTTATAGTGGTGCATAATGAGTAAACATGTTGGTACGTGTAGGTACATGTGACGTGCGCGAACCCCGCTCGGCATCCGGGTGCTCTCGGGAGTCTGCTTTTAGGACCTGAGACTGGATGGAGGTTCATTAAAACTCGTGAAAGCTGATCGCTTCGCAATTGATAGGGATTCACCCCCTTTTCATTGTTGACAATCAACTTATAAGAGCGTCTATTGGGTATCACAAGGTAAGTATCACGGCGTCGCCACCCAATAAAACATTGGGAAATAAATTCTAAGTTTATGAGGCCAAAACCAAAGAGACTTCGGGACCTCACTCTTATTCATACTTTTGGTTAACGTTATATGAATGAGTTTTTGGAGTCAATTATTTTATCTCTCTTCTCACATGATTCATGCAAATAAATTAAAGCGCATCACAAGCACATAAAAAAGCAGTAAATAAAGTAATAAATAAAATATAATTATAATTATCCAAAAATAAACGCAAAATCCATAATAGTGTTAAAATAAAAATACTTACATAAATCAGGTCATTTATTTAGATGAGAACATTGGTTCCCAACTACTTATCTTACAAAAAAGCAGAGTTCGCAAACCGATTTTATGAAAAAGGTCGAAGTGATCTCGTTTTAGTGAAAACGTGAACCTTTTATTTTTGGGATAAAAATGAGGACATTAGTCCATTTCTAACAAGTTTTAATTTTAGTAGAAAACATTTTATGTTGTGGTTCTTTTTAAGCGCGATCGAAAATCCTTTATTATTACAGCCCTCAAGTAAATGAAAGAAAATAAAATAATAGATACATATTTCAGAATAATAAATAAATCCTAAACTATTCGCCCCGACCGTGCTTCACCCAGCTCCATGAACGAGCCAAGGGTCCCTCGCGGTTGCGGTCATGACAGAAAATAATATTGGTCAGTAATGGATTAAATTAAACTAAGTGATAAATAAATTGATAAATAAATAGATAAATAAATAAATAATGAAATTAAATGAATTGTGAAAAATAGTTAATATGATATAGTGCAAGTAAAACAAACTGATATAATTAATGAATATAAAACACAAATGACAATTATAATGATCAACGACAATAAAAATAATGATTATAGTAGTAATAATAATAACAAATAATAATGGTGAAAATATAATATTAACATACGATGATGATGATGATGATGATGATGATGATGATGATGATAATAATACTAATAATAATAATAATAATAATAATAATAATAATAATAATAATAATAATATAGCAAAATGAACATAAACTAAATAATACTAACAATACCAATAACATAAAATAATAATATTAACAATAATGACAATAGTAATACAATAATGCGAATAATAATAATAGTAATAATAATAATAATAATAATAATAATAATAATAATAATAATACTAATACTACAGGAATATAATAATAATAACCATGATAATATTAATTATAACAATAAAAATAATAACATTAATAATAATAATAATATAAAAAAATATTAATAACAATAATATAAAATAATAATAATAATATTTATAATAATAATAATAATAATAATATAAAATAATTAAAAAAGGGCTCACCGGATTTTCCTCGCCGGTGCTGCCGCTGAAGACACCGCCGCTGCCGCAAGCTTCGTCTAGTCGCCGGAATATCATCGTCGTCGGTCATGCGCCGGAAGGACGCCGGAGCTGGTCATAAAATGTGCCCAAAGCTGCAGCTCCACCTCCTCCGATCTCCCTGCTGCCGCCGATTGGGGATGATCGGCAGCCACCGCCCGGTGCATCCTGGTCTCCTCAGTCCGTCGGTGGGGCGCATGCGGCGGTTCGGCGCTATGGGTGGCCGGCAGTGCCCCCGCCTTCTTCCCCTCTCTTTTCTTTTCCTTCGGTTTCCCTGTCTCTGTGTTCCCCTTTTCCTTTTCTATTTGCTTTTGATTCTTTTTTGCCACTGTCCCTTCTTTTGTTCTTATTTCTTTTTCTTTCTTTTTATTTGGTTTTCTTCTCTCTATTTTGCTCTCTGTTCCTCATCAGCCGGCCCCCCCTCTTTGTCTTCATATCTTTCTTTTTATACCCCCTAATTAGGGTTTTTTCCATAATCTATATATATATATATATATATATATATATTAATTTAATTCATACTTAAATTATCAAATATTTTAATTAATTAAATACTACATATTTTCCCATTTTTAACTTTAATTAATTTACTTAAATTATCACACATTTTACTTAATTAGACACTATATTTATTTTGTTTTTTCAATTTTAATTATCCTACAATACTAACTAATAAATTAACTTAATAATTTTTAATATTGCATGCATATATATATTTTTTGTATTTTTAAGTTTTTATTTATATATTTTTTTGGAGAAATTATGTAGGAGCCTTGAGAGAGTTTGGAGAGCCAAAATTGTCATTTCTTAGATAGATATTACCCTTGACTCAAGACCCGGTGTCGACAGTTGCCCCCAATTTTGGGAAAGCTAGTGCTTAGACGCCTAGGTGAGCAAAAATTTAGAGAAGAAGGGAAGAGACGCGTACCTAGGGCGATTGCTTTCCCAGAATGGATGGTGTTGTTTGAGTAGTTGTCGCCATATTTTCGGCGTATTGTCTTTTATTGAAGCAGTAGTGCCGTGATCGTGCTAACCCTCTGTGGAGCGGTAGTGCCGTCATCGTGCTAACCGTTCTGAAGTGGTAGTGCCGTGGTCGTGCTAACCTCCTGTAGGATGGTAGTGCCACCATCGTGCTAACCTTTCTGAATTGGTAGTGTCGTGGTCGTGCTAATATCATGTATGATGGTAGTGCTGCCATCATGCTAGCCGTTGTGAATTGTTAAGGCCATGGTCGTGCTAACCTCCTGTAGGATGGTAGTGCCGCCATCGTGCTAACCATTCTGAAGTGATAGTACCGTGTTCGTGTTAACCTCCTAGTAGTGATGCCATCGTGCTAACCTTTCTGAATTAGTAGTGCCGTGGTCGTGCTAACATCCTGTAGGAGGGTAGTGCCGCCATCATGCTAACCGTTGTGAATTGGTAGTGCCGTGGTCGTGCTAACCTCCTATAGGATGGTAGTGCCGCCATCGTGCTAACCGTTGTGAATTGGTAGTGCTAACCTCTTGTAGGACGGTAGTGCCGCCATCGTGCTAACCGTTGTGAATTGTTAGTGACGTGGTCGTGCTAACCTCCTATAGGATGGTAGTGCCGCCATCGTGCTAACCGTTGTGAATTGGTAGTACCGTGGTCGTGCTAACCTCCTGTAGGATGGTAGTGCCGCCATCGTGCTAACCGTTGTGAAATGGTAGTGCCGTGGTCGTGCTAACCTCCTATAGGGTTGTAGTGCCGCCATCGTGCTAACCGTTGTGAATTGGTAGTGCCGTGGTCGTGCTAACCTCCTGTAGGATGGTAGTGCCGACATCGTGCTAACCGTTGTGAATTGGTAGTGCCGTGGTCGTGCTAACCTCCTGTAGGATGGTAGTGCAGCCATCGTGCTAACCATTGTGAATTGGTAGTGCCGTGGTCGTGCTAACCTCCTGTAGGATGGTAGTGCCGCCATCGTGCTAACATTTGTGAATTGGTAGTGCCGTGGTCGTGCTAACCTCCTGTAGGATGGTAGTGCCGCCATCGTGCTAACCGTAGTGAATTGGTAGAGCCGTGGTCGTGCTAACCTCCTGTAGGATGGTAGTGCCGCCATCGTGCTAACCGTTGTGAATTGGTAGTGCCCTGGTCGTGCTAACGTCCTGTAGGATGGTAGTGCCGCCATCGTGCTAACCGTTGTGAATTGGTAGTGCCGTGGTCGTGCTAACCTCCTGTAGGATGGTAGTGCCGCCATCGTGCTAACCGTTGTGAATTGGTAGTGCCGTGGTCGTGCTAACCTCCTGTAGGATGGTAGTGCCACCATCGTGCTAACCGTTGTGAATTGGTAGTGCCGTGGTCGTGCTAACCTCCTGTAGGATGGTAGTGCCGCCATCGTGCTAACCGTTCTGAATTGGTAATATCGTGGTCGTGGTAAGCTCCTATAAGATGGTAGTGTCGCCATCGTGCTAACCGTTCTGAATTGGTAATGCCATGGTCGTGGTAAGCTCCTGTAAGATGGTAGTGCTGCCATCGTGCTAATCGTTGTGAATTGGTAGTATCGTGGTCATGCTAACCTCCTGTAGGATGGTAATGCCGCCATTGTGCTAACTTTTGTAATGTGGTACTGTCTGTGAGCCCTTTTGATTACTCCCTGAGAGGTCTTGGGTTGATGCTTGCCCCCTGAGAGGTCTTGGGTTGCCCCTGAGAGGATTTGAAGGTTTGCCTCTTCAGAGGACTTTAGGAATGTCAACGTTTGAAGTCACGATTAAGACTGATGTACACCATTTTGTAGGTGCTCGGCACCGGACATGCAGGGAATGGGTATGAAAAGGTATGCATGTATGCATGTGTGAAATTTAGGCACATAATCATTCATACGAAATATTAAATATATACAAAATATTCTACCTGCGGGATGCTTAGAATGCTATATGAGACAAAAATAAGGAGTTGTGTATGTGAAGTGTGTACTATGCGTACCATGCATGGACTACGAAGATGAAATCTATGAAGATGAAATGCATGCGGAGAATTGTGCTTATGCCACAGTCACGCGCATGGCTGGTATACATGTAAAAGATTATGGAATGTATGTGAAGAATCAAATTATGTGAAATGTTTGCAAATGATTTTGAATGAGAAATATAAACAAAGGGATTTATATATGTTAAATATATGCAAATGCTCATGCTGAAGTGAAGAGTCATTCATCGGCATATGTGTAAAGAATTATATGCCAAGATAGATGAAAAGTCATTATACACCTGAACGCTATGTGAAGGATTGAGTGTGTGTGATGTGTGCATTGATAATTATGCATATGAAACGAATGCAGAAAGACTCATATGTATGTGTGTGCAACATGCATGCGGAAGATGTGCATATGATATACATGCAAAGGATATGCCCACAAAATGCGTGAAAATAATTGGTTATAAAAATGAAGTTTAGAGAGCTATGTACGCAAAAGTATCTATGAAATATGCTCGCTAAAGATCTTATACCAGAAGATATGCACCAAGAATTATACATGTAAAACTATTTACAAGGATATTTGCTACAGTTATGTGTAAAAATGATTGCAAAAAGTACATGCACAAAAATATTGATGGAGGTATATGCAAGGTATCACTTTCA
The DNA here is from genome assembly GCA_947683425.1 of Excoecaria cochinchinensis. Lineage (NCBI taxonomy): Eukaryota > Viridiplantae > Streptophyta > Magnoliopsida > Malpighiales > Euphorbiaceae > Excoecaria > Excoecaria cochinchinensis. Next base: position 5,942,257 of record CANTUQ010000011.1, read on the forward strand.
TGAGTGGCGATAAGAAGTACCCCAAGATTGTAAAATGAGTGCAACCTATTAGGTACCTCAAACTTGAGTTTCTAACTGCCTTTGAATGCACTTGATATGAGATTAAATAACTCATGTTTAACATATGTTTTAGGATTAAAATAGTATGCATGTGTGTTTATTTGTATTAGAATTTGGAGTGTTTTATGTTTTTGATTGAGTTTTGGGTGTGTAGGAGAACAATGGAGAAAAATGGAAAAAGATGGAGGAAATGGAGAAAAGAAGCCAAAATGAGCAAAGGAAAAAAAAGCTCTGTCGCGAGCGCGATATAATGTGCTAAGGGAAAGCCCAAGGAAAAAGGGAGAAAAGTAAAGAAGAGAAGCTGTCGCAACCAAGGAGCTCGTCGCGAGGTCGCGACAGGGCACGGAGAAGGCTAACGCGAGGAAGGTGGAGCGATGAAAGAGGCGCGCTCTGTCGCGAGCGCGATAGAGAGATCCGTTAGAGACAAAAGTTCAAATTGCACTTTGAAGAGTTTTGCCTTTCCACCAACATTTGCACCTCTTGCCAAGAGACATCTGAGGAGACACAATTAGAACATTATAAATATTATTATTAACTGTAATTTTAGAGAATGAACATTTTAATTAAGTAAAAATTCTGTAAGTTAGAATAGTTCTTTCTTTCTTTAGTCTAATTTTCTCAAGTAGAGTTTATGTATTGAAGAGAAGATAGCATACAAAGAAGAAGATTACCTTTAGTGACTTGAAAAGGGTTGAGAAATCTCATTCTTTATTTCTTATCTTTTTACTCTTCTTTGTAAATTTTGTGATGTAAATTCTGAACTTGATTACTTAATATTAAATGTTTTATTGTTCATATTAATTCATGTGTTCTTGCTTGTAGAATTTCCTATTAGGATACTATGTATGATCGCTATAAGTATGAGGTTAATTGAAAAATGAATTCATATTTACAATCTAATGGGAAATCATCATTGAAGCATTATTTGAGAAATCATAGTGTTAAAATGGTTGCTATAGGTTGTGACTTAACCTAAGATTTGCATGTTTAATTTTTTAGTTCATTAATGAAAGTTGTGAAATAGAATTACTTATGCATGTTTTAGGCCATCTTATTTATGTTGAGAGAGTAAGTAAGAAATTTATTCAACTTGGCTTGCATGACAAGAATACTATAATCATTAAGAACAATTAATTCAAGTTCCATTTTTATACTTATCATCCTTTATCTTTATATCTTCTTTGACCATCAATAATTAGGTTTAGTTAATTTAGACTCTAGAACAGTTTACATCTACTTTACCATTAATTGATCACTGTAAACAAAGTTAAAATTAGGTAGTAATAGTGTGTAAATCACGTTCCTTGTGGGATCGACATTCTTAAGTACTATTCCGGTACACCGTATACTTGCGGTCATTAGCATCTATAAAAAATGCTCAATAAGTTTTTGGCGCCGTTGCCGGGGATAAACATTTCACCATTGGGGATAAATTTCTTTTGTACAATTCAAGATTGAAACTCTTTCCGAGACAATTAAGATCTAGATGGAGTGGACCTTTTGTAGTCACCCAAATCTTTGATCAAGGTTTCCTAGAACTCAAAAATGAAAAAGGGGAATTATTTAAAGCCAATGGTCAAAGATGTAAGGTGTATTTGGAGGAAACCTTTCATGGAAGGGATGTTTCAGTTATCTCTTTAAAAATGGTTTGAAAGTTAATTGACATTATTTTTCTTTTTAATTAATTGTTATATTATATGTGATATTTGTATATACTAATGTAATTCTTTTTGTTCTACAGATATTCCTAATTTTTAAGTTTATTTTCTATGTCAATTTGTGATGTTATTTTGCAAGGGAAGCAAAGTTGATTTTTAAGTTTTTCTCTCTGTCGCGCTGGAAGGTATTTTGTAGGTTTCATTGCGATGTCGCGACGTTGGTGGCCTAGCAAAAACCATTTTTGGATTTCTAAATTTGGTCTCTGTCACGAGCGCGACAGATAAAGGGGGTTTAATTTGTCGCGCTGGCGCGACGTATATCGCGAGATGTCCCTTTTATCAATTCGATTCTGTCGCGACGTCGCAACAGGAAGCGGGATTTGAAATTCTTGGTCAAATCTGACCATTGGGACTCCTTTTTATCTCCTATTTACTTATTTTATGCCCTAATCACTCCTTTCTCCCACTTTGTTTTTCTTATTCAGTTTTTTCCTCTTTATTTGCTCTCTTTCCTCTTTACATTTCCCCACCTTCTCTCAACTTCTCTCACGTTCTCTTTTGTTTTTCAGTTTTTCTAGGGTTTAATCTTGTTCTTTTCTCTTTATTTTCATCTTCTCCCTCTTATTGCTAAAGATTTTAAGCAATGGTAAGGACCAAAACTATGGGAGATAAGAGGAAGGGCAAGCGACCTATGGGAGAGTCAAGCAATCAAGGTGATGATTCCATTCCTGAATCAATTGTATTTCAAAAAAGGTATGATTGTCCTTTTCCAATTTTTTCTGATGAAAAAGGTGAGAAATTTCAATATTTTGCTAAGAAAACTTATGTTGGCATGTGGGCTTTGGACTTTGCTATTCTGGATACTTTAGGCTTAACTGATCAAATTAATCATTTTCTTAGATATATGAAGTGGGGAAAATTTATAACTTTATCTTAACTTGTTAGAAAAGAGTGGGCTTTAGAGTTTTTTGTCACCCTGGCTTATGTTGATAAACGTAAGATTTCGATAAAATTTAGACATCAGGGCACAGAGTATACCTTTGGGTATGATAATTTGCATTCTTGGTTTGGTTTCCCTTTAAATGGAAAACATTTTGATACCCATCTTTTTCGAACTTCCCCTGTTTGGCAAAAATTGTCTGGATTAGATCATTTTGATAATAAAAATTCTACTAATCGGTAATTGAAAGATGATGCTTTGATGATTTTTCATAAGTTTCTTTGTCATGCTATGTTTGGTAGGGTGGAAAGTACTAAGGTTCAAACCAAGGACTTATTTGTTTTAGATCTTTTGCATGCTCATAAAACCCCTGACTCCATTGATTTTGTTTTTGATGGTTTGTACCATGCATCCATTGCTAGGAGTAAATCAGTGGGTATGTGTCATATGGTCACGGGAATTATTTTGGGATGCCTTGGTGATTTGCATAATTTTGTGATGGCTGATAATGAATCCATTGCTTTGCTTGATGTTGCTTATTTTAGGCGGGCTAATATTATAACTAAGGGAGGTTGGCCCCCTAGATTTGTTGACCGTTTTGCAGGTGCGCAAAGTATGGCTGGACCAAGTGCACCAAGTGGTTGTGCACCTGAAACCACCCCAATAGTTGTGGCTCATGACTCCTCGAATGAGGCCGAGGAGGCTGCTGGGGTTGATTCTGCTGACAGAGGATTTATTGCAGGTTTGGAGCAAGTAGTGCATAGATTGGATGGCATTGAAGCCACCAATCAAAGCTTGGCGGCGCGCATGGATGTAATGGAAACTGATGTGAGGGCTGTGCTGAAAAATCAGCAGAGTGTGGGCCGCAAGCTCCTCAGTTTTTTCCGCAATCAACATGTGGAACTTTCTCCCTCTCCACCTAGCTCCCCTAGTGTGAGTTTCTGAGTTTGTTCTCTTACCCTTTTCTTTATTTTGTTTGTTTTGTGTTCTTTTATGATGCTTATGTGTGGGCTGTGTTTGTTGTGTTTTTTTTGCTGATTTTGAGTATGTTTGTTTTCACACAATGGGGACATTGTGTCCTTTATGTGTGGGGAAGTGTGTGTGTGTTCTGTTTTTGGTTTGATACAAGCATGTATGTATATATTTGTTTATTGTGAGTGAGTAGTATAGCCTGTGTAAGCATGAACTGCTAGATTTAGGATGTGTTTTCATGTGTTTAGGGTGTTTTTAGGTTTTATTGGACATATGATTGCTGGAGCTTATATATTTGATGCATATTTGAAAATTAACGCATGTTTAGCTTAGTACTTTTGACCTTTAGTCTAAGTTGATAACTTTTTAGACATAAGCATTGTTTATTTTACTTTGGCATTCTATTGTACATAGTGAGGGCCATGACTTAGCAAAGCACTTTGGTGTAGGTTCTTTTTAAGTTAGGTATCTTTTCACATGTGAATAGGATTATTTTAGCAATTCATTGCTTAGGGTATTTCAACTTATAGCCTATGTGAGCTTTTGAGCCTTTTACAATGATATGTTTTTTTTGTATGAGAGCCTTAGTATGCCATATCCTCCAGAACTTGTTTTTGGTAAATTTTGATACTAAATTTTAGTACAGGATGTACACGGGATATAATAAGGGCAATTAGAATGAACCTATTTTGGCTTGCTTTAAATTCCTTACCTTTTGACTTTAGGAAAAAAAGTTTGAGCTTATATTCTGTTTTTCTTGCTTAAGTACATACATAGCCGTATTCTCTAAACTTTAAACATTAGCCTATTTATTATGAATTCACCATATTGTGGAGAGATTTAGGATTGATATAGCATTGGAGGTATGTTATTATTGACAAGCATGAAGTAGTGAAAATTAAAATTCCCTTGTTTTGAAACTTAGTATTAGAAATGCTAGTCTTTTAAGAAAAGAAAGAAAAATAGTAGGAATAGCAAGATGTACATAAAAATTGCTTATGTGTGGAATGGAGCATAAAACGCACCCATGCTAATTTTTCTTGCTATCCTAAAGTAAAAAGAAAAGAAAAAAAAAAGAACAAAAGAAGAAGAAAAATAAACAAAGAACTAACAGAAATTTGTATAGTCAATAAGGGAGATAGAATAGTAGTAAAACTATCATGCTTTGTGCAAATTTTGTTTTCAATCTCCTTAGTTATATTGGCACTTTTTTCTCTACACAATATTAGCTACCTAAATCCAAAAGTTTCCTACCCTAACCTAAGCCACATTACAACCATTTTTAAGACCCTTTGATCCTCTTTACTACCTTATACTAGTAGTGGAGATTTTTACTAATTACAAGCCTATGGTATGTAATGGCATATTTAAGGAATGAGAGAAACACTAACCTATAAACACTTGAGAGATTGAGTGCTTGAAAGCAAAAAGTGTTTGAGTGATAATTATCTTAGGCAATGTTCTGTGTGAAATAATTTATACATGTGTTAAGATACTTGATTTCTTGAGATTAGACATCCTTGTGTTTTGCAATTTCATGTTTTTCCAATTGTATATAGGGGTTAAAGTTTTATAAATAATGATATTGTTTAGGGAGTTGCATATTTAGGCTAATGAGTTAGAGGTTAAAGTATGGACATGAGATTTCCAAATATTTGTCAAATGTATAAATAAGCTCCGAATTCTTGTGTTTATTTTGTGTTATTTGTTTGTAGTGTTTGAGTGTTTTGCTTGGGAACAAGCAAATGTTTAAGTGTGGGGGTTTGATATGAGCTTAAATAGCTCATGTTTAACCTATGTTTTAGGATTAAAATAGTATGCATGTGTGTTTATTTGTATTAGAATTTGGAGTGTTTTATGTTTTTGATTGAGTTTTGGGTGTGCAGGAGAACAATGGAGAAAAATGGAAAAAGATGGAGGAAATAGAGAAAAGAAGCCGAAATGAGCAAAGGAAAAAGAAGTTCTACCGCGAGCGCGACAGAATGCGCTAAGGGAAAGCCAAGGAAGAAGGGAGAAAAGTAAAGAAGAGAAGCTGTCGCGACCAAGGAGCTCGTCGCGAGGTCGCGACAGGGCACGGAGAAGGCAAATGCGAGGAAGGTGGAGCGATGAAAGAGGCGCGCTCTGTCGCGAGCGCGACGATGCCGCGACCGCGAAAGAGAGATCCGTTAGAGATAAAAGTTCAAATCGCACTTTGAAGAGTTATGTCTTTCCACCAACATTTGCAACTCTTGCCAAGAGACATCTGAGGAGACACAATTAGAACATTATAAATATTATTATTAACTGTAATTTTAGAGAAAGAACATTTTAATTAAGTAAAAATTCTTTAAGTTAGAATAGTTCTTTCTTTCTTTAGTCTAATATTCTCAAGTAGAGTTTATGTATTGAAGAGAAGATAGCATACAAAGAAGAAGATTACCTTTGGTGACTTGAAAAGGGTTGAGAAATCTCCTTCTTCATTTCTTATCTTTATACTCTTCTTTGTAAATTTTGTGATGTAAATTCTGAACTTGATTACTTAATATTAAATGTTTTATTGTTCATATTAATTCATGTGTTCTTGCTTGTAGAATTTCCTTATAAGATACTATGTATGATCACTATAAGTATGAGTTTAATTGAAAAATGAATTCATATTTACAATCTAATGGGAAATCATCATTGAAGCATTATTTGAGAAATCGTAGTGTTAAAATGGTTGCTATAGGTTGTGACTTAACCTAAGATTTGCATGTTTAATTTTCTAGTTCATTAATGAAAGTTGTGAAACAGAATTACTTATGCATGTTTTAGGCCATCTTATTTATGTTGAGAGAGTAAGTAGGAAATTTATTCAACTTGGCTTGCATGATAAGAATACTATAATCATTAAGAACAATTAATTCAAGTTCCATTTTTATACTTATCATCCTGTATCTTTATATCTTCTTTGACCATCAATAATTAGGTTTAGTTAATTTAGACTCTAGAATAGTTTACATCTACTTTACCATTAATTGATCACTGTAAACAAAGTTAAAATTAGGTAGTAATAGTGTGTAAATCACGTTCCTCGTGGGATCGACATTCTTAAGTATTATTCCGGTATACCGTATACTTGCGGTCATTAGCATCTATAGAAAATGCTCAACAGCACTGAATGAACCACATTCTCAATTGATTCAATCTCAGCCACAGAATTCAAGAGCCATTCCCAATGAAGTGCAAGAAGATAATATGTAGACATCAAGGTTTACTAAACCAACATGTAAATACAAGGCATACCATACAATCTCTGTTCGTATGTACGAAAATCCAACACAGAATTTTTCATTATTTGACAGCAAAATCTAGATGTAACATTGGGGACGAGACTCAACCCGAATGCATTAATGCATTTGTGGCTTCCCGCTTGAAGCTCAAGAAACACCATATGCCTCTTCCTACTTACCAAACCTTATTAGAAGGTCATCTCCGCTAATTAGATAAGACTGAACCAAGGATCAAGAGGTCTTAGTTCGGTTGTAATGTTAGGCTCAGGTAATTGGCTATCAAAGGAGGATCAGGTTGTTAGAGAAAAATGGCTGCAACGTTAATTCGACGGATGAAAGGACCATTCTCAACCCCAATTATATACTGTCTAGATATTCTTGGATTTGGACTTGGTAAGTCCTTAGGTATTTTTGAATTTTAATTTGGTGATACTTTAGCTCATTAAACTCAGCATAAAAATTAAGTCAAGGAGATAACCACTGAAACTCATCAAGAGGTATTATCCTGAGCTCTACTTCTCTTTTTGTTCTTTTTTCGCTTCTTCTTCTTTTTCATTTTTTTTCTTCTTCTTTTTTTTTGTTTCTTTTTTTTTTGCTTTTTTTCTTTTTTTTTTGTTTTTTTGCAAGGTCGTCTCTAATTACACAAAGAGTTTATCAATGATTAGACCCCCTTTCTGATGTATAGCCCATCCTTATCAAGGTAAATTTTTTTTTTCAACCTAAAGGATTGTCAATGATTGAGACTCTTTTCCCCAAAGCGTACACCCATCCTTATTGGGGTGATTTTAATAGCCTAAGGGATCATCAGTGATTGAAAATATCTTCTAGAAGTGTAAACCCATTTTCATCAGGGCAATTTTTGATAGGTTAAGAGAATATCGTAATGTACATCCATCCTTACTAGAGCGGCCATTCTTCTAAGGGGAATCCAAAATCATTTTTGGCGAAAGGGGTAGCTTTAATGTGTGTAACAATAAAATCGGTACGCATTTAGCATACCAAAATAAAAGCTCAACGGGCTAGCAAGCGATTGCAAAATAAGGGTAGGAAACGGTCATTTAGAGAGCTATAAAAAAAATGGTTGCCTAAATCATTTTCTAGATTCAGCCTTATCCAGGGGTCGCTTTGACGGGTAATCGGAAAGGTTCTAGCGCTCTTAGTGAGTTTTCATATAATCTCCTAATTGCAACTAGTTTTTTCAGTTTATTTTCGAAATGGGCCAAAAGTGCTCTGAACTTAGAAATTACATGGTATGGTCAAATATTTCTGTAATACCCTAAAGTGTACCCTAGTTGGATTGTAGTGTCAATTGCATAATAGGGTACAAATATGAGTGGAATTGTATGAGATTAAGTATGCAAGGGTATAATTGAAAGTGGGAAAGTTATAATTAAAGGACATAATATAATTGAGGGATTAAATGGAGAATCACCAAGGATTGAGGTGGGAATTTGGGTGGAAGAGGTGAGTGGATTCCACGTGTGGAATCCACCTCTTGCCAACCATTCCTCTCCATGCAACATATATTGGGTTAAGAGGCAAAAGTGGGAGAGTGAACCGGCCATTCTTCTTTTCCCTATTTCTGTGTTTCTTCTTCATCTTATCATATTAAGCTTCATTTCTTTCTAATTAAATTTTGAAGCTTTGAATTGGATTGGTTTGAAGAAGTGAGTTGAGGTGGTAAGTAAGAGTTGCTAGTTGTGTATATCTCCTTCTTCTTCATTTCTGTTTTGGATTTTGATTGGTTTGATTTATGGATTAAGAGTATGTGTTCAATTGTTGTGTAAGATTTTGACAAGAGAAGAGCTAAAGGCAAGGAGAAGCTCTAGATAGTGAGAGAGTGTCCAGCAACCTACTTTTGAGGTTTGGGATATATATGTGTTATACGTTGACTTTACTTGAATATGTATGTTGATTAGTTTGCTTTTGATGTGTAAATGATGCATGAATGTGAGATTTGAGATATTGAGCATGATTATGTGCTATGTGATGAAATGTAATTGAAGTGTTATAAATGCTATGTGGTGAGAATGAAAAACTAGTATGTGCAAAACACAGAGCAAGATGAACCTTAGTTTAGGGAAATCCTGTTTATGTCCTATCAAACCTCTGTGTATTGTTTTAATTATAACTAGAGTTTTACAACTCCAATTTGAGTGTTTGTTACACCATTTGAACCATAACTTCGGTATCTTTAAAAGTCAAAGAGAGAAAATAAATTAATTCAGTCTCTAAGAGGCCTAAAAATGGCAATAAATGGACATGTTTCTATCTAGCTGGGTTGATTTGAATAGTCTGTAGTTTTTAATGCATATCTCTTAATTTAGGAGTCCAAATGAATTGACACTTGTTCCATTGGAAACTATACATCCTAGGGAATAATTGTTAGACACTTTATCTAAAAATGAGTTCTAGAGGGCCATTTAGGCAATACAACTTTGGAGTCAAAACCAGTCTCGTAAGTTATATGAGGGGAGCCACTGTCATGAGCGTGACACGGGTCACAACCTTGCTACAGAACAACTCACATGAAGCCTTTTTTTCTTAATTTTGAGCCCATAGTTGGCATGGATCAATCCCCTATCTTTCCCCTCAACTTATTATGCATGATTAGGGTTATTAAATGATTATAAAAGTAGTTATCATTGGGAAAAACTTATGAGTATGATTAAGATTGGTAATTTAACTAATAAAGTAACAATATTTATAATTATGTGAAGGATAGCAAATGGAATAACAAATATGTGTGTGAGCTATGGGTATCTCAAGTATGACGAACCATGTATGCGAATGCGTACAAACACGTATGTGTTAATATGTAATAACATGTATAAGTTAGTATGCAATAGTATATATATATATATATATATAAAGTGTTGTATGTGAATGAGTTTATGATGACATGTATGCATAGGTAGTAAGAAATGAAGAGAGTGCATGAATGTTCTAGTTGATATATGCTATAAGTTACACGTGTGTATAGTAAAGGTTAAAGTAAATGTATATGAGAATATGTGTATGCTTTGTTATGAATAATAGTTATAAGCCTAAGATGTTCATATAAGTGGATAGATTGGCATGCCTATAAAGGGTTAGATGTTTTGCAGCTGCTAGATGTTAGCACCAATGGTGTCTAGATGTTTGGCACCGACGGGTGTCTATATGTTTGGCACCGACGGGTGTCTAGATGTTGATACTTTTAAAGTATCTAGATATTATGAGAGTCCGATCTCTAGATGACTTTAGACTACGGTCTCTATATGATTTAGTACCATTACTTGGTATCCATATGTACCCGTATCCACTTATGCTATGACGTTAGGCTACCTCTTATATGTAAATGTACAAGAGATGTTGTTAGTTGTACTGAGATGTTATTTATAAGTACATGAGATGTCATATATGCTAGAGAGCTATAGTAAATGGTTAAAGAAGTATATGATTATCGTATACCGAAAATGTTAAATGAGTTAGTACATGTAGATGAGAAGTTATTATTTGTATATAATATGTTATAAGTATGCCTAAATGTCTAGATGTGTGTACGATTGTATATAAGATGTGAAGATATGATATGGTATATGACATGTACACGAAAAGATATTGGGATACATGAGTTAGAGGAAATATAGTATTTTACAAGCTAAATATGTATGAAAGATTAGGTATAATTTATTCCATCTACATGTACATGAACATGAGCATATGTATATACACATAGATTAGAATGCATTAAAATATGATACATGATAGATGTATAAGTTATAGTTATGTTTAGAGGGACATGAGCATGAAATAGGCTATAAGAACTTATACATGATGCCATGTATTTATGTTAGAAGTTTACTTCATTGTTTTGCAAATCTATATGCTTGGCATACTTGTTGTAAATGAGTTAAATGTTGATAAAGTGATGCTTGTGACTTCGTAAGAAATCTTTATTATGTGTGATATCCCCACTAAGCGATTTCGCTTAGCACGGGTGTTTTCCCGTGTAGGTTTACAGGTTCGGAGTGTTGCACATCTGCAAGGTCATGGCCACTAGGAGTATAAGTTGAAGTCTTTTTGTATTTGTGGCATAGTTTTGTATACATGATATAGAACTTTTGTATAGCCTTGTAAATGTTCAGCTTCTGTATATGACATGTAAATGATAAAGTGAAGGTTGTTTCTTTTGTAGATGATATGTAAAGGCTTATGTAAAGAGAATGTTTTGTAATGTATAAAGAATAGCTATATTTTGCAATTTAAATGGCTATAAGAGATTTGTTGTTAAGGCATGTTCTATAGCTTGTGTTTAAAAGGTATTCCGATGCGTGTGTTTGTATGTTTTCTATTTCGCTTCCGCATGACTGTTTGTATGTGTATGAGTGCGTAGTGACTCCGATATCCTCCCAAGGGGTATTGGGGCGCTACAATTTCCACGTGATCCAGCACTCAGAGATCAAACATATTTACCCTTTGCTTAAGTCAAAACGGAATGAAACGCAGATTTTTAGAGTTGAGATCAAAGCCATTCATAGTTGCGAATAACTTAGACAGAGTCAGACTTTGAATCGAAGGTACCCTAATAAGGTGCAAACATGTCAGCGATTTAGGGTACAACTTAACACAAAAATTTTACTTTATCAAAATTTATGTATACAAAAATCATATAGGCATATAAAGAATTATTTGTAAAATACGTGCAAACTATGTGCTAAGAATTATGTATAGGGAAAGATGCATGCAATAGTATCGTGCATATTAGTAATGTGTGTAAGGAACTATATGTTCAAAACCTGTGTAAAAACCTATTGTATAAAAATGCGTGTATGAAATATGTGCAAAGTGTGTATGTGTGAAACACCTAAAAAGAATTATAAGTGAGCGTGAGTGTGTAAACACTGTATGACAAATGATGTGCATGCATAAACTTGAAGTATACATATAAGCAGTATATAATGAAGCTATGAGTACAAAATATAGTACAACATGAAAATGAATATTCATGATACATGGCGTATGTGCACACGGTATGATTTTAGACTTTATAGGAATACGTATGTGATGTAAGATGAAGATGATCTGGCATGATAATGTGTACTTGAGTTGCAAGGTTTGCCCTGGCAAGATAATGTGTACTTGAGTCGCGAGGCATGGCCAAACTCGCATAGATAAAAGTGCAAAATATATATAAATAATGCACATGCCATGGGATACAATATACGAATGATTGTGTACCGTGAGTGGTGTATGTGTTCGACACAAGACATGTGATGAAAGTGATTGTAAGAAACAAATGGCATTTACAAGGTACGCGTATTTAGGTGGCATGCACATGCGAGACATGCATTAGTATATATAATGACTAACATGCATGATGGAGAATTCATATGTGAATGGCATGACTCATGCATGATAATGTATGTTCATGATATGGCGCGCAACGTGAAAGGTGCAAGGTGTCACGATGTGTATAATGCCAGCCTAATGATGTATGCTAATGCAGCGGTATGTGTATGCTCTAGCACGCAATGTTTATTTACATATGCAATGTGAGCATATTGATATGTACATGCTATGACACATAATGAATGTTATTATTATTTTTTACTTTTTTTTTATTGATGTTTTTTTTTAGATGTCATGGTGGTAGTATGTCCGTGCGTGCTATGACGCATGTCAATACGTACGTTAGGTGATGCATGATGTATGTACTGATTATGGTGCACGATGGATGTTATGGGTGTCGTAATGTTAGTATATATGCTTTGCGACAAGCACTTCTGTGTACATGCATGACAAATACATGTTATATTTATATTCGCAAATTATGATACAAGCAATTTGATATACAAAGTGCAAAGGCTCTATTATTGTATATGAGACAAAATGCACATGCTTTATTTACTATTGTAGTTCATGAAAAATGCGCAAACGCAAATACACACGTACCAAAAAAAACTCTTCCCAAACGTTTTTCTCACTTTGGAGGTCGTGCGGTCTCTTTCCTAGGTGAGGTTAACCCATGGGTTAACAGCGAACCTAATGGGCGCATAAATCATGCTGCGAAGCACAAACTCTGATTACTAAAAAGCATGTGTAGATGAATTTTTGGCTATCGTGTATTTAAATAATTCGAATAAACCGAAACACGCCCCTTGAGGTATGAAAACCTTTAAGGAGCGAACATCTAAATTTATTTGGATTTATTCAATACATAATAACCCACTCCACAAGCAACGTATTATGGCGCATGCCCCCTAGTGGGAGTATCTATGTCCATTACATTGATTTAGGTCAAAGGTGATGATATTTTAGGGCTACCCAAGCATGATCCCTGCCGATGGGTTTAGCTCGTCATAAGCATAGCAACCGGTTGGGCCACCATTTAATATACCATAATGGTAAGAGACTTGGACTGGTGATTATCCTTAACACTTCCCTACAATGAGTGAAAGTAGGGTCATGCTTCAGGAATACACCGGGTTTAAAAGAGGGACCAACCTAGCATAATTCTAAGGCTCTAGCATGGATGCAATGCAAATTTTTGAAAAGAGATAAAATTTCTTAGTCCTAAACCCATTTATATTAAATTAACTAAAAGTACTTTCGGATCAAAATCTCATGATATCCCCAGCGGAGTCGCCACTGTGATGCGTGCGAACTCCGCTCGGCATCCAGGCGCTCTTGGGAGTCCGCTTTTAGGACCTGAGACTGGATGGAGGTTCATTAAAACTGGCGAAAGTTGATCGCTTCGCAATGGACAGGGATTTACCCCCATTTCATTGTTGACAATCAACTTACGAGAGCGTCTATTGGGTATCACAAGGTAAGTATCATGGAGTCGCCACCCAATAAAACATTGGGAAATAAATTCTAAGCTTATAAGGCCAAAACCAGAGAGAGTTCGGGACCTCACTCTTATTCATACTTTTGGTTAACGTTATATGAATGAGTTTTTGGAGTCAATTATTTTATCTATCTTCTCACACGATTCATGCAAATAAATTAAAGCGCATCACAAGCACATAAAAAAGCAATAAATAAAGCAATAAATAAAATATAATTGCAATTATCCAAAAATAAACGTAAAATCCATAATATTGTTAAAATGAAAATACATACATAAATCGGGCCATTCATTTAAACGAGAACATTGGTTCCAAACTACTTATCTTATAAAAAAGCAGAGTTCGCAAACTGATTTTATGAAAAAGGTCGAAGTGATCTCGTTTTAGTGAAAACATGAACCTTTTATTTTTGGGATGAAAATGAGGATATTGGTCCATTTTTAACAAGTTTTAATTTTAGTAGAAATCATTTTGTGTGGTGGTTCTTTTTAAGCGCGATCGAAAATTCTTTATTATTATAGTTCTCAAGCAAATGAAAGAAAATAAAATAATAGATACATATTTCAGAATAATAAATAAATCCTAAACTATTCGCCCCGACAGTGCTTTGCCCAGCTCCATGAATGAGCCACGTGCCCCTCGTGGTTGCGGTCATGACAGAAAATAATATTGGTCAGTAATGGATTAAATTAAACTAAGTGATAAATAAATGGATAAATAAATAGATAAATAAATAATGAAATGAAATGAATTAAGAATAATAGTTAATATGATATAGTGCAAGTAAAATAAACTGATAGAATTAATGAATATAAAACACAAATGACAATTCTAATGATCAATTATAACAAAAATAATGATTATAGTAGTAATAATAATAACAAATAATAATGGTGAAAATATAATATTAACATACGATGATGATGATGATGATAATAATAATAAAATAATGATAATAATAATAATAATAATAATAATAATGAAACGGATAATAATATTAATAACAATAATAGCAATAATGTAATATAATAATAAATACTAAGACAAATAATAATAATAATAATAATAATAATAATAATAATAATAATAATAATAATAATAATAATAATAATAATAATAAAATGATAATAATAAATAAATAAAATGATAATAACAATAATAATAGTAACAATAATGATAACACCATAAAATAATGATAATGATAATAATAATAATAATAATAATAATAATATAATAAAATAAACTTAAAGTAAATAATACTCACCATAATAATAACATATAATAATAATAATAATAAGAATAATAATAATAATAATAAAAATAATAATAATAATAACAATAAAAATATATCACAATAATAATAGTCACAATAATAATCATAACAATAGCATCAATGCAACAATAATAATAATGATAATAATTACACAATCACAATAATAATAATAATAATAATAATATAGCAAAATGAACATAAACTAAATAATACTAACAATACCAATAACATAAAATAATAATATTAACAATAATGACAATAATAATAATAATAATAATAATAATAATAATAACAACAACAACAACAACATAATAATTCTAATACTACAACAATAGAATAATAATAACCATGATAATATTAATTATAACAATAATAATAATAATAATAACAATAATAATAATAATAATATAAAATAATATTAATAACAATAATATAAAATAATAATAATAATATTTATAATAATAATAATAATAATAATAATAATATAAAATAATTAAAAAAGGGCTCACCGGATTTTCCTTGCCGGAGCCTCGCCGGTGTTGTTGTTGAAGACACCGCTGCCGCTGCAAGCTTCGTCTGGTCGTCGGAATCTCATCGCTGTCGGTCACGCGCCGGAAGGACGACAGAGCTAGTCGAAAAATGTGCCTAAAGCCGCGGCTCCACCTCCTCCGATCTCCCTGCTGCCGGCGATTGGGGATGATCAGCGGCCACCGCCCGGTGCGTCTTGATCTCCTCGGTTCGCCAGTGGGGCGCGTGCGGCTCTTTCTCTTTTCTTTTCCTTTGGTTTCCCTGTCTCTGCGTTCCCCTTTTCCTTTTCTATTTGCTTTTGATTCTTTTTGGCCACTGTCCCTTCTTTTTCTTCTTATTTCCTTTTCTTTCTTTTTATTTGGTTCTCTCTATTTCCCCCCCCCCCCCCCCCCCCCCCCCCTCCCCCCCCCCTCCTCTTTGTCTTCATATCTTTCTTTTTATACCCCCTAATTAGGGTTTTCTCCATAATATATATATATATATATATATATATATATATATATATATTTTAATTTAATTCCTACTTAAATTATCACATATTTTAATTAATTAAATACTACATATTTTCCCTTTTCTAACTTTAATTAATTTACTTAAATTATCACACATTTTATTTAATTAGACACTATATTTATTTTCTTTTTTTTTTAATTTTAATTATCCTACAATACTAACTAATAAATTAACTAATTAATTTTTAATATTGCATGCATATATATATATATTTTTTGTACTTTTAAGTTTTTATTTATATATTTTTTTCGGAGAAATTATCTAGGAGCCTTGAGAGAGCTTGGAGAGCCAAAATTGTCATTTTTTGGACAGAAATTACACTTGACTCAGGACCCGGTGTCTACAGTACAAAAATAATTTCATTTCTTTTTATTTCAAAATATTTTCACATGGGGATCTTAAACAAGATCCAAACTCATAGGGATCGTGAGGATCCAAATGGGGACCTGATCAAGGTCCAGAATGCATCGGTTGCAGCTAACAGAACTCTATAGGGATGCCTATCTATCCATTTACTTGACTATTGCAGGCTAAATACATCCACTCAAATATTGATCGCATAATAAGATATATCATAGTTCATATATATAGCGTGTATAAAACATAGGTGACACTACAAGAAAATCGAAAATTAGCGACGAAAAATAAAGACAAAATTCTTTCTCCAAACATAAATAGCGACAGACACATACCGTTGCTATTTCGGCCGTTGCTAAATTAAGCAATCGAAAATTTTCGTCTCTAAAATTAGAGACAGAAAATTATTTTTCGTCTCTAATTTTAGAGATGAAAAATATGTTTCCGTCTCTAAATTTAGAGACAAAAATTTATTTTCCATCTCTAAATTTAGAGACAAAAAAATATTTTTTGTCTCTAATTTTAGAGGCGAAAAATTATTTTTCGTCTCTATATTTTAATTGGTTTTTTTTTCAATATATATAGTAGTAAATAATATTGAAATTATAATTGGCAAAATTAATATAATGAAAAAATTATTAATTAAAAAAAATTATTGAAAATGTAATTAATAATGTATTAATGTATATAATTAGTCATGTTAGAACTAAACGTACGTACTAGAACAAATTAAAACACTAAGTAAGGGATGAATGTGAACGATCAGTCGATGGTGGTGGCATATCATCAGGCAATTTTCGGCTAATGAAATCCTCCAACCTATTAATACGGCTCATCAATATGTCGAATGTATTGTGAAGCTCAATGACTTCAACGCATACAGGCCATAGCTGTAGAGGATGAGGAGGACTGCGAATAACAAATATTCGCATAAGAACCCAAATCGAAAATTTGTCCACGGCTGTCCCTACCGCCAGTAGCCTCATAAAATACCTACGCATGGTCAAAATTGTAACACCCCGCCATCCCCGTTGGAAAGATACCGGAGTGCCACGCGGCAAACACATATAACAAATCCATATTCCATGTATAAACAAAAACCAAATGTAAAATAAAGAAACTTTTAATCATGTAATAGTAAATCCTTTTTACATATAACATATATCCGTACTGTTATACAAAATGAGGCTTGTAATCGAATACATATACAAAAATAATATTTGTTCCTTTACAAAAGATTTACTTTGCTATACACAAGCCATATACAAAAATTTACAGCGGAAGACTTCAAAAATAACTTCATCAAAAAAAACTCCTAATGGCCGACTCGCAGATATCTGACTCCAAATCCAAACTCGCCACCTGCACGGGAAAAGAGCCCGTGCTAAGCGATAACGCTTAGTGGGGAGGAACAAAACAAACTAACAATATGCATATACAATATTTACAACAATACTATAATCTCATCCCAACCATAAACATACATTACAAGTAATTAACTATTAAAACATACTTAAAATCTACATATTTCTCACCATTCCAAGTACATATACACTCAAGGTGTATAAACACAAAGTTATACTATATTTCATATACAACATATACCTTTAATCTTGTCAATAAACATCTCAACATATATATATATATATCTATATATCACATATAAACATGTAGCCTGATTAGTCTGAAATACTCTCTAGAATTGGATACGGTCATTTGGATACTGATTGAACACAGTATCCCAAGCATATAGAGACATGAGTCTCAAACATGTATTTTCCATATAGAGACCGGAGTCTCGCTTTATTTTCATATAGACCAAACATGGTCAAAACAAGGATCCAAATGGACCCGCATATATCGTTTTATCATATAGCAGCTGCACACACACTCTGACCTAAGTAAGCGCTTACTTATCCACTACTATGACTTATTCAGGCTCAAAGAATACTACTCAATAATTCATGTATTCATGTACATTGATCAAAATCAGAAACATATACATATATTCAAATATTAATTACTGAATGTAATATGAACTTATAATTCATCTAGAAATAATCCATGTATACATATATACTGATCACATTTAAAACAAGTAACTATAAATATTAAATACAACTAAATACAAATACATATTTCACGTATACATGTATCTAGATCAAATTCAGAAACATTTAAATACATCCAGTATCAATTATTGGAGGCCGAAGTACAAATAGTTCACATTTAAGACCATTTATGTTCATGTACAATATAAACTAGTAAGTTATGTACATTAATTATTTAATCAAGTATACAACTCAATAATTCTCGTATCCTGTCATGTGAATTTCATTAAATACTAACTTATATTTCATATATACACGTATATTGATCCAATTCAGAACATTTAAATGTATAAATATCAATTACAGGAGGTGATAAGAACAAATAGTTCATATTGAAAAAGCCCATGTTAAATAAATTATAAACATGTAAATCATGTAGATTAATCATTAATCATGTATACAAAACCCAATATTATGCAATTATCCAAAATACAATACAATTTTAACTCAAACATTTGTCATGTAGTGCAAAAACCCTTAAAACAGAAGTTAAAACTTTATCTTTAATAAAACAGGGCAGCAGGGGAAGGCTGGTCACGCCGTGACCATTCGTCACGTCTCGTGACGCAAGATTCACACGAGTGCCAGGCAAAAAGCAAGGCAGTCACGGCGTGACCACCAGTCACGTCTCGTGACGCCTGTGAGGAGAGGGAGGAGATGAGTTCTCGTGACACGCAGAGACAGGCGAGAGGTCGCGAGGCGTGACGCTACTTCACGTCGCGACTTCCCAAGGGGAGGAAGGTCACGGCGTGATGCTTCATCACGCCACGTGACTTCCCACAGAGGGAGGTCACGGCGTGATGTACCATCACGTCACGTGATCTTTCTCTCACAAATCTGCTTCTCCTTCTCAAACTCCATCATCTTCTCAAAACCAATTTTCAGAAAAACGTGAAAAAACCCAGAAAATCCAGAAAACAGAGCACTCTCCAAATTCAAAACCCCATTTGTCTAAAACCATTTTTCATGCAATAATTATGCAAATACGTACCTTTGAGTCTTCTGAGCACATTTACAGCAATTTCACTCACATTTTTACATTATCATGTATTCACAGTAACAAACAGAGAGTCACAAACAACCCAGAATTTCACATTCAAAACCATGCATGTTCATCTCATTTACATATCTAACATTCTTCTTTTCCACAGGAATCAGGTATACACATTATATTTCTCAAGCATATGCATTAACAGAATCAAACAAATAACTTTAACAACTAGCACAAATAGAATCCAAACTTGAGAAAGGCAGACACTCCCAAACCTGAAATGAATCCCCAAAAACGCCCACAGCTTCTCAATCCACAACCTTATCTTTTCCCTTTATCTTTCTTCCTCTCTTCAACAGATCACATGAACCAACGAATAAACCCAATATCAATCCAAAGAAAAACAGCAATGAACAATCCTTAAACAGAGAAGATGGGGAACCAAACTCACCTTCTGAAGCTTCAAAGCTTAAAACCCTAGCTCACAATAAATGAACACGCATGCAAAAGAGAAAAGAACAGCAAATGGAGAGGAACGGTATGGCTAACGTGAGAGAAAACAAAAGAGAGAAGAACTTTTAAATCTTTAGTTTTTCCAGCACTAACACATCCAGACTTCTCTCTTCCCTCACCCACGTGCACACACTCACTCTCCACTTGGCACACATGCACAGATCACAGACCCACTTAATCCTCTTTTACAATTTGATCCAAACCATATTACTAATAAGTCCTTGTCAATTACCTTTCACTCACCAAACCAATAATCTGCAATTACTTTTATTTCTTTGCAATTTAATCCTCAATCACAAGTAAAATTACTCAATTGTCCTTAAATATCCATTTAAAATTGCCAATTTCCGATTAGGCCACTTATGGGGTGTGACAACTCTCTCCCCCTTAAGAAAATTTCGTCCTCGAAATTTCCTCGCTAATCACTTGTAGGTAAATCTTTAAACAAATCTCTGAATCGCTATCACTTATACCATACAACTATCATATCGTGTACACTCCACACTTTCCTTAACACACTACACTCTAATCCATATACCTCTTCTAATCATCAAGTACTCGATGTATATCCTGTCAGCTTCTCTCAGTGAAGTGCATACAATGATGCTGTTTACATACAAATGAGGGATGCAGATGAAATGGTCATGTAATGATTTATGTATGCGAGATGATGCGAAAATGCAATGTAAGCTACTATAATGCACTTTTCCCATCCCCATGTTTTATTATGCTTATGTGCACATGATTTCAAGAAGATAGCTGACAGGAATACAGAGTGTCACCTCAAACTCTTATCAATTCACATCTGCCACTGCCTCGTCTATGCTCTCACACGAGTCGGACTCCATCTATACTTTACACAAACAACATCTGCATTAGGCCACAACTCTAGACAAACTATGACATTAACCTATACTCTACACCTTCTAGTCCCGAACCAATTAACCTAGGGCTCTGATACCAAGCTGTAACACCCCGCCATCCCCGTTGGAAAGATACCGGAGTGCCACGCGGCAAACACATATAACAAATCCATATTCCATGTATAAACAAAAACCAAATGTAAAATAAAGAAACTTTTAATCATGTAATAGTAAATCCTTTTTACATATAACATATATCCGTACTGTTATACAAAATGAGGCTTGTAATCGAATACATATACAAAAATAATATTTGTTCCTTTACAAAAGATTTACTTTGCTATACACAAGCCATATACAAAAATTTACAGCGGAAGACTTCAAAAATAACTTCATCAAAAAAAACTCCTAGTGGCCGACCCGCAGATATCTGACTCCAAATCCAAACTCGCCACATGCACGGGAAAAGAGCCCGTGCTAAGCGATAACGCTTAGTGGGGAGGAACAAAACAAACTAACAATATGCATATACAATATTTACAACAATACTATAATCTCATCCCAACCATAAACATACATTACAAGTAATTAACTATTAAAACATACTTAAAATCTACATATTTCTCACCATTCCAAGTACATATACACTCAAGGTGTATAAACACAAAGTTATACTATATTTCATATACAACATATACCTTTAATCTTGTCAATAAACATCTCAACATATATATATATATATCTATATATCACATATAAACATGTAGCCTGATTAGTCTGAAATACTCTCTAGAAGTGGATACGGTCATTTGGATACTGATTGAACACAGTATCCCAAGCATATAGAGACATGAGTCTCAAACATGTATTTTCCATATAGAGACCGGAGTCTCGCTTTATTTTCATATAGACCAAACATGGTCGAAACAAGGATCCAAATGGACCCGCATATATCGTTTTATCATATAGCAGCTGCACACACACTCTGACCTAAGTAAGCGCTTACTTATCCACTACTATGACTTATTCAGGCTCAAAGAATA
Source organism: Excoecaria cochinchinensis (assembly GCA_947683425.1). Lineage (NCBI taxonomy): Eukaryota > Viridiplantae > Streptophyta > Magnoliopsida > Malpighiales > Euphorbiaceae > Excoecaria > Excoecaria cochinchinensis. The sequence continues at coordinate 5,964,166 of CANTUQ010000011.1, forward strand.
CTACTCAATAATTCATGTATTCATGTACATTGATCAAAATCAGAAACATATACATATATTCAAATATTAATTACTGAATGTAATATGAACTTATAATTCATCTAGAAATAATCCATGTATACATATATACTGATCACATTTAAAACAAGTAACTATAAATATTAAATACAACTAAATACAAATACATATTTCACGTATACATGTATCTAGATCAAATTCAGAAACATTTAAATACATCCAGTATCAATTATTGGAGGCCGAAGTACAAATAGTTCACATTTAAGACCATTTATGTTCATGTACAATATAAACTAGTAAGTTATGTACATTAATTATTTAATCAAGTATACAACTCAATAATTCTCGTATCCTGTCATGTGAATTTCATTAAATACTAACTTATATTTCATATATACACGTATATTGATCCAATTCAGAACATTTAAATGTATAAATATCAATTACAGGAGGTGATAAGAACAAATAGTTCATATTGAAAAAGCCCATGTTAAATAAATTATAAACATGTAAATCATGTAGATTAATCATTAATCATGTATACAAAACCCAATATTATGCAATTATCCAAAATACAATACAATTTTAACTCAAACATTTGTCATGTAGTGCAAAAACCCTTAAAACAGAAGTTAAAACTTTATCTTTAATAAAACAGGGCAGCAGGGGAAGGCTGGTCACGCCGTGACCATTCGTCACGTCTCGTGACGCAAGATTCACACGAGTGCCAGGCAAAAAGCAAGGCAGTCACGGCGTGACCACCAGTCACGTCTCGTGACGCCTGTGAGGAGAGGGAGGAGATGAGTTCTCGTGACACGCAGAGACAGGCGAGAGGTCGCGAGGCGTGACGCTACTTCACGTCGCGACTTCCCAAGGGGAGGAAGGTCACGGCGTGATGCTTCATCACGCCACGTGACTTCCCACAGAGGGAGGTCACGGCGTGATGTACCATCACGTCACGTGATCTTTCTCTCACAAATCTGCTTCTCCTTCTCAAACTCCATCATCTTCTCAAAACCAATTTTCAGAAAAACGTGAAAAAACCCAGAAAATCCAGAAAACAGAGCACTCTCCAAATTCAAAACCCCATTTGTCTAAAACCATTTTTCATGCAATAATTATGCAAATACGTACCTTTGAGTCTTCTGAGCACATTTACAGCAATTTCACTCACATTTTTACATTATCATGTATTCACAGTAACAAACAGAGAGTCACAAACAACCCAGAATTTCACATTCAAAACCATGCATGTTCATCTCATTTACATATCTAACATTCTTCTTTTCCACAGGAATCAGGTATACACATTATATTTCTCAAGCATATGCATTAACAGAATCAAACAAATAACTTTAACAACTAGCACAAATAGAATCCAAACTTGAGAAAGGCAGACACTCCCAAACCTGAAATGAATCCCCAAAAACGCCCACAGCTTCTCAATCCACAACCTTATCTTTTCCCTTTATCTTTCTTCCTCTCTTCAACAGATCACATGAACCAACGAATAAACCCAATATCAATCCAAAGAAAAACAGCAATGAACAATCCTTAAACAGAGAAGATGGGGAACCAAACTCACCTTCTGAAGCTTCAAAGCTTAAAACCCTAGCTCACAATAAATGAACACGCATGCAAAAGAGAAAAGAACAGCAAATGGAGAGGAACGGTATGGCTAACGTGAGAGAAAACAAAAGAGAGAAGAACTTTTAAATCTTTAGTTTTTCCAGCACTAACACATCCAGACTTCTCTCTTCCCTCACCCACGTGCACACACTCACTCTCCACTTGGCACACATGCACAGATCACAGACCCACTTAATCCTCTTTTACAATTTGATCCAAACCATATTACTAATAAGTCCTTGTCAATTACCTTTCACTCACCAAACCAATAATCTGCAATTACTTTTATTTCTTTGCAATTTAATCCTCAATCACAAGTAAAATTACTCAATTGTCCTTAAATATCCATTTAAAATTGCCAATTTCCGATTAGGCCACTTATGGGGTGTGACAACTCTCTCCCCCTTAAGAAAATTTCGTCCTCGAAATTTCCTCGCTAATCACTTGTAGGTAAATCTTTAAACAAATCTCTGAATCGCTATCACTTATACCATACAACTATCATATCGTGTACACTCCACACTTTCCTTAACACACTACACTCTAATCCATATACCTCTTCTAATCATCAAGTACTCGATGTATATCCTGTCAGCTTCTCTCAGTGAAGTGCATACAATGATGCTGTTTACATACAAATGAGGGATGCAGATGAAATGGTCATGTAATGATTTATGTATGCGAGATGATGCGAAAATGCAATGTAAGCTACTATAATGCACTTTTCCCATCCCCATGTTTTATTATGCTTATGTGCACATGATTTCAAGAAGATAGCTGACAGGAATACAGAGTGTCACCTCAAACTCTTATCAATTCACATCTGCCACTGCCTCGTCTATGCTCTCACACGAGTCGGACTCCATCTATACTTTACACAAACAACATCTGCATTAGGCCACAACTCTAGACAAACTATGACATTAACCTATACTCTACACCTTCTAGTCCCGAACCAATTAACCTAGGGCTCTGATACCAAGCTGTAACACCCCGCCATCCCCGTTGGAAAGATACCGGAGTGCCACGCGGCAAACACATATAACAAATCCATATTCCATGTATAAACAAAAACCAAATGTAAAATAAAGAAACTTTTAATCATGTAATAGTAAATCCTTTTTACATATAACATATATCCGTACTGTTATACAAAATGAGGCTTGTAATCGAATACATATACAAAAATAATATTTGTTCCTTTACAAAAGATTTACTTTGCTATACACAAGCCATATACAAAAATTTACAGCGGAAGACTTCAAAAATAACTTCATCAAAAAAAACTCCTAGTGGCCGACCCGCAGATATCTGACTCCAAATCCAAACTCGCCACATGCACGGGAAAAGAGCCCGTGCTAAGCGATAACGCTTAGTGGGGAGGAACAAAACAAACTAACAATATGCATATACAATATTTACAACAATACTATAATCTCATCCCAACCATAAACATACATTACAAGTAATTAACTATTAAAACATACTTAAAATCTACATATTTCTCACCATTCCAAGTACATATACACTCAAGGTGTATAAACACAAAGTTATACTATATTTCATATACAACATATACCTTTAATCTTGTCAATAAACATCTCAACATATATATATATATATCTATATATCACATATAAACATGTAGCCTGATTAGTCTGAAATACTCTCTAGAAGTGGATACGGTCATTTGGATACTGATTGAACACAGTATCCCAAGCATATAGAGACATGAGTCTCAAACATGTATTTTCCATATAGAGACCGGAGTCTCGCTTTATTTTCATATAGACCAAACATGGTCGAAACAAGGATCCAAATGGACCCGCATATATCGTTTTATCATATAGCAGCTGCACACACACTCTGACCTAAGTAAGCGCTTACTTATCCACTACTATGACTTATTCAGGCTCAAAGAATACTACTCAATAATTCATGTATTCATGTACATTGATCAAAATCAGAAACATATACATATATTCAAATATTAATTACTGAATGTAATATGAACTTATAATTCATCTAGAAATAATCCATGTATACATATATACTGATCACATTTAAAACAAGTAACTATAAATATTAAATACAACTAAATACAAATACATATTTCACGTATACATGTATCTAGATCAAATTCAGAAACATTTAAATACATCCAGTATCAATTATTGGAGGCCGAAGTACAAATAGTTCACATTTAAGACCATTTATGTTCATGTACAATATAAACTAGTAAGTTATGTACATTAATTATTTAATCAAGTATACAACTCAATAATTCTCGTATCCTGTCATGTGAATTTCATTAAATACTAACTTATATTTCATATATACACGTATATTGATCCAATTCAGAACATTTAAATGTATAAATATCAATTACAGGAGGTGATAAGAACAAATAGTTCATATTGAAAAAGCCCATGTTAAATAAATTATAAACATGTAAATCATGTAGATTAATCATTAATCATGTATACAAAACCCAATATTATGCAATTATCCAAAATACAATACAATTTTAACTCAAACATTTGTCATGTAGTGCAAAAACCCTTAAAACAGAAGTTAAAACTTTATCTTTAATAAAACAGGGCAGCAGGGGAAGGCTGGTCACGCCGTGACCATTCGTTACGTCTCGTGACGCAGGCTTCACACGAGTGCCAGGCAAAAAGCAAGGCAGTCACGGCGTGACCACCAGTCACGTCTCGTGACGCCTGTGAGGAGAGGGAGGAGATGAGTTCTCGTGACACGCAGAGACAGGCGAGAGGTCGCGAGGCGTGACGCTACTTCACGTCGCGACTTCCCAAGGGGAGGAAGGTCACGGCGTGATGCTTCATCACGCCACGTGACTTCCCACAGAGGGAGGTCACGGCGTGATGTACCATCACGTCACGTGATCTTTCTCTCACAAATCTGCTTCTCCTTCTCAAACTCCATCATCTTCTCAAAACCAATTTTCAGAAAAACGTGGAAAAACCCAGAAAATCCAGAAAACAGAGCACTCTCCAAATTCAAAACCCCATTTGTCTAAAACCATTTTTCATGCAATAATTATGCAAATACGTACCTTTGAGTCTTCTGAGCACATTTACAGCAATTTCACTCACATTTTTACATTATCATGCATTCACAGTAACAAACAGAGAGTCACAAACAACCCAGAATTTCACATTCAAAACCATGCATGTTCATCTCATTTACATATCTAACATTCTTCTTTTCCACAGGAATCAGGTATACACATTATATTTCTCAAGCATATGCATTAACAGAATCAAACAAATAACTTTAACAACTAGCACAAATAGAATCCAAACTTGAGAAAGGCAGACACTCCCAAACCTGAAATGAATCCCCAAAAACGCCCACAGCTTCTCAATCCACAACCTTATCTTTTCCCTTTATCTTTCTTCCTCTCTTCAACAGATCACATGAACCAACGAATAAACCCAATATCAATCCAAAGAAAAACAGCAATGAACAATCCTTAAACAGAGAAGATGGGGAACCAAACTCACCTTCTGAAGCTTCAAAGCTTAAAACCCTAGCTCACAATAAATGAACACGCATGCAAAAGAGAAAAGAACAGCAAATGGAGAGGAACGGTATGGCTAACGTGAGAGAAAACAAAAGAGAGAAGAACTTTTAAATCTTTAGTTTTTCCAGCACTAACACATCCAGACTTCTCTCTTCCCTCACCCACGTGCACACACTCACTCTCCACTTGGCACACATGCACAGATCACAGACCCACTTAATCCTCTTTTACAATTTGATCCAAACCATATTACTAATAAGTCCTTGTCAATTACCTTTCACTCACCAAACCAATAATCTGCAATTACTTTTATTTCTTTGCAATTTAATCCTCAATCACAAGTAAAATTACTCAATTGTCCTTAAATATCCATTTAAAATTGCCAATTTCCGATTAGGCCACTTATGGGGTGTGACAAAAATTCTCAGGATCCACTTGTTGACTATGAATACTCTCTACTACTCGCTCCTGTTATAAAATTAATTCGAACAAAATCCAATTCAAACTCCTTACACAATAATTTTCCCCTATATTTGTAGCAAATCTCCTGTATAGAATCCACACAAATACATTCATATTACTATTTTCTTGGCAACAAAATCCAATTCAAACTCCTTACATAATAATTTTTCCATCATTCTTTATTCAATCAAATATATTGAGAATTATCAAAAGTTGCATTTATTGCAATTAAAAAATGCTTAATGCACCAAATTCATATATTTGAATATTTACAAGTCTAACAGGATGCTCACGATGGGACAATGTTCCTCTAGTATGCATGGAAACACTAACTGCCTTCGGTCCTCTCCACCTATTAGTAGAATTTCAATCGGCAATGGAAAGGACCTCGGTTGATGCCCAGTACTGCATCTAGTTTGTCCATATATCTTCATTTATATAACGTGGCCGTTCACCTTTCGCGTGCATCTTGCTAACCATATCTTGATAACGTATACGGGCCCGCTTCTCCCATACACCATACACAATGTGATCAACTACTAAATCCCAATAAAAAGCTTTCTGAGGTAAAAAAAAATGGTTAACATAATGTATTTATTTATAAACTACATTTACAATATAAATAATATATGAACTAAGATAAAATTATTAAGAATAAATAAATGATTTTATTTACCTCAAACTCCTGGAAATAAAATATTTTTGTTTCCTGAGAGATATTCTTCCATAAATAACTATTAAATTCAATTCTCTCCTTGAATGTACCAGTCATTGAGCGGGAGCAAGGACCAGATGGGATAAATCTAATGCACAAGTAATGTCATAATGTTTTCAAATTAAGCATTATAAAATAAATATAAAATTGTCAATTAATAACTCAACGATTTCCTTCAATGGCAATATATATCCGTCCATCCACTCCAACCGCTCCAGGCAAAGGACCTTGAACTGTTTCAGGCGACGATCTCTGAGATGGTATGGATGGAGTGTCTATAGCAGGTGCTTCAATAAAAGAAGTGCCAGTAGTAGATGCAGGGCATGGGTAACTTGAGGGTAAAGAATCTGTGCCCATATGGGTAGGGACAGAAACAGGAGATAATGATCCCTCTGCTTGACTCAGACCAGGTGATACCGATGGGTGTACCCTCATCCTTGGAGGTTGCATACTTGAAGTCTTCCTCTTATTATTCATTTTGTAACATGAAAATCTTAATAAATATAATTAAGAACCAGTTGATTATAAATAGCTAAAGTAATGAAGTTAAGATAATATGTAACTACATTTATACACCAAATTGAAGCAAAAATTAAGTAATAAATTATATTTAGATGATGGAATTTACTCACGTGATATATAGACCAATTTGCAAGGAATTACTCGCTATCATCATTTAGATGTAAATTATTATCATAATCATCTTCATTTTCTGATTAATTAGAATCAAATTCACTTTCCATTTCAGATGTATCGGTGGATGTTGACTTCTCATCCTCTTTGGATGTAATATCAACATATTCATTTTCTATATTGATCATAAGTTCATTATCTTCATATGGCAGGCTTTCATTTATTTTATAAACCTCCACTTCCTCTTCCTGAAATGCTTCGCTTTCAATTCGTTTATTTTGTCTTGTTGGTTTCATTTCAAAAATGCCTCTGGATTTTACCTTGCAAACTGCCAACCAATCTATCTTATCTTGTCTTAGGCTAGAAAATGGGACATAATAAACCTGGGTTGCTTGTATTGCCAACACAAAAGGTTCAAAATTAGGAAATCTTTTTCGTTGGTTGATCTCAACAATGTTGTAGCTGCTATGCACTTTTATTCCAATATTAAGTGTTGGATTAAACCATTGACACTTAAATAACACACAACATTTTATTGGCAAAGCGAGGTATTTAATTTCCAATATCTCTATAATTTTACCATACTAATCCAATAATTCACCTTGAATGCAAACTCCACAGTTTTTAGTTGCCCTGTTATGATCATGAGATTGCGTATGAAATTTAAATCCATTCACAAAATAAATCGGATAAGATTTAACAGTCCGTAATGGTCCTTTCACAAGATCACCGATGAAATTATTTTCAATTGTGTTTTTTGATGCCTGCAGAATGTTAATCTATAATGTCATTTACTATTGTCATGGAAAAAACTATGTCATTTATGTACTAAATTTGAAGTCAACACTTACATATGTCTTGAACCGTAAATAGAAGTGTTTTTTGACTTCCTTATTGATGTTATTTTGTGTTATTTGTGGCATAAGCTCTCGTAACCATTCCTCATATAAACTACAACTAACAACAGTATAAGTTCATACGCATCTTCATGGTATAAAATAAAAAATGAATTTCAAACTATTAGTTAAACTTCCTGCATGAAAGGTTGAACCTCTTGGCAATTCAGCAAGATGCAACCATGTCTAGCCTCTAATTCCTCTTCTGTATACATTCTTCTAGTTGAACATCTATATAATTGACCGGGGTATGTGAATATAGATAAGTTTCCATCATTTCCAATTGTTTGGCCTCCATCGTCATTACGAGGAACCTTTCGGATCTTGTGTTGACATGCGGCTCAAAGTAATGGGAACAAAGTGTACTTGCTTCTTCGACCAAGTACGCATTGTGTGGTGCGTGCCGAACCTCGGGTTGCCCCGAATGCCCGCCTTTAGGGTGATCGAGAGAGGTTTATAAAACTTGTAAGAAATTACAAGTGCATCCATTTTGGGCAACAAGGAGGTTTCTTAGAGTCGCCACCCAATAGAATATTGGGAAAGGTCGTCTAGCTTCAGTGAGCCTTAGACGGCGCTGCTATGTCCATTTTGGGGAAACCAGAGGGGTCTTGGAGGCCCCATCCTAATAAAATATTAGGATGGCCCTCTCGTCTCATGGAGCTTAGGACTATGCAAGTTAAAGCCTTTTTACGGGACACAAGAGGTGTCTTGGAAGTCCCATTCCAATGGAACATTGAAATGGTCCTCTCACCTCGTTGAGCCCAAAGACCAGAGATGGTTTGGGACTTCTCATTTATTCATACCTTGATTAAGTTTATAATTGAGTTTTGAATTTAGTGTTTCATCCCATTTCTCATTCAATTTTAATGCAATTTAATTTACTGCGCATGTTAAACACATAATGAAAGCTGTAAATAAAGTAAATGAAAGCAAAATAAATTACAACAAAAATAGGAGCGGAATACAACCCCCATTTGTGAATAAAATACAATTCATACATAAATCGGGCTATTTATTAAAGATGAGGACATTGATCCTCTCATGCATAATTAAAGAAAATAATTTTAAAGTGACAATTTATTTTGGATGAAAAAAACTAGGACATTGGTCCCAATTTTATTAAATAAAAATCAAATTAATTAATATAAATATTTTTGTATTTTTTAATTAACATGCATGAAAAATAATTTATTACAAATTACATGATAAAATGAATTAATCCAAAATAAATGAAAAGCAATAAAAAAGATAAACAACTCCCAAATGGATCTTTAAATCTTCATGGGCCCCCATTTGCCATTAAAAAACTCACACATGAAAAAAATAAATATTGAAATAAAAAAAACAAATAAAAGCCACGTTAGTAAGAAAAATGAATTTAAAAATATACTATAAAAATAGCGCAAATAAAAATGCATCATGTGGACAAATCAAATAAAATTAGATAATAAAATATGCAACTTAACTAATTAACAATTTAGCATGCATAAAAAAAATAACATAATAATAATAAAATTCAACATGTATAAACAAGCATAAAATAATGATGATAGAATTTAACATGCATAAAAACACAAAATAACAACAATAACAACCAATCATGCATAAAAAGTATAATATACATAAAATTCAGCATGCATAAAACATAAATAATAATGCTAACAATAATGATACTAGTAACAAATTATAGCAAAAGTAATAAAAATGGTGATAATAATAATAATAAAGCACAATAACAACCAAGGATATGAATAATCATATAAACATGCAAGAACAATAGGAAATAAAATTAACATGGCATGTTTAAGGCATGATAATAATAATACAAAACAATTCAATATGAACAATATGAACAATTAAATAAGAAATAAAAATAAGAAATAATAATATGAACAATTCAATATGAACAATTCAATAAGAAATAAGAATAAAAAAAGAAATAATAATAATAATAATAATAATAATAATAATAATAATAATAATAATAATAATATAATATAGGAACAATTCAAGATGAACAATATGAATAATTAAATAAGAAAAATAAAAAATAAGAAGTAAAATATGAACAATTAAATAATAGATCTAAAAGAATTTACATGATAATTAATTAAATAAAAACAAAAGAATAAGAAAATAAGAAGAAAATGATAGAACTAAAAGAATTTACACGTTAACTAATTAATTGGAAACAAAAAAAATGAAATTAAAAATTAAATTAAGAAATTGAGCCAAGAATGTTTACCCTCAAAATTTATCTTGAAGGAATGAAGGTAGATGATCCAATTTCTTATCTTGATTTGTAAGAATAAAATTAGAAAATAAAGTATTGAAAATGAATTTTTACTTAAGAACAAATAATTAATTTATTTGTCTTAAAGTAAAAATTATTTGATTGAAAAGAAGAAAATTCTCAAGAACAAAAATTGTTCTTTTTTGTCTCAAGAATTCACTTGGAAAAATTCTTTAGAAAAGTTGAGAGAATTTGTTTAAGAGAAGAAAGAAGAAGAAAAATATTTTTCTAAAGAAAAATCCCTTCAAATTCTTACTAAAAAAACCCTTTTTATACCTAAAAAAACCCAAAGAAAATCAGATTTTTATTAAATTGAATGAAATCAATTTAATTCCAATAATTAAAAAAAAAATCATGAATTTGAAGGGTTTGGAAAATAAAAAGTTTTAGCATTGAATTCTACAAAAAAAAAATGAAGAAAAATCAATTTTTGGGGGCAAAATGGCCAAAAAACGGAAAAAAAAAAAAAAACGAAAATGGGCGAAGATGGGGCGCCAGGGGACGAGTGATGCCCAACGGGTGTCGTCCGAACGCGCGGGCGACATTCAGTGCGTCGCTCGCGCATAGCGAGTGGGCGAGCGCGCCCAGCGCTGGCGCGGCCCGACATTCGCGTGATTTTTTTTTTCAAATTTTCTATAAAACACAAAATTAAAAACTCCCTTTTTTTACTCCAAAATAATTTTTTAAAATATTTTTAAAATACATTTTTATTTATTCCTAACAAATCAAAACTATAAGGAAATTATCACTTCCAACTTTCATTTTTTTTGCCTATAAATCGGCACACTTAATTTCATCATTGGGTAATCCTGATCAAGGCTACTCGGGATCCGGTGTCTACACATTGCATATTGAACCTTTCACTCGTGCTTTATTTTTGACATTTTTTTTCAAATGATACAAATACCTACATGACAAGTGTAATTGAAGTTACTAATATATAACAAACTATAAGTTTTTACATATAAATAACATTTGTTTTTACCTCTCAAATGGATACATTCATATATATATTGAACGAGTCCAGTGAGTATGGCCTCATGTGCTAAATGTACTGGTAAATGCTCTATAATGTCAAAGAAGCTAGGAGGAAATATCCCTTTTAATTTGCAAAGGATTACTGGAATTTCTAATTCCAATTTTTCCATGTTAGCCACCTTTATCTCATATGAAGTTAAGTTTTTGAAAAATAAACTTGACCGAACTTAACTCGGTTATAGCTTCCCACACCTTTTGAGGCAACAATTCTCGAAAAGCAACCGGCAATAGCCTTTACATGAACACATGACAGTCATGGATTTTCATTCCGAATAATTTATACTTCCTCATGTCCACGGACCTAGCTAAGTTTGAAACATATCCATCCAAAAACGTTAGACTTCTTAACCATTCACACAAAACTTCCTTTTAGCTTTTGTCCAGAGTATAACAAGCTTTTGAATATTTTCCCGTTTGAGGATTCTATCTAACTCATTTCTTTTGCAAAACAATTTTAAATCAGCACATGATTTTGCATTATCTTTGGTCCTCCCTTCAATGTTCATTATCGTGTTCAAAAACATTTTTTTCTATGTGCATCACGTCTAAATTACGCCGGATCATGTTCGATTTCCAATATGGAAAATTCCAGAAGATACTACATTTTCTCCAACCAAAATTTTTAGAAATGCTACTATTTACTGCTTCAGCTTCAACTTCAGTAACTTTCAGCAACCCTAATTCATCAATCTCTTGCAAAATTTTTTCACCAGATTTGTTAGGTGGAGGAGATGCATGGACTACTTTGTTCTTAATGAACCTTTGTTTATTTTGTCTAAAATGGTGATCTGGAGGAAGGAATTTTCTGTGATTGTCAAACTAAGAGGTTTTACACCCATTAGTAAGATAAAAAACATCCGAATCATTGCCACAATAAGGGCAAGCTAATTTTCCAGCCGTACTCCATCCAGACAGTATTGCATATGCAAAAAAATCACTAACTGTCCACATCAATGCTACTCTCATCATGAAATTCTGTTGAAGGGACACATCATATGTAAGCACATCGAATTCCCACAGTTGTTACAATTTAGAAATTAATGGTTGTAGGAATACATCAATCTTCTGCTTGGGATTCTTCGGCCCCGGAATAATCGCTATTAAAAACATGTAAGCCTCATTGATACACATTCATGGAGGCAAATTATAAGGAATTATTATTATTGGCCAAGATGAATATTGTTGGCCTGACTTCCCAAAATGCTGAAAACCATCAGTGCTTAAACCTAGCCTCACATTTCTACTCTCAGAAGCATAGTCGAGGTGGATGTCATTGAAATGTTTCCATGCAGCTGCATCCGATGGATGGCTCATTAGTCCATCTGTCTATTCATGTTCGTTATGCCATCTCATGTGAGATGTAGTAACATCGGATGAATATAGTCTCTGAAGTCTTGGGGTTAGAGGAAAATAATACATCTGCTTCCATGGTATTAATTTCTGCTTCCTATTAGCATTTATTGGCTTGAACCTTGGTTGATTGCAAAATTTGCAATCCATTAATTCCTCATCAACTCCCCAAAAAAGTATACATCCCAGTCTGTAGCAATCAATTTTTTCAACTGGCAAATGAAGACTCCGAAGTAGCTTCTTCATATTGTAAAAACTGTCAACCATTTTATTATCTGAAGGTAATGATTCATTATACCAAGCTAGGATTTCATTTAAACTACAATAAAAAATATGACCTTCAGATTTGATGTTCAATATTCTAGCAACAGAATCTAATTGGGTCATATTATCACATCCTGGCCATAATTCCTAGTCAGCTGCATTAAGTTAGTCGAAAAAGTTTTTTGCAGTTGGGTTGGGTTTTTCTTCGAAATTGCCTAAATTTGGCTAAAATGAATTTCCCGCTGCATCAAAAACCATTTGGGCATAGGGATTTTCTGTTGCACAAATATTGCTTGTCATAAATTCAACCCCCTTTAAAATTCAGCTTCAACTACTGCTGGTCTAAATTCATTACTTCTAGACATGGTACAAATTATTGGCTCTCCATGCCTTGTCCATCAGAAATAATTGGGTACAAATCCCTTTGTTAGCAAATAGAGATGCACATCCTCTGTAAGAAGATAACACCTGTGTTTGCACTTTTTGCATGGACATCTAATTTTTGAACCATCCATGTATGCAGGTTGAGAGCTTGCATACTCAATAAAAGATTGAACTCTTTCAACAAACTCAAGGTTAATGTAACCATTAGGAGTTATTCTTCTATACATCCAACTTCTATCTAAATTACTCATTATTGATAAACTGTTGTACAAAAATCATAATAACTTAGTTAGTACCTTTACATGTCAGAATTTTTTAATGCACAAGTATGTTGTAATAGACTAATATGTCAATGTAATTCAAATATCATATTTAATTCTATATTCCATTTCTTCAAATTTGAAATTAGTTTTATAATATATACTCAAATTTAATACCCACTTACAAAATTATATAAAAAAAAAATATACACAAATATAATATCAAATTAAAACATTAACAACATGCCACAATTTCCCAACAAAAAAATATAAATATAATAAAAATTTTAATAAAATATATATACATAAAACAATAAATATTTACACAAATAAAATATCTAATTAAAAAAATAATACAAATATATACGTATTATTAACAAACTAAATTTCATATAGAAAAACTGACCTCTAGAGAAGCAACCGGTAGGACAGGGAGGGTCGGGGGCGGCAGTGGCAGAAACATAGCCCAAGCCTAATGGATAAAAGAAGCCAGCACACAGGAGAGTTAAATGCAGAACCATTCCGACGGTGGCGGGTACATACAATAACAAATATAATATAATTTAAAAAAAATATAAATATAATAACATATATAATACACACATACAATGAAAATTAAACATAATAAAAAATTAAACAATAATACATATAATAACAAATATACCATAAATTTAATAATATTTTAACTGTAATAACAATATATATAAGATAAAATATATATACAAAAAAAAATAAATACATACACATATATAACACAAAATTAAAAAAATAATACATATAATATTAACAAGCATGCCACAAAATTAAAAAAAAAGTATAAATATAATAACAATTATAAAACAAAATATATACACAAAAAATAAATATATATACAAATTTAATACCAAAATAAAACATTAACAATATGGCACAATTTAAAAATATATATATAAATATAATAAAAATTTTAATACGATATATATACACGAAACAATAAATATATACACAAATAACATACCAAATTAATAACAAATATACATATAATATGCCACAAAATTATAAATAATATAAACGTAATTACAATTATAATTCAATATATATACACAAAAAATAACTACATACACAAATAAAATACCACATTCAAACAATATTACACGTAATATACCACAAATTTAAATTAATTATAAATAATAAAACAATTATAATACAACACAAATAAAACAAAAATAAATAAATATAGACACAAATATAATACTAAATTAAAAATATAAAAAAAATTAATTTAACATAAAATACATAAAATAAATTAAAAAATATATAGAAAAAGAACTGACCGTGGGTGAAGATCCAGCCAGAAGAAGAGATGTGCTGGTGGCGGGCGACAACAGATCGGCCGAAGAAGGGGAGCAGAAGCAGTGGTGATGCAAGGGAGGGAAAAAAAGGGGAATACTTGCGCAGGGGGGAGCTAAATGGCGAAGAAGGCGCCGGAGCAGAGGGGAGTGCCAATGAAAAGGACGCGGGGGGTCGGGATCTGGACGGCGGTGGAGGACGTGGGGAGGGGGGGAAAGGGAGCGCCAATTGGGAAGAGGAGAGAGGGGAAAAAAGAGGGAGGGAGAAGGAGAGAGAAAGAAAAGGGTGTTTTTATACCCCGTAATTTAGAGACGGAATTGAGTTCCCGTCTCTAAATAGAGGCATTATAAAATTACCGTCTCTATTTAGGGACAAAAATTCAATTTCGTCTCTATATAGTGATGGAATTGAATTTCTATCTCTAAATAGAGACGGTAATTAATACTGCCTCTATTTAGAGAAGGTTAATTGATTTCGTCTCTATTTTTAGCGACGGTAAGTCATTACCGTCGCTATTTAGAGATGGTAAGCCTTTACCGTCACTAAATACCATCTCTACATATGGAGGGAAACCATTCCCGCCAATTTTAGCGATGAAATTTATATTACGTCTCTAAATCCAATTATTTTCGACTGAAATTTAAAGACAAAATTACTTCTGTAACAAAATAGAGACAAAAATTAATTTTCGTCTCTAAATAGCGATGAAAATAATTCCATCTCTAAATTTCGGTCGCAAATTCTTCATTTTCTTATAGTGTGAGAAACCATGTAAAGTGACATAAAATAATCAATATTGAAGAATAGGGGGGGGGGGGGTCGCGCTCACGAAGATAGTCGCGCCCGCGACAGCGACAACTTTCACACCAAGGTGCACTTGCGACAGAAGAAATTGGCTAGCCTCTATTGTGCTCGCGACAGAGGGTGGGTAGGCCACTGTCGTGCTCGCGCATATAGCCTCGCTCGCTATAGAAGTCAGGCCGGTAGAAACTCGACTACCAAGCTCTCGGTCGTGATCGCAATAGAGGGCCCTTTGGCAGGAGTTTGAATAATTGAGCTCTATCGCGCTCGCGACAAAAGTCGCGTTCACAATAAAGTCGAGTTTCTCGCCTCTGTTGCCAATCTACACTCTTTTCCTCAAGCCAAAACCCTCCTAAAACATACTATTAACCCAAATAACTTGAATCCAAGCACCAATGAGCATCAAAAACACAATACCCATACAATTATCTAGGTTCCATACTTAAAGAAGTAATTAAAAAGACTAAAGACAAAATTCAAACATCAAAGTTCAAAAACCAAAATATTTTCCCCAAAATCCACACAATTCCAATCTTACATTCAATAAACAACTTCAATCCCAATTCCACTCAAAATTGACAAAACCCATATCAATCATACATATATATACATGCTTAATTCCATAATTTCCAGAAATCAAACAAAACATTCAAAATCCACACAATTCCCAAACCTGGGCTCCTAAGCTCCACAATAATCAATTGGCTTCACTACCTCCAACCTTCTCCTTTCCTTTGGGCTCTCTAACTGGAATTTCTGATCAAACCAACCAAAACACACCCAAAGCTCAAAACCCAAATACAATCATTAAAGAAAAGCAAGAGGAGAAGAGAAGAAGAAGAAGAAGAAAAAGAAGAATATCACTTACCCCAAAATCTGGAATTTTCCAACCCAAATACACAATTACAGAAACTAGAGGAAGGGAGAAGATAAGCAAGAAAGAAGAGAAGGAAAAGCTAAAATGGGGAAGGGGAATGACAGAGAGAGGGAGAACGAAAATCTGCTCTTCCTTGTTCTGTCTCTTGTTTTTTTCCCTTGACTAAGTCAATCCCTATCCTCTTCTTATCTATTCTCATCTCAACCCTCCATTTGTCAAGTTTATGGAATAGCTTTGGCAAAGTTCCCTTCTAACCCTTCTTTTCTCCTCAAAAACTAATCAAGCCACATAATTTAAAAACTAACATGCAATTATACCCTTCAACTTTATAAATCATGCAATTGACTCCATTATACTAATACTACTATAACCCAAACACATGCAATCCAAAATACACGCAAAAGCCAGACTCAACTCAAAATGCTCAAAACCACTAGGGTACCAGTCGGGGTGTTATATTTATTGAATACCATTTAGGTGAGAATATTGGTTCTCGCATGCAATTATTATAAAAAAAATGATTTTATTATATTCGTTTTGGGAAAACTAGGAGGAATGATCCCATTTATTATAAAAAAATATACGTCAATTTATATACAAAAGTTATTTACAATTTAAAAGAATTATAATTTGTGTGTATTTTTATGATACAAAAATAGGACATTGGTCTTGATTTATTGAAAAATCCCAATTAATTAATAGAAATAGTTTTGGTGTGATTTTTATGTTAAGCGTGTAAAAACTTTTATTATTAAAAACAATTGCAAGAGATAAAAGAACAAATACAAATTATTTACAAACAAAGGATAGTAAACTGTGGCACATTTACCACAGCCTTCTGCCTCCAACTCGAGAATGTGTGTGACAGTGGAAAATGAAGAATAAATGGTTAGTGATGAATTGAATTAAATAAAATAATAACAGTTAATTGAATCAAATAAATTATTTAATAATTAATTTAAAATAATAAGAAATAAGAAAATAAGAAAAATAGAAAAAATGCATAATACGGTTCGAAATTCATGCAGCGTGCATAAACACCCATATACTAAAGCGATAAATAAATAAAGATATAACTAAAATAAAGCCAATTGACAGGATTAATAATAATAATAATAATAATAATAATAATAATAATAATAATAATAATAATAATAATAATAATAATAATAATAATAATAAGAAAAAGAAGAAGAAGAAGAAGAAGGAGGAGAAGAAGAAGGAGAAGGAGAAGAAGAACAAGAAGAAGAAAAGTAATAACATACTAGTATAATAATAGTAATAGCAAATGAACAATTAAATAAAAAAAATGAATAACTAGACAAACAGACTAATGAATATATAAAGAGATATTTGTGTGCATGGAAGAAAAGGTGGCCAAGCCACGCTAAATACCATGCAAAGAATCACATGAAAAGCCATGCAAAATCCCATGCACAAAACCAATTAAGGAACCAATTAAAAGAAAGAACAAGAGAAGGGTGGGCCCTAGCATCGTTCCAACTCTGGTACAGCGCCACTGCTAGCTTCTATCCCCGGTTCTCGTGGCCCCAAAATCCAATGTTTAATGCATTATTTGTGTCTAAAATCATAAAAAATTAATATTTGCACAATTATAAAATTTATTTAACTAACAAATGAAGAAACATAAAAATGAATAGAAGAAAGCAAGATAGAGAAGATGGTGAATAGTAAAAACTAATTAATTTATTTATTCGACTTTTGCATGATTTTAATGAGTTTTCATGAATTAATGATCAAAATAAACACATATATCTAAAATAAACTTAATTTGAGTAACAAATAAAGAAATACACAAAACTTGGTTTTAGAGAGAAACAGAGCACTGAAGATGACGATGAACAATGTTTTTCGTTTTTATTGTTTTTGGTTCTTTTAATTCATTTAAATTATCACAAACATCAAATAAGCTAAAGGAAAGATGAAATAAACGATTTTTACACAATATTATTCACAGAAATTCAAGATAAAAGAAACCAAAGTTTGAAATAAAATATGAATATTTACTTATTTAAACACTGTCTTAAAGGTTCAAGCCTTTTATTTTACCTTTAGTTGTTTGTATGCTTAAGATCAGGAAACTAGCACTTTGATGCTTCTCTTTGTCTTTGTTCTCGATGTAACAACCTAACAGGAATAAGGCATATTTTTGGTAAAATGGAAACTGAATATGCTTATTTTGATCACATAGTATTAAAAAAAAGATGTAATGGTCATTAGTGTAAAAGTATAAAAAAATGTGGCAAATTAATAATTTATTTCTTAAGACTTAAATGGAATTAAAGAGCTAATTTGGTGGGCTAATATATTAGTACAAGTGAATTAAGAGGTCAATGTATAAAAGAAGAAAGAAGGAAGGATTCAAATGATATTTTGGATCTTGGCCAAGTAACATCTTACACCTAGCAAAGGGAATAAGGATGGTATTTAAGAGAGGAGGTCGATTCGGGAAAGACATGGAAAAAAACATTCTAGTGTTCTTCCTCCTCTTCTTCCTATTACTACCTCTCTCCCATTTTCCCCACTTTCCTCATTAGTTGATCAAGGAGATTTGAAGGGAAGGTGAATTTATGTGTGGGAATAGATTGTGATTTGGTAAGTTCTTATCTTCCTCTTTTTCTTCCCTCTCTTTTCATGTGATTTTGGGATGAAAATTTAGTAACAAGGATGATGTTTGATGTGAGATTCTGAGTGATTTGGTTGAGGATTCAACCAAGCTAGATTAAAGAGAGGATAACGATCAAAGAGATGGAGTTCAAGGATGAGAAGGAGATATAATTCAGGTTGGAAATTCTTTATTTATTGTGAATGTGATTTTGTAAGCTTAAGAAAATTATATTTGATTGATGTTTTTGATATTAGGATATGAATTGATTTGATTGAAGCCAATTTGATGATAATTTACAAGTAAGTGGAATAGTTGTGAGTAATTGGAAATGAATTTAAATGAAGTATAATGATTTTGATTGAGGAATGAAGGTCAGTTTGGTTATGTAACTGGGTAATTATATGTAAATGAAAGTACTACAGAGTTAAATGATTGAAAAATACTAGTTCTTGTTGATGAGTTGATTTATTAAGTTGTGAAATTGGTTTGGGAAAGTGAAAACACAGCTAGGTTTCATTGAAAACTGATGAACACAGCTATGTCATATGGTGGTTAGGAAATCCTGATTGTCATGTGAACGCACACAGAATTAAAAATTGTGGCTGTCCGATGATCCACACGGTGGTCAGGGTTCTTTGCCCATTGTGTTGTAACACCCTTATACCGCCCAAGAAAATAAAAGTGTGCCACACAAACTTATCATGTTAATATTACAGTAATAAATATTATTCATTTTAACAAATCAAAATTAACATACATAAATACTTTTACGAGAGATATATATATATATACACAAAATAAGTCATTTTACTAAAAGTTATATCACTTTACATATTTAACAAAAGATTATATATTTACATCCCACTTGCTTTACAAAACATCATGATAACTATATATTTCAAAATATTGTACCAAAAAGAATCTTGAGACTCTCTCCTAGTAGCCAGCAGATGAAGTCTCAAAAACCTTCACAGTTACATTCCCAAACCTACACGGGAAAAACTCCTATGCTGAGTTATGGCTCAGTGGGGATAAAAAAAAGTAAACTGACTTCTAATGAAGTCATAAATTCATAAATAATAATATAATACACGTAAAGTATATTAGATAAGCTAATCAACAATATTAATCTCACTTTATTTATAACACAAGTATTAAGTAACACTAGTAATCATTGAAACATTACTAATTCAATAATTGATACACATTTTAAGATAATAACTTAATAATTCAATTCAATTTATAACTTATATATTGCCTGAATTAATAATAGAAATGGACATTGGGTGCACTAGATACCAAAAGTGATATAAAACACTGGATACTGAATATACAGTATCAAAATTTAGAGACATTATAGTCTCAGAACACTAGATGCCAAACAGGTATGGATATATTACTCTAGACACTAATGTGGTATCAACACTGGCAGCTACAAACACTAACCCTTATAGGCATGCCTATTTATTCATGACTCTAAATAATTCAAGCACAAAATAACAAACTTTTATACATTAATTCATATGTACATTACATGTGTTTCATCATATATTCATGTTATTAAGTCAATAAACAATTAACATGTAATTTTAAAGAGGATTTAAAATGAAAAAGTAGGCAAATACCATTAATTTATTATGCTGAAGTTGAGAGTTACACGGTGGGCAGGATTTCCTACCACCAAGTAAAATGGCACGAAACTAAAAATTCAAAATAGAAGCTATTTACACGGAGGGCAAAAATTTTTACACGGCAGGCAGAATAACTTACACGACAGGGAAGAATATCTGACCACCATGTAAAATGAAATTAAAGTAATTTTAACAATCCAGAATGCGATTACACGACGGGCAAGAATTCTTGATCGCCGTGTAACTGGATAAATGCATAAATAAATTTTGCAGATTACGAGTCCATCTTCATTAGCACAATACATTTGCTTATTGTCATTTTTAAACCACACACTTAATCTACAATTATCCATGTACCTCCTAAATTTATTATAAAATAGTAAATTATATCAACTAAACTTAATAAACAGTAAAGACAACTTGTGGCACCCCAATGCCCCCTGAAAGGACAAGGGAGCGCTACACGACACTAAGCATGCAATTATCTTTCTAATCTCACTTTCACTTTTAACATTCACTAACACTGATGATTCATACATTCCACTACACTATGCTTTTTCACTAGCTCTTCACTATTCACCATTACAAGTTACATGCTTCACTACAATAAGTTACATATAACACTATACATATACAAAAAGAATAGCTTTTACAAAAAAAAATGGAGCTCTACTAATGAAAACTTTACAAAACATTACACAAAGAGGACACTTCCTGCTCCTATAGTGGCCTGCAGAACTCCTTCAAGAACTCGGCTCCAATCCACAACCTACACGGGAGACAAGCACCCGTGCTAAGCGATAACGTTTAGTGGGGATGTACAAACAAGCACTAATACAATAATCACAAAGCACTACATAACAGAGAGCATGCATAACATACATGGCATATCATGTACACTCACTAGATCAATACTACACTAGCATGCCAATATACCGTAGCTCATGTTAATCACAAGTCATATATTGTCTATAGCATACTTTAAATAACTATTCACTTACCAAGTTCAATATTCACTCCACTATGTCAATGACGAACAATAAGTCACCATCAATCAACAATCATATGCACTGCTCATTAGTCACTACACTAAGCCATTTGTAGGCTCACTGCACTATCACTAATTCAATAGCATGGCACAAATATCACACTATCGTCAAGAACAATAATTCCAATACATATTTATCATGAACACAAACAATATTCTTGTTATTCATTAATAGCCTGTATAGTCTTAGAGATGGATACAGGTACATTATTCAATAAACACTAGAGGCCGAGGTCTCGAACATTATATCACTAGAGACAGAAGTCTCGAACACTATATCACTGGATACCCGTCGGTATCAATCACTAGACACCCGTCGGTGTCCCACTAGCAGCCGCAATTCACTAGCCCTTCATAAGCATACTTATTTATCCACGACCCGACTACAGGCTTATAGGTTCATTTGTTTATTCACTACACATACATATTCATGGCATCACTCATTCACATGTTATTGTTCACTCACATAGTATTACTCATTCGCATGCATAAATTCAAGCACATAAGTTATTCATCGCATATGTAATTATTCCGCGTATAATGCAATCAAGCTTAGTTAGGCTCATCATGCATATCTAATTCGCATAGTCACATGTTCGCATGATGATGCATTCAAGCTTAGTTAGGCTATCATGCATCTCTAATAGTCATATATTTACATACTGATATATTCACATCTTTATCGTACTTATATGCTTATAAACCTTATTTAACACTAATGTAATGCTCATACAATAAGGTTCTCATTCATAGATCAAATTGCATAATTTACACATTGATATACAATAGGGTTGCATTGCAAAGGTAGAGGGGTCACGGTCACAATCAATTTGATTGTCACTGTGACATGCTGAATTTACCAAAACAGAATGTAGTTTGTGATAGGTCACGGTCACAACCACTTTAGTTGCCACCGTGACTTATCACCAACTCATGGGCAGAATGCATTTCTGGGATAGGTCACGGTCACAACCAATATGGTTGCCACCGTGACATACTGCACTTCAAAACAGAATGCTCATTTTGACACCTCACGGTCACAACCTCTTTGGTTGTCACCGTGACCCATGCCAAATCACCATTGCACAATTGCGTTTTACCAAAACACAGCTGTGTTTTTTCTCATATCTTGCATTCTTGCATTCTCATAGCTTGGCAACCCTTCCACTATTCAAGCATACCCTACCTCTTCATTTACATGCCATGATACACAATCAAGTCTTGCATACTTCATTCCATATTCACTAATCACTTAGTCACACAGCCATCCAAGACACTATAATCACACTAATTAACTAAGCATGCCAATTGATTCCACTAGTCACTATATGCCATTAACACTAATTTCACTTCAATAATCACTTTACACTAGCTCACTATCCAATTCAATAGCAATAGCAAAATCAATATTACATATCATTTACAAGAACTTAAAACACACTAACACATCAAAACACAACAAATCCCTAACCTCTTGGAGCACTCCTTCTTACTCTTCTATATCACTTTCTCCTTCCCTTTTCCAGCTCTACTTGGCTCTTCAACTCATAACACATAAACATACAACACATTTAAGTCCATTAGACTTTACCCATAACAATTATGAATCAAATAGAAAGAGATGGAGAAGATGAACTCAACACTAACATACCTTTCTAGTCCTTGACCCAATCCTCTAAACTATCTCTATCCAGTCTTAGCAACTCATAATCAATTAAAGCAAATGAATGAAGAGCAAAAGAAGTGTAACTTTGAGAGAAGATATGGCCGGCTCAAGGTAGCTAAATATCAGATTTTTACCCTCCTTACCACCTCATACTTGCATGCACGAATGAGGTGTCAACCTCTCAATCCCCTCATGCTAGGTGGCTCCCCTAACACAATCCACTTGTACTCCACTAATATACAGCTGATCCCACTAACTTTTTGATTAACTTAATTAATCTCCACTACACTAATTAATCTTCACTTGTTAATTAATCATGCAAAGTGCAATTCAGCCACTACAATACTTTATTTCTTTTCAATTAAGTCCCTCATTTCACTTTTTCAATTAGATCCAATGCTGTAAACCCTAATTATCATGCACACTATTACACTTATGACACTCAATCCTCCTAGGGTGATTTTCGGGGTGTTACAACTCTCCCCCACTTAAGGAATTTCGTCCGCGAAATTTCCCTTATCCATACAGGTTATGATTCTCACCCCATGCACTACACAAACAATATGCAAGACATAAACTTTAACAATCACAACTATAACTTAAGTCATACCGGGTATCTCGTCTTGCCCTCTCTTATCCGCTTCCATAGTCAAAGCATACACTTTCCCTCTCAATACATTAGGTCCTTCCACTGTTTCTGAAGCTATGCCCGATCGTTGTCCGGCTTGACCAACTCTATTCCCAGTTCTACCTCTTCTTTCACCCATAGGGTTTGGTACACTGTCCTTTCTTGATTGCATAGTCAAGTTCTCTTGTGCTTGGGGACATCTTGCGACCATGTGTTCAGAGCTCCCACATTTAAAACAAGCTCCTGTGAGCTTTCGATATACTCCCCAATGAGACCGTCCACAATGCTCACATGGCTCCGGGACACTTCCCGTGCTCGGTGGAACTTTAATCCCAACTTCAGACACTCGAGTTCGCTTACTTGACTTGTCTCGATTCACTGCTTTTGGAATTGCACCATGTACACCTTGGTTATCCTTTGCCCAACTATACCCGTGTCCACTGTCTTGTGTCTTTCTCTTTTGATTCTTTCCTTGAACTATTTCAGATTTCTCTACCTTCAATGCAGCTTGTACCAATTGATAGTAACTAACTGTTTGTATTGATGTTGTGGCTGCCAATAACCCCTTAATCATCTCATCCAAGCCCTCTTCAAATTGTTGACACTTAAACTCATCCGTCCTTAGGTCTTTTGGCACATATTTAATGAGACGACAAAATTCTTTATCATATTCTGCTACACTCATACTTCCTTGCTTCAGACTCACAAATTCTCTCCACTTTGCCTCTCGATAAGCTTCGGTAACATATTTCTTTTCGAATTCTTGCACAAAGAATTCCCAAGTCAATTCTGTAGGTCGCTGTGGATCCCTCAATACCAATTTCCACCAATCATATGCTGGTCCTTGTAATAATGACATAGCACATTCCACTCGTTGCTCTTGAGGACAATGCACTTCTTGTAGCACTCGATCTATTTTCTCTATCCAATACTCAGCTATGTCCGACTCATCCATTGAGGTTCCCTTAAACTCTTCTGCCCCTCTTTTCCTAATCAGATCTGAAGGAGGTTTGGGGGCTGTCATCCTATCAATTATTCGCATAAACCCTTGCATTAACATGGCATTTTCTTGCATAAGAGGTGGATTCGCATCCCTGTTTGGTGGAGGCTCAGGTACAAACTGATTTCGGTTAGCTCTACCTGGGTTAACACTTCCGGTCGTTTCACCTATCTCTTCGCTAGGATCAGTCTCCATGTTACTCTACAAAATGAACACACAATTTCTGCATTATGGCCACACTCTAGACAGACTCTAAATAATTCTATTCACTATAACTTCTATAGTCCAGAACCGCCTAAACCTATGCTTTGATACCACAACTTGTGGCACCCCAATGCCCCCTGAAAGGACAAGGGAGCGCTACACGACACTAAGCATGCAATTATCTTTCTAATCTCACTTTCACTTTTAACATTCACTAACACTGATGATTCATACATTCCACTGCACTATGCTTTTTCACTAGCTCTTCACTATTCACCATTACAAGTTACATGCTTCACTACAATAAGTTACATATAACACTATACATATACAAAAAGAATAGCTTTTACAAAAAAAAATGGAGCTCTATTAATCAAAACTTTACAAAACATTACACTAAGAGGACACTTCCTGCTCCTATAGTGGCCTGCAGAACTCCTTCAAGAACTCGGCTCCAATCCACAACCTACACGGGAGACAAGCACCCGTGCTAAGCGATAACGCTTAGTGGGGATGTACAAACAAGCACTAATACAATAATCACAAAGCACTACATAATAGAGAGCATGCATAACACACATGGCATATCATGTACACTCACTAGATCAATACTACACTAGCATGCCAATATACCGCAGCTCATGTTAATCACAAGTCATATATTGTCTGTAGCATACTTTAAATCACTATTCACTTACCAAGTTCAATATTCACTCCACTATGTCAATGACGAACAATAAGTAACCATCAATCAACAATCATATGCACTGCTCATTAGTCACTACACTAAGCCATTTGTAGGCTCACTGCACTATCACTAATTCAATAGCATGGCACAAATATCACACTATCATCAAGAACAATAATTCCAATACATATTTATCATGAACACAAACAATATTCTTGTTATTCATTAATAGCCTGTATAGTCTTAGAGATGGATACGGGTACATTATTCAATAAACACTAGTGACCGAGGTCTCGAACATTATATCACTAGAGACAGAAGTCTCGAACACTATATCACTGGATACCCGTCGGTATCAATCACTAGACACCCGTCGGTGTCCCACTAGCAGCCACAATTCACTAGCCCTTCATAAGCATGCTTATTTATCCACGACCCGACTACAGGCTTATAGGTTCATTTGTTTATTCACTACACATACATATTCATGGCATCACTCATTCACATGTTATTGTTCACTCACATAGTATTACTCATTCGCATGCATAAATTCAAGCACATAAGTTATTCATCACATATGTAATTATTCCGCGTATAATGCAATCAAGCTTAGTTAGGCTCATCATGCATATCTAATTCGCATAGTCACATGTTTGCATGATGATGCATTCAAGCTTAGTTAGGCTATCATGCATCTCTAATAGTCATATATTTACATACTCATATATTCACATCTTTATCGTACTTATATGCTTATAAACCTTATTTAACACTAATGTAATGCTCATACAATAAGGTTCTCATTCATAGATCAAATTGCATAATTTACACATTCATATACAATAGGGTTGCATTGCCAAGGTAGAGGGGTCACGGTCACAATCAATTTGATTATCACCGTGACATGCTGAATTTACCAAAATAGAATGTAGTTTGTGATAGGTCACGGTCACAACAACTTTAGTTGCCACCGTGACTTATCACCAACTCACGGGCAGAATGCATTTCTGGGGTAGGTCACGGTCATAACCAATATGGTTGCCACCGTGACATACTGCACTGAATTCAAAACAGAATGCTCATTTTGACACCTCACGGTTACAACCTCTTTGGTTGTCACCGTGACCCATGCCAAATCTCCATTGCACAATTGTGTTTTACCAAGACACAGCTATGCTTTTTCTCATATCTTGCATTCTTGCATTCTCATAGCTTGGCAACCCTTCCACTATTGAAGCATACCCTACCTCTTCATTTACATGCCATGATACACAATCAAGTCATGCATACTTCATTCCATATTCACTAATCACTTAGTCACACAGCCATCCAAGACACTATAATCACACTAATTAACTAAGCATGCCAATAGATTCCACTAGTCACTATATGCCATTAACACTAATCTCACATCAATAATCACTTTACACTAGCTCACTATCCAATTCAATAGCAATAGCAAAATCAATATTACATATCATTTACAAGAACTTAAAACACACTAACACATCAAAACACAACAAATCCCTAACCTCTTGGAGCACTCCTTCTTACTCTTCTATATCACTTTCTCCTTCCCTTTTCCAGCTCTACTTGGCTCTTCAACTCATAATACATAAACATACAACACATTTAAGTCCATTAGACTTTACCCATAACAATTATGAATCAAATAGAAAGAGATGGAGAAGATGAACTCAACACTAACATACCTTTCTAGTCCTTGACTCAATCCTCTAAACTATCTCTATCCAGTCTTAGCAACTCATAATCAATTAAAGCAAATGAATGAAGAGAAAAAGAAGTGTAACTTTGAGAGAAGATATGGCCGGCTCAAGGTAGCTGAATATCAGATTTTTACCCTCCTTACCACCTCATACTTGCATGCACGAATGAGGTGTCAACCTCTCAATGCCCTCATGCTAGGTGGCTCCCCTAACACAATTCACTTGTACTCCACTAATATACAGCTGATCCCACTAACTTTTTGATTAACTTAATTAATCTCCACTACACTAATTAATCTTCACTTGTTAATTAATCATGTAAAGTGCAATTCAGCCACTACAATACTTTATTTCTTTTCAATTAAGTCCCTCATTTCACTTTTTCAATTAGGTCCAATGCTGTAAACCCTAATTATCATGCACATTATTACACTTATGACACTCAATCCTCCTAGGGTGATTTTTGGGGTGTTACACAACTAATAGAACATAACTTAGTTTCTTAACTAAACAAAATTTCATTTCGAATCTCCACAACAGTCATCATAACTTGAAGGCAAAATTAAGTATTCTTTTCTTTTAACCATCTAAAGGACTAGATCCCATGATTCTCTAGCAAAAGAAACCATCACATTTAGACATTTAGAAGCTAAATTATAGCCAAAACATAGAAACTACACTAAGAAATTCAAGAACAGAGTACAATTTCTATCACTTTCTATATTACATCGAATATGAAATCCTACCTGAAGAATAATTTTTTAACACAAATTAAACTATTAAATTCTTTTTATAATCCTCAATTCATACTACTTTAGATTTCATGCATCAAAGTAGCAAACAATAAAATCCCAATTTGATGTAACACCCTTATCGCTTCCATACACTACATACATTGCATTGCTTATACTATTGCTTTGGTAGTTTAATTACTGTCTAATCGATAGTAATGACAAATGTGGTAAAAAAAATTTTCTTTCTTTTTAACTTATTCTTTCATTCATCTGTAAATTTCTATGATACTAATAAATCACATCTAATGTAGTACACTAATTGCATCATATCATTCAATAACCGTCAATCAAATTCATAATACATAGCACTTACTAAATACTAAAATCTTACATATACATGCCACTAACAATAATAAACATAGTATTCTTAGCTTCACTATGGGGGTCTGATCTCATCTTGAAGCTGGTAGTACGCAGTCAATTAAACTACGTACTGAGCATTAAATATACTCAGTGGTGATTACAAATTTAAAGAATTTCAATGCAAAATTACATACAGATACATGCACATCATATTAGTCTTTTGACACGGGCAAAATAAACTAAATCTAAGAGCAAGTGTACTCTGTCGGTACAAGTAGTAAAGGACAGTGAGCCCAAATATTGTCCTCAGGGAACAACTCAACAATTACTAAAACTTTAGAATTCTTATGTTATTTAGACAGACAATATTTGAGGATGAAACTAAGTTAAACTATGCTAACAAATGACTAATTAATCTAACACTAATTTTAAGAAGAGAATTAATAATTATGATGAATGTTAGGACTTGGGTTTCAGTTAACTTCTCAACTATGTAATTTTCTAGATTTTTATGCAAAAGAATGATAATTTACATGAGATGGTGATTTTTTCCCAAATTAATCAAAATCCGATGATCATGGTATTTTAACCCTAATCTCAATTTAATTCTTCCAATTGATTAGGTAAAAGAACTAAAATTAGAAAGCATTAAGTTCAATGGAAAAACCTTGATAAAAATCAAAAACCTCAAGAACAAAAATAAGTTTGATCATTCATATTTTCAATCCAAATTATGTTTCATTTGATCCATCAATTAATCCAATTGGTCAAGTAAATTAATTGATTAGTTTCATGTTGAATAGATCGATTTCAACAAGCATTAATCACAATAAAAATGGGTCAATTTCACTAATGGTCACTGAACTTATCACTTATCGCACAAAAGTAACCAACTTTTTTTTTCTTACTTAAATGTCACTGAACTTCTAACATTTTTGCAAAAAAGTCATGTACACCGGAATCCAGCGAGAACACTTGCCGGATTGATGACATGGCATATGACACGTGGCGACGAATAGTAAATACATGACTTTTTTGCAAAAATGTTAGAAGTTCAGCAACATTTAAGTTGGAAAAAAAAGTTGTTTACTTTTACGCAATAAACGATAAGTTTAGTGACCGTGAGTGAAATTGATTTAAATGTAGCATTTGTTGAAAATATTGTTATGTAGTTTCTGACAAGGCATGCCATGTCATCAATCCGGCGAGGATACTCGCCGGATTCCAGTCAATATGACTTTTTTGTAAAAATTTTAAAAGTTCAGTGGCATTTAAGTAAGAAAAAAAAGTCGGTTACTTTTGCGCGATAAGTGATAAGTTGAGTGACTGTGGGTGAAATCAACCCCAATAAAAACATAATCTCAAACCATAAAATCAATCTCATGTATAAAATCCAAAATAGATTACATAATTTCAAAATCAAGATCCACCATAGCCCTAACTATGGAATTAGTTCATAATAAAATTAAATCCCAAATCACAACTAAAATCCATCAAGTTCATCATAATAGCCAAAGAAAAATGATATGAGTCTAGATAGCTCATAATTAATCCATGTTTTAGGTTTAAAATAATGTTTATGTATAGTTAATTGTGTTAGAAATAGGTATGTTTTATGTTTTTGTTTGAGTTTTGTGTGTGTAGGAGAAATTAGAGAAAATAGAGAAGACTGGTGAAAAGGAGCAAAAATGAGCCAAAGAAAGAATCGGTCTGTCGCGAACGCAACAAGCATCGTGAGCGCGACAGGGAGTGCCAAGCCAAAGAGAAAGAAGAAAAGAATAAAGAAAACAAAGGAGAGAAGTGATTTGTCGCGAGCGCGACAGGACGCGCACTTGAAGGGAGCCAAAGAGAAGGAGCCAAGGAGACAGCGGGCAGTGTCGCAAGCAAGGCTGTCATCACGAGGTTGCGACAAGGCGCGGAGGAAAGCCAGCGCGAGGAAAGTGGAGCGAAGAGAAAGGCGTGTTTTATCGTGAGCGCGACGGACGTCGCGATCGCGACAGAGAGGACCATTGGAAGTATAATTCAAATTTTTCCTTGAAGAAAGATGACTTTTCACCCAGCCTTGCAACCTTCCAAAGGGACACTTGAAGGAACATATCTCTTGGAACTTTATAAATAGTAGTTTTAACTGTAATTTTAGGAGTTGAATAATTTTTATTGAATATTTATTATTAAGAATTCTGTAAGTAGAAAGTACATTTTTTTTAGTTAAAGTTTAAAGTTAGA
This sequence comes from Excoecaria cochinchinensis, assembly GCA_947683425.1. Lineage (NCBI taxonomy): Eukaryota > Viridiplantae > Streptophyta > Magnoliopsida > Malpighiales > Euphorbiaceae > Excoecaria > Excoecaria cochinchinensis. The sequence continues at coordinate 5,995,206 of CANTUQ010000011.1, forward strand.
TTTCTATGTTTTGAAGAGAAGATTACTTGCAAGGAAGAAGATATCCTTTGTGGAAGGGAAAAGGGTTGAAAGATCTCTTTCTTATTTCTCATCTTTATTTCTTCTTTGTAATTATTTCATGATGAACATATGAACTTGATTATTTAATGCTATATTTTATTATTCATATCAATTTAATTATCTTTTCTTGTAGAATTTTCTATTAGTATTTTATGCATGACCATTATAAGTAAGTATTTAATTGAAAGATAAATTCTTACTTACATCTAATAGAATTTCATTATTGAAGTATCATTTGAGAAATCATAGTATTAAATGGTTGTTATAGGTTGTTTCTTATTCCTGAAATTTGCATATATAACACTTTAATTCATTAATGAAAATCATGAGTTAGAATTATAAATGCATATTTTAGGCACTCTAATTTATGTTGAAAGAGTAAATTGGAATTTCATTCAACTTGGCTTGCATAACAAGAATATAATCATAATCAAGAATAATTAATTCAAGTTCTATTTATTATTTTATAATCATTAATCTTTTATCTTCTCTGATTATCTATAACTAGATTAATTAGAATTAGACATAGTATTTCCACTTTCATTCAACAAACTAATGATCATTGTAAGCAAGATTAAAATTGAGTAGTAATAGTGTGTAATAATTGGCACATTTCTTGTGGGATCGACATCTTTTGTACTATTTCGGTACACCGTATGCTTGCGGAATTAGCACATATAAAATAGGCTAATAAGTTTTTAATGCCGTTACAGGGGATTGATGTTTTATTTATTGCCATTGTGAAACTTGATTTATGATTTTTGATTACAATATTTATTTTGTTTTGCTTGTTTGTTTGTTTAATTGACTTAAATTTTATTTTGTGTTGTTTTTATAGGATTTGATAAGTTCATGCCTAGTATTAGAAGTTCTCGAGAAGAGCTTGAACCTTTGAATCCTAAAACAGAGAGATATTTGTCAAGTAACCAAAAATCACATAAAAAGAATAATAAGAATAAGAGACTAATAATGGTTGAAGAGGAAAATCCACCAAGATTGATGGATTTTGCTACACCCACATTTAGTGGTGCTCAACAAGGTGTGGTAAGGCCTACGGTAAATGCTAACCAATTTGAAATTAAACCTTCTCTTTTGCAAATGATACAAAATAATATTCAGTTTTATGGTTTGGCAAATGAGGATCCTAATGCTCATTTGGCAAATTTTCTAGAGATATGTGATACTTTTAAAATTAATGGAGTTTCTAACGATGCAATTAAGCTTAAACTTTTTCCTTTCACTTTGAAGGATAAAGCCAAGGCTTGGTTGAATTCATTAACTAGAGGATCAATAACCACTTGGGACCAATTGGCCCAAGCATTTTTATCAAAATACTTCCCTCTAGCCAAAACTGCAAAAATTATAAAAGATATCACACCTTTTGTGCAAAATGACAATGAATCTTTGTATGAAGCATGGGAAAGATTTAAGGAACTGCAGTGCATGTGTCCTCACCATAACCTTCCAAGGGAGTTATTGATGCAAACCTTTTACAATGGAGTTAACCCCACAACTAGGGGTACTATTGATGCTGCAGCTGGTGGCTCCTTGATGAGGAAAATAATAGAAGTTGCTTTTGAATTGTTAGAAGAAATGGCTATGAACAATTGTATGTGGCCCACCGAAAGTGTAAGGGAATCTAATTCTAATGATAGGGGGATTCATGCAATAGATTCTGTTGTAGCCTTACAAGCCCAAATAGAGGCTTTAACTCAAAAAGTTAGTAGCCTAGGAATGGGAGGTAGTTCACAAAAGGTATGCACTATTTGTGGCCAATAAGGTCATACAAGTGAGGTATGCAATTTGGGAATAAATAATTCTAAAGAGCAAGTTAGTTTTATCCAAGGGCAAGGAAGAGGTAACCCATACTCAAACACCTATAACCCTGGTTAGAGAAACCATCCTAATTTTTCATGGGGGAATAGTAGTAACCGAAATAGGGGAGTAGGATTTCAACCACCTCAAGATAGGTTTAGAGCTTTAGAGGTAAAAATGGATACATTCATAGAGGGGATTAACCTAAAATTTAGTTCACAAGAAGAGAACCAAAAAAGGCTAGAAACAAAGTTTGACCAAATCACTAAAAATCAAGCCTCATCCATCCATAACTTGGAAGTACAAATAGGGCAAATAGCTAAAGTTTTACCTTCAAGAATGCAAGGATATCTACCAACTAATACGGAGGAGAATCCAAGGGAACATCTTAAAGCCATTAAACTGAGGTCAGGTAAATCCTATAACAATGAATTTGTTTCTACTAATGTGGGTGAGAATGAGCAGGAAAAACAGAAAAATTTTCAGAAGGATGAACCTTCTGTCGCGAGCGTGGCAGAAGAGGGGTAGGCAGATATCGCGAGCACACTTCTTTTCGTGAGCGCGAGGACTAAGAATCCGCCCACTGTCGCGATCGCGACACCTGCTATGGGCACGACAAATGGGGTAACTAAAAGCCAAACTCCACAAGTTTTTCAACCTCTTCCGCATTTTCCACAATGCTTGAAGCAGCAACGCCAACATAAGCAATTCCAATCTTTTATTGTTAAATTGAAGCACTTACACATAAATTTAAATTTTATTGAGGCTATTACACAAATTCCTAACTATGCAAATTCCTTAAAGACTTGATTTCAAAGAAAAGAAGTTGGGAGGATATATCCACAATAGAGTTGACCGAAGCATGTAGTTCAATAATTTGAAATGATTTGCCTACTAAGCTTAAGGATAATGGTAGTTTTACTATTCCTTGCACTTTAGGAGATGTTAATTGTAACACCCCTTACCCATACGTAGTAAACCATACCGTGAACCAGTGGTTCACGACCACGGTCAAGGGCATTACCGAAACAACCATGCAAAACTTATAATCTTTTAAGCTGAAATATGAGTTGTAAAATTTCTTTCATGTTCAAAAACGCATTATACTTAATTATAAATTTATTATACAATCACATTATAAAGTACACTTCTTTAGAATTTACTATAAATAGATCATTTACATTACCAATATCACTTTTACAAAACTTATAACTTAAAATTACAAATCTTGCATATATTCCGAAGACTATACAAATCCTATCCTAAAACCTCTTCATAATTCTTTCATTGGTCTAGACTGCTGCGAAAAAACTCTTGAACGATCCGATCAATAGTACCTACACAGATTGAAAGAAAATCCATGCTAAGCATAAAGCTTAGTGGGAAACATATAAATATGGACGACCACTAATAAGGGCCGTCAGATAAGTTCAAAGAAAAGCATAATGTAGAAAATATAATCATATCGACTATAACAAATTAGATACTTTCATGGAGAATATCAAAATAGCCACTTACTTTGCATATCAACGTTAACAAATCACTTATACAAAAACACACCTTTTCCACATCTTATAAATGTCACTTTGTTCACTTATTCACATTCCTTTCGGTTTCCAAAATTTGTTTCACACATCTTTCTTAACAGATGCCTTAACATGTAATTATCTAATCAACAAGGCATTTAGATTGCAATAACAAAATACATACATTCATACAAGTCTTCATATATATATTCATCAATTCAAAACTTATTATTTGATTCACATATTCTTGTTCATTTAATGCCCGCTAAGTCAAGGGTGGATAAAGAGTAACACATAGATTCAAGACAGAAGGATCGCGAGGATCCAATACAGAAGGATCACGAAGATCCGATACAGAAGGATCACGAAGATCCGGTCGGGGACTTGATCAGGGTCCAAATCACAGAAGCTACAGCAAATCAAACTCCATAGGTATGCCTATCTATCCACGACTCGACTATCGCAGGCTACACTATTTGTCTAATTCATTGTTCAATTAACCGCGTAATATAGCATAGTAATTCCAATAAGCAACGTCCTATCATTTCTAACTTATTTACTCCTATAATACAATACCTTACAGTTGTTCATACCTTTAATTACAATCATATTTTAGTTTTAATGCATGCTTAAAATTCATTTCAACTATAACCTACATGGTATATCACATTCTAATTTATAAAATATGTCATATGTAAATCACAAGTCAAAATTCATGTCAAAAAGTTCAACGAACATACCTTCATAGCATAGAAGAGAGTCGCGCTCGCGGCCTTAGTCGCGCTCGCGGCCTTAGTCGCGATCGTGACAGAAAACTAGATGGCCCCTGTCGAACTCGAGACAGAGAACTAGCCTCACACTCTGGCCACACTATTTAAGTCCTAAAGGAGCCACTATACTTGAGCACCTTCATGTAAATTTTCGATTAAGTACAACTTCATGTAAAAACATGCTCATTTTTATAATGCCCATAAATAATTTCTTAAACATTACTTCCCAAAGTTATGCATTAAAATCGAGAACTTCAACATAAGCATCTCAGCCTATTCAAGTTATTAAGAATCATTCATTATTTAGATAGTCATTTAAATACCATTTGTAATACGAAAGATTCATTTAATTTTCAGTTTATACCGCGTCTAAACAATCATTTACTTCAAACTTCATACCATATACAAATTTTTAAACTATAAATAAGCCTACATGAGGCTTAAATCATTAACAGTTCAATAACGTTTATAAATCTTTTCACACATGCCGCCTTTCTTTCTAATAAGCACTCAGGCATTAACCAAGTTCAGTTGATACATTATCTTTTATATCCGACTAATTTCTATGCTTTGGTTCGGACTTGGAAGGATATCCCAAGCTTCCTACGTATCCCAAAGAATCGGAAATCAAAACTCTGTAGTTCTACAAGTTCAAAGTACAGATTATAGAATTTTGCTTCAAGTCTCTTAATAGAATTTAAATCAGGCTAATATTAAATGTGTTCAAAAGTGTCCGACTTGTTAAATCCTTAAGTACCTTAGTCAATAATCTTATTTATAACCTTAGTCTCTTATATTCCTAAGTGATAGCCATTTGTTTACTCTTTTACAAGTTCTAAACATGCGATGAATATGTCTTAAAAGTTCTGATGAAGTTCGGGTGTATTTTGGAAGAGAAAACATCACAAAATATAGAAACTAGAAGAGGGTAAAGGTAGGCAAGGTTTCCTACCAACAAAAAGGTTCAGAAGAAGAAAAAAGACACTTGTTAAGTAGGTTCTATCGCGTTCGTGACCATGATCGCACTCGCGACGAGAGCAAGTCACAAGACTGCTCTCCACTTCAAATTTCAACCACATAAACCGACCACTAAACCTAATTTTTAGGCCAAATGTCCTTCTTAACAAATGATACTTAGGACATTAGCTTTCATATCGAACAAATTGGGGGTCATTTGGACACATATATCTCCAGATATGATCAATAAAACCTATACTACTCCCCTGAACCCGGCAAGAGAAGATACTTCTTCTCCATGTCCACTTTTGGGACACTTAGAGCTAAAATTAGCGTAAGAATATATCTGAGACATTAATAGGAATATGTCTTAACTTTCAAACGGTACTATTCTCAAACCATTTGGAGTCCTAAAACTCCAAAAATAGCTTAATAACCAAAAAGTAGTCAGGTGTGTTCTAACACAATTTTTCACCCACAATCCTATTCACAAGCACAATTTAGCAATTTAACCAACAGTCACAACCATCATCATACACCTTCATCAACACATTCAAATAACTTATATAAAACATAAATATACTCAAACTCATATATAAATAGAGAGTTTCCAAACCTCTTTTCCTTTGCTCCCTAATTACTCCAATAGCTACACAACCTCTACTTCTTCATACTCCTTCTTTAACTCTCTTGTTTCCTCCAACAAAATCAACCCAAAATTCAGAATTCCTCTTAAGGTTACACATAACTCTACTCATATTTAAAAGGAAGAGGAGAGGAAGAGGAAAAAACCAAGCACTTACCTTTCCCAATCAAATCTTGCATCCAATTTCTTGAAACTTGGAAAGTCCATCTTGGACTCAAATTAAGGGAAATGGGCGTGGAGAAGGAGGGGAAGAGGAGTCCTCTTTCTTTCTTTTTCCTTTCATTTCCCGTCCAGCCATGTCCCTCAAATAGTCGAAGGCTGAATGAAAGCCATTAATCCATCCTTATCCTCCAAATGCCATATGTCACCCTTTTATTGGTCCCATGAAGATTTTTATGCCAAGCTTTATATTTTAACCCCTTAACTTACCTCCTTTTCTTCAATTAGCATAGCACTTTTCTATTTTATACATTAACCCACATAATCAACTAATTCATTTAATTTAATCCATAATTATAAAATGACCAAAATACCCTTACCCTATATAAATAAAACCAGTCACGTTCTTTACTACAATTAATCACTTCAATCATCCAATTACACATTTTTAATCACCAAAATAATTATTTTCGCATCCTTTAAGGCACGACGATATAACTGTTCAATTTATCGAAACTTGCCGAAACTTTTGAATTAATGACGGTTGTGTCCTTTTTGGACACTTCCTTCCCTATCTCTAGCATATTCGGTTTTCGTTACACCCTAAACTTACCCTAATCCGACTAGGGTATATTCGGGGTGTTACATTGATTTTCCTAAATGTTTATGTAATTTGGGGGCTAGTATAAACCTTATGCCTTTGACTATCTTTAAGAAGTTAGGGTTGGACTATGTTAAACCTACTTCTATGGTTTTGCAATTAACTGATTAACTTGTGAAAGTTGATAAATTCATTCTACCAGCTGACTTTGTTATTTTAGATTTTGCTTATGATGTGAAATGTCCATTGATTTTAAGAAGACCTTTCATGAGAACTGGTAAGGCTTTGGTTGATGTCTATGAGGGCACTTTAATCTTAAGAGTGGGGGAAGATAGTGTGCAATATCAAATGGATAAGTCCCTAAAATATCCCATGGATGAGAATGTGTGCATGAAATTAGATGTCATTAATGCTTGTGTTTTTGAAGTGTTAGACAATGCAGGTCAAAAAGAGGTTCATTTTGAAGAAGAGTCAATGAATAGGTGAAGCAAGAGAGCTCAAGGCCTAAACTTCTAAATAGAAATGAAGCTCCATTGTCACCTTCCATTGTAAGTCCTCCTAATGTTGAATTGAAAGAGCTACGTAGTCATTTGAGGTATGCATTTCTTGGTCCAAATCATAGTTTACCTATTATTATTTATAAGAAACTTACTAGTGCACAAGAGTCTTCATTGTTAGAGGTTGTTAGGAAGAGAATAAAGAGTATATGTTGGCAAATTTCTAATTTGAAAGGAATTAGCCCTAATGTAGTAATGCATAGGATTAACATGGTAGATGAATGTCAACCAAAAGCTGATAGACAAAGAAGACTTAATCCTAATATGAAAGAAGTTGTTAAGAAAGAAGTCATTAAATTATTAGATGCTGGGATTATTTATCCAATTTCGGATAGTTTTTGGGTAAGTTCTATTCATTGTGTACCTAGGAAAGGGGGTATGACTATTGTTAGAAATGAGATTGGGGAATTGATTTCTACTAGAACCACCACCGGTTGGAGGGTGTGTATTGACTATAGGAAGTTAAATTCAGCCACTAGAAAGGATCATTTTCCTTAACCATTCATTGATTAAATGTTAGAAAGGACAGCTGGCCATTCTCATTATTGCTTTTTAGATGGTTATTTAGGACATTTTTAAATATTTATCTATCCTAGTGACCAAGAAAAGACCACCTTTACTTGTCCATATGGGACTTTTCCCTATAAAAGAATGCCATTTGGGTTATGCAATGCACCAGAAACTTTTCAAAGGTGCATGACTTCTATTTTTTGGGATATGATAGAAGACATTATGGAAGTGTTCATGGATGATTTCTCTATGTATGGGGACTCATTTGAGTTATGCCTAAGTAATTTAGATAGAGTATTGGCTAGATGTGAGGAAACTAATTTGGTACTAAATTGGGAGAAATGTCATTTTATGGTTGAACAAGGAATTGTTCTAGGCCATAAATTTTCAAGTAAAGGGATTGATGTAGGTAGAGCTAAAACAGAATTGATAGATAAATTACCTCCACCAACTACACTAAAGGGGGTAAGGTCATTTTTGGGACATGCTAGTTTTTATAGAAGGTTTATAAAGGACTTTTCCTTGATTGCTAAGCCTTTAACTAATTTGTTAGTTAAGGATGTACTTTTTGAATTTTCTCATGCATGTATGCAAGCTTTTGATACTTTAAAAAATGCTCTTGTAAGTGCACCAATACTTACTTCTCCTAATTGGGAATTACCTTTTGAAATTATGTGTGATGCAAGTGATCTTGCTCTTGGATGTCTGTTAGGACAAAGACAAGGTAAAGATTTGCATGTGATCTACTATGTTAGCCATACATTGTCATCACCTCAAGTTAATTGCACAACTACTGAAAAAGAAATGTTAGCGGTTGTCTATGCATGTGATAAGTTTAGGTCTTATTTGTTAGGATCTAAAGTAATTATCTATATGGATCATGCTGCATTAAGGTACTTATTTGCTAAAAAAGATGCTAAGCCTAGATTAATTCGTTGGGTTCTTTTATTGCAAGAGTTTGACCTTGAAATTAGAGATAAGAAAGGGTCTGAAAATTTAGTGGCTGATCACTTGTCAAGGTTAGAAAATGATGAAGGCCCTATAGGAGATAACAATGAAATTAATGAATCCTTTTCGAATGAATCTCTTATGTCCATTGCGCAAGTAAATAGTCCTTGGTTTGCAAATTTTATTAACTTTCTTGCTGCAGGAATTATACCTAATGATTTGACATGGCAATAAAGAAAAAAATTCTTTAGTGGTGTCAAAAATTATCTTTGGGAAGAACCCTATTTATTTAAGTTAAGTGGGGATGGTATTATCCGTAGGTGTGTTAGTGAGGGTGAGTATGCAAACATTTTAACACATTATCATTCATCTTTGTATTCCGGTCATAATGGTAGTTCTAAGACTGCCTCTCGTGTGCTGGAATGTGGTTTCTTTTGGCCTACTTTATTTCATGATGCTAGGGTATTTGTAGCTCATTGTGATAAATGTCAAAGAGCTGGTAATATTGGGAAGAGAGATGAAATGCCTTTGAATAATATCTTGGAAGTGGAGATATTTGATGTGTGGGGAAAAGACTTCATGGGTCCTTTTTCTACATCCTTTGGACAAAATTATATTTTGGTTGGAGTTGATTATGTATCCAAATGGGTTGAAGCCAATGCAACATCAACTAATGATTCCAAGGTGGTGATCAAATTCTTAAAGAAGATCTTTTCAAGGTTTGGAGTGCCAAGAGCCATCATCAATGATGGAGGTAAGCATTTTATTAATCGCTCTTTTGATTCTTTATTGCATAAATATGGTGTGCATTATAGGGTAGTTACTCCATATCATCCACAAACTAGTGGTCAAGTAAAGATATCTAATAGGGAACTAAAATGGATCTTAGAAAAAATAGTTTCTAGCTCTAAGAAGGATTGGGCACATAAGCTTGATGATGAATTATGGGCATATCGCACAGCATTTAAAGCACCTATTAGAATAACACCATATAGGTTAGTATATGGAAAAGCTTGTCATTTGCCTATTGAGTTAGAACATAGAGCATATTGGGCTATTAGAACTTTAAATTACGACCTAAAAGATGCAAGTGTTAAAAGATTCTTACAACTTATTGAGCTTCATGAATTATGACTTCTTTCTTATGAAAATGCTAAAATATATAAAGAAAGATCAAAAAAATGGCATGATGCTCATATTAGATACAAGAGTTTCAAGATTGGGGATAAAGTCCTATTATATAATTCTAGATTGAAACTCTTTCTTGGAAAATTGAGGTCTATCCTTTGAGGTCAACCAAGTTTTTGACCATGGTTATTTGGAGCTAAAGAATAATAAAGGAGAACTATTTAAAACAAATGGGCAAAGATGCAAGGTCTATTTAGAAGAAACTTTTCATGGTAGAGAGGTTTCCTATATCTCTTTAAAAGTGGTTTGAAAGTTACTTACATGTTCTTTTTATTTTGTACTTAGTGTAATTTTAAGTTGTTTTGTATGTTGTTAATTAGATTTTAGTGTGATTTTTGCTTTATTATATATTACTAATATTGTTTATTTTTGATTCTACAGGATATATTAGATAGTGAGTAATTCAACTTATTTAAATTTCCAGTATTATTTTGAAAAAGAAAAAAATGTTCTTTGAAAATTTCCCACTGTCGCGCTCGAAAGTTGTTTTCGAAGGTTGCTATCGTGATCGCGCCTGACATGGAGCGCACGACAGGAAAATGTTCGTTTGGGAAAATATATTCTATCTTGAGCGCGACAGAGAGGTGAGAAAATTTTTTATCGCGTGATCGCGATGGGTTCACGAGCTATTAAATTGAATTTTTGTCTTTGTCGCGGGCACGACAGTGTAGCGAGGTCACGACAGAGTACGAAATTTGAAAATTTTTGAATTTTAAACCGTTGCAACCCTATTATTTCACTCCCCTATAAAAGCTTAATGCCCTAATTGTAGTTTTTCCTCTTTACTTTTGAGTTGCCTCTAAAATTTTCTTTGGTTTTTCTCTCAAAACTCTCTCAAATCTTCTTATTCTCTCATATTTCTTTAGTCTCCTATTTTTGTTCTTCATCTAATTTCTTTGTGAGTTTATTTTGCAAAATTTTTCTTCATTTTTCTACCAATCAAGATGGTGAGAACACAACATATAGGAGAAAAAGGGAAGAAGGCGGCTGAAGAGTGCAACCTAAGATCCTATGCGCCTTCAAAACAGGTTTGAATGCCCTTTCCCTATATTTTCTGAGGAGGAAGGTGAGAAATTTGTATATTTTGATAAAAAAAACTTATGTTGGCATGTGGCATGTAGATTTTTCTCTTTTAAATCACTTGGGTATCACTGAAAAATTTGAAAAATATTTAAAATATATGAAGTGGGGGAAGTTTGTGCATTTGAATCTTCCTATTAAATGTGATTGGGCCCTTGAATTTTTTATATCCCTTGATTATGTAGACAAGGGTAGAGATAGGATGAAATTTAGACACCAAGGGATAGAATATTTCTTTGGGTTTCCTGAATTACATGAATGGTTTGGATTTCCTCTTAATGGAAAAAGATTTGATGCCCATTTTTTTTATCCTAGGCCTTTTTGGAAAAGATTGTCTGGTTTAGATTCTTTCAATAATAAGAATTCCATAAATCGCCAAATTAAGGATGATGTTTTAATGCTTTTTCATAAATATTTGTGTCATGTCTTATTTGGTAGAGTTGAGAGTTCTAAAGTTCAGACCAAAGACTTATTTGTGCTTGATTTGTTATAATCTAGGAAAACCCCTTGTTTTATAGACTTCAAATTTGATGGTTTATATCATGCCTCTACTGCAAAAAGTAAAACTATTGGGATGTGTCACATGTTGACAGGGATTATTTTAGGATGGCTAGGGGATTTACATAATTTTCAGTTAGAAGAGGGTGAAACTGTGACTATGCTTGATGTAGTTTACTTGAGGAGGGCTAACATTTTGACAAAAGGCGGTTGGCTGCCTAAGTTTGTTGATAGATGTTTGCAGATTGACAGTTCACACCTTGACAAGGGTAAACGGAAAGCCCTTGAGTCATCCACTGCAGCTGGTGTGCATAAAGATGAAGATGATGAGGAGGAAGAGGTTGATCGATTTAATGCTAATGAAGGTGCAAATGCTGGTTGGCAGCAAGTGCTTACTAGACTTGATGGTATAGAAGCTGCTAACCAAAGCATGGCTGCTAGAAAGGAATCCTTAGAGAATACAGTGAAGACTGTCCATAAGGGCCATAAGAGTATGAGTTGCAAGCTTCTATCCTTTTTCAGAAAGCAAACTGTGGAATTTTCTCCATCTCCACCTGATTCCCCTAGTGGGAATTGAGCTAAGTTTTCTCCTAACTCTTTTATTTTTAGTGTTATTTTTGTTTTCCTTTTATAGTGTTTTGTGTTTGTTTGTATATATAATGTTTGTTATTTTCACACAATGAGGACATTATGTCCTTTAAGTGTGGGGGCATTTTTGTTATATTGTGTTTAGTTATTTGTGTTTAGTGTAGCCTGTGTTATGCATGCGCTGCTAGATTTAGATTGTTAATTTTTGGTATGTTGAGTTATTTTGTACATATGTGTATGTAGGGTTATTGTTTTTATAGGTTGTTTTGTGCATTATATTTTGGAGCTTATATATTTGATATATATTTGGGAATATATGCATGAGCAAGCTGGTATTTCTTTTAATTATGTCTATCTATGCCATATCTTGAAAAATGTCATTTTCATTTTTATTTGGGCAATTAATTGTGCATAGTGAAGGTCATGACTTGGAAAAGTACTTTAGTGTAGGGTCTTTTTAAGTTGAGTATCTTTTCACATGTATATAAGGATTATTTTGCCAATTCATTGCTTAGGGTAGTTTGACCTATAGCTTTGTGAGCTTTTGAGCATTATACTTTGAATATTTTCTTGTATGAGAGCCTTAGCATGCCATATCCTCTAGAACTTGTCTTTAGTAAATTTTGAGATTACATTTAGTATGGGATGTGCATGAGAAATGAAAAGGGCAATTAGATTAAACCATTTTGGCTTGCTTTAAAAACCAACCTTTTTGACTTTAGGTAGCCATTTTGAGCCTTAACTTGTTTTTTGTTGTTAAGCATATATATTAACCAAATCCTTTGCTAAACAATAACTACTCATTTTTTTGTTACCCTTGTTGTGTTAAGAATTAGGATTGTTATACCATGAGATATATTTGTTAGTATAAGCATGATTATGGTGATGTATAAAAAAAAATTCCCTATATCATGTATCAAAAGTCCATTATTAGGAAAGTCTAGTTTTTACAAGAATGAAAAAAAAGAGAAGAAAAGAAAAAAATAAATGAGTGGGATGGAGTATAAAATGCACCCACAAAGAAACACAAAAAGAGAAAAAGAAAAGCAAATAAAAATGGAGAAAAGGGTGGACATTAGAAGGGAATTAGAATAGAAACTTTGAATATTATGCTATACTTTGTTTTTACATTTCTTGTGGTATAGTTATACTTATTCTCTACACAATATTAGCTACTTAAAACAAATTTATCTTACCTTTACCTAAGCCAAGTTGCAACCCTTTTTAAGACCCTTTGATTTGATGTACTACTTTATACTAGTAGTGGAGATTTTTACTATTTACAAGCTTATGGTATGCAATGGCATATTTAAGGAATGAGAGAAACACTAACCTTGAAACACATTAAGTGATTGAGAGCTTAAGAAAAAATAGTGTTTGAGTGAGAATTACTTTAAGCAATGTCTTATGTGAAATAATCTTTACATGTGTTAAGATATTCAAAATCTTGAGCTCAAACATTCTTGTGTTTTGAAACTTTATGGTTTTCCAAAATATGCATGATTGTTCAAGTATGATGGATAATGGCACTGATTGAGATGTGTATATCTAGGCTAATTTGTTAAGAGATAAAAGAATATACATGTCATTTCCAAATGTTTATCAAATATGTAAGTAAGCTCCACAATTGTGTGCATCTTTTTGTGTGTTATGTGTTTGTGTTGTTTGAGTGTTTGTTTTGTTTTGCTTGAGGACAAGCAAATGTTTAAGTGTGGGGGTTTGATATGAGTCTAAATAGCTCATATTTAATCCATGTTTTAGGTTTAAAATAATGTTTATGTATAGTTAATTGTGTTAGAAATAGGTATGTTTTATGTTTCTATTTGAGTTTTGTGTGTGTAGGAGAAATTGGAGAAAATGGAGAAGATTGGAGAAAAGGAGCAAAAAAGAGCCAAAGAAAGAATCAGTTTGTCGCGAGCACAGCAGGGAGTGCCAAGCCAAAGAGAAAGAAGAAAAGAAGAAAGAAAACAAAGGAGAGAAGTGATCTGTCGCGAGCGCGACAGGACGTGCACTTGAAGGGAGCTAAAGAGAAGGAGCCAAGGAGCCAGCGGGCAGTGTCGCGAGCAAGGCCGCCATCGCGAGGTCGCGACAAGGCGCAGAGGAAAGCCAGTGTGATGAAAGTGGAGTAAAGAGCAAGGCATGATTTGTCGCGAGCGCGACGGACGTCGCGATCGCGACAGAGAGGACCGTTGGAAGTATAATTCAAATTTTACCTTGAAGAAAGATGACTTTTGACCAAGCCTTGCAACCTTCCTAAGGGATGCTTGAAGGAACATATATCTTGGAACTTTATAAATAGTAGTTTTAACTATAATTATAGGAGTTAAATAATTTTTATTAAATATTTATTATTAAGAATTATGTAAGTAGAAAATACATTTTTTTAGTTAAAGTTTAAAGTTAGATTTCTATGTTTTGAAGAGAAGATTACTTGCAAGGAAGAAGATATCCTTTGTGGAAGGGAAAAGGGTTGAAAGATCTCTTTCTTATTTCTCATCTTTACTTCTTCTTTATAATTATTTCATGATGAACATATGAACTTGATTATTTAATGCTATATTTTATTATTCATATCAATTTAATTATTCTTTCTTGTAGAATTTTCTATTAGTATTTTATGCATGATCATTATAAGTAAGTATTTAATTGAAAGATAAATTCTTACTTACATCTAATAGAATTTCATCATTGAAGTATTATTTGAGAAATCATAATATTAAATGGTTGTTATAGGTTGTTTCTTGTTCCTGAAATTTGCATATATAACACTTTAATTTATTAATGAAAATCGTGAGTCAGAATTATAAATGCATGTTTTAGGCACTCTAATTTATGTTGAAAGAGTAAATTGGAATTTCATTCAACTTGGCTTGCATGACAAGAATATAATCATAATCAAGAATAATTAATTCAAGTTCTATTTCTTATTTTATAATCATTGATCTTTTATCTTCTCCGATTATCTATAACTAGATTAATTAGAATTAGACATAGTATTTCCACTTTCATTCAACAAACTAATGATCATTGTAAGCAAGATTAAAATTGAGTAGTAATAGTGTGTAATAATTGGCACATTTCTCGTGGGATCGACATCTTTTGTACTATTTCAGTATACCGTATGCTTGCGAAATTAGCACATATAAAATAGGCTAACAAAAAATAAACAAAATAAAGAAGGAGAAGAACAGAGGAAGAACACAATCAGAGATGGAACAGAGGAAGAAGAAGAACGGGATCTGAAGTTGGCTACAGCAAATCGCCTCTTCCTTCCTTTGTCTGCTGCATCTTGTTTGCTTTTCCCACGATCAACGCGTTTTTTCTCGTGCTTTCTCCCACAAAAATAGGTTAAGAGATGTTCCCCTTAAATGCGCAGCCGTCCCCCCTTTTAATCCCTTTTTAAGAGTCCTCCTTAAATTAGAAATCTATCAAAATAAGGAATTAAAAACACATCAGATTACTGACCAAAGTTGCGACCAAAGCAGGGTCTTACTTTGGTCTCAGCTTTTGTCAGTTACTTTCTCTCTACCAAAGCTGATGCTTGCTTTGGTTCCAACTTTTGTCCCATCTTTGGTAAGCCTCTGCCTCTTCCATCAATTTCTTCCTCAAGAATTGCTTTTGACCAAAGCTGGACCTTGCTTTGGTTGTAAGTTTGGTCCCAGCTTTAGTCAGCTGCTGTCCCATTAAGCACAAATCATCTTAAAAATTGACCCAAATCTAACACAAAAGCACATAATTAACACATGAACATAATCATTCAAAATAAATGCAAAAACATAAGAAAAACCTACATTAAATCAATAAAATAACATTAAACTTAAACAAAAACATCCTAAACATACTATAAAAATATTATAAAATCACATACTAACATCTTTACTCTTAGACTCAACAATGTCATATAACTATCTAATCTTTCATTTCACTTCAGTTACGATTTTACACTATTTCCTATTTCTCACTCTTAACTTATAATTTTACCCGTAACTATTCACTTTGGCCTTTTAAACTTACTCTTTAGCTATTTACTCCTTTAAACCTCACTTTAACATTTGTCACTGATCTTATTATCTAACTTTTCTGCTTTTCTATTAACTTTAACTTCATTTCTTCTAACTAATCATTCTACTCCTTTAACTCTAAAATCTCTATGTTTCAATTCTTTCACTTACCTTTTTTTAACTAATACATTTTACACTATAATACATTTCCCTTCATACACTCACTTCATTCACTTCGTTTCACTTCTTATACTTCTATAATGCTTCTTACTCTAATTAATTCCTTAATTTCATTTAGATCACTTACGAAATATTAATCAGTGTCATTATACACGTATTTACTTATTTGACAAGCAAATTATGGTTTAACACTCACATTCTTACATTCATGTACATTTTACTTATTAGTCCCTATTAGGCTTTTACGTTTCAATTTGATCAATTGATCACTCATTTGGTTATTTTCGTTCATTTAATTTATTATTAACATGGTTACTCCTTTTTTATACCTTATTTACGATTTTGCCCTCCATTAGTCACTCACTTACTATTATGGCATTAATTCATTTATTTCATATAATTACACAATATTTTCACTTCACATTTCTTTTTATTCTAATAGGTACCATCAAATGCTAAACTTCCGCTTTAGTCCATAATTTTTCAATTATTTACAATTTTGCAATTTTTACAATATAAGTATGATTTTGTCACTAGTTTATTTATATTTTCATTTTGAATCATTATTTGGTTTACAAATTTCATATTAGTCCTTGTATTTGCATTTTCATGCCAAATTACAGTTTAGTCCTTCAACTTTACATTCTTTGCATATTTGTCATATTAATTTCACTTTTCGCTTACCTATCACTCATTAGCTTACTTTTACACTCAATTACCGTTTTGTCCCTAAAATTTTATTAAATTATAATATTGTCCTTCTTTTAACTACTATTTACAATTTTGTCACTCAATAACTATTTTTCGACTTTTCTTCACTGCTTAACTTATAATTTACCAATTAGTCCATCAACCAATTTTTTTCATCGTAAATTACATTTTAGTCCTTAAACTTTTATTTTCTTTCATATGAGTCCTTTTTCACTCAATTTATAATTTTCACTTCAATTTTTACATTTTTATATCATTTTCCTATTGTAACCCATTTTACTTATCTTTGGGGTAAATTACCTTTTTCACCTTAAACTTTTCATTTCTTTCAATTATGTCCTTTTTCGATTAAATACTCATTTTCATTTTACTTTTCACATTTCAAATCATTTTATCATTTCAATATACCCCTAGTACAATCCAGGCAAAAAATTTGCAGGTTGGATATACGGGACGTGAACCCAAAAGCCCATTACAGTGTAATAGGAAATAACCCCGAAGGACCATTCTAATAGTATCACAGAACAATACACTGAACATAGAACATATCTATGCACTATAGGAGACCATCGCGAATCTGCCATAGTAAAGCAAGTCGTCATGACTTGCACCATGGTATAGGTGTCCCTATGGCTAGCCACACATATCCTGAACTAAATTTAGACCGCCAGAGACTACTAAGGGCAATACTTCGCCAAATGACTTTCAAAATAACTTTTCATGTTTTATCACTTTCACTTACAATTACAGTTCACTTCCATTTCACTTCACTAACTACACAACATTTTCATTAATGTTGGATATTTCATATTATATACTTATTTTATATAATAAGTATGCTTTAGTCATTAAATGGCCATGAATTTACTTTAAAGCCACAATCATTCTTTTCTTATCATTTCACTTCTATTATTCATTTAATCAAAAGTCATATCAAATGTATATCTAATTACAATCATTCCGATATTTGTCAATATTTCCCACTGTGGACATAATGGGGAACTAATATCAAAATATTTAATTAAATCCTTAAAATTTTAATTAAATGTATATACTTTTGTTACTTAAATACATATTCATTTTATGGCTTAAATATCATTAAATATACTAATTTCATCTTTGGTTCATTAAGTCATTCATTCGGATTTCATGTAATTCTTTTCCTTACAATTTCTCTTTTTCACTTCTAATTCACTCATTTGTCTAACTTATCACTCACATATCATATATACCACATAATCTATCATGTTTTCCTTACTAATCCATTCGGCCACAACTAGTATTTTACCCTAACATTTTCTTTTCATTCATTGAACACTTATTTCACTAAATTAAGTCTCAATTCACATACATATACCTTAATCACAAGGTATACTAAACTTGTACCTATGGATACCATTATATTTCACTACAATCAAAACTTTCACTTAGTTTTCCTTCACTTTAATCATTCTAATTAACCTCTTTACTCTTATTAACCTCAATTATCGCTTCAATTTCATTTACACATGCATTTTACACACAATCACTATTCAAATAAAATAAAAAAAAAAACCCTAAATTTCATTTGAAAACACTTAGATAGGGTAATCACAAACCTCATATCCATGCTCTAGCCTTTCCAAGCTCCTCAATTCTTATCCTTAACCTTCGATTGGCCTTTTTGCTCTTGATTTCCTCTCCATGGCCGAATACACATATCGAACAAACACTCATCAATTTCTTCCTTTTATCAATTATAACCTCATAAACACTCTTAATACACCCTAATCTATCATTTAAAACCAAGAAATCAAATTAAATCAACTTATACCTCTTACCTCTATTTGAGGACATAACCTTGGATCCTTGCTTTTCCTTGTTTTTAACCCACTAAATGGATACTAGAGCTTGCTATGATCTCAGAGAGGGGCTGAATTAACTTTATAATGCTTGAATTTAGAGAAAAATTGAGCAAGGATTGAAGAAATTTGAGAGAGAAGAGGAAGAAGAACATTTCGACCAAGAAGAGGGAGAGAGGAGCCAAAGATGATAAGGGTTAATCACCAACCAATCTTCCATTTAATGGCTTTTATAGTGGGTAAAAATTGGTTCAACCTTGGTCCAACCTATAAAGCCCAAATACACTTATAAGCTCACTTGATAATTTTCTATGGTTTTCTCACTTCCCAATTCCAGTTCATCTCAAATTTGATTCCATAATTTACATCATGTAAAAACTAGGCGGTACACAAAATTTCACCTCGATCAGAGTCCATTTTTGGCGCTATTTAATCAAACCTGTCCGATCAACAAATTTTTGTTGTCCTCAAAAAATTCCCTTTTTACTACCAAAAATTCCTACATATTATCTAAAGTCAATCTGGAGTTTTTTTTATCAATTTTAGACATCATTTATTATTTTTAACGCCTTGGTCAAACTTTCGGTCAACTCGAGTACTATTTAAATCAAAATCATAACTTTTTCTTACTTTCTGAGTGTAATTCCTTATAAAAATAACTCCATAATTCTTAGAATTTATTCAATAGACTCTAAGAATATTTTTGGACCAATCAGAAAATATTTTTTGGTTCGGTAATTATTTATCAGTCAAGTACTCGAAATATTTAGTGTTACCAAAATTAAATCTTTCATTATCATATGATTCTACTCATCAATACGAGTACGTCCATATTTTTAGATCATTTTTTCGAAATCCATAACTTAAGATATGGTCCGATAAATTTCGGGTTAGAATCGGTCAAACCGGACAGAAGAAAACTTTAGGCGCCCATCTGAAGCCATAGAGGGCCTAGCTGTCCCTCATGACTGACAGCATGGCCTTCTGTATAGGAAAGATGCCCCAACTCCCTTTTTTCACTGTTTTGCACTTCTCGGACCCCATTTGACCTCCGTTTGATCCCAAATTTCATATTCAGGCTCCCGCTGACATTCTCTATCCAATGGTCTAATAAAATATTTTTCACTCCGAGAAGTACTAATCACCTCGGTGTCACTATTCACTATTGAAAAAATATTATTCACGGCTAGCCCAGTATTGGAGTCATTATAAATCTCCCCCACTAATAAAATTTTGTCCTCGAAATTTACTTACATTGGATAGTCTATCTACTATATTCCATAGCATTATCATTCATTTTTATCACTCTTATACATTCTCATAACATTGATATTTTACACTCTTAACATATATATTTCACTCATTTCAGTATACCTATTTTCCATATACCTTTACATTCTTCCTTTTTGTAATGCCCCAAAATTTTCAGTGTTACTAATAATGATTCGGCATGCAAAAAATTTAGCATTGGGAATAGTGACTCAGCAGGTTAAAAGAATCGTAGAAAGTTAGTTTTTAAATCTCAAGGTCCAAAATTTTCTTTAAAAGCTGCATAATTAAATATTTGAATAATTTTAATCAAATAAATACACAAATAAAATAAATGTATATATACTTTAAATTGATAAAGAAATAACAATAACAAACACCACATGATATCAGAGTCTAGAATTATTTGGACAAAGTTAAAAATAAGCTAGAGTTATTTGCAAAAAACTTGGGAAGCAGAACAAAAAGGGGTAAGACACAAAATGGGAAGAACAGAATAGGTGAAAAGAGAGAGAAAATCGAAAGGAGAGGAAAAGAGAGAGAGGCTGGCGAAGCATAGCGGAAGGAGGCAGTTCCAGGAGAGAGAAATCGAAGCTTCTCATGCGATTTTCGGCCAACTCCGACGGCGGTTGGAAGAATGGCCACCACCGCTCAAGTCCTGGCGATCAGGCTAACCTTTTGGCACCCTTCGATCATCCACACGTCCCGTCGGTGAGGAGATCACGAACAGTGGGCCGCAAGCTTCTTTTCTGTTTTTCGGCGAGCTCCGATATCGAACGGCGACAAGAGTGGCACCAATGAACTCCCGGTGACCGAACGCTCCTCCTTGTACCTGCTATTTTTCCTCAATCGTCGGCGATGAGCAGATGGGAGATGGAGAGAATCGAGACTTCTGATGTCAATTTCGGCGAAATGAAGGGGAGTTAAGGAGCGTGACCACTAAAAAAGCATTCCCGACGCTTCGAGCTCCCTTCCGGTAGTATTGTTGCCTTTGGTGAGACTCCGGCGAGGCTTTGGTTACGGTGAAAGGGACTAAAATAGCAAAAAAATCTATAAGTGGCTACCAAATATACTTTTCCAAGTGATTTTTTACATAAATTAAATCTGTTAGAGTGTGATTTTACAAACTTCAGTATGTGAACAATATGTTTATTGGCTCTATTGATTTGTTGGTTGTGTTGTCATATGTATTGGTATAACACCCCCTACCCATACGTAGGCGAACCCATCCGCATTAGAGTGGGAAGCCGTACGAGCAGGGGTGTCACCAAACAAGAGGATACAATATCATACATTCAAACATCATAACCATACGGAATTACAGCGGGAATTAAAACTTTTGAAAGCAAAACTGATCATGCATTAATATAACAAATCATTACAATAATGTTCTGATCAATTGCCAATACAAAATAATTACATATCCAAAATATTCATAGCGGAAGCTTAACAAAAACTAATACATGAGAGTTCTATTACAAAAAGGAATCATTATAACTGCTACAAAAATAAGCCCTACACTAATCCCTTTGGTGTTGGCTTGACTGGCGGCGACTCTCCCAAAATAACAGCACCTTTCGCACCTGCACGGATAAAACACCGTGCTAAGTGATAAACGCTTAGTGGGGAAACACAACAGTAAAGTGGACGACCATTCACAATGGTCGTCAAAGAATAACACATACGATATGCCACATGAAGATAATCATACATAATATAACACACTTAGATCACATATGGATATACAACATATATCGGGTCACATTCATAACTTTCAGAAGCTCATGATTACGTTCAGATAATAGTTGATTCATATACTCATCATTATGCTTATTCGAATATCATATTCTTATAGCATGCCAAAGCAAACCAAAATAAATACCTGCTGACTCAAAAATAGTGGATAACGAGAGAACGCATAACGTACCTTATGGGTACGACTCAAATGCATAACGTACCTTACGGGTACGAATCGAAAACCATTTAATTTATATCTCATATAAAAACATTTTACTGAGGGGATCTTAAACAAGATCCAAACACATTGAAAAGGATCGCGAGGATCCGAACACATAAAAAGGGTTCGCGATGAACCAAACGGGGGACCTGATCGGGGTCCAAACGTCCAAAGGTGCTACAGCTAAAGAGAATCTATTAGGCATGCCTAACTATCCACTAGACTGACTCTTGCAGGTCATGCGCAATCCAAATCATGTTCCAAAACATAGCATATAATTATTAATGGATAACATGTTATTTGTCATGAAGAAATCATGATATTACACATATAAGCAAAATAATGTAGCACACAGCAGTGAAAAGGCAAGAGGAGACATTTAAAATCAATTTTAGAAAAACAGAGTATGTGAGAGAATAGGGCAAAGTCACTGTCGCGATCACGACAAAGTTGTGGTCGCGATGTAACACCCCCTACTCATACGTAGGCGATCCCCTCCAATAAGGAGTGAGATGCCGTATGGGCAAAGGTGCCACCACGCAGAAACATGATATACATACATTCATCCATAAACATACATACCGAAATATAGGGTAAATAAAATTTTTACAAAACCATTCATGAAAGAAGCTGATTATGCATTAATATAACGGAAAACATTACATTACTGTTTGATCAACCCAACGATACAAAAGATAATTAAATATCCAGAAATGTACTAATATAAATGCGGAAGCTGTTACAAAATTAACATAAGAGAGTTCTATACAAAAAGAATCATCAATATACAAAATTAAGCCCTACACTAAACCCAGCTGTGTTGGCTTGGCTGCGACGACTCTCCCAAGGCAAACTCCTTCCGCACCTGCACGGGTAAACACACCGTGCTAAGCGATAAACGCTTAGTGGGGAAACACACAAATCAAATGGACGGCCATTCACAATGGTCATCAAGCAAACACATACAGATGGCATAGTCAGAAATACGCATTAGATAAGAGTATGAACATATTAACATGTAGAGTCATACATTTGATAAAACTTAATTGTCTTCATAATATCACATTAATAAACATAATCGGATAAAACATGCTCATAAGTACCAAAACAATTCCAACAATAAAGCACCTGCTGACTCAAGGTAGTGGATAACGAGTGAACGGACAATACTTTACGGGTACGAGCCGATTACAGACAGTACCTTACGGGTACGAATCTAAAACCAACTTACTTTATCATTTGCAAAACGTTTTATTGAGGGACCTTAAACAAGATCCAAACACATTAGAGGGTTCGTGAGGAACCAAACGGGACCTGATCGGGGTCCAAACTGAACTGAGGCTGCAGCTATAAGACTCTATTAGGCATGCCTAACTATCCACTTAATTGACTCGCAGGCTACAAAACACAGTTTACGTCCATAGTTCAAATATAATAAGCAAAGAACTTACATACCTTGAATAATTAGTACATGCAAATATCATCCATCTTACTAGTATACAGTTCATATTAAGAGACAATATGTGCAAAAATCCATAATTTAACAACCCTAAATCATGTGAAATAACTAAGATTTTATTGCAAAAACAGGGTAGGTCACGGTGGTAATCAGATTGGTTGCCACTGTGACATACCAGGGATCTTGGCAGAATGCAAGTCTGAGGTACCTCACGGTGTTAACCCATCTGGTTGTCACCGTGACATACCCAGACCCCAAAATAGAATGCACTCTTGGGGTACCTCATGGTGGTAACTCATCTGGTTGCCACCGTGACATACCCACTGCCCAAGTCAGAAGCAAAAGTCTGGACACCTCACGGTGGTAACCAGGTTAGTTGCCACCGTGACATATCCAAACTCACGGCAGAATGCATCTGGTGCGTGCCTCACGGTGGTAACTAAATTGGTTGCCACCGTGACCCATGCCCAGATGCGATACCCAAGAGCAATTTTCCAGATCATTCAAGCAAAAATCCCAAAAACTCTCACTTCAACCAAAATATCCTCACTCCAATAATACTATTAAACCAATCAAACATCAATAAATCATGCCATAACCAAATCCTACTCATGAATTCAAATAACAATATCAATTTGCATAATCAATCTCATCACTATTCATACCACAATTCCATAATCTCACATTGGGTTCCATAACTCACAATCAAGGTTTTATGAACAAAGAGAACCAAAACCCATAACATAATAACTAGTAAAAACATCAAGAACATCAAAAATTTCCAGAATTTCATTCAATTAAAACATGTCAACAATTCATATAACACAAAATTCCCAAACCTTGAAATCCTTAGCTCCAAATTAATGAGCTCCACTAGATCTAACCTTCTCTTTGCCCTTTGGCTCATGAGGAGGCTCAACTAAACATCAAACCACAAAAACACACAAACACAAAACTCTAACTTAGATCCAAACCCAGAAAATATGAAGAAGAAAGATGAAGAAGAGGAAGAAGAAGATGGAAAATGCAGCAAACTTACTAATTAAATGCAGGGTGTGATCAATTCCCACTACCAAGAGCTTGAATCCAAGCTAGGGCAACTAAAGAGTGAAGAAGAAGAAGAAGAGCAGTAAAGGGAGGAGAGGAACGGGAAAAAGGGAATAGAAAATCTGATTTCCTAATTTCCTTTCCTCCTTTTACTTACCCTTACCCAACCCTAGACACATGGCACCTCTCTAGTGGTGGAAATCAACCACTCACACACTACAAACATGCATCACATACACCCAAAACTCTCCCATCTAATAACACCCTACAAGTGTGTGAGCACACACACACACAAGAACAGCCCCAAAACACACCCTACAAACATATGAGTAAGCACACCCAAAAGCAACCCAACTAATTCATACCCTAACACCACACATGCACCCACATGCTAACAAAACTCTTAAAACATACATTTCTGCCCAAAATGCCCTTAATACATATCAAAACTCACACAATGCATATGCACAAACATGGCTCATACTACTAGTGTAACACCCCGTTACCGAGATGTCACGCGCGCAAACACATATACGAATCCATATACACACACTTATAAACAAAACCAAGATGAGATACAATGAAACATTTAATCAAGATATAGCAAGTCTATATAAAATACATATAACTATATCATTTTACAAAAATAGCTTGTAACACATACATATACAAAATAGTTGATCATTTATAAAAAGTACATTTCCCATACTCAAATCCATGTACAAAAATAAATAAATAGCGGAAGACACAAAATAAACTCCAAACTACAGACTTCTAGTGGCCGACCTGCAGATGTCCGACTGCCAAAAATAAACCTGCCACCTACACGGGAAAAGAGCCCGTGCTAAGCGATAACGCTTAGTGGGGAGGAACAAAACAAATAGCAAATGCATATACAAATAACTACTATAACAACTCATAACTCATTAGCACTAAAACATGTAAGTAATAATTTATAAATAATCGTATGTAACATCATTCCTATTGATAAACATAGCATAATATCAACACTCATACCTCATATGCATGAATTATACATCTAATAGGCATATTAACATTATTCACATATCTTATATATATATTCATACAACATATATATTCGTATCATTAAATAATCAAGGAAAGAGCCTAATGTAACATCTCATTGCATAAATTCTAATATAGTGCAATCACTCTAAATATATATATCATTAAAGTACGTATCACAATGCCAAACTTTATTCCATATACGTTTATCATATAACATATAATTGATTATCATATTCATATGCAACACATATATTACCATATTAGCCTAGTTATTCTAAATATATTCTCTAGAAGTGGATGCGGTCATTTGGATACTGATAGGACACAATATCCCAAACATATGGAGACATGGGTCTCAAACGTATCGTATTCATATGGAGACCAAAGTCTCAAACATTTTCTTATTTCTACTAGAATGACCATCTCGGAGGTCAACCGCTTGACCCAAACGGGGCCGAACAAGGATCCAAACGGGATCCGCATGTAGCAGCTGCACACACACACACTGACCTAAGTAAGCTCTTACTTATCCACTACTAAGACTATTCAGGCTTAAGGACACAACTCAAGAACTCAAGTGTCATCGTCATATCATGTAAACGAATACAAGTTACTCATATAACTCATATATATACGTATAGGCTGATGAAATTTAGAAACATATGCATCTTATACAAATCTCATATAAACAAGTAAATCATATGCATTTAACTCATGTACAATATTATTAGTCATGTACATATATTTTATAATTAATAACCCATATGCATGTAAATTATAGACATAAATTCACATATAGCGATCTTATTAATCATGTACAAGTACCTCACAAATACAGCTCATCCAAATATAATACAAGTTTAACCCACGTATATATAATCATACATATTTAAATCATATAAACAAAATAATATAAATCATGTACGTATATCTTATAATAAAACAATCATCAACTGATAATACCATTTAATCCCATAATGTGCCATGTAATGTAAAAACCCCATGTAAAAACACATTTGAAACCCAATTTTTGGAAAAACAGGGGAGTCATACAGGTTAAACAGGTGGGACGAAGAGACCCACCACGAGTCATGCTCCTGTAGCCGACTCGTGCTCGGCCAAATCCACAAGGACACGAGTCGGATAATCCCACTCCTGCTCTTTACGTCGAGAGAAACACCAAGGCCGAGAAGAGTACCTTCGTCCGACCCGTGCATGACTGTTCGAGTTGTGCTCGGTCGTCCGAGACGTGCTCTTCCAGCCTGCTGTACGAAAATCCACATCAAGAAGAAGACTAATTCCCAGAAATTTCAAAAAACGCAGAAACAGAGTATGTCGAGTTTTCAAAACCCCATCTTACCCAAAGCCATTTTTCATGCAATAATTATGCAAAAACAAACCTTCAGGCCTCCAGAGCACATTTACAGCAACAATCACTTAAATCATTCACATTATCAAACAATCAGAATTGGATTTACAGAGAATTAAACCCAGAAGTTTCCTCTTTCACTTTCATGCAAATATCTCAAATTTCACATGCATATCATCGTCACTTGCTGCTACAAATCAAATACACAACTCTACTTTACTCATGCATTACTATATATATCAAAAACACAATTTAACAACAACATTAAACATCAACACATGATCCAAAATGAGGATGGACAGAAACACTCCCAAACCTGATGCCAAAACTCCTTCCACTTCAAAATCCAATCTTTTTTTTCCCTTTGTCCTTCTTTCTCTCTTCAATCACTTGTAAAAATCCAACCAAACAAACTCTATTAGCCCATGTACAGAGCCTTAAAAACCCAAATCCAACCCGTAAAAGGAGAACAAAACAAGAAGAACCCAAAGAACTTGTAACCACTTACCTCTTGGAATCTCTTCAAAGCTCAAAACCCTAGCTCAAAACGGATGAACAACACATGCAAATAGAGAAAGAACAGAAATGGAGAGGAGAAAGGGTGACTAATGTGAGAGAGAGTAAGAGAGTATGAATGAAATCTGATAGCTTCTCTAGGAACCTAAAATTCCTGCCTTCTTCTCTCTCCAACATGCACACACTCCCCTCTCCACTTGGCACTCATGCATTGGACCCTCAATTCCACTAACTACACTTTTACAATCTGCTCCTTGCACAACTCTTTAAGTCCTTACAAATTACCAATAGGTCACTAAAAGAAAATTCTATCATTTAATACTTTTAATCCTTTGCAACTAAGTCCTCCTTTCCTTGTAAAGTTACTCAATTGCCCTTAATAAATCCAATTAACATGAAATTTCTACTGGGCCATATTTGGGATGTGACAACTCTCTCCTCCTTAAGAAATTTCATCCTCGAAATTTTCCCGCTTATCACTTATAGCCCAAATACCAAAACAAAATTCAATCAGAATTAACAAAACAAAACTTATCGGAAGATTCTACGGGCTCATTCACTTCTTGGCTACTGGCGATAAATTCTCTGGCTGGACCTTCATAAGCATCTAACTTCGCGGCTGATTCCGATGATACTCGAGTAGCTCTAAGCAATTCCTCTACATCCTTTTTGACTTGCCGAGCCAGATTCTCACTCGTCTTAGGGCAATTAACAAGCAAGTGTTCCTTGCTGCCACATCTAAAGCAGGCTCCAGTAAGCTTCCTACACTTACCCCAGTGTTGCCTCTGACAGTGCTGACATTTCGGTGACTCTCGAGGTCTCTTGTCCACTTTTACTTCTACACCTGATACTCTTCTCTTTTGCCCTTACCTTTTCACAAAATCCGTAGAAACTTGAGGGGCCGTCAATCTACCCAAGATCCGAATCAACCCTTGAACAACTACTGAATTATCAAGAGTAATAGCAGAACTTTCAACTGAAGGGTGTCCAAGAGCAGGCTGCACAACTCTAATCCGATTCACACTACCCTTCACCTCACCCACATACTCACTTGGATCCGACTCTATCTAGACACTACACAACACAACATCTGCATTAGGCCATAACTCTAGACAGACTCTCATGTAAAGACTCTATACTCAAATAATCACATAGGACCAGAATCGATTAAACCGGCGCTCTGATACCACAAACTGTAATGCCCCGTTACCCCCATTGGAAGGATACCGAGATGTCTTACGCGCAAACACATATACGAATCCATATACACACACTTATAAACAAAACCAAGATGAGATACAATGAAACATTTAATCAAGATATAGCAAGTCTATATAAAATACATATAACTATATCGTTTTACAAAAATAGCTTGTAACATATACATATACAAATAGTTGATCCTTTACAAAAAGTACATTTCCCATACTCAAATCCATGTACAAAAATAAATAAACAACGGAAGACATAAAATAAACTCCAAACTACAGACTTCTAGTGGCTGACCTGCAGATATCTGACTCCCAAAAATAAACCTGCCACCTACACGGGAAAAGAGCCCGTGCTAAGCGATAACGCTTAGTGGGGAGGAACAAAACAAATAGCACATGCATATACAAATAACTACTATAGCAACTCATAACTCATTAGCACTAAAACATGTAAGTAATAATTTATAAATAATCGTATGTAACATCATTCCTATTGATAAACGTAGCATAATCTCAACACTCATACCTCATATGCATGAATTATACATCTAATAGGCATATTAACATTATTCACATATCTTTTATATATATATGTATATATATCTTACAACATAAAACAAAAAGGCTATTTAATCAT
The DNA here is from genome assembly GCA_947683425.1 of Excoecaria cochinchinensis. NCBI lineage: Eukaryota > Viridiplantae > Streptophyta > Magnoliopsida > Malpighiales > Euphorbiaceae > Excoecaria > Excoecaria cochinchinensis. The sequence continues at coordinate 6,024,336 of CANTUQ010000011.1, forward strand.
ATCATCACTAACTTCAAGGGTTGCAATATAACTCAGCATTTCTAATACACATATTCATACAACATATGTATTCGTATCATTAAATAATCAAGGAAAGAGCCTAACGTAACATCTCGTTGCATAAATTCTAATATAGTGCAATCACTCCAAATATATATATCATTAAAGTACGTATCAAAATGCCAAACACGTTTCCATATACATTTATCATATAACATATCATTGATTATCATATTCATATGCAGCACATATATTAACATATTAGCCTAGTTAGTCTGAATATATTCTCTAGAAGTGGATGCGGTCATTTGGATACTGATAGGACACAGTATCCCAAGCCTATGGAGACATGGGTCTCAAACGTATCATATTCATATACAGACCGAAGTCTCAAACATTTTCTTATTTCTACTAGAATGACCATCTCGGAGGTCGACCGCTTGACCCAAATGGGGCCGAACAAGGATCCAAACGGGATCCGCACATAGCAGCTGCACACACACACACTGACCTAAGTAAATGCTTACTTATCCACTACTAAGAGTATTCAAGCTTAAGGACACAACTCAAGAACTCAAGTGTCATCGTCATATCATGTAAACGAATACAAGTTACTTATATAACTCATATATATACATATAGGCTGATGAAATTTAGAAACAAATGCATCTTATACAAATCTCATATATATATGTAAATCATATGCATTTAACTCATGTATAATATTATTAGTCATGTACATATATTTTATAATTAATAACCCATATGCATGTAAATTATAGACATAAATTCACATATAGCGATCTTATTAATCATGTACAAGTACCTCACAAATACAGCTCATCCAAATATAATACAAGTGTAACCCATGTATATATAATCATACATATTTAAATCATATAAATAAAATAATATAAACCATGTACGTATATCTTATAATAAAACAATCATCAACTGATAATACTATTTAATCCCATAATGTGCCATGTAATGTAAAAACCCCATGTAAAAACACATTTGAAACCCAATTTTTGGAAAAATAGGGGAGGCATATAGGTTAAACAGGTGGGAGGAAGACACCCAGCACGAGTCGTGCTCCTATAGCTGACTCGTGCTCGGCCAAATCCACAAGGACACGAGTCGGATGCCCCTATCCGACTCGTGTTCTTCTAGAGGAGAGAAGCACGACTCGTGCTCCCCACGCTGAGTTGTGTTCCTGAATCCCACTCGTGCTCTCTATGCCAAGAGAAACACCAAGGCCGAGAAGAGTACCTTCGTTCGACCCGTGCACGACTGTCTGAGTCGTGCTCGATCGTCCGAGACGTGCCCTTCCAGCTTGCTGAATGAAAATCCACATGAAGAAGAAGACTAATATCCAGAAATTTCAGAAAATGCAGAAATAGAGTATGTCGAGTTTTCAAAACCCCATCTTACCCAAAGCCATTTTTCATGCAATAATTATGCAAAAACATACATTCAGGCCTCCAGATCACATTTTCAGCAACAATCACTCAAATCATTGACATTATCAAACAATCAGAATTGCATTTACAGAGACTTAAACCCAGAAGTTTCCTCTTTCACTTTCATGCAAATATCTCAAATTTCACATGCATATCATCGTCACTTGCTGCTACAAATCAAATACACAACTCTACTTTACTTATGCATTACTATATATATCAAAAACACAATTTAACAACAACATTAAACATCAACACAAGATCCAAAATGAGGATGGACAGAAACACTCCCAAACCTGATGCCAAAACTCCTTCCACTTCAAAATCCAATCTTTTCTTTCCCTTTGTTGTTCTTTCTCTCTTCAATCACTTGCAAAAATCCAACCAAACAAACTCTATTAACCCATATACAGAGCCTTAAAAAACCAAATCCAACCCGTAAAAGGAGAACAAAACAAGAAGAACCCAAAGAACTTGTAACCACTTACCTCTTGGAATCTCTTCAAAGCTCAAAACCCTAGCTCAAAAAGGATGAAAAACACATGCAAATAGAGAAAGAATAGAAATGGAGAGGATGAAATCTGATAGCTTCTCTAGGAAGCTAAAATTCCTGCCTTTTTCTCTCTGCAACATGCACACACTCCCTTCTCCACTTGGCACTCATGCATTGGACCCTCAATTCCACTAACTACACTTTTACCATCTGCTCCTTGCAACACTCTTTAAGTCCTTACAAATTACCAATAGGTCACTAAAAGAAAATTCTGTCATTTAATACTTTTAATCCTTTGCAATTAAGTCCTCCTTTCCTTGTAAAATTACTCAATTGCCCTTAATAAATCCAATTAACATGAAATTTCTACTAGGCCATAATTGGGATGTGACAACTAGGGGGCAAACGGGGTGTGACACGCGATAGAAGGGCCGTGAGCATTGCTCACACCTCGTGAGCATTGCTCATGTCACTCACATCTCGTGAGCATTGCTCACAACTCGTGAGCATGGCTCACGACTTATGAGCATAGCCCACAATACTCCTCAGCCTTCAAGCACGAGAGCTGGAAATTCCGTTCTGTCGTGCTTGCGACAGCATCGGGATTTCCATTTCTCAACAAAAATGCAAAAAGGCCAGAAAAATCCAAATCAAAACCATTTTCACCAAAATCAAACTTAAACTCAATCTTACCTCAAAATAGGCCTTCCAAACACCAAAACCAACATAAAACAACATATTTCCACAATCAATTCCAAATAAATCATCAATTCACAAATCAATATCTCAATAATTCACAAAACCAAAAAATTTTGCAGCTAATTTCGATCAACTTCACATTTGATTCAATAATTCAATAATTATGCATCATAACTCATCAAAACTCAAAACCCATATCATATATACCCATATATGCCTATTTACCCATCATAAATTTTCAGAAATTCATGCATATCTCAAAAGACACATAGGAACATCAATTCAAAGAAAGTTACCAAACCTGAATCTCCTAAGTTCCAAATCACTTGGTGCCACTAATACCAGCCCTCTCCTTGCCTTTAGGGTCGGGAGGAGGCTCAACTAACCACAACCCACCATAACAAAGAAACAACAAAACCTTAAACCCAGAAAATAAGAAGAAGAAGATGAACAAGATGAAAATGCTTAAAACTCACTAATAAGAATGCTAGGAGATGATCAATTCCCACCAACTATGACTTGAATCCAAGCTAGGGCACAAAATGGGAAGAGAAGAGGAAGAAGAGAAATGAAGAGAAGAGAGAACGGGTTTGAGGGAGCAAAATTTCTACTTCCCTTTCTCTTTCTCTTCTAAATCTCCTCTCTCCTAACCCTAGCCATGTGTCCTCTTCCTAGTGGTGGATCTTGATCACTCACACCCAACAAGCATGCACTACACACACACATAATAAAATCCCAACTTATAATACCCTACAAATGTGTGAACACACACATACTAGCACAACCCAACAAACACATCCCACTATGGTATGCTCAAGCACACACAATCACAACCCAACTAACTCACACCTTAATACCATGTGAGCAACCACATTTTAATACAACCCACCAAAACATGAAATTGCCAAAATACCCTTATGTCATGCAAATACACATACATAATGCATGCACAAACATGGCTCGAACTTCTAGGGGGCAAATGGGATGTGATAATTGGCTTGGCTAAATAGGAATTTAATTAAGAAATACAGATTTTGGGTTGAATGAAAAGAATTGGAAAGTTTTCTGTATTTGAGAATGTTATACTATATTTGTAAAGTAGAAGAAATATAGGCTAATTTATAAGTTAGGATTTAAATTGCATGTAATTTTTATAATAGTTAAATTATGACATATAAATTAGATTAGTAATTAAATTGATAAATAATTTAACGATAGTTAAATCTTAATGTATAAGTGGGCATCATAATATGCACATATAGGTAATGATATTGTAATTGCTAATACGTGAAGAATTAGTGGAAAATTTAAACGTTAAGTGGGAAATCAAAATATGTTTATTTAAAGTTTGAATCAAAGATAGTTCATTAAATTAGGTTGAAGGTATGTGATGTGATTATACTAGAATTTGGTTAGTGCATGTTTTAAATATTGGATGAATGTTTGAAGCCATTATTCATGTAGTTAAATTACCGTTAGGATTAAATTAGATGTACATGTATATATACACATATGTGCATATATATATATATAGTTGTGAAATAACATAAAAGCTTTGGTATAGATTTGTGAAGAAAAAAATATTATAGTAATAAGTTGAATAGGGAATTTTAAAAGAGCAGGTGTTGTGAAAATTAGATAAACTCGTGAAAATTAGATAAACTCATATATTTTAGTTAAAGAATAAAATAACAGTAGTTAGATCATGATCGAAAGATATTGAGTAATTAGCTAGATAAATTGTTGCTTAAATTGAATTCTTTGTAATGCTAAACAATTTGTTGAATTTAAAGAATTTAGTTATAATTATAATTTAATGCAAAGAAGTTATAGGTGTAGGTTCAAAATGTAATTGAGTTTAAATATTGAAATGGTTTTATGGTATAACTAAATATGTATCTCGATTTCTCGAAATTTTGGACTAAAATAAGAAACATTTGTTAAGTTAGGATGTAATTGCTGAGGATATGTAATAACTCCAATACCAGGTTAGTAGTAAATAGTATTTTTCTAGACTAAATAGTGTTTTCGGGGTGAATAGTACTTCCCAAAATCAAAAAATATTTTATTAGACCATTGGATAGAGCTCGTCAATACGAGTTCGTAGGCGTAAATTTCATGTCAATCGGAGGTCAAACGAGTCCGAAATGGCCGAAACAGTAAGCAAAAGTATTTACTTCGATGGAAAGTGGGCCCAAGTGGGACCCACTGAAGAGTGAAAAGTGGACCCAAGTAGGACCCACTGAAAAGTAAAAGTGGGCCCAGGTGGGACCAACTGAATAGTAAATATGGGACCATGATGACATCAATGATGACATCAGCAATGTCATGATGATGAATAGTAACTGTGTCCCCTAAAGTATAACATCATCATTTGGTTAGAAACATCATCATTTGGTTGGAAACATCATCATTTGGTTAGGTCCCATTGAATAGTAACAGCATCTTTGACTGCTCTTTAAATAGTAACTGTGGGTCCTTGAATAGTAACTGTGGTGCCCACAAAATAGTGACTCCGAGATGAATAGTACACAAATTTTTTTTTTCACCATCAGAAAGAGAATGAAAAATTTAGTTTGATGGTATTTTTTTGGTGTAAAAACGAGATCATATAGGCTTCCGAAATTCAGTCTGAAGTTTCTCTGGTTCGGTTCAATTGAACCAAGATTTGACTGAACATTGACCGAATTTTTATAAATAGTTAGAGTGGATAAAATGGTCTACTGTAAGAGGATAAAAGTCTTAGAATAATTTTTAGAAATTTTTGACAGTATTAGAATTGTATTTCACGACAGTACCAGATTAAATCGAATTAGACCGATTTAAGTGAACCGGACCCCAAACGGACTCCGATTGAGCTAAAATTTTGTATGGAGACTAATTTTCATATTCTAAGAATTATGGAAGTGGTTTGGAGTGAAAATGAATTCGGACACATTTAATTTCACCAAAACAGTGGAAAATGACCCGAAAAATGAAAATCGGACCAAATCGGCTCAACCACTTTGGTTGGACCTGGTTTGATCCGATTGGACCCATATAAAAGCATTAAAATTTCAGGAAATCCCTTGGATTCCCTTTTATTTCAGCCTCCCTCTTCTTCCTCTCTTGGCCGAATGGTTTTTCCTCTCTTTCTCACCATTTTTCTTTCATTTTTTCTTCATCTCACCTCAAGATCAAGCCTTTCTAACATAATACAACCCCTCTAGAATCCATTGGTGGTCTCAAAATTTTGTTTGGAGGTGTAAATTTTGGTGAAATCTAGACTTGAAGTTTAGGTGTAAAATTGAGGTAAGTGATTTAAGTGATTTTAAATTGGTTTTAAGGTTCCTAAGGGTACTCTAGGACGTTAATAAAACGTTTATGAAGATTGATTTTTGAAAGGAACCTTGGATTTGATTAAATATTAATTTTTGTGTTTCGACATAATTATGTCCAATAGGTGAAGGAACTTCTAAGCAAGCTAAGGGCAAGGAAAAGGTTAATTGAGAAGTATAATACACGGATTTGAGGTTTGTGATTGCAAATTCCATTTAATTCCACGGTAAAAGCATGAATTTAGGTTATATTTGTGAAGAAAGTATGTGATTTATGCATGTTTAATTAAAATTAACATGATATTCATGCTTAGGGATGTTAAAAATGATGGTATGGATGATTAAATTGAAGAAATAAATTTTGTGTGAAAAGTTCCTTCTTTGGCCGAATGGTATTCATGTGAATTTTATGTGTTTACATGATGTTTTATGTATAATTATGTTGGATCTATGGTATTTGGCATGTGGAATAATGAATGGTATGTGTTGGAGCATGTGAAAACATCATATGGTATGTGATGTATGTATAGCCGAATGTATATCATGTGTAAAGTCATAATTTTAATGTGTTTTCATGGTAATTGATGGTATGGTGATGTTATACATCATGAAATTGGCCTAAATAAATGATAAAATTGATAAAAATAATTAATGTGAATAAATTGGTATGTGGGCCGTATGCATGTATGTATGTATGCATGTGTACCATGATGAAATAATAAATTTACATGACATGTGATGATATGATGATGACAATCACATGTGAAATGATGAAATGGTATGAAAAAAAATAAAATATTATGATGATATACCATGAAAAGAAAAATAAAAAAATAAGTATATTATATTAATAAGGTAAAAAATAAAATAATATTGCCATGTGTAGTAATCTGGTAGTCAAGTCTAGTTCAGGATATGTTGGCATGCTATAGGGACATAAGACCGCGGGTGTGAGCATGGCGTCTCACTTTTTAGTAGGCCAATGATGGTCCTACTTCCGTATCTGAATATCTGAATATCCGTATCTGAATATCTGAAGTGTACTGTTCTGTATTAAAAGACAGTAGTGGTCCTACAGGACTCCGCTGGTATTTCTGTGTGAACTTCTAGAGTTCACATCTCGTTTATCCTGTATATAGAGTCTGCCAGTGTCTTACAGGGGCATAATTGTAAAAATAAAATTAAAATGGCTAAAAAGTGATTAAAATAATATTTATGTGGAAAATGACATAAATATTACTATATAAAAAGTTTGAGGGCAAAATTGTAATTTTGTGCATATGTGTGTTAAGAATAATTAATAAGGCTAAAAATATAACTAAATGGTTAAATATGAAAATTGACCACTTTATATGGGTAAAAATGTAATTTGGCATGAAAATAATAATTAGAGGATAAAACTGAAAATTGGCATATAAATTAATGATAAAATTGAAATGTTAGTGAAATTAATTAAAATATTGGCATAATTGTAATATTATTGAAATTAGAATGAACTAGTGGCATAATGGTAATATAATGAAGTTAAAACGAACTAATGGCATAAATGTAATTTTGGTGAAGTATAATTGAACTAATGGCACTTTTGTTATTTTGAAAAAGTTTAAGGGTATAAATGAAATATTGCCTTAAGTTAAGGGTAAAATGGTAATAGAATTATTTATGTGTTAATTGTATAATTGCCCAATTATGAAGTTGAAAAATAATTACATGTAATATTGCATGCCTAGTTGGGAATTAAATTAAAAATGTTTATTTATGAATATTAATTGATATTATTTATGTGAATATTATTATGCATGAAAAATTAAATTAAGTGGAAATTTATGGAATTGCAATCACCACTGGGCATATTTAATGCTCAGCACGTAGTTTTATTTGACTGGGTGTAGGTACTCCGTAAGAGTTTTGGAGCGGTGCATACCTCACACTTTGGAAGTGGTATGGAAGAAAATTATTAGAATATTTAAGTATATTAAGAAGTTTGGCATGTATGTGTCTTATAATATTATTGTGGGTTTTGAACTGTAATAAACTATGTTAACCGTCATTAGTTAAGTATGTTTGGATATGCCTAATAATTGGTAGAAATTAAGTTAATACAATTGGTAAAGTAAAATATAGATTTTCAAGTTAAAGGAAAATTGACTAGATAAATAGCAAATTAGACAGTTATATGTCAATCGGTATAGTTAATAGTGAAAAAAAATAGTAAATATTAAATTTGATAATTAATTATTAAGTATTAATAGACTTAAGTAAGTTGACTATTCATATAGTACTATTCACACAGTATTATACATACGGTACTATTGATACATAAGACACTATTCACATATACTGTACTATTCATATATACGGCACTATTCACGTATACAGAACTATTCAAAAAAAAATTTTACCAGTTTTAATTAATGGTCTATTTAATAACCTGAATAGTTTAATTAGGTTAACCGGATTAAAAGGAACAGTTATTTAATCAGATAATAAAGTATTAGACTGTATATTAGTTCAGTACAGTGGCACCCGATATTCGTATCACATACGGGTATAGGGCGCTACAGGATAAGTCAGGGTTAGTTGTTAGTTGGGGATTTAAATCGGCTAATTAATCATAAATTGTTAATTTTTTTTATATTCTAATGAGATGGATCATGTATATTAAGTTTAAGTAAGACTTGTGCATGTAGGTGTGCATTTCAAAGCATACATGTGAACAAGGCATATTTCATATAATTTAATGTTATATATATATATATATATATATATATATATATATATATATATATATATATATATAATACATGTAGGTGGATGTGAATAACTTGTGCTAAATGGGATTGATTGTATTAAGGTGAATTTAAGGTTAAGGTGTATAGAGTAGGAAAATTGAAGGGAAGTAATGTGGGTTAAAAAGTAGTTAAAAAAATCCACATTAGATGATGAATAGATATAAGCAGAAAGTAAGGAACTCAATGGCATAAAATTTTGAGGATAAAGAATTTGAAAAAAGAAATGGTAAATAATGAATGAAATAAATATTAAAGAGTTTATTTATTAAATGAACCAAGGGTAGCATTTTGTAAGAATGTGTATAGTATTTATGTGTAGTTCGGTTTTAAAGAAATTAATAGCATAATTAGGTAAATGATAACTTAAAGATATGATAGAATTGAATGACTGAGTTAAAGTGGAATCTAAGCAATAATATTGTTTATGACCAATTAATGTAGCCTAATTGATATAAATGCAATGCAAATGAATTATGTTATAAATATTGTTAATTAAATGATAAGTGACAAAATACGATAGGTGAGTATCATGTTCATGGGAGTAAATAACAAAAGTCATATGCATAAATGTGTATTAATTAGAAAAGTGTGAATGCAAAAATGTACAATGTAAAATAAATAGTTAATGTCGGAAAAATTTTTGTGATAAGAGATATTATAGACGTGATAAAGATGTAAATAAGTGAAAGTGACATAGATCGAAAGTATATTGCCCTTAGTATTCTAGTAGTCAATCTAGTTCAGGATATAATTGGCTAGCCATAGGGACACATTTCCCGCGGTAGTGACTCATGACGACTCGCATCAGTAGGCCAATGGCGGTATATAAAAGTATAAAAGTGTTAAAGTGTTAAAGTGTACAATGAAATGTTTGGGTGGTCCTTCAGGATTACTCTAAAGTGTTTTAGACCTATGGGGTACACGTCCTGTGTATCCGGTTTTAAGATTTCTACCGGATATTACTAGGGTCAAAATAATAATTATAAATTAAACGTATAATTTAGAATATGAAATAATAATTTAACCATGTAATTAGACTAATAACTAAGAGAGAGGTAAATGATTATAAGTAATAGCTAGTAGCTAAATATTTATTTGTATGCATGAGATATTTGTATATAAACTATTAATTGAATTATGGCATAGGTAATATGATGAATTAGTATCTGGTATGTATAGTTTATAAGTAGTGAGGCTTGATTACTGATATAGCTACTTGATTATAAATATTTTACAAAGTGTTAATCATTTGCCTGTGTTCGTTAAATTATTGCATGAAATGTTGCTTGGTTATAAGGAATGGTATAGTATGAAATAGATGCAGATATACAACAATTAATTTAATAAAAGGTATATAAACTGGAAATAGTATTAAATGGGATTATTTATAAAGTAATGATTGTATTAGAAATGGCTTATGCAACTTAAAAGAGAAGTATAGTTAATGGATGATTATAAAACATAATATATGTGTATAAATACTATAAGGTGATAACTGTTGATTTTAGATATAAGATTTTAAGCACTTAAAAGTTTTTTAATTGGATGTATATTTTTGTAATTTATGTTTTGGATAAGCAAATTTGGTAGTCACCACTAATCGTAAAGCTTAGCTCGTGGTTTATCCTCGTGTAGGTCAAGAGGTAGAAATCAAGTGCTAAACATGGATGTTCCAAGGGATATTTATTGGATGGGAGTCGTGACAAGAAGGCAATAATGATACATTTTTGGAAATAAATAACTTGAATTCCATTTCTAGTTGGCATGTACACTACATAGATAATTAGAATATTATTGTATCGAAGGGATTGTATCAAACAATTATTTGTAGTTGATAGTTTTGATGTATTAATATTATATCTTTGTATTTTATATAATTGAATTAAGTATTGAGAGTGGATGATATATGTATATTATAATATATGGTGTGTGTGCGATTGGACCTAAATTGGAGGATGGGCAAACTTGTGTTGGAGTTTGAATTGGAGCTAGGTGAATGAATATATGATTATTAGAAGTGTGAAGACTTTCTGTTTACAGGGGGATAGGCATTATTATAGAAGAAACTATGCCGAAATTTCGGTAAAAATTATGTGGCATATTTGGAATAGTTATGATTTTTAATAGCAGGTGAAATTATGTTGATATTGGTTATATTATAGGTTAAATGAATTGTTGTACCTATGAAGGGCTGTGAAATTGTTGGGTTTACAGGAGGGTAGGTCAGACAACAACCGTTACGCTATTGGATTTTGACCAAATGAATAGTAAAATTGAACAGTTATAGGTCAGTCGAGTATAGCGAAGTGATGAAAAAATAAATTTACCCGGATTTCGCAATAAGCTTAAAAGTAGTTTTAAGACAATCATAGTATTCGCACAATAAACATTAGAACCGCAGTGTGCGTATAGTATAAGGGTGTTACATTTTATTGGTATCAGAGCGCGGTTTACGCATTTCTGGGTATAAAAAAATAGAATTTGTATAGGAAATGAATGAGTGGTGCTACTTTAGGTACTTATCAGTTATCCTTGATAGCGGGGCAATCATTGAACATTCTCTGCATGGGATGGTTACTATGCATTGTCATTATATGAAATATGCATTTGCATAACACTGCATATATAAAACCTCATACATTTATTGCATTATCATCATGTGATCATTTAATAGAAACTAGGTTATATGCATATGCCCCAATTAAAAGGAAATTGACATGATATATAGTAAGAGTATAGTAGTGAGATAAATATGCCTATGAAAAGATAGTAGTACATTGGAGATAATAAGGAGCTAATTAAGGATTAAGGGAAATAAGTAATAGGATGTGTATGCTAATGATTATTGAGTAGAGTGTACATGCCAGAAATGGAAAATGAAGAAATTATATGACTCTAGAATAGAGATGTTATTGGCTTAAGTATAATGCAAGTGGGCCCGATTTTCAAGTAAAGTTAAGAAGAAGAAAGTGCATATTTGACACTTAAATATTTGATAAGATCATTGTTAGCTCTTTTGACTTTAAGTTAGTTGGTTATTTATTAAAATGAGGTTAGAAGGGAAACTTAAATCTTGAAAAGATGAGACGTTGTGTCGCTCACATCCAATAATTGGATTTGAGATTTCCACTATTTTACAAGTTGTAACTTATGGAACACTTCTAAAGGCTATTTTTAGACCATTCTACTTTTATTATGAGATTGTGGTACCTGCCTCAAAAAGATTTTAGAATACTATATTTTGGTTTTTGTGTGATGTGGAGCTAGAAATTGTGATTTTGAGTTTTTTTAGTGGACTGCAAGGCAAAGGTGTTTATGTATATAGTTGTCTTATTCGGAATCAGATTTAAGATTTTCCCTCTTTCCATTATCTCCACAAACTATACATTAAGCATTGCCATAGACCAGAAAATAATGGCTTTTGTGGGGACATAGGAATACGATTAAGTTGGTTGCAAGCTTGCTTTGGGAGTGCAAGACCGATTAAAGAGGATGAATGGTACTTTATTGTACTAATTCAGATAAATTTCGAGGACAAAATTTTGTTTTAGAGGGGAAGAATTGTAATGCCCCAAAATTTTCAGTGTTATTAATAATGATTCAGCATGCCGAAAATTCAGTGTTGGGTATAGTGACTCGGTAAGTCAAAAGAATCGTAGAAAGTTAGTTTTTAAATGTCAAGGCCCAAAATTTTCTTTAAAAGCTGCATAATAATATATTTGAATAATTTCAATCAAATAAATACACAAATAAAATAAATGTATGTATATTTTAAATGGACAAATAAATAACAATAACAAACACCACATGATATCTGAGTTTAGAATTATCCAGACCAAGTTAGAAATAAGCTAGAATTATTTGGGAAAAACTTGGGAAGCAGAACAAAAAGGGGTAAGACACGAAATGGGAAGAACGAAATAGGGGAGAGGACAGAGAAAACTGAAAGGAGAGGAAGAGAGAGAGAGGCCGACGAAGTACGGCGAAAGGAGGAAGTCTGGCGTTGATCGACGGCGAGCAAACCAGGTTCCCTGTAGAGCTTTTCTCGGTGCGTCGTCCCCATTCACGGCATCGCCATTCCAGGAGAGAGAGGGAGAGAAATCGAAGCTTCTCCTGCGATCTTCGGCTAACTTCGATGGCAGTTGGAAAACCGGGCACCATCGCTCAAGTCCCTGGGATCAAGCGAACCTTTTGACACCCTCTGATCATCCACACGTACCGCTAGTGAGGAGATCGTGAACAGTAGGGTGCGAGCTTCTTCTCTATTTTTTGGCTAGCTCCGGCATCGGACGGCGACACAAGCGGCACCAATGAACTCTCAACAATCGGACGCTTCTCCCTGTACCCGTCATTCTTCCTTTATCATTGGCGATGAGCAAATTAGAGATAGAGAGAACTGAGACTTTTGACGTCAATTCTGGCAAAATGAAGGGAAGTCAAGGCGCGTGACCACTAGAAAAGCAATCCCGACGCTTCGAGCTCCTTCTTGGTATTATTGGTGCCTCTAGTGGAGCTCTTGCAAGACTTCGGTGAGGCTCTAGTGATGGTGAAAGGGGCCAAAATAGAAGAAAAATCTGTAAGCGGCTACAAAATCTACTTTTCCAAGTGACTTTTTTACATAAATTAAATATGTTAGAGTGTGATTTTATAAACTTCAGTATGTGAACAATATATTTGTTGGTTCTATTGATTTGTTGGCTATGTTGTCATATGTATTGGCTTAGCTGAATAGGAATTTAATTAAGATTTACAGATTTCGGGTTGAATGAAAAGAATTGGAAAGTTGTCTGTATTTGTAAAGTGGAAGAAATATAGGTTAATTTGTAAGTTAGGATTTAAATTGTATGTAGTTTTCATAATAGTTAAATTATGATATATAAATTAGATTAGTAATTAAATTAACAAATAATTTAACGATAGTTAAATCTTAATATATAAATAGGTATCATAACATGCACATATAGGTAATGATATTGTAATTACTAATACGTGAAGAATTAGTGGAAAATTTAAACGTTAAGTGGGAAATCAAAATATGTTTATTGAAAGTTTGAATTAAAGATAGTTCATTAAATTAGTTTGAAGGTATGTGATGTGATTATATTAGAGTTTGGTTAGTGCATGTTTTAAATATTGGATGAATGTTTGAAGCCATTATTCATGTAGTTAAATTACCGTTAGCTTTAAATTAGACGTACATGTGTATATACACATATGTGCATATATATATATAATTGTGAAATAACATAAAATCTTTGGTATAGATTTGTGAAAAAAAAAATTTATAGTGTAGACACCAGTTCCTGAGGTAGTCCAGATCAGAGTTACTTGATAAAGATATCAATGCTGTTTTCGCGAAAATGGATGAAAGTTGTGGGCTTTCACTCTTTGGATTTACAAGGATTGGGGATTTTTCTTGATAGGAGATTTTCGGGCATCAGTATGAGTTTGTCTTTGCAAAATCTTGTTTTTACTCCACCGACGGAAGGCCCGTCGGCTAGGAGGGGGCGCCTGTCATTCGTTCCGAAGGACAGCCTCCCTCGCGCAAGGCAGCACCTGTCGCTCACGCGTGAGGGGCCCATCTCTAGTGGGAGTGATGCCCGTTGCTTGCTTGACAGGCCCGTGTGCGGGAATCCGTCTCTCGTGCTGAGAGATGCCCGTCGCTCGTGCGAGAGATGCCTGCCCCTCGTGAACGATGGCGATCTCTCGATACCCGCCTCTCGTGGAGTGGTTCGCCGCTCGAGAGACCGAAAATACCCCCGTGAGCGACGCCCATCAGTCTTCGACAGATGCCCGTCGGTCGTTGATCTGTTGCAAAATTAAAATGTGATTTTCTAAGATTTTGATATTTTTTCAAATATATTTCAAAGATTTTCCAATATTTTCCAAATCTTTTCAAATATATTTCCAAGATTTCCTATATCTTCCAAATCTCTTCAAATATTTTCAAATCTTTGCTTTGATTTTGAGAATATTCTGCGAATCATTCGAATTTAATTCCGATTTCATAAATCTTTTCAAATATAAATTCAAAATTTGAATTTATTTGAATTATTTTCCTTAACCTATAAATAGGGGATTGAGGCTCATTATTCGGGGTTAGGAATTTTTATGAAATATAGAGTTTTCTCACGAAAAAGGTTCTTGTTTTATTTTCGTCAAATTTTTATCAAATATTCTTCAAATCAAGGCGAATCTGAGGAAACGAGATTAATTAGTGTCTATCTGTTCTAGCCATTTTTAGCATTCATAATTGCTACCAAAACATCAATAAGGAAAAATATAATTTTCTTTTCTTGATCTGTTTTTAAAAAGTACGATTTTGCAGTCAAAAATCTCCTGAAGTTACACATTACGAATCAATTCTTGTAGAATTCAAGGGTCAGAAGTCACGCAACACTCACCTTCAATGGCAATATTCCGAGGGTAAACATTCTGGATCAACTTCTTTTGCATTTTATCCTTTCATATTAATTTTACACATAAAATTCCATTTTATTCAAAATAAAACAAGTTTTTTTAGTTAATTTTCCTTTTTTTCCAGATTTGGGACAATCGATGGGCCGAGGCTCCACCGATGGCTATCGCTCATACGAGCGACGGGTCTTTGAGGAGTTCTAACTCCACCCGTCAGTTGGCCCAGGGACGACCATCGTTCGCATGCCATGGGCCTTCCTTCTCCATTTTCTTCTTTCTTTCATCCTTTATTCTTATTTATTCTTATTTTTTATTTTTTCATAAAGAATAATTTTTCATAGATTCTTTATCTTTATTTACTTTTCATGTTCATTTTATCGCTGATTATTGCACTTACATGATTTTTGTTTTGTCAGCTTTGTTGTTTCTTTATTAGATTTGGGTTATTAAAAATGGAGGACACTGTGATGATCTGAGAACATTACTCAGGTTTATTCTTTTACCCTACTCCTCTTTATTTCAATTTCCATTTATTGTAAATATTATTTTATTTCGTTAACATGAAAATGGCTAAATATTTATATTAATTAAGTTGGAGTTTTGTTAATAAAATGGGACCAATGTCCTAATTTTTATCAAAACAAATTGTCACTTTAAAATTATTCTTTTATGATCATGCATGTGAGGACCAGTGTCCTCATCCCTAATAAATGCCCCATTTTCTGTATGATTACATGTCATTTACAATGGGGGTTGTATTCCGCCCTTAGCTTTGTTGTAATTTACTGTGTTTTTTTTATCTTGCTTTTATTTACTGCTTTTGTTATATAATCGACTTGCGCCTTAATTAAT
This sequence comes from Excoecaria cochinchinensis, assembly GCA_947683425.1. Lineage (NCBI taxonomy): Eukaryota > Viridiplantae > Streptophyta > Magnoliopsida > Malpighiales > Euphorbiaceae > Excoecaria > Excoecaria cochinchinensis. The sequence continues at coordinate 6,040,369 of CANTUQ010000011.1, forward strand.
TGCATGAAAGTGAATGAGAAAATGGAATGAAATCTTATAGTTAAAACTCAATCATAACTTTAACCAACGTATGGATAAATGGGAAGTCCCGAACCATTTCTAGTCTTAGGCTTAATGAGGTTAGAGGACCAACTTAATGTCTTATTTGGGTGGGGTCTCCAAAATATCTCTTGTTGCCCAAAATATGCCCAATTTGCATACACTTAGGCTCCATGAGGTTAGAGGACCATCTCAATGTCTTATTGTGGTGGGGTCTCCAAAATATCTTTGGCTTGCCCAAAATAGATGTATATGTGTTGTCTTAGGTTCCATGAGGTTATAGTACCATCCCAGTGTTCTATTGGGATGGGGACTCCAAAATATCTTTAGCTTGCCCAAAATAGACACAGATGCGCTGTCTTAGGCTCAGTGAGGCTAGACGACCTTTCCCAATATTTTATTGGGTGGCGACTCCAAGAAACCTCCTTGTTGCCTAAAATAGATGCCCTTGTAATCTCTTACAAATTCCATGAACCTCTATCGAATGCCCTAAAAGCGAGTTTTCAGGGCCCCCGGGCTTCGGCTCGCGTCACAGTAGCGACTCCGCTGGGGATCTAAATGACACTTCACTTCGAAAATATCTTGATTAAAACATATAAATGAGTTTTAATTTAAAAATTTCATCCCTTTTCAAAATTGCATTGCATATCACTAGAGTCTTAGATCTATGCTAGTTTGCAGCATCTATCAGCCCCGATGCATTCTCATAGCATGACCCTATGTTCACTCAATGTAGGGAAGTGTCAAGGATAATCACCATCCCAAGCCTCATACCGTTTGGTATATTAAATGGAGACCCGATTAGTCATTATGCTCATGATGAGGTAGACCCATTGGCAGGGACCATGCTTGGGTAGACCTAAATTATCATCACCCTTGCCAAAGCTCATGTAATGCAAATAGATACTTCTCTTAGGTGGTATGAACCATAATACCTTACTTGATGTATGGATCATTATGTATTGGACAAACCTAGATAATTTGATTGGTCACCTAATCAAAGGCTTTCATGCCCCGAGAGGCCCATGTCAATTTATTCGGACTGCCTAAATACACAACAATCACAACCCATATGTATGTACATTAGTTAGGAGAGGTTATGCTACCGATTTTCCACCGTGCACCATATGCGTTCATTGGGTTCCCTATTAACCCATGGACAAAGCCCACATAGGAAAGATACTATGACCTCGTGTGCGGGAGTGATAAGGCTGGAGGGATCTATTTGCATGGATGTGATTATGCATGCTATATAGCACGATCATGCATCTTATGGAATTCATGCATCATCTTAACCTAATGTGTTTTGCAGCCATCATAGATCTACCTAGGTGGTCAAGACGTCCTCAGGGGTAGCTACGTAGAAATCCATTCTTTGAACTACCAGAAAGGTAGAGTACTCAGACGCACTTTCGAAAAAGCAGTCACACTAACTCCTCTCAGTATTCTTTACACAGTGAAATGGCTAACTCACCAAGAGGTATAGATGCCACTAGGGCCATGATAGCTGAGGAAGTAGGCAGACAGTTTAAGGAATTTGAGAACATAATGATGGCCATGATGGCAATAATAGCCCAGCCTGCCGCACCAACAAACCCAGCTCATCCTCCTATGAGAGAAAATGAGCAGGAGGAGGTCAGAAAGGACCCACAAGAAGAGATTCATCCACCAGGAATGGACTTTATGGCCAATATATTGGCAGGACAGAGAAGAGGGCCTGCCTGTAGTATGGATGAGGATTAGGAAGAGGATGAATTAAAGGAACTAGCATCAGTAACGGGAAAGGCACCTCAGACTAAAGAGGCCATCTGGAAGAAGATGGAAGATAAATTCGAGGCAATGTCAAGAATGTTGACTCGAGGACGAGGGATGAACCCTGAAGACAAAGAATTGGAGGGAGAGGATGTCACACCTCAAATCGGCCTAGTCGGAATGTGCATGACAAGTCGGAATTTCAAGGGTATTTCAGTAATTCGTGCATGAGGAAATTGGATAATAAAGACTTAATAGCAAAGTAATTATTAAATAAGTTAAGTGTGGGAAATTATTTGGTGTGCATGTGGTGTATGGATGTAGGGTATTTGTTGTGGTTTTATCTAGTGTGTGTGTTGTTTGGTAACATGGATGAAAGGCAATTATCTAGTGGATTGTGTGTATTGTACTAAGGATGGAAAATATCTACTTAAGTAATTATGCGGTGTATGTATGTGTATGGTGCCTTGGTGTTTCAAAGTCAAAGGAGGAATTATTGGTCCAATGAGAGCTTGCCAAGTGGATTTTGGTTAAGGGGAAAAGAAGGAGAGAGAACACAGGAATCCTATATTCCCGTTCCCCTCCCTCTTTCAGCTCCTCCTCCTCTTTCTTTTCTTCATTTCTGCCTTTCCTCCTTGCTTTCCTTTTTGGCTGGAGTTTGCGCTTGCTAAGGGTTGCTTTGATTGAGTTTTGGAGCAAGATTGAAGGGGTAAGTGTGGCATTTAGGGTTTCCTGCATTTGGGTTCTTCTTCTTCTTCTTCTTTTGGTTTCATTTGAGCTAAGGGTTTGGATTAAGAGTAATTTTATTGGTTTTGGTTTGTGCAAGCTGTGGGTGGTAAGAGGAAGCTCAAGGGCAAGGAAAAGATTGAGGATTGAAACTTGAAGAGGGATATTGGATCTTCCATTCCAGGTTTGGGAGCTTGAGTTTTGCATTTACATTGAGCTATCTCTGCCCTAGTTCCCTTAGATCTTGGATGTGTGTGTGTATCTAATTTCTGGAAATTGTGTAGGTCTTGTAAAAAGTTATGCATGTAAGTGTTTGGGAATTATGCCATTTTGATGTTGTTGAGTTCATATGTGCATGTGTATGAAATTCTAGATTTTTGATTGTGTAAATGGACTTAAATTGGTACGCATGTTATGGGTTATTAGTTGTGACAATTGATTATGCATAAATGTGGATTTATTGAAGTGATTGTAAAATTGAATGTGTTGTGCTGCAATTTCTAGATTTTGTTATTCATGAGTTGTTAATTGTGTAAAGTGATGAATTGATGAGAATGGATTGTTAAAATGTGTTATATTATGTTGCTTTGGTGTTTGGAAGACTCAATTTGAGGTAAGAAGTGATTTGAGTTGAATGGTTTGAGTTTTGGGTGTTAACAAATTGGATTTTCTGCAAATTTTTCGTGTAAGGGTTGGAATTCACGACTCTGTCGTGAGGTCGCGACAGAGCCCAGTGAAAGCAGCCCTCGCATGCCTTCGAGCTCTCCGCCGAGCCGCGCAGCAACACTTCTGTCGCGAGCGACAAAAGGCTTGTTTGCCAATCCGTTTTGGAGCAAGCATCTGTCGCAAGCGCGCCCGCGGCGCGAGCGTGATGGAGCAGCTGGGTAGCTCACTTTCACGAGCACGACAGGGAGTTGATTTTGCTTCCCCGCAATGTCACGAGGTTTACCATGGTCGCGACTTGGGCGAGTTCGCCTCTGTCGCGAGCGCGACAATTGTCGCGATCGCGACAGTGATCCTAGTTTTTGCCTTATTTTTCTGATTCTGTTTTCTCTTTTAAAATTAATTTCGAATGGTTTTTTTATGAGTTTTATCCCTGTATGTTGTATAAAGGCTTATTTATATGTACATTATGATAATGATATGCTACAAGTTAGAACCTGAAATGTATTATGCATATTTATACTAATGATCCTTCTCTAAGATTATTATGTTATGCTTAAGTGTAAATTGTATCATGGCATGATTAAGACTTTGCGTTGTTAAGTATCGGCATAATAATATTTCCCCTACGTGACCTTGGTGCTATGGAATAAGGATATGGGTATAGCATGTTGGCGTGAATTATATTATATGCTTTGCAATATAAATTGTATGATGCATGACTGACTTTATGAACTTATTTATTTATCTAAACCATTATGGATTATGCATGATTATATAAATTATGTGATTCAAAATATGATTTTTTTTTATGCATGACCTGCGAGAGTCAGTCTAGTGGATAGTTAGGCATGCCTAATAGAGTCTCTTTAGCTGCAGGACCTTTGGATGTTTGGACCCTGATCAGGTCCCCGTTTGGTTCCTAGCGAACCCTTTTATGCATTCGGATCCTCGCGATCCTTTTCTTATGTGTTTGGATCTTGTTTAAGATCCACCTTAGAAAAATGTTTTAAATATGATAAAGTAAATGATTTTCAATTCGTACCCGTAAGGTACGCTATGCGTTCGACTCGTACTCGTAAAGTACGCTATTCATTCGATTCGTACCCGTAAGGTACGCTATGCGTTTACTCGTTATCCACTAAAGTGAGTTAGCAGGTATTCTGTTTGCTTTGTCTAATATGAATATGAGAATGTGTTATCCGAATGAGTATGATTTTGAACATGCGAATCAAATAATCATCCGAATGTGATTGTGAATCCCTGAATGGGGTGAATGTGACTCAAGCATGTGTTTTGTGCATAATTATCCGCATATATCATTTAGTGAATGTGTTTGTTTGCAGTTAATTATGGATATAAGTATGTGAACTAAGATGTGATCGACTATGATCAGGACCTCTCGAATGCCATGAATATAGTTTATTATGTTATGCTTATGAGAATGTGAATCTGATTAGTTATATTTTTAAGCATCTGAATTAACATGTAGATGAATGCGAGCTTGAATTATTGAATGCTTAGGTTAATTAGTATGTATATGATTGTGAATTTGTACTAATGGCTGTTATGGTTAATTATGTGAATTGGTATAAGTATGAATGCGTTCTTGATTATGGAATGTTATAATTATTACGTTATGTTATGTGTTTTCTCTGGTTTTGCTATGGTAGTGGTCTCGTCATGTTGGCATGTTTTTATGTCTTATTGTATTAGTATATATGTATTAATAGGGTGCAATGCATGTGAATCGGCATTTGGTAAGTATATGCATGTGAGTTGGTATGTACTTCTGTATGATGATACTTGTAACTTGTGTGGTGTTCTGTCTGCTGTGGTCTGCTTCGACATGAAGAAAAGAATGTGTTAACCGAATGAATATAATAATGAAATGAATAATCAGGTAATGTGCATATGAATACAAATATGAATTATTGAATGAATGCCTTTCTTTTGCAAGCATACATAAATGTATGTGTTATGAATGTCCACATTTGCCATTGTGAATGTGTTATGCCTCGGTGACCATTGTAAATGGCCGTCCATATTCTTGTGTGTTCTCCCTACTAAGCGTTATCGCTTAGCACGGGCTCTTTTCCCGTGCAGGTGGCAGGTTTGGTTCTGTTCGAGTCGCGCTTCTACAAAGTCGGCTATGTAGAAGCTAGAAGTTTTGTATTTTGTTCAGCTCCTGTATTTTGGATTTTGTATTTATGTAGTCTTATGTATATGTAAGGATTTGGATGTAACTTTGGGCTATGTAAATGTTATCATATTTTTGTATTAAGTTATCCCTTTGTTTTATCATTTGCTTTATGCTTCCGTTGAATGATCATATGCATGCATGTGTGTATGCTTCTGCATAGTGTAGGTGTGCATATATGTGAGTGAGCGTCAGTAGCGCTCTCCGGCGTCCTTCCAGCGGGGACGTAGGGGGTGTTACATTTAGTGGTATCAGAGCCCAGCTTGGTGGTTCTGGTTGTCTTGTTTGTTATGTGTTGAGTCTTTGCATGCAAGTCGGTTTAGTGTCGTGGCCTAATGTAGATGTGTCTTGCCTTGTGTCGTGTCTAGATAGAGTCTGATCCTAGTAAGAATGTGGGCGAGACAACAGAAAGTGTGAACCCAGTTGGAACTGGTCAAAATGTCTCCAAGCATCCTTCTATTGGAATTTCGGTCCTATTTCTGATGATAGGACATTAGTGCAAGGGTTGATTTTTGAATTTTGGATAGATTGACTACTCCTCGAGCTTCTCAAGGATTTGTTCGGAATGTACCTCAGAAGAGAAAAGGATCGGGTAGAGATGTGCCAGCGGGGAAAAGGATTCGAGAGGCATTGATATGTTAACATTATCAAAAGCAACACTGGGGCAACTGTAAGAAGATTAGGGGAATGCCGACATGTCAATACTGTCAGAAGCGACATCGGGGCTTGTATCGAATGATGACTGCAGCTTGTTTCAGATGTGGCAGCTTAGAACATCAAATAGTAAATTGTCCTAAGAAGACGAGTGAGAATCTAGCTCTGCAAGCTAGAAAGGATGTAGAGGAACTACTTAGAGCCACCCGTGTACCATTGGGGTTTGTTGCACACCGCAGTGAAGTGATAGAGCCTGCAGACCCTTTCGGTAAGTTTTGTTTTGATATGTTTGAGTAAAAAGTTTGTTTTGGTACTTTGAGAAAGAAGGGTATTTGGATTCTTTAAGGTTTTGGTAATACCCTGTATGCCTGTCAGCTATCTCCAGAAAAAGTATTTGAATAAAAGCATATTGAATCATGGGGATGGGACAAAGTACATTATTATAGCATCAATTGCATTTCTTCATCATCACTCTGCATACATGAGCCATCACATTCTCATTGCATCATCATCCCTTTGACCATACATGAGAATCATTTGCATATGCGTTTTGATTGGGGGAAAGCTGACAAGGCATACATGGAGTATTTGATATTAAGATTAAGGGTGGAAAATGGCGAGCTTAGCAACTGTTAAGGAAAGTGTTCTGTGTTTGGTTAAAGTTGACCAGAAAGAGTATCTTGGAATCTTATACAAGTGAATGTAAAAAGATTCTGGAGTTTGACAGAAGTGTTTTTGGTAAGGGGGAATAGCATGTATGATAAACCTCTTTGAAGTATTAAAGGATTTGGGTAGCTATCAGCGAAAGTTAAACGGTTTATGTGTGAAGTGTTTGTGCTTTGATTTCGGTTGTGCAGTTCAGTATTGATTATTCTAGTGAACATGTTTGAGTCGAATATAAGAAAGTGGTTTAAGAGTATAGCGATAGCGATAACTGTAAGCAAGTGAGTAGCTTGAAAGTGAAGTGTACGAGTTTGTTGGTGACTTGGGTGTAGTGTTTGGGAAATCCTTCCGGTGTAAGTGAATTTCGAGGACAAAATTCTTTTAGGAGGGAAGAGTTGTCACACCCCAAATCGGGCCTAGTCGAAATGTGCATGACAAGTTGGAATTTCAAGGGTATTTCAGTAATTCGTGCATGAGGAAATTGGATAATAAGGACATAATAGCAAAGTAATTATTAAATAAGTTAAGTGTGGGAAATTATTTGGTGTGCATGTGGTGTATGGATGTAGGGTATTTGTTGTGGTTTTATCTAATGTGTGTGTTGTTTGGTAACAAGGATGAAAGGCAATTATCTAGTGGATTGTGTGTATTGTACTAAGGATGGAAAATATCTACTTAAGTAATTATGTGGTGTATGTATGTGTATGGTGCCTTGGTGTTTGAAAGTCAAAGGACGAATTATTGGTCCAATGAGAGCTTGCAAGTGGATTTTGGTTGGTGGGCATTAAATGAAAGAAAAGAAGAAAGGGGAAAAGAAGGAGAGAGAACGCAGGAATCCTATATTCCCGTTCTCCTTCCTCTTTCAGCTCCTCCTCCTCTTTCTTTTCTCCATTTCTGCCTTTCCTCCTTGCTTTCCTTTTTGCTAGAGTTTGTGCTGGCTAAGGGGTGCTTTGATTGAGTTTTGGAGCAAGATTGAAGAGGTAAGTGTGGCATTTAGAGTTTCCTGCATTTGGGTTCTTGTTCTCCTTCTTCTTCTTTTGGTTTCATTTGAGCTAAGGGTTTGGATTAAGAGTAATTTTATGGGTTTTGGTTTGTGCAAGCTGTGGGTGGCAAGAGGAAGCTCAAGGGCAAGGAAAAGATTGAGGATTCAAACTTGAAGAGGAATATTGGATCTTCCATTCCAGGTTTGGGAGCTTGAGTTTTGCATTTACATTGAGCTGGCTCTGCCCTAGTTCCCTTGGATCTTGGATGTGCGTGTGTATCTAATTTCTGGAAATTTTGTAGGTCTTGTAAAAAGTTATGCATGTAAGTGTTTGGGAATTATGCCATTTTTATGTTCTTGAGTTCATATGTGCATGTGTATGAAATTCTAGATTTTTGATTATGTAAATGGACTTAAATTGGTACACATGTTATGGGTTATTAGTTGTGACAATTGATTATGCATAAATGTGAATTTATTGAAGTGATTATAAAATTGAATGTGTTATGCTGCAATTTCCAGATTTTGTGATTCATGAGTTGTTAATTGTGTAAAGTGATGAATTGATGAGAATGGATTGTTGAAATGTGTTATATTGTGTTGCTTTGCTATTTGGAAGACTCAATTTGAGGTAAGAAGTGATTTGAGTTGAATGGTTTGAGTTTTGGGTGTTGAAAAATTGGATTTTCTGCAGACTTTTCGTGTAAGGGCTGGAATTCACGACTCTGTCGCGAGGTCGCGACCGAGCCCAGTGAAAGCAGCCCTCGCATGCCTTCGAGCTCTCCGCCGAGCTGCGCAGCAATGCTTCTGTCTTGAGCGCAATGCCTATCGCGAGCGAGAGAAAAAGCTCGTTTGCCGATCCATTTCGGAGCAAGCCTCTGTCGCGAGCGCGACCATTGTCTCGATCGCGACAGTGATCCTAGTTTTCACCTTATTTTTCTGATTCCGTTTTCTCTTTTAAAATTAATTTCAAATGGTTTTTTTATGAGTTTTATCCCTGTATGTTGTATAAAGGCTTATTTATATGTACATTATGATAATTATATGCTACAAGTTACAACCTGAAATGTATTATGCATATTTATACTAATGATCCTTCTCTAAGATTATTATGTTATGCTTAGGTGTAAATTGTATCATGGCATGATTAAGACTTTGCATTGTTAAGTATCGGCATAATAATATTTCCCCTACGTGACCTTGGTGCTATGGAATAAGGATATGGGTATAGCATGTTGGCGTGAATTATATTATATGCTTTGCAATATAAATTGTATGATGCATGACTGACTTTATGAACTTATTTATATGTCTAAACCATTATGGATTATGCATGATGATATAAATTATGTGATTCAAAATATGATTTGTTTTATGCATGACCTGCGAGAGTCAGTCCAGTGGATAGTTAAGCATGCCTAATAGAGTCTCTTTAGCTGCAGCACCTTTGGATGTTTGGACCCTGATCAGGTCCCCGTTTTGTTCTTCGTGAACCCTTTTATGCATTCGGATCCTCACGATCCTTTTCTTATGTGTTTGGATCTTGTTTAAGATCCCCCTCAGAAAAATGTTTTAAATATGATAAAGTAAATGATTTTCGATTCGTACCCGTAAGGTATGCTATGCGTTCGACTCCTACTCGTAAAGTACGCTATGCGTTTGATTCGTACCCGTAAGGTACGCTATGCGTTTACTCGTTATCCACTAAAGTGAGCCAGCAGGTGTTCTGTTTTCTTTGTCCGATATGAATATGAGAATGTGTTATCTGAATGAGTATGATTTTGGACATGCGAATCAGATAATCATCCGAATGTGATTGAGAATCCCTGAATGGGGTGAATGTGACTAAAGCATGTGTTTTGTGCATAATTATCCACATATATCATTTAGTGAATGTGTTTGTATGCAGTCAACTGTGGATATAAGTATGTGAACTAAGATGTGTTCGACTATAATCATGACCTCTCGAATGCCATGAATATAGTTTATTATGTTATGCTTATGAGAATGTGAATATGATTAGTTATGTTTTTAAGCATCTGAATTAACATGTAGATGAATGCGAGCTTGAATTATTGAATGCTTTGGTTAATTAGTATGTATATGATTGTGAATTTGTACTAATGGCTGTTATGGTTAATTATGTGAATTGGTATAAGTATTAATGCGTTCTTGATTATGGAATGTTATAAATATTGCGTTATGTTATGTGTTTATCTGGTTTTGCTATGGTAGTGGTCTTGTTATGTTGGCATGTGTTTATATCTCATTGTATTAGTATATATGTATTAATAGGGTGCAATGCATGTGAATCGACATTTGGTAAGTATATGCATGTGAGTTGGTATGTACTTCTGCATGATGATACTTGTAACTTGTGTGGTGTTCTATCCGCTGTGGTCTGCTTCGACATGAATAAAAGAATGTGGCAACCGAATGAATATGATAATGAAATGAACAATCAGGTAATGTGCATATGAATACAGATATGAATTATTATATGAATGCCTTCCTTTTACAAGCATACATAAATGTATGTGTTATGAATGTCCACATTTGCCATTGTGAATGTGTTATGCCTTGACGACCATTGTGAATGGCCGTCCATATTCTTGTGTGTTCTCCCCACTAAGCGTTATCGCTTAGCACGGGCACTTTTCCGTGCAGCTGGCAGGTTTGGTTCTGTTCGAGTCGCGCATCTGCAAAGTCGGCCATGTAAAAGCTAAAAGTTTTGTATTTTGTTAAGCTCCTATATTTTGGATTTTGTATTTCTGTAGTCTTATATATATGTAAGGATTTGGATGTAACTTTGGGCTATGTAAATGATATAATATTTTTGTATTATGTTATCCCTTTGTTTTAGCATTCGCTTTATGCTTCCGCTAAATGATCATATGTATGCATGTGTGTATGCTTCCGCATGGTGTAGGTGTGCATATATGTGAGTGAGCATCGGTAGCGCTCTCCTGCGTCCTTCCAACGGGGATGTAGGGGGTGTTACAGAGGATCTGATCCCTATGAACTTCAAAATGCCGGACATCCCAAAGTTTGATGGCACTTCTGATCCTACTGCCTACATAAAGCAGTATTCATTGGTAATAAAGGGTACTACTTCGATTAAGAGGTAGAAGATAGAATACTTTTGTTTGAGCTTAACTGGCCCGGCGGTGGATTGGTACCATGGTTAAGATCGGAGGACTAAGGAAGATTGGGATATGTTAACAGAAGAATTTCTCAGGCAATATGACAGCAACACAAGGATGGAGGTGATACTGAAGGACTTAGATTAATCAGAAACACACAGCGTATGCCATGGTAGATGATGGCTTATCAATCAATGTTTGCCCACTGGTGGCAATGGCAGCTTTCGAGATAACGGAGGATATGCTGACTAAGTCTGATTTGATAATCACGGCTTATAACAATTCTCGGAGGCAGGCATCGGGGACATTCAAGACCGTGGTCAAGATCGGGCCAGTTGAAACTGAGGTGGAATTCGTGGTCCTACCTATTCCTGCCAATTTCTCAGCCTTCTTAGGTAGGCCTTGGTTCCATAAGTTAGGAGGGATGCCCTCTACTTTACACCAGATGGTTAAGATCCCTCACGAGGGACAAGTAGTGATGATAAGAGCCGCGAGGGAGAATCAGGTCTCGGTGCTGGAAATTGCAAGATAGCCCTTCAATTGGTTTTATGTCGCCGTAATAGACGGGGAAGAATGCATTGAAGCGAGCCATCAAGTAGTAAACATGATGAAGAGAATGTCTTTCCTCCCTGGCTAGGTTTGGGTAAGAACTCATAGGGATTGCGGGCAGCCATCGCCACAAGAGGCTAGAAAGATAGTAGGGACCTTGGATATAAAGGTGCTGTAAATAAGGGCAAGGAGTAAAGGAAAAGTTTTGTGCCAGTAGTTTTAGCATGTGCCTACACGAGGGAAGCAGAACCTCAATGGGTGAATGGATGAATTGTGCCGGGTTTTGAGGTCTTCAATGATGTCTTGGATTGGGACATTGGATTGACCAAGCCAGCAGAGGGTTTTTCGGATGAAAAAATGATAACCAAGGAGACAGTTTGGGATCGTTAAGCACCCGAGGAGATCATTACTGAGAAACTGATGACTGCCCGTTTGAAGGCGAAGGGAAAGATGGAAGATAAAGCTACAGGGAAAAAGAGTAAAGCCATGCAGGAGGTTACTGCAGTGCCTCCAAAATGTCAATTTGATTCAGAGCTATTGGCTGCAACATTTGCGTCGACGGAAAAAGAAGAAGAAGATAGTCTATATTTTCTTTTTACACTTGAACTTTTCAATAATGTTGATGACATTTCTAGTTCTATAAATAATATAAACAATTTTTCTTACTTGTTCGATGTTTCTAATGATTTCAATATGCATAATCATGATCATGATTCATTTATATTTGACATTAATTCAACTGATGCCACTCCATTTAATCTCTAAACTTCGAAAAACCCGAAAGAAATCTTGATAGCATCTAATGTAACTCCTGAAGAGAGAGCAAAATTTGAGAGAATTTTAAAAACTATGAAAAGTCTTTGCCTGGACATATGAAGATATGTCGGGAGTAGATAGTGAAATCGCAGAGCATGCCATCCCAACATACCTAGACCATAAGCCAGTCAAACAAAAGCTTAGGAGGCTTAGGGTAGAATGGGCAAAGAAAGTGAAAGAAGAAATTCATATACAGATCAAGGCCAAATTCTTGATTGAGGTGTAGTATCCAACCTAGTTTGCCAATGTCGTCCCGGTAGCCAAGAAGAACGACAAAGTATGCGTGTGTGTGGACTATCGAGAGTTGAACAAAGCCTGTCCGAAATATGACTTTTCGCTCCCCACACCGCTTGTGTAATGGTAGATGATGGCTCTTCAATAAATGTGTGCCCTCAGGTGGCAATGGCAGCTTTTGGGGTAACAGAGGATATGTTAGCCAAATATGATCTCACTATCACAGCTTATGACAACTCGCATAGAAATGCTTTGGGGACATTCACGGCAATAGTGAAGACGGGGCCTGTAGAATCAGAAGTGGAGTTTGTGGTACTGCCTATACCCGCCAATTTCTTAGCTCTTCTAGGTAGACCATGGTTTCATAAGTTGGGTGGAGTCCCCTCTACACTTCACCAGATGGTAAAGATACCTCATGAAGGCCAGATTGTGACTACAAGAGCTGCACGGGAGAATCAGGTTTCAGTACTAGAAATTGCTAGGCAGCCATTTAGTGGGTTTCATGTTGCCATGATAGGCGAGGGAGAGTAGAAAGAAGAAAGCCCCCAGGTACTGAATATGATGAAAAAGATGTCGTTCTGGCGCAAGACTGGGTAAAAATTCTCAGGGGATACCAACAGCTATTGCTACCAAGGGCCAAAAGGACAGAAGGGGTCTAGGATACACAGGTGTTGTATAAAGGGGTGAGAAGTCAAAGATGGACATTCCTCATATCCGGAATACTTTTGTGCCAGCGACCGTAGCATGTGCCTATACAGGGGAAGATGAACCGTAGTGGCTGGATGGAAGATTTGTGCTAGGGTTCGAGGTTTTCAATGATGTCTATGACTGGGACATTGGATCGATCAAGCCAGCAGAGGGCTTTTGGGATGAAGAAATCATGACTAGTAGGACGATTTGGGACCGTGAGATGCCTGAAGAAGTAATGACTGAAAGGATGGTAGCCACCCAGCTAAAGGGGAAAGCAAAGGTAGAAGAAGCCATGCATGAGTTGATTGGGGAGCCTCCGAAGAGCCGAAGTGATGCAGGACCATCGACTGCAGCGGATACGCCAGCAGAGGAGGAAGAGGAAAATAGTTTAGATTTTCTTTTTGCTCCAGAACTTTTCAATGATGTTAATGACAATTTCAATCTTATTAATAAATTGAATGATTTTGCTTACTTGTGTGATGTTTTCGATGATTTCACTATGCATGATCATGATCATCATCCATCCATATTTGATATTGATTCAACTGATGCTACTCCATTTGATCTTGGAACCATAGAAAATCCAAAAGAAATTTTGATAGCATCAAATATAACTCCTAAAGAGCGAGAAAATTTTGAGAGAATATTGAAAAAATATGAAAAAGTTTTTGCCTGGACCTACGAAGATATGCTAGGAATTGATCAGGAAGTCGTAGAGCACGCTATTCCTATATATCCGGACCGTAAGCCCGTTAAAAAGAAGCTGAGAAGACTTAGGCCAGTATGGGCAGATAAAGTGAAGGAGGAGATTCAACAGCAAGTTAAAGCCAAATTTCTAGTTTAGGTGCAATATCCAACTTGGTTGGCAAATATTGTCCCCGTAGCCAAAAAGAATGGCAAAGTAAGTGTATGCGTAGATTATCGGGACTTGAATAAGGCCTGTCCAAAAGATAACTTTCCATTGCCCCATATAGATGTACTGATAGATAGCGCTGCTGCTTGCGAGATGTATAGCTTTGGAGATGGTTATGCGGGCTACAATCAGATTCTCAATAAAATAATTGACCGAATTAAGACGGTATTCATCACGGAATGGGGGACCTATACTTATCGAGTAATGCCTTTTGGCCTGAAAAATGCAGGAGCCACTTATTAGAGGATGGCAACAAAAATCTTGAATGACCTGATCCATAAAGAAGTGGAGGTATACGTGGACGACGTGATGATCAAGTCAGCCACTAGAGAAGGTCATTTTGAAGCCCTGGAAAAGTTCTTCTTAAGGATAGACAAGTATAATCTGTGGTTAAATCCTAAGAAATGTATCTTTGGTGTTACTTCAGGGAAGCTCCTAGGACACGTGGTTAGCCAAAGGGGTATTGAGATTGACCCGGATAAGGTTAAAGCCATCAGAGAAATGCCAATACCGCAGAAGGAAAAGGACGTGAGAAGCTTTCTTGGTAAGTTGTAGTACATCAGTAGGTTTATTGCTAAGCTTACTTCAATCTGCGAACCGATCTTCAAACTACTTAGAAAATACCAGCCAGTAGTATGGAACGAAAGTTGTCAGAAGGCTTTTAATACTGTCAAAGAGTATTTGCTAAATCCACCAGTGTTGAGACCGCCGCAGACAGTCAGGCCATTGATTTTATACTTAGCTATAGAAGACAGTTCTGTAGGCGCCATAATGGCCCAGGAGGACGAATTTGGAGTGTAATTTGTTGTTTACTACCTTAACAAGAAGTTCCTGGCCTATGAGGTTAAGTATACGGAAGTGGAGAAGATTTTCCTTGCGGTAATATGGGCTTCTAAGAAGTTAAGGCATTACTTTCATGCCTATAGAGTACAGGCAGTAGTGAAGCAGAATCCTTTAAGATACTTACAGGAAGCCCCCTCTTTACTCGGGAAAATGGGTAGGTGGTTGTTGTTGCTACAAGAATTCGATGTGGAGTATATTACTCGAAAAACTGTCAAAGGGCGTGCAGTGGCTGAATTCCTGGTAGAACACCAAATTCAAGGAGAGTCGTACGAGTTTAAATTTCCAGATGAGGATGTGATAGCTATCGGAGCTCAAGGTTGGCAATTGCACTTCGACAGAGCCGTGAACAACAAGGGGGCAGGAGTAAGGATTATTTTAACAACCCTGGATGATGAGAAGCTCCCTTTGGCCAAGAAATTGAGGTTCAAGGCTACCAATAATAAAGCTGAGTATGAAGCATGTGCCTTTGGGTTAGAGGCATTGATAGCCTTAGGAGCAAAAGACATAGAAGTGTTTGGTGATTCCTCCCTAGTGATCAATCAAATCCGAGGTGAATGGGCTGTTAAAGAAGAGAGGCTGAGGCCATACATCGAGCACTTGAGAGACCTGAGTAGTCAATTTGAAGTATGTACATTCCTTTTTGTTTCGAGGGATGAAAACCAGTTAGCCGATGCGCTCGCCACTTTGGTCTCAATGTGGGACAACCCCGAAGGGGTGGTTATGAGGCCAGTTCTGATTTCTAGTTCTGAGAGGCCTAGCTTTGAATCTAAATCAGTCATGGAGATAGAAGTAGCGGATGGGAAGCCGTGGTATTATGGTATCAAGAACTATCTAGAGAATGTGACGTTCCCGGAGGAAGCTACTGAGAAAGACCAGAGAATGATTCGCAAGCTATCTACCCAGTTCATCTGCATAAATGGAGCATTGTACAAACAACAGGCGGATGGTATCCAGTTGAGGTGTTTGGATGAGAAAGAGGCCAAGAGGGTAATGGAAGAAACTCACGCAGGAGTATGTGGGGCCCATATGAATGGGTTGACATTAGCCAAAAAGATTTTGAGACAAGGATTCTTCTAGCTCACCATGGATAACAATTGCTCGAAGTATGTAAAGCAATGTCAGTTATGCCAGCAGTATGCAGATTTAAGGCACCTGCCAATTTCGGAATTACATAATCTAACATCACCTTGGCCGTTCGCAGCTTGGGTGTCACACCCCGTTTGCCCCCTAGTGAATGAGTCACATATGCTTGTGTGTGCATTTGCATAAGTTTTGTATAATAAGGGCATTTTGGTAATATTGCATATTTTAAGAGTTTCTTTTGCATGTGGGTGAATGCATGGTGCTTTCGTGTGAATTAGTTGGGACAAAATTGTGTGTGCCCAAGCGCACCATTGTAGTGTGTATTCATGAGAGTTTCATCATGTGTGGTTGAGTGCACCATAGTAGGATATGCACTAGAGGATTAATTGTGTGTGTGCATTTGCACTTGTGTAGGGTGTGCATTATAAGCACCGTGTCCCGGAGCGGTCCGGATCAGAGGTTACCCTATGATGAAATCAATGTTCAAGCCTGTACGAGAGGCTGAATTTGGAGGTTTTAGTCCCGCGTTCCATGAGAAATGAGGTTTATCTACAATTCCTGGGTGGAGGGGGAGAAAACGGAAGTTTTTCAAGTTCAAAATGGGCTTTTTTGTCCTCCACAGACGGCCTGTGGAGACAGCCCGTTGCTTCGAGTCACCGACGGCTTGTGGCATTTTCCGACGCCCGTCGGAAAGTCACCGCCCCTGTCAGGAGCCGCCTGGTTTCCCGGAGCACGCAACCATTCCGATGCCCGTCGGTGGATGTGGCAGGGCCGTCGGAAGTGTCCTTGTGTCAGTAGGATTCTTCCGACGCCTGCCTCTATACACCGACGCCCGTCGGTCGTGTCTGGCTATATAAGGTCCGGATTTTCATTTGAAAAGGGTTGGAAAATTTTTCAGAAGAGGGAACTCTGCCAAAATTCAAGCACGTTTTCTCTCTCCTCCAAAAACACCTTTTTCCAAAGAACTTTATTCAATCAAGGATCAAATCAATCAAAGGAACTAAACGCTAATTAGTTTTCTTTAGATTTTGACTCCAAAATCGATTTTCTGAAGGATTGGAGGTGAAATAGCTCATTTTCTCTCTCTAATCTTTCATTTTCTGTTTCTCGTGGAACGCGCGGGGATCTAACCGACACCAAAATCTTGCCCAAAGCGACTATCTGAGGGTAAATATTCTGGATTCTCTCTCCATTTTCATCTCTTATTTAATCATTTATCATTTATTTATTCATTCTGTGAAATTTTTGAATACCTGTCATTACTTTTCTTCATTTTGACTCCCTCATCTCCTTCTTGGATAAAACTTGTTTCTTCTGATATCAAAAGGCCCTTTTTTCCTTTCTGTTTTCCGGAGACAGAGGTGACCGACGGGTCATCTTCATGACCGACGCCCGTCGGTCACCCACCTACAGACGCCCATTCTTGAGTGACAAACGGGCATATCGAATAACCAAACCGACGCCCGTCGGTAAACCAGGAAAGGCCGTCGGTGGGTTCTGCCTCCATTTTTTGATCATTTTTCATCTCTATTCAGTCTCTTTGATTTCTTATGTGTTAATTTTATGAATATTAACATCTCTTAACTTTCTGTGAGTGTATATTGGTCCTCTTGGATAATTCCGAGCTTGAGCGGCTGCCTACCATGCGTGGTGGATTTCGTCCGGTTTAGTTTTCTTAAACCTCTTGATTTATTTCTCTCGCCTATTCATTCATTGATTATTTTATATATATGAATAAGCTCTTTTTATCCCGTTAAATGTAAGAATAGACCAACGATTTGTACTTAAATAAAATTGAGTTTTGTATAAAATGCAAAAGGGTCCAACGCCCTATTTTCATCCAATAAAGATCATCACATATTAAATATCCCATTTTTAATAATGATGCATGCGAGGACCAAAGTCCTCAAAATAAACAATGCCCTGATTTGTGTATGAATCGCACATTTATAAAGGGAGTTGTATTCCGCTCCTTGTATTATTGTAATTTATCGCTTTTGATATTTATTCTGCTCATTTACTGCTTTCCGAATGTGAATAAATGCGCCTTTTAATCAACTGCATAGTGTGGAGAGAGAGCGAACTAATGACATTAAAATTTGATCATAAACTAATTGAGGTAGAAATAGATGAGAAATCCCGGACCCAGCTCTGGTCTTTGGGCTCAAGAGGTTAGAGGTTATCCTCCAAAATACTTCTTGGGTCACGAGACTTTAGCGCTAATCCTAGGCCTCATGGCCCAACATGGATAAAATGCGTAAGTCTTAGGCTCTCCGAGGCGAGAGTAACTTTCCCAATGTTCTATTGGGTGGCGACTCCATGATACCTCCTTATTGCCCAACATAGACGCACTTGCGATTTATCGTAAGCTGCCAACGGACCCGCAAATGCCCCGGTCGCCCACGTGCGGGCGGTCGAACGGGCGGCGCTCGGGATCCGGCGCGCGTTACAGTGGCGACTCCGCTGGGGACGTTTATGGTTCGAGATTTCAATTTGAAAATTCCTCTTTTAACATTTATGATTAAAAGTTAATTCATAAATTCGCTTTCTCCCAAATTTGCATTTGCATATCATTAGAGCCTTAGAATACGCTAGTTTGGTCCCTCTTTTAGCCCCGGTGCGTTCCTGAAGCACCTCCTCATTTTCACTCAATTTGGGGAAGTGTTAAGGATAATCACCAGCCCAAGCCACGTACCTCAATGGTATATCAAAATGGTGACCCGATCGGTCGCTATGCTCATGATGAGCTAGACCCGTCGGCAGGGATCATGCTTGGGTAGCCTCAAAGAAACATCTCCCTTGTCCAAAGCTCATATAATGGCTGTAGTCACTTTCCACAGGTGAAATGAACCGTAATCTCATGCTTGCTGTATGGATCCTCACGTTTTGGATGAATCCAAATATCTCGCTCGGTAACCTAGCCAAAGGCTATCATGCCCCGGTAGGGCCAGGCCGAAATTTATGGACCGTCCGAATACGTGATGATCACTATCCATTCGCTTGTACATTAGCATAGGAGTGTTATGCTGCCGGTTTTTCGCCGCGCACCATACGTGTCCATTGGGTCCCTCGTTGACCCTTGGGCTAATCCCACCTAGGGAAGAGACTGCACGACCACGTGTGTGGGAGAAATAAGGGTGGAAGGACCTACTTGCTTGCTTGTGCTATGTAAATGTTGCATATCACGATCATGCATTATACCTACATTTCATGCATCACTCTAACTTTTGTCCCTGCAGCCATCATAGATCTGCCCAGGTGGACTAGATCACCAACCGGGCGACTGATCCTAGTTCTTACTCCTGAGCTGTCAGATAAAGAGGGTCTACCGGAGATTTTATCAGAAATCAGTGGTACAGTATCTCAGATGGCAAACTCGCCTAAGGGGGAAGATGCCACCAGGGCCATGATTGCGGAAGAAGTGGGCCGCCGTTTGGAGGAATTCGAGGGCAGGATGATGAACATGTTGACCGCCTTGGCACAGCAGAACGCTCAGCCGAATGCTCCACAGAATCCTCCTCCTCCTCCCATGAGACAGAATGAGCCTGAAGAAGAAAGGGTTGAAAGGCGAGAGGAGCCCGTTAGGCCGCCGCCGATAGAGTTAAGATCAGTGGCTTCGGGAGAGCTGAGAAGAAGGCCAGTGCTAAGAATTGATGACGATAGAGATATCGAGGATGATAGGTTGAGCATGGCATCTGAGAAGGGGAAGGCGCCTCAGGCTGATGACTTTATTCTGAAAAAGATGGAAGAGAGGTTCGAGGCTATGGCTCGTATGATAGGCAGAGCTCATGGGATGAATCCTGAGGATAGGGAGCTGGATGGAGAGGACCCGATCCCTTATAACTTCAAAATGCCGGATGTGCCGAAATTTGATGGTACTTCTGATCCCACCGCACATATGAAGCAATATTCTCTGGTCATGAAGGGGACCACATTGTCCAAGAAGCAGAAAGTGGAATACTTCTGTCTGAGTCTGACCTCTCATGCCATAGATTGGTATCACGGCCTTGACCGCCGCACTAAAGAAGATTGGGATCTGCTCACTAAGGAGTTTCTGAAGCAGTACGACTGTAATACTAGAATGGAGGTGACTCTGAAAGATCTTGAGCTACTCCAGCAGAAGGCCGGGGAATCCTTCCATGAGTATCTTACCCGATGGCGGAACCGAGTAATGGAGATAGGCCGAAAGCCTGATACCCAGGACCAGATTCGTCTTTTCATCAAGAACGCGAGCCCGTACTTGAAGGAGGGATTGAGGATGAAGGGGTTAAAGGACTGGGAGTCTCTCAAAGATATAGCCATCGAAGCAGAAGGAGAGTTTTTGACCCGAAAAGCTAACAATGATAATTTCGCCAAAAGGGCTAACCCCGGTCAAGGAGCTAGCAGGCCGGCAGGTCCCAGTAACAGCACTAGAAGAATGGGTGAAGTGTCTGCTACTGAGGTAGCCACCCAGAGGAAGTTTTCGAACTTGGGGAGACCATTATCCTGGGTCTTGAAGAGGCTGATGAAGGAGGGAAAATTGCGTCCTCTAACTCCTAGGCCAGCTTTGACACAAGGGAAACCGGGACATAAGGACAACGAATTCTATGCATTCCACCAGCACTCAGGCCATATCACTGATAAATGCAAGGCGCTCCGGCACTCTATTCAAGACTTGATCGATAGCAAGCAGATCTCTAACCCTGAGAAGAGAGAAACTGAGAAGAAGCCTGGTTATAATGCCGTACCACCGCCCATGTTTATGATTCAATCTAGCCTGCCAGAGTGGTACGTGCTACAAGATCTGTATGGGAATGAGGAGTCTGCTGTTGGTAATTCCGAGGATGGGAAGGAGAAAGCAGTTGTGGCGACCCTTGATTGCTGGTCTAGCAGTGAAAGCGGTGGAGAAACCGAAGATGATGGAGGGTTGAACCTTGATTTGTGGGGCTCCGATGGAGACGAGGGAGAGATAAGCGCTGTCACTAGAAGTGGAAGGGTGATCCCCGAGATTGCAAAGCTACCTGAGCCGGTACAGCCATTAGTAGAAAAAGAGCCAGAGGAGGAACAGATTATAAGGCAATTGAAGAAGACCGCAGCTCAGATATCCATTTGGGATCTGTTGAGGCAATCCCCCTCTCATAGGCAGAAGGTAGTAGAGGCTTTGGTTGAGGCCACGGTTGCCACCACTATTTCCCCGTCAGAGCTTTTGGGTTTAATCAAGGGAGGATCCGAGGAGAGATTGATCTTTTCCGACGCTGACTTACAGGCAGAAGGACGCAACCATAACCGACCTTTGTACATTAAAGCACAGATTAGCGGCAAGCACACTGCTTGCGTTATGGTGGACGATGGGTCTTCTATCAACGTGTGCCCTTTAATAGCTTTGCAAGCTTTTGGTTTAAGCGAGGATATGCTCAGCGGATCCGATCTGACTATCACGGCCTACGATAACTCGAGGAGGCAAGCCTCAGGAACCTTCAAGACTTTGGTCAAGACAGGACCTATCGAAGTGGAAGTTGAATTTGTAGTTCTGCCCATTCCTGCTAACTTCTCGGCTTTGCTAGGGAGACCCTGGTTTCATAAATTAGGAGGAGTGCCATCCACACTGCATCAGATGATAAAATTCCCGCACGAAGGGGAGGTGGTGACTATCAAGGCGGCCAGGGAAAACCAGGTCTCGGCGCTGGAAATTGCCAATCAGCCATTCAGTGGCTTCCATGTGTCTATGATAAGGGGAGAGCACGGATCAGTAGATAGCCCGGCTGTGGTTAGTATGATGAAGAAGATGTACTATCTTCCCGGGGCTGGATTGGGTAGAAGCTCCCAAGGGCTGCAGACCGCGATCACCACTCGAGGGCAGAAGAACCGGAAAGGTCTGGGGTACAGAGGTGGCTTCGGCAAGAAGAGGGTGGCAGACAAGATCCCCCACATCTCAGAGAGCTTTGTGCCAGCATCCTCAGCCTGTGCATATACTGGTGAAGATGAACCACAGTGGCTAGATGGAAGGATTGTCCCTGGTTTCGAGATTTTTAATGATGTGTATGACTGGCACGTCGGGTTTGTCAAGACCGCTGAAGACTTTTGGGATGAGGAAGTCATGACTCAGGGGATCACTTGGGACAAGTGCGAGCTTGAGGAGATCGTTACTGAGAAAATGGTAGCTACCCGGCTGAAAGGAAAAGGGAAGATAGCAGATTTAGAGCTGAGAATGGAGGATTTGAAAATTTCTTCCGACGCGCATGAAGGGCCTCTCCTAAACCAAAAAGTTAGTGAGCAAGCTGCAACGGCATCAACCTCAGGAGCGGCAGAAGAAGACTCTAGCCTAGATTGTCTTTTTATTCCAGAACTCTTTTATGATGTAAATGATAACTGTAATATTATCAATAAGACGAACAATTTCACTTATTTGTGCGATGTTTCTGATGATTTCAACATGCATGAACATGATCATATTCCATCAATTTTTGACATTGACTCTACTAGCACAACGCCTTTCAATCTTGGAACCTCGAAAAATCCGAGAGAAATTCTAATAGCATCAAGTATAACTCCTGAGGAGAGAAAAAATTTTGAGAGAATAATAAGAAAACATGAAAAAGTCTTTGCATGGACCTACGAGGACATGCTGGGGATTGACCGAGCCGTGGCGGAGCATGCCATCCCGACTTACCCAGATTGTAAGCCTGTGAAGCAGAAGTTGAGAAGGCTAAAACCAGAATGGGCTGACAAGGTTAAGGAGGAAATTCGACAGCAGGTTGAAGCTAAGTTCCTTGTGGAAGTCCAGTATCCTACTTGGCTAGCAAATGTGGTTCTTGTGGCTAAGAAGAATGGAAAGGTCAGGGTGTGTGTGGATTATCGAGATCTTAACAAAGCCTACCCTAAAGATGATTTTGCATTACCCCATATTGATGTATTGATAGACAGTGCCGCCAATTGCGCGATGTACAGCTTTGGGGATGGATATGTGGGCTACAACCAGATCCTGAACAAGATAGCTGACCGGGTTAAAACTGCCTTTATCACAGAATGGGGCACCTATGCCTATCGGGTCATGCCTTTCGGCCTGAAGAACGCGGGGGCCACATACCAGAGGATGGCAACCAAGATCTTAAGCGACCTGATTCACAAAGAAGTGGAGGTGTATGTCGATGATATGATGGTCAAATCAGCCACCCGAGAGGGACACTTTGAAGCTCTAGAGAAGTTCTTCACCAGGATCGACAAGTATAATCTGCGACTTAATCCCAAGAAGTGCATTTTCGGGGTGACTTCAGGAAAGCTGTTGGGACATGTCGTCAGTCAGAGGGGGATAGAAATTGACCCCGACAAGGTGAAAGCTATCAGAGAGATGCCTGTGCCACAAAAGGAGAAAGATGTAAGGAGTTTCCTGGGCAAACTGCAGTATGTTAGCCGGTTTATTGCCAAGCTCACTTCGATATGCGAACCTGTTTTCAAGCTGCTTAGAAAGAATCAGCCCGTAGTCTGGAATGAAGACTGCCAGAGAGCCTTTGATAATATCAGGGAGTATCTGTTAAATCCGCCAGTACTAAGGCCTCCGCAACCTGTTAAACCGCTTATTCTATATCTGGCAGTAGAAGACGGTTCAGTGGGCGCCATGATGGCTCAAGAGGATGAATTTGGGGTGGAGTTTGCGATTTATTACCTCAGCAAGAAGTTCCTGACTTACGAAATAAAATATGCTGAAGTAGAGAAGACCTGCCTTGCAGTAATTTGGGCATCAAAGAAGCTGAGACATTACTTCCACTCATACAAGGTTCAGGCAGTGGCCAAGCAGAATCCTTTAAGATATTTGCAGGAGGCACCATCTTTGCTTGGAAAGATGGGGAGGTGGCTGCTCTTGCTACAAGAGTTTGATGTGCAATACATCACCCGCAAGACTATTAAGGGGCGAGCTGTAGCCGAATTTCTTGCTGAACATCCTATCCAAGGGGACACCCCCGAATTTACCTTTCCTGACGAGAGCATAGGCACGATTTCTGTTCAAGGATGGCAGTTGCATTTTGATGGGGCAGTGAACAACAAAGGAGCCAGAATCGGAATCATCCTGACGACCCCAGATAATGAGAAGCTTCCTCTTGCTAAGAAGCTGAGATACAAGGCGACCAACAATGAAGCTGAGTATGAAGCGTGCACCTTCGGGTTGGAAGCTCTGGCCGTGTTGGGGGCAAGAAACGTAGAGGTATTTGGTGACTCGTCCTTGGTAATAAACCAGATCCGAGGTGAGTGGGCTGTTAAAGAAGAACGACTGGTCCCCTATGTTCAATATCTGAAAGGGATGTGTGGACAGTTTGAGACTTGCACTTTCCACTTTGTGCCCAGAGATGAGAACCATCTGGTTGACGCGTTGGTAACCTTAGTGTCAATGTGGGATAACCCTGAAGGAGTGGCCATGAAACCGGTGCTAATTTCGAGCTCTGATAAGCCTAGTTTTGAAACCGAGCCAGTGATGGAGGTCGAGGCATCAGATGGCAAGCCATGGTACTTTGATATCATTAATTACTTGGAAAGCGATAGATTTTCGGAAGGAGCCACTGAAAAGGACCAGAGGATGATACGTAAGTTATCTACTCAGTTCATATCCTTGGAAGGGGTGCTGTACAAAAGACGGTCAGATGGGATTCAGCTCAGGTGCTTGAATGAAAGAGAAGCGCGCAAGATAATGGAAGAAACCCATGCAGGGGTCTGCGGGGCCCACATGAATGGTTTGACCTTTGCCAAGAAGATCATGAGGCAAGGCTTTTATTGGCTTACGATGGACACTGATTGTTCAAAGTATGTCAAACAATGTCAGTTGTGCCAACAGTACGCAGATCTGAGACACCTGCCGGTATCAGAACTACATAACCTGACGTCACCTTGGCCGTTTGCTGCTTGGGGGATAGATATCATTGGAGAGATTCGCCCTACGGCGTCTAATGGGCACAGATACATCATAGTCGCAATCGACTATTTCACTAAATGGGTCGAGGCAGAATCTTTCAAGAAAATTGACGCAAGGGACATGGCCAAGTTCATAGAGAGGAATTTGATATGCAGATATGGCCTCCCTCATCACATAGTGTATGATAATGGAGTGTAGTTCATGGGAGAAACCAGAAAACTTCTCGAAAAATATGGTGTTGAGCATCATAAGTCCTCTCCCTACCGACCGCAAGTGAATGGAGCAGTAGAAGCCGCCAATAAGAATGTGAAGAAAATCTTGTCCAAGATGGTCCAAACCTACAAAGACTGGGCTGAAAAGTTACCCTTCGCCCTGTGGGGATACAGAACGACAGTAAGATCATCTACAGGCGCTACACCATTTTCCCTGGTATACGGAATAGAAGCAGTATTGCCAGTAGAGATAGAACTTAAATCTCTAAGGGTGGTCATGGAAGCCCAAATCCCGGAAGCCGAGTGGGCGCAGCAGAGGTTGCAGCATTTGAACTTACTGGATGAGAGTAGGCTGAAAGCTTATTATCATAATTAGATATACCAGAAGAGATTAGCGAGAACTTTCGGAAAGAAAGTGAGGAAGCACCCGCTGAAAGAAGGGGACTTGGTGTTCAAACAGATGAGGCCAGGGATACCAGAGATCAGGGGGAAATTCAGACCTACCTGGGAAGGGCCGTATGTCCTTAAGAAGCTGTTGTCCAAAGGGGCTGCAATCTTATCAGACAGCGATGGGAACGAATTCAAAGAGCCGATCAATGTCGACAGACTCAAAAGGTTCCACGGCTAAAGACCAAAATAAAAAGAAGAGAATAAAATGCCCCGCAAGTCGAAAACCGAAAAAAGGCGGCTATGCTAAAATTGGGCGCCTCGACAGGGTGAAAACCGAAAAAAGGCATCCTGTGCAAAAATTAGAGGCATGAGAGAAAATGTCCGATCGTGAAAACCCGAGAGGGCCAATCGGTAACAGGAGTTGATGCTGTTAAAATTTGGTTTCATGTATTGATAGCGCATAAGCAGCTGAGTAAATGCCAAAACTGATCATGTATGCTGAAATTATCTAGAAATGTACACAAAACTCGTGAAAAGGATGAATATTATTCTTTTCACTTTTGTCATTTTCTAGTTCTGCATTAAAAAGAAATATAGCACCAAAAGAAATACACATATAGGCTAAGCTAGGTCCTGCTGGTGCTCTCGCCGATCAGATGCTTGAGCCCTCGGGTCCTATTATCAGAGGCTGGGCTGAGGATCCACTTCTTGTACCCGCTGGTTGAGGATGCAGAATGGTTGCCAAACCTCGGGATGACGGTCTTCACAAGTAATCTACCCCACAGCTCATGATACCGGGAAGCAAATGCGACCGAGTGATCTCCTCCTCGAAAAGACAAGGGAACCCTCACTATATCCTGGGTCATCCCAAGCTGCCGTGTACATCGCGAGGTGATGCAGAAGGTGGCCTGGCGGAGGCCGCAGAGGGGAATGCAACCCGATGACCCATCAGTGACCGCATGAGATAGCGGGAGCCAGGCGGATGTAAAACTGATATCGTCATCTGACAGCTCACCAAATCTGGTAATGCCTTCACCAGCCGTGGCACACCCATGCAATCGCCGACGAGGCAAGAAATGGCTCGGCGAGTACTGCAGAGTGACTCGAGGGGGTGGTTCAGACAGCATCTTCAGTTTTTCCTGTAGCCAGATCTGAAAAAAAAAAGCCGCTGGAGTAAGTAGGGTTTACTTCAGGCAAAAATAAGGCACAGGGTTGTGTGAAAATCCGAAAGGACGCACCTCCCGCCAAGAAAAGCTAGTGTGAAAATCCATAAGGGATGCACTACCTTTAAAATAATGACGTACCTGGAGTAATAAGGGGCTACCGGTAAAGGTTATAGTGGACCCAGAGCTCACAGCGTCCAAACCCAGGATGGTTTCAGCCAAGACAAGTGGTAGGGGAGACAGGCCCAGATGAAAGTCGCTCAGGACTCCGAACAGACGGGAGTCACCTGTCAAACCTCCTGGAACAACAGTAAGGAAGTTCACCATGCAGAATAAGAACGTGATACTTACCCGATAGGTGGGGATGTCGGTGAACTGATCCAGAGCCTCGATCAGTGGCTCCAGAGAAAAGGAGGAGCTCAGAGGAATCAGCCGGACGGCCTCGGAAGGAGGTATGCCCAGAGCCATGGCTACGTCCTGGGTCTGAAGTAGGCCGCAACGGGGGACGCAGGGCAGAACGCCAGGAGGGAACCGAGCTCCCAGAATGGAAGCTAACTCTTCAGGCAAGGGACACAGTTCCTGGTAGGTAAATTGGAAGACGTGAAATCGGGGGTTCTAGAAGTGGGTCGCCGCCAGGAGGAGGTTCTGGTCGATCTTCACCCGGCACAGGTATTTTAGCCCAGACAGAGAGGAAAGGGTGCCTTCTCCCCAAGTGTGTTTGTCATCTAAAATACGGTGCATCCTTTGGGCAGGAGGGGAAGACATTTTGAGAAGAATAAAGGCCCAAGGTGTTGGAAAATGAAGAGACAAAAAATTTTGCAGATTTTATAGGGAAAGGTCACCGACGGCCTACCCGCCCCTCTACAGAGACGGTCTGCCCGCCTCTCTACGGAGACGGCCTGACCGCCCCTCTATAGGGACGGCCTGCCCGTCGGAAGTCCACCGGGCAGATACACGCGTCATCATTACATTCATCACGCGCATTAAATCGCATTCATTTCGCGACAGACGGCCAGCCCGTCGGTCGCTTTTACAGACGCCCTGCCCGTCGGTCACGAAATTCTATATAAGGGCGAGTGACAGACGGCGCAAACGTTGCTGTCCCTTTCTTCTTCCTCTCTCAAGCGGTTTCTAAACGTTTTCTAGCGTTTTTTGAGGCTTTTCTTCTTATTTTTTCGCGATTTCTTCATTTTTTCGCATTATATACTCACCCGGTGCCCGGATATTTATATTTCTCCAGTTTCTACACTTCTCCGGATTACAAGTAAGTAAATAATTACTTTTTTTTATTTTTATTCAATTTATTTCTACATCCCTTCTTCTTTTAACTTTAAGAAGTTTTAGATGATTTTAGAATTTAGGGGGAAATGCTGCCCAATTTTCTATATTATTTTGTAATTAAATCCGAACTTTTTGCATGATCACATAGAAATAGAGTTTTTCTATAACCTTGGTGCTTTAGAATTACACCCTTTTTAGCGCACCATTTTGTGCATATCTTTGCTTTTATGGCCTGAGGCCGTTATTTTGAGTTGTTGGGGGCACACTCTTGCCGGGGTGCGCCCCATTTACATGCATTTAATATTGCTAGGGCCTGAGGCCTATTATCTTGCTTTTTCATGCAGGAGGTTGGGCATATCCCTGCCGGGGTGCTGCCCAAATTTTTATTATTTATTCTAGAATCGAATATTTTTTTCATGTATAACGCATACCTTGGGGCTTAGGAAGCCCATTCTTATTCACTTTAATTATTTCCATGCTGATTGCACGTTATTTTTGCCATGATGTGTGCAAGGCGCATTAGGCTATTCCCATAAGCAAAACCTTTGCTCTTTCGTTATGTTTTATTATTTTATCAATTCTCTATTTTTGTCTGGGCCGTTATTGCCCTGGTGAGGCCTAAAGTGGCCTTCACCTTGGAAATGAGTTTAAAATATTCGTTGTGCCAAATTCACGGCATCTAATATCTTCCCTTTTGCAGGATGCCTCCTAGACGCAGAGCACCACAGGCCCAGCCCGAGCTTGTAGCTCTGGCTTGGATGGATGACGAGTCCGCTCAGAGGTACAGAGCGTTGGCTCAGGTAGAGTTTCGAGCCAGCCGTTTCGTATCTCGCCCTTTTCTAGAGGCCCTTGGGTTGGCCCCGGAGTTTGATCTACTTGCCGAGGGAGCTGGATGGACAGAGTTTCTCGAGCCTGCCTTCCAGACGTCTCCAGAGGCTACCCGCCAGGTCTTGGCCACTCTCCACTACACAGGTTTTCAGAGTGCGGATACCGACCCGGGGGTGGTTCAGTTTTGGTTTGATGGCGACCATGTCAGCATCACCAGGCAGAGGTTTGCTCAGGCCATGGGGCTCCCTACGGGGGAGGAGGTTGAGATCCCGCGGCTAGCGGTGAGACGCGCTCATTGGGCGGCCATTGCCATACCAGGAGTGCTGTACGATCACGATACAGCGAAGAGCACCGTACTGGTGTCTCAGGCACTCCGGTATTTGCACAGAGTGCTTTCCAGCTCGTACCTCGGTCGAGCTAGTAATCCAGGGTCGCTTAACGCGGCCGAGATCTGGAGCCTCTGGGCAATGGTGGCAGGCCAGCGTCTCAACATTAGCCATGAGATCTTGGCCAACTTGATCAGAGTTGGCAGAGGGTCGACACCGGTGGTGATGGTAGGAGGAGTCATCACCCGATTACTGTTGGGATTGGGGTTTAACCCCGAGAGGTTGAGAGGACCCTTGCCGGAGGGGATTCATGTAAACGCTGCAGCGGTAGTTCAAATGGGGATGATCTCCCCGATTTCTGGCCAGGCAGAGGCCTATAGGGTGTTGACTATCCACGAGACCCGGCAGATGTTCAACCTTCCACCCTTGGGGGCAGATCCTGATCACCCAGAGCACCAGGAGGAGCAGCCTCCACAGCCAGAGCCCGAGCCATAGCCCCAGCCTCCACGGACAGAGCCTCAGCCGGAGCACCAGCCTCCTCAGCCTCCTCAGTCGCAGGCAGTGCCTCCGCCATAATAGTAGGAGCCTCCTAGGACCCCCTCGGACTTCGATTTTGAGATCATGATGGACTATCTCTTCACCTCTCCACCGGCATCTAGGGCCCCGACTCCAGCCCCATTGCCGAGCGCCAGGGTACAGAGGCCTGCTCGCGAGCCCTCCGAGAGATACCATCCGTACTCCCGGGGCGATCCTGGGGCATCCACTTCTTCGGCACCACCACCAGAGCCAGCACCACATCAGCCAGCTCAGCCGGACTATTTCCAGCTCCTCTCCTCTATATTTATGGCCTTTGAGCGGCGACAGGATGAGAGGGATAGGGCCATTCACAAGAGGTTGGATCGCCAGCAGGCTGCTATTCAGGAGCAGTCTCAGTCGGTGGAGCGCCTATCCCGAGAGTAGGCGGGCTACATTGAGCATACAGCGAGGGAGCAGACTCGGACCATGGACGCCCTTAGAGATGAGCAGACTCGAGTCCTGGAGGCCTTCAAAGGAGAGCAGATGAGGCTGATTGAGCAGATTGCTCAGGGTCAGAGGGAGTTGAGGCAGCAGCTCGCTCATGATGTGAGGACGTCACAGGACCAGGCGTCTCAGAGGGTCGATATGACCCTTCAGATGATTGATGAGTCACTTGACTCTCTGAGATCCCGCGTCCAGGCGATGGAGGGGATTCTCCCTCCTCTTTCTCAGACCATGAGGGAGTTTAGGCAGCAGACGGAGCAGAGCCTAGAGCATAGGAGGACGCCCGCCGCTGAGCAGACCACTCAGCTGAGCCAAGCCTTCAAGAAGTTGGGGGACAAGATCTCTGAGACCTTAGGGTTTTTGGGCACCTGTACCCAGCCCTTCTTGGACGGCTATGCTCAGGTTCAGTTCAGGCGAGCCCATGATCACGAGGCAGGACCCTATACAGCTCCGCCACCACCTTCGGCACGTCCACGTCCACCTCCACCAGGGACCGTGCATATATCGGATGATGAGGATCCCGATGAGCCCTCAGACTACACACCTCTCTGAGCTTCAGGGAGTTATTTTTGTATCTCTTGTATATCTTGTATTTTGTATCTGCACTGTACAAAAATGACATGTCTAGTGGAAAACTTTTGCTTCATTATTTGCATGTTTTCTTCGATTGATTGCTTAAATAACATCACAGAAAGTGTGTATTTTCATATTTACTCATGTGTCGATAAAAATGACAATGAAAAAATAATACGAAACAAAGACAAACAACAAAAGAATAATAATCAATAACATCTCAATAAGAAAAAATGAATAAAAGAGGAAACATGGCGTAGTGAGTAAAGCAAAATCATGCCATCAATAACAGGTCGAAAGATAACCATTCAAACGTGAATTAACAAAATCTTTTATCTCACAGGTACAAAGGAATACCGACCTGAGCATAGACATCGATTAAAAAGATCTCCTTCGAAACAAGGAAACCAGCGGAGTTTTCACACCCCAAGATCGAAGTTGCAGTTAGAGAAACACTGCACTTCACCAGATCGAGACTGTAGCCAAAGCATGCTGCATCTCACAGATCGAAGTTGCGGTTAGAGAAACACTGCACTTCACCAGATCGAGACTGTAGCCAAAGCATGCTGCATCTCACAGATCGAAGTTGCGGTTAGAGAAACACTGCACTTCACCAGATCGAGACTGTAGCCAAAGCGTGCTGCATCTCACCAATCGAAGCTGTGGTCAGAGAGTGCCGCACTTCACCAGATCAAGATTGTAGCCAGAGGGTGCTGCATCTCACCAATCGAAGCTGTGGTCAGAGAGTGCCGCACTTCACCAGACTAAGATTGTAGCCAAAGCATGCTGCATCTCACCAAGCCCTACAGATCGAGACAAGGTCCACCCGGCAAAAGGCACGGAAGGTGAAAAGCCATCGCAGGTACGCTTCCTTTCCAACCTTTCTCTGAGTTTTGGCTTATCTAGGCGCTTGTGCACTAGTTTCCCCAAAACTGGGGGCAACTGTAAGCACCGTGTCCCGGAGCGGTCCGGATCAGAGGTTACCCTATGATGAAATCAATGTTCAAGCCTGTACGAGAGGCTGAATTTGGATGTTTTAGTCCCGCGTTCCATGAGAAATGAGGTTTATCTACAATTCCTAGGCGGAGGGGGAGAAAACGGAAGTTTTTCAAGTTCAAAAAGGGCTTTTTTGTCCTCCACAGACGGCCAGCCCGTCTGTGGAGACAGCCCGTCGCTTCGAGTCACCGACGGCTTGTGGCATTTTTCGACGCCCGTCGAAAAGTCACCGCCCCTGTCAGGAGCCGCCTGGTTTCCCGGAGCACGCAACCGTTCCGACGCCCGTCGGTGGATGTGGCAGGGCCGTCGGAAGTGTCCTTGTGTCAGTAGGATTCTTCCGACGCCCGCCTCTATACACCGACGCCCGTCGGTCGTGTCTGGCTATATAAGGTCCGGATTTTCATTTGAAAAGGGTTGGAAAATTTTTCATAAGAGGGAACTCTGCCAAAATTCAAGCACGTTTTCTCTCTCCTCCAAAAACACCTTTTTCCAAAGAACTTTATTTAATCAAGGATCAAATCAATCAAAGGAACTAAAAGCTAATTAGTTTTCTTTAGATTTTGACTCCAAAATCGATTTTCTGAAGGATTGGAGGTGAAATAGCTCATTTTCTCTCTCTAATCTTTCATTTTCTGTTTCTCGTGGAACGCGCGGGGATCTAACCGACACCAAAATCTTACCCAAAGCGATTATCTGAGGGTAAATATTCCGGATTCTCTCTCCATTTTCATCTCGTATTTAATCATTTATCATTTATTTATTCATTCTGTGAAATTTTTGAATACCTGTCATTACTTTTCTTCATTTTGACTCCCTCATCTCCTTCTTGGATAAAACTTGTTTCTTCTGATATCAAAAGGCCCTTTTTTCCTTTCTGTTTTCCAGAGACAGAGACGGGTCATCTTCATGACCGACGCCCGTCGGTCACCCACCTACAGACGCCCATTCTTGAGTGACAAACGGGCATATCGAATAACCAAACCGACGCCCGTCGGTCAACCAGGAAAGGCCGTCGATGGGTTCTGCCTCCATTTTTTGATCATTTTTCATCTCTATTCAGTCTCTTCGATTTCTTATGTGTTAATTTTATGAATATTAACATCTCTTAACTTTCTGTGAGTGTATATTGGTCCTCTTGGATAATTCCGAGCTTGAGCGGCTGCCTACCATGCGTGGTGGATTTTGTCCGGTTTAGTTTTCTTAAACCTCTTGATTTATTTCTCTCGCCTATTCATTCATTGATTATTTTATATATATCAATAAGCTCTTTTTATCCCGTTAAATGTAAGAATAGACCAACGATTTGTACTTAAATAAAATTGAGTTTTATATAAAATGCAAAAGGGTCCAACGCCCTATTTTCATCCAATAAAGATCATCATATATTAAATATCCCATTTTTAATAATGATGCATGCGAGGACCAAAGTCCTCAAAATAAACAATGCCCCGATTTGTGTATGAATCGCACATTTATAAAGGGAGTTGTATTCCGCTCCTTGTATTATTGTAATTTATCGCTTTTGATATTTATTCTGCTCATTTACTGCTTTCCGAATGTGAATAAATGCGCCTTTTAATCAACTGCATAGTGTGGAGAGAGAGCGAACTAATGACATTAAAATTTGATCATAAACTAATTGAGGTAGAAATAGATGAGAAATCCCGGACCCATCTCTCGTCTTTGGGCTCAAGAGGTTAGAGGTTATCCTCCAAAATACTTCTTGGGTCACGAGACTTTAGCGCTAATCCTAGGCCTCATGGCCCAACATGGATAAAATGCGTAAGTCTTAGGCTCTCCGAGGCGAGAGTAACTTTCCCAATGTTCTATTGGGTGGCGACTCCATGATACCTCCTTGTTGCCCAACATAGACGCACTTGCGATTTATCGTAAGTTGCCAACGGACCCGCAAATGCCCCGGTCGCCCACGTGCGGGCGGTCGAACGGGCGGTGCTCGGGATCCGGCGCGCGTCACATGCATGTTTTGGGAGAATCTTGTGTGTGTTGCTCATACATGAGTAGGATGCATTATTAGGGTGTCTCATTGTGTGCATGTGGTGCACTAGGTCAGGGTGTGAGTGAGTAATCTCCCCCACTAGATGATTGACAAGTGTAAAGTGGGAAAGAGAAAAAGGATGAAAAGGGGAAAAATCAGATTTTGAAATCCATTTCCCGTTCCTTCTTCTTCTTCTTCTTCTTCTTCTTCTTCCTCCTTTGCACTCTCTTAAGTGCCCTAGCTTAGATTCAAGCCTCTAGTGGTGGAAATTGTTCATTGCATAGTATTTTAAAGGTAAATCTAACGCATTTATTCTTCTATTCTTCATTTGGTTCTCCATCTTCTTCTCTTTTTCTTATTTTCGGATTTGGGTTTGAAGTTGGATTTTGTGTTTGTGTGTTATGTTGTTTGGTGCTTAGTTGAACCTCCTCGCGAACCAAAGGGTAAGGAGAAGGTTGGGCTAAGTGGAACTAAGCAATAGGAGCAAAGGATTTTTGAGGTTTGGGAATTTCTTATCTTTGCATGTAAATGTGTTCTTGATGATTTCTGGAAATTTGAGTTGAAATATGCTTTTGTTATGGTATATATGATATGGGTCTTTGTTTTGGAATGTGGAACTTGCAAGTTTTTGAGTTAATTATGATAATATCGGAAATGATGTGGTTTGATGCATAAATTGGGCTTCTGATTGATTCTTGAAATTGAATGTGTAAATTAATGGATTATATGAAGCTTATGACTAATAAATGTTGTATTATGGTTGTTGATACTGTTGGATGGCTGGAATTGAGGTAAGTGACTCATGATTGAGTTTTGTGATGTTGGGTAAGGAATTGGAAGAGGAAAATCTGCAGAATTTCTGCAGATTTTTGAAATCCCGACGTTGTCGCGATCGCGACAACTGTCGCGATCACGATAGAGAGTTTGCCTACAACAACAGTTTTCAGTCGAGCATTGGTATGCCACCGTATAAGGCTCTGTATGGACGTCAGTGTCGGACTCCAGTTTGTTGGACAGAGTTATCTGAGAGGTAAGTGATTGGGCCAGATTTGGTTAGAGATACAGAAGAGAAGATCAGAGTTGTGCAGCGGAATTTGAAAGTAGCTAAGGATCGACAGAAGTCTTATGCCAACCTGAAGAGAAAGGATGTCCAGTTTGAAGTTGGGCACAAAGTTTTTCTTAAAGTGTCTCTGTCACACCCCAAAATAGCCCTGGTCGGATTGTGCATGCTAAGTCGGGATCGGAAGGGTATTTCAGTAATTTGTGCTTGAGAAAGTTGGAGTGTTAAGGACCTAACTGAAAAGATAATTAAGTTTGTAAGGAAAGAAATGTGTAAGTGAGTGAAGTGTTATTTGTCTAAGGACTAAAGAGCATTAATGGATTTGGAATAGTCTTAGTGGAGTTTGGGGTCCAATTGGATGTTGCCAAGTGGCTTGTTAGGTGAGCATTGAAAGAAGAAAAAAAAAGGAAGAAAGGAAAGAGGAAGAGAGAGGGAACATAGATTGCATTCCCGTTCTCCCTCTCACGCCTTCCCTTCTTCTTCTTCTCCTCTTCTTTCTCTGCTTATCCTTTCCTTCTCTTTGGCTTTGGCTTGGAGTTGTGTTTGGGTTAGAAGTGTGCTTTGCTTGAAGAGGTAAGTTGCTGTTCTTCTTCATCTTTTCCTGGTTTTGGTTGAGTTAGGGTTTGAACTAAGGAATTGTGGGTTTTGTTGTGCAAGCTTTGGATTGTAAGAAGAAGCGAAATAAAGGCAAGGACAAGTTGAGATTTGAGGATTGAAGCTGGAAGCGTGATTTTTGGATCGTCATTTCCAGGTTTGGGAGCATTTTGAATGCATGCAATGTTTGAACTTCTCTGTTCTTCAATCTCAGTTGAATGTCTCTGCCCTATTTCTCACTAGACTTATAATGTGTTTGCATGGTCTAATTTCTGGAATTTGGTGTGTTTTAGAATGTGTATATGCATGATTAAGTGAGTAGATGTGTTAGTAATGCATGACAAGTATTGATTTGGAAGTTCTGAGTTTGTGTTTTGAACCTACTGTAACTTTTAGGGTGTATATTCTTGAATGGGTTTATGCATGATTTTGATTATTTGATTGTGGAATTAATTGCAATTATCTTGTTTATGATGTTTGGAAGATCGACTGTAAGGTAAGATGAGTTTGGATGTGTTTTGAATCAGATTGAAAATGATTTTATCGAGTTCTTTGAATTCTGGGTAAGCTGGAAATGGAAAATCGCGTTTCTGTATAATTTTCCATTTCCAGTGTGTCGTGATTTCCCTGAGAGAGACAAGTCACGAGGCGTGACTCTCAGTCACGCCACGTGACTCTGCCTCCCAGTCACAACGCGTGACTTCTCGACGGGCTGGACGAAGTTGTGAGGCGTGACTCTCAGTCGCGAAGCGTGACTGCCTTGTGAGGGGCAAGTCACGTCTCATGACATAGAGTCACGTCCCGTGACTCTTGTGAGGAGACGTGACTTAGAGTCACGTCCCATGACTCCCTTAGAGGCATGTCACGAGACGTGACATAGAGTCACGACTCGTGACTCTTGTGAAGAGCAGGCGTGACATAGAGTCACGTCCCGTGAATCTCTTGTAGGTCACGAGGCGTGACACTAGGTCACGTCCCGTGACCTTCCTTTGAGGCCAGTCACGAGTCGTGACATGGCTCGTGACCGACCCCTCTTCAGCCCCATTTTCTGATTTCGCCCAGTTTTAACCAAAATGAATTTCCTATCTCTTTTGTATGGTGATGTACTATTGTATTACTCTCTTCATACCTTTATGTGCTCTTGTATGACTTGGTATGACCTTTCCTGTTTTGATTTGTTCCCCCGTGACTAGTTTATTATAAAATGACTTTCAAATGCTTTTATGACTTCTTCCTCTACTGTGTGCTATCTTATCTGATTGGTTAGCCCATTTTAGTTGTGATTAGCATTATGTTATGCATATCCTTGATTGGATTCTTCTCTTAGAATAATCTGCCATACTTAAGAGTATTTCGTAACATTCCATGAGTTTTTATTCATTGGCATAATATGATTCCACATGTGTTCCTGATATGCTCTAGTAAATTGAGTAGTGATAAAATGCCATTGATTGACCTATTGCATGCTTCAGAATATGACTTGAATGAGGTATGATTGATATTATGCTATGCTATATTTATTTGAATAATATGGTTAATGTCTGAATGCATGATTATGCTTTAGCCTGGGAACTCAATGTGTTATGTTTAAATGTAATTTGGACTATGCATGATTTATGCTCAGTATCTGCACCTAATGCATGATTAAGATTTTGTATTGATAATCATTGGCATGGTAGTGCTTCTTTACCTGATTCTTGGTATGCTTTAGAACATTGTTTAGATGTTAAAGTATATTGACTGTATTATGTTTTGCATTGGGAATTGTATGAGATATGACCAACTTTATGAGCATATTTATATGTCTATCATTCTCTAGTTTATGCATGATATTTATATATTTATGCGTTATGCGATTCGAAGCGTGAATTATTTTATGCATGACCTGCGAGAGTCAGTCTAGTGGATAGTTAGGCATGCCTAATAGAGATCAGTTAGCTGCAGCCCTTTGAACGTTTGGACCCTGATCAGGTCCCCCGTCTGGTTCCTCGCGAACCCCCCATCAGTACGGATCCTCGTGATCCTTTTTAATGTATTTGGATCGGGTTAAGATCCCCCATCAGTAAAATGCTTTTGTGACAAAATAAAGTGGTTTTCGATTCGTACCCGTAAGGTACCCTTTGGCCGACTTGTACCCGTAAGGTACTAATCAGTACACTCGTTATCCACTATTGTGAGTCAGCAGGTGCTTTGATGGTTTGTTTTATACTGCTTTGAAATAGCTATCAGAATGTGATATCCGATTGATTATGATAAGGATTTTAGGAATCAGTTTATATGTATATGGATGTGTCTATGGGCTTTAGAATGTATGTCTGTTTTATGTAAGCATGTTTTTATATCTAACATGATTATCCGTACTTGTCATGTAATTTGTTATAAGTCTCTGAATGCTTTGAAATGATTCGATTGATGTATTTAAGTATATGACTTAAGCGTGGTTTTGTTATATATCAGCTTGTGAACCGAAGCAGTTGTGATGGTAAGTATGTAATGATTAACTGTACTTTCTGCATGATGATGATATGAATGTAATGCTATGTGGTTATGCCTTCAGTCTCCGCTATCAGAGTGTTTTTGCATGATACTTAATATTTAGAGCTGCGCAGCGGTATTGTGATGCTCTAAATGTTGTACCTTGGATTTTTGACTAGTGTGTGTGTTTAGTATGTCAAAGTACGTTGTTTAGCTAGCATTCTCAACATGATGATTGGGTTGTCAGTTCAGGCATGGGTACTTAGTTATGTCAATTGCATGTGTAAAGCTTATGTGACTCTGCACGGTAAGATGTTGATATTTGCTACCCATGTAGTTCTGCATGATGATTCTTGTATCGTGTATTGTATTATGTCTGTTTTGGTCTATTCTGGACATGAGTATATGTTATGGTTGTGAGTTATCGAATGAATGCCTTTACTATGCCAGCATGATCATATTTGTTATGAATATCCGCATTTGTCATTTGATTGTGTTATGCCTCGGCGACCATTGTGAATGGCCGTCCATATTCTGGTGTGTTCTCCCCACTAAGCATTTATCGCTTAGCACGGATTTCCTTTCCGTGCAGGTGGCAGGTTTGGTTCTGTTCGTGTCGTGCTTCTACAGGGTCGGCTACGTAGGAGTTAGAAGTTCTGTATTTTGTTCAGCTTCTGTATTTCAGCTTTTGTAATTCTGTAGTATTGTATATGTAATTAATTATGTTTTGATCTTGAGTTTTCTTTTGGGAATGTAATAGTTAGTATGTTTTTATGTTTAGTTATTCCTTTGTTTTATTATTTCGCTTATGCTTCCGTTGAATGGTCATATGTATGCTTCTGTGTATGCTTCAACTTAGTGCCTGCATGTGCGTGAGTTATTGTATGTTCAGTCTGTACCGCAAGGTAAGTCAAGGTAAGTTTTTAATTAACCCGTATTTCTGTATGTATGTTATGTATGAATGCATGCTTCCGCATTGTGCATGTGCATATCTGTGTGAGTGAGCGTCGGGTAGCGCGTCCATCGGCGTCCTTCCAACGGGGACGGCGATGGGGGTGTTACAGTCTCCTTGGAGAAAAGTGCTTCGATTTGGAAAGAAATGAAAGCTTAGTCCTCGCTTTATTGGTCCGTATGAGGTTTTGGCAAGGGTTGGTCCAGTGGTGTACAGATTAGCTTTGCCGATGGAATTGTCGAAGCTTCATGATGTGTTTCACGTTTCGATGCTCCGTTGGTATAGATCGGATCCTTCCCATGTGTTGTCGGTTCAAGAAGTTCAAGTGCAGTCAGATTTTTCCTACGATGAGTAGCCTAGAGCTATCCTAGCTCGGGAAGTGAGACAGTTGAGGAATAAGCAGATTCCTTTGGTCAAGGTTTTGTGGAATCACCATGGGGTTGAGGAAGCAACTTGGGAGCCGGAGGAGTCGATGAGATTGCAGTACCCGCAATTATTCAGTTCAGGTGAGAATTTCGAGGACGAAATTCTTGTTAGTAGGGGAGAGTTGTCACACCCCGTTTGCCCCCTAGTGAATGAGCAACATATGTTTGTGTGTGCATTGGCATAAGTTTTGTATAATAAGGGCATTTTGGTAATATTGCATATTTTAAGAGTTTCTCTTGCACGTGGGTGCATGCATGGTGCTTTCGTGTGAATTAGTTGGGACAGAATTGTGTGTACCCAAGCGCACCATTGTAGTGTGTATTCATGAGAGTTTCATCATGTGTGGTTGAGTGCACCATAGTAGGATATTCACTAGAGGATTAATTGTGTGTGTGCATTTGCACTTGTGTAGGGTGTGCATGTTTTGGGAGAATCTTGTGTGTGTTGCTCATACATGAGTAGGATGCATTATTAGGGTCTCTCATTGTGTGCATGTGGTGCACTAGGTCAGGGTGTGATTGAGTAATCTCCCCCACTAGATGATTGACAAGTGTAAAGTGGGAAAGAGAAAAAGGATGAAAAAGGGGAAATATCAGATTTTGAAACCCATTTCCCGTTCCTTCTTCTTCTTCTTCTTCTTATTCTTCTTCCTCCTTTGCACTCTCTTAAGTGCCCTAGCTTAGATTCAAGCCTCTAGTGGTGGAAATTGTTCATTGCATAGTATTTTAAAGGTAAATCTAATGCATTTATTCTTCTTTTCTTCATTTGGTTCTCCATCTTCTTCTCTTTTTCTTATTTTCGGATTTGGGTTTGAAGTTGGATTTTTTGTTTGTGTGTTATGTTGTTTTGTGCTTAGTTAAAACTCCTCGCGAACCAAAGGGTAATGAGAAGGTTGGGCCAAGTGGAACTAAGCAATAGGAGCAAAGGATTTTTGAGGTTTGGGAATTTCTTATCTTTGCATGTAAATGCGTTCTTGATGATTTCTGGAAATTTTAGTTGAAATATTCTTTTGTTATGGTAGATATGATATGGGTCTTTGTTTTGGAATGTGGAACTTGCAAGTTTTTGAGTTAATTATGATAATTTCGGAAATGATGTGGTTTGATGCATAAATTGGGCTTCTGATTGATTCTTGAAATTGAATGTGTAAATTAATGGATTGTATGAAGCTTATGGCTAATAAATGGTTTATTATGGTTGTTGATACTGTTGGATGGCTGGAATTGAGGTAAGTGACTCTTGATTGAGTTTTGTGATGTTGGGTGAGGAATTGGAAGGGGAAAATCTGCAGAATTTCTGCAGATTTTCGAAATCTCGACGTTGTCGCGATCGCGACAACTGTCACGGTCACGACAGAGAGCGGTGTTGGGAGCCTTGTGTACTCTCTGTCGCGATCGCGACAGAGCGTATCGTTGGCCAAGTGCTATCGCGAGCACGCGATCTGTCGCGAGCCCGTGACAGCACCAATTGACCTCTATCGCGAGCGAGACAGAGCCTGGCCCTTCCGTCCTCCTCGCGGTCGCGAAATCCGTCGCGTGCGCGCAGCGAAGAGACTTTGGTCTCTATCGCAAGCGCGACAGTCGTCGCGATCGCGACAGTTCCTTGTATGCTGAATGAGTTTTCTTTCAATGTGTGTGGCTTGAACTTCAGTTTTCTTTAGCAGTTATGAGATTTATACTTGGTATTCTATAAATATTATGCAAGTGTAACTATGATATGATTATGTTCATTTATGATGATGATTTTGAAAGTTATGAAATGGATTGATTGGCTTATGTATGACCTGCTAGAGTCTAGTAAGTGGATAGTTAGGCATGCCTAATAGAGTCTTTGCTGCAGCTTCTATTTCTGTTTGGACCCCGATCAGGTCCCCGAATGGTTCATTGCGAACCCTTATCTGAAAGGATCTTGTTTAAGATCCCCCTTTGTAATGTTTTGTAAAAGTTAAATGAAAATTTATTTTATCGGCTCGTACCCATAAAGTACTGTCCGTATCGGCTCGTACCCGTAAAGTACTGTCCGTATACTCGTTATCCACTCCCTCGGGTCAGCAGGTGTTTTGTATGAATTGTTATATGGGAAAACATATGTTATATCCTTATGGATTCAATAGTGAAAAGTGTAATCTGTTATGAGAATATGATTATTGTTATGAATCTTCTGATGAATAGCTTTATGTATGTAAGCATGAGTTACTATTATTGTCATGCCATGATTATCGTTTGTACATGAAGTACGCATGTGAATTACCTTGACGACCGTTGTGAATGGTTGTCCTTATGCTATATGTGTGTTTCCCCACTAAGCGTTTATCGCTTAGCATGGTGTGTTTACCCGTGCAGGTGCGGAAGGAATCGCTTTTGGGAGAGTCGTCTCCATCAAAGCCAACACAGCAGGGTCTTAGTGTAGGGCTTTATTTTTGTAGTTTGAGGATTCTTTTTGTATAGAACTCTTTTATATGGTTTTGTAATAGCTTCTGCTTTTGTATTTGTATTTTGGGATTCGTAATTATCTGTTATATCTTTCAGTTGATCAGAACAGTAATGTAATGTTTTCATTATATTAATGCATGATCAAATTTTCCAAGATTGGTGTTGCAAAGTTTTAATTTACCCTTAATTTTAGGTATGTATGTTTATGTATGTATGTATGTATATTATGTATCTGTGTGGTGGCACCTTTACTCCTACGGCATCTCACTCCTTATCGGATGGGATCGCCTAAGTATGGGTAAGGGGTGTTACATTGGGGGATTGATATTATTGGAGAGATACACCCCACAGCCTCCAATGGGCATAGATACAGCATCGTCACTATCAACTACTTAACCAAGTGGGTAGAAGCTGAGTCCTTCAAGAAAGTGGATGCTCGGGATATGGCAAAATTCATAGAGAAGAACTTGATATGTAGGTATGGCTTTCCACATCATGTGGTATTTAACAACGGGGTCCAGTTCATGGCCGAGACGAAGAAGTTACTTTAGAAGTATGGTATCGAGCACCACAAGTCTTCTCCATATCGTCCTCAAGCTAACGGGGTAGTTGAAGCTGCCAACAAGAATGTCAAGAGGATCCTGGCTAAGATGGTCCAAAACTATAAAGATTGGCAGAAAAGTTGCCTTTTGCACTATGGGGTTACAGAACAACCATCAGAACTTCAACGGGAGCCACTCCTTATTCTTTGGTATATGGGACGGAGGCAGTATTGCCTGTTGAGGTTGAACTTAAGTCACTAAAGGTGATAATGGAAGCAAAAATTTCGGAGGCCGAATGGGCGCAGCAGCGGTTGCAACACTTGAACATGTTGCATGAGAACAGGTTAAAAGCCTACTATCACAACCAAATCTACCAAAAGAGGCTCGCTAGATCTTTTTGAAAAAAAGTCAAGAAACATCCGTTGAAGGAAGGGGATTTGGTATTCAAACAGATGAGACCAGGAGCACCGGATATTAGAGGGAAGTTCAGACCTACGTGGGAAGGTCCGTTTATCCTCAAGAAGCTGCTATCAACAGGAGCTGCGATCTTGTCGGATAGCGATGGCAACGAATTCAAAGAACCGGTCAATATTGATAGACTCAAAAGGTTCCATGGCTAAAGGCTACAAAATCAAAATAAGAGAATGAAAGCCCAGCGGGTCGAAAACCAAAAAAAGGCGGCCTTGCTAAAATTAAGCGCCTCGTCAGGGTGAAAACCGAAAAAAGGCATCCTGGGCAAAACTTAGAGGCTTGAGAGAAAATATCCAATCATGAAAACCCGAGAGGGCTGATTGGAGACAGGAGTTTGATGCTGTCAGGATTTGGTTCCACGAATGAATGTAGTCTTGCATAATTAAATTAGTGTCAAAAACGATCATGTATTCTGAAATCGTACTGAAATGTACACAATTTTGTGAAATAAAATAAGACTTGACTTATTCATTAATATCATCGTCCAATTTTGCTTTAAAAAGAAAACATATTGCTCAAAATGCATGTAAAGCTAAACTATGCCCTACTACTATTCTTGCTAGCCAAATGCCTCAGTCGCCGTGTTCGGTTATCAGATGACGGGCTAAGTATCCACCTCTCATATGCACTGATAGAGGTGACAGAGTGGTTCCCAAAGGAATGTATGATAGTCTTCAGTGGAAGTTGGCTCCAGAGCTCATGATAGCGGGAGGCAAAAGCCGCAGAAAGGACTCCACCTCGAAAGGATAGGGGGAGTCTCACCATGTCCTGAGTCATTCAAAGTTGACGAGAGCAGCGAGCCGTGATGTAAAAGGTTGCCTCGCGAAGCCCGCATAGGGGAACGCATCATGAAGACCCATCAATAACTGCACTGGATAATGGAAGCCAAGCGTGCATGAAACTAATATCCTCATCTGATATCTCACTGAATCTGGTAATGCCTTCGTCAGGGGTCCCAAGTAGGTACAGACGCTGACGAGGAAGAAAATGCTTCGCTGAGTACTGACTAATGATTCTAGGAGGTGGCTTTGACAGCAGCTTCAATTTCTCTTGCAACCAAATCTGAAAGAAGAAAAAAGGAAAAATAAAAGCCAAAGAAAATAAGATAAAAGGCAAAGAAAAGCTGCTGGAGTAAGTGGGATTTACTTCAGGCAAAAATTAGGCATAGGGTTATGTGAAAATCCGAAAGGACTCACCTCCCGCTAAGAAAAGCTAGTGCGAAAATCCACAGGGGATGCACTACCTTTAAAACAATGACGTACCTGGAGTAATAAGGGGCTCCCAGAGAATGAAGTGGTAGGCCCGGCACGGACAGAGTCCAAACCCAAGATAGTCTCGGCCAGAATGAGTGGAAAAGGGGTCAGCCCGCGGTGAAAGTCGTCCAAAATCCCGAACAGACGAGGGTCTCCAAGCAGCTCCTCTGAAGTCACCACCAGATACTTCATCAGGCAGAAATGAAAGATGATACTTACGCTGTATGAAAGAAGGTGGGAGAATTCATCCAGAGCTTCAATCAAAGGTTCTAAGGCAAATACCGGGCCCTAAGGAACTAGACGAGCAGTATCAGAAGGAGCTATACTTAAGGACAGAGCAATATCACGAGTTTGAACCAAACCACAGCGAGGAACGCAGGGTAAAGCACTAGGAGGATACCAACTCCTGACAATAGCAGCAAGTTCTTCAGGTAGGGGGCATATTTCCTTGTAGGTGAACCTAAAAATGTGAAAGCGAGGGTCCTAGAAGTGGGTCGCAGCCAGAAGGAGGTTGTAGTCTATTTTGATTCTTCGTAAAAATTTCAGTCCAGAAAGGGGGGCAAGAGTACTGCTTTCCCAAGTTTGAGTATCGTCTAAAATACAGAGCATCTTGGAAAGAAAAGGAGAATTCATTCCTCAGTAACTAAAGCCGAAGTCGCTAAAGGAAATATAGAAGGGAAAAAGGAAAAAACTGGAGAAAAGAGCCTATTATGAAGCTGAAATGAGAGAAAAGGCACGGAATCCAAGAAAATGATGAGTTTTATAGATTTGACCTACC
This sequence comes from Excoecaria cochinchinensis, assembly GCA_947683425.1. Taxonomy (NCBI): domain Eukaryota; kingdom Viridiplantae; phylum Streptophyta; class Magnoliopsida; order Malpighiales; family Euphorbiaceae; genus Excoecaria; species Excoecaria cochinchinensis. The sequence goes on from CANTUQ010000011.1 coordinate 6,084,968, forward strand.
GACGGCTATCTCGTCCCTCACTCAGACGTCGTTCCCATCGGTAATTGTCCACCTGGCAGTCTTTGCATCGTGCATATCATGCGCATTAATTAGGTAATTAATGAGGGTTAAATGCAGAATCCGGAGAGACAAACGGCATGCCCGTCGGTAACTCTATCGACGTAAAGCCCGTCGGTACGTGAATTCTATATAAGGACGTTGGTACTGACGGACGATCATTTTCTTCTCTTTTCTTCACACCGACGCTCTTCCCGCCTTCTTCAGTTACATTTTATCATTTTTGCTTTTTCGATTGGTTTCTTTTGCACCACTGTTTAGTCCTTTCTTCTTTATTGATTCTCAACTTCCAGGTTAGTAAAATTCTTCTTGTTTTTATTTATTATTTATTTTATTTTATGGTGAGTAATTTAATTTAATTTTATTTTTGGATTAGTATAATTAGGCTAATTACTGTAGTATAATATGAAAGGCCATAGTTATGTTTTTTTTAATGCTTTAAGCGCTAGAATTAACACATAGAGTAAGTGATGTGCTGTTATAAAATGCATGGATATGGCTATTTTGAGAACAATTAATTTTTTTTTTAGTTATTGAGTTTTTAGATATTCAGGCATGGCCTTAGGAATGCATGCACTTTGAAACCAATACTAGGAATTAGAAAGTAAAGCAAATATGAGTATGTTGCACTGTTGCCTGGGGCCTGAGGCCTGTCCCTTTTTCTTTCTATTTTCTCATGCAGGAGGTTGGGCACACCCTTGCCGGGGTGCTGCCCACTTTTTTTTAACAAGAGTGAATATGGTTCACTGTTGCATGAGGCCTGAGGCCTATTTTTTTTTTTGCTTTCTCATGCAGGAGGTTGGGCACACCCTTGCCGGGGTGCTGCCCAAATTGTTTTAATTAATTTAATTTAATTTTAATTCTTTCGATTTAGACCCGACCCCATCGGAATGTTGCCTAAATTTTTGTTACTTTCTGAGTAAAGTCCGTTTATGATTATGATACCAAACTAATTATTTACTTTATTTTTAGCATGCCACCGTGACGACATGCTCTGCGCGATCAGCCTGAGCCTCAGGCCCCAGATTGGATGAGCGCCGAGGCTAGATAGAGGTATGCAGTGCTGGCTCGGGTGCAGTTTCGAGCTAGCCGTTTCATTTCTAGGCCGTTCATTGAGGCTCTCGGGATGGCCGACGAGGTCGATATTCTGATAGCAGGTGCAGGGTGGACTGAGTTTCTGACGCCTGCTTTCCAGACTCACCCAGAGATAGTTCGGCAGTTTCTTGCTCCGTTACAGTACGGGGGGTATCAGAGATCCGACACAGAGGAGGGTGTTATCCAGTTTTGGATTGAGCGGCACCATTACAGCATTACCCGACAGCGATTTACAGAGGCTATGGGACTTCCATTCGGACAGGATGTTATAGTGCCCCATAGAGCAGTCAGACGCCACCATTGGGCAGTTATTGCATTGCCGGGAGTGCCGTATGATCATGATACGGTGAAGAGCACGGTACTCTCGTCATAGGCCCTTCGATATGTTCACAGGGTTTTATCCAGCTCCTATTTGGGACGAGCTAGTAACCCAGGGTCCCTCAACGCCATTGAGATTTGGAGTTTATGGGCAATGGTGGCAGGCCAGCGGCTCAACATCAGCCACGAGATTTTGGTTAACATGGTGAGAGTATCCAGGGGGCCAACGCCTGTAGTGTATGTTAGCGGAGTCATTACTAGACTACTCCTGAGTTTGGGTATTCGTCTAGACATCCTGGGGCCTGCCTTGGATGAGAGCATTTATGTGGACACCCCGGCAGCTATTACGATGGCTATGATATTGCCGATACCAAGTCAGGCAGAGGCATATAGACTCTGCAACATTCATGAGACCAGACGTGTGTTTAGCCTGCCCTCGTTAGAGCCGGTAGAGGAGCAGCCTTAGGATCAGCCTCAGATGGAGCAGGAGCCTCCCGAGCACCCACAGCACCAGGAGGACCAGCCTCCCCGACATCCAGAGCACCAGGAGGGTTAGCCTCCACAACCGCAGCACGAGGAGCAGCATCCGTTTACACCGTCTGACATGGGGATTGAGTTCACCATGGATGAGCTATTTGCTACTCCTCCAGCACAGAGAGTACAGAGTCCTACTCCGCCTCTGCCATCGAGAGTACATCGGACAGCTCCCCGGGCACCTGAGAGGTTCAGCCCATATGCTAGAGCAGGGGACCCGGGGGCATCTACTTCTACAGCTCCACCTCATGAGCGGGTACCAGAGCCCGCCCCCCCCCCCCCCTCCATTTACACCATCGATGCACCCGATGCAGCCAGATTTTTCTGCAATTTTGACCTCTATGTTCGCCTCCTTTGAGCACAGACAGGAGGAGAGAGATAGGGCCCTTCTTGGGCAGCTTGGGGAGCAAGATAGAGTCATTTTGGAGCGGCTGGATCAGCAGCAGGGTATTATCCAAGAGCAGGGGAGGCTTATTGACCATTTGAGACAAGAGCAGGAGAGACTTGCGGGTCAGCTGAGGCAGGAGATGAGGGCCTCCCAGGATGAGGCAGCCTAGAGGATAGATGCATCTGTGCAGATGGTGGATGAGTCAGTTGAGGCTCTCAGATTTAGGATCCAGGTCCTAGAGGGTGCCATACCTCCCATTGCCCAGTCCATGCGAGAGTTTAGAGAGCATACAGAGGATAGGCTGAAGAGTATGGGGATTACCTCTACAGATCAGACCCTCCGCCTGGCCGGCGCTTTCAGAGAGTTAGGGGGGTCGTCACTGACACGCTGCAGTTCATGACGGTATACGCACAGCCTTTCCTTGATTGATATGCACAGGTCCAGTTCCAGTAGCAGGACCCAGTGAGAGCACAGCCGTTATCAGTACCAGTGGCGATACCTCCCAGATACTAGCGACAGGCTAGAGCCTCGGCTGCTCAGCAGGCCGGACTATCAGCCCTTCACAGGCAGCCATCTGCTCCAGATACGGGACCATTTGCTTCTTCATCACGAGGCTAGCCGGTACCTCTCAGATTATGCGCCATTATAGATTGTTCAGAGAGTTCTTCTGGCTTTGTATTTATACTTTTTGTTGTAATCACATTTGTATATTGTACAAAATTTAACCTTTTAGTGGAAAAACATTTATAGATTAACCTGTTAAATTTGCATGTTATATATTCATGATTTAAATTTCTAAAAAGAGAAAAGGAAGAAAAGAGAAAAAAACAGTTGATCATATAGAAAACAAGAAGATAAATAGTAAGGGAGAGACATAAAAATGTTCATAAATCTACCAATGAAGTTAATTGGTGTGAGAATTAACAAGAATCTCTTATAATACAAGAACATGGTTACACCAATTCAAAAATGACCAATAATCAAAAGGAGGGAAAAAATAGATCAAACATTATATCCTTCAAGATCATATTCAATATTAGATGAGAATCAACAAATCACAACAGGACTAGCAAGATAAGTCAGCCACCGTGCAAGCCTAGACGAGGACAGTAGGGCACACGCGATAGAGCAATCTGGACTTTGTAAGTTGGAGCAAACTCGGTGCAGCTCAAAAGAGCAATCTGCACTTTGTAAGTTGGAGCAAACTCGGTGCAGCTCAGAAGAGCAATCTGCACTTTGTAAGTTGAAGCAAACTCGGTGCAGCTCAGAAGAGCAATCTGCACTTTGTAAGTTGGAGCAAACTCAGTGCAGCTCAAGAGAGCAATCCACTTTTTAAGTCTAGAGCAGACTCGGCGCATCACCATCTGCACTTTGTAACTTGGAGCAAACTCGGTGCAGTTCAGGAGAGCAACCCTTGCGTTTTGTAAGTCTAGAGCAAACTCGGTGCATCACCATCTTAACTTTGTAAGTTGGAGCAAACTCGGTGCAGCTCAAGCGAGCAATCCACTTTGTAAGTCTAGAGCACACTCGGCGCATCACCATCTGCACTTTGTATGTTGGAGCAAACTCGGTGCAGCTCAAGAGAGCAATCCATTTTGTAAGTTGAAGCAAACTCGATGCAGCTCAGAAGAGCAATCCTCGCGTTTTGTAAGTCTGAAGCAGACTCGACGTATCGTTACTTCCACGGCAAATAGGTAAGGACTGCCATAGGTATGCATTTCTTTCCTTTCTTCTCTGAATTTTGGCTCATCTAGACACTAGTGCACTAGTTTCCCCAAAATTGGGGGCAGCTGTAGACACCTGGTCTTGAGGCAGTCCAGGTCAGAGTTACCCGATGAAGAGATCCATGTTGGTTTTTGGATAAATGGATGAAATTCGGAGGTTTTCATCTTTCGGTTTCACAAGGATTAAAATCTTTTTCGCTATAGCGTGAGGTTTTGAAAGAGTTTGGGGAATTTTTGTTGAAAAAGGAATTTTTGCTCCATAGACGGGATGGCCGTCTGAAGTAGGGATGCCCGTCCCTACTTGGGGTGATCCCCGTCTCTATGCATAGTAGGGACGGCCCGTCTGTAGCTTGGGACAGACACGTGTCTGAATAGGGACGCCCGTCCCTAGTCATGCGATACGCCCCGTGTCTGAGTAGGGACGTCCGTCCCTAGTCCCGTGTTACGGCCCGTCTGTAGCCGAATTTCCACGCGTGCCCTTAGTAGAGACGCCCGTCGGTAGTTACAGGGATTCCCGTCGGTAGTGGATCTGATCAGTTATTGCCGGATTTGATAAAATTTTATCTCATATCCTTGAAATAGGATAAGTTTTGGTTAAAAAAAATGGAATTTTAAAAACTCCTTTTAAAATTCAAACTCAAAACTGATGCTTATCTAATTTTATCTCTAAAATTCTATAAATTGAGAGGTAAAATTCATTATTTGGGGTTAGAAAAATTTGATAGAAAAATTCTTGGTGGAGAAAATTAAACACTTTTTGAGAGATTGGAATTTTTAGAGAAGTTTTCTTTGTGAGCAATTTACCAAAAAGCTATAAATCTTTATTTTTAGAATTTTATTTGATAAAAAATTCTTCCAATTAATTGATTTACTCAAATTCTTCTTGTGAATTAAGCCAATTGAGGTAACGAAATACAGCTAATTCAAACACTTGATCGCTATTAAATTTTCCAGAAGGGAAAATACATATTTTCTTATTTTTGGTCGTTTTATTTGATCCTTGTGGAGCGTGCGGGAACTTAAACCATTAGATATTCACTCTAAAAGGTAAAATCCGAGGGTAAACATTCTGGATTAGCATTTTTATGATTTTAGTTGACTTATATTAATCGTTTTCATTTTTCATTTTTTATCTTTTAACTTATTTCTTTAAAAATTTCCTAATATTTTCTTTTCTTTATTTTATTCATCAATTTTGACACTGACATGTTTATTCCTATGAGTTATTTTCTGACCATTTGGATTTGGAGTTGTAAACGATGATGGTCGAGCCAATCTGAGGATTTCCATACGGATTCTTTCTTCACTCTTGCTTTTTTTTCATGTTATCATTAAGATTATTTCAATATCGTTAAAGTAAAAAGGGGCCAAAACACTTTATAGTAATTAATTTGGAATTTTTCTAAATAAAAAGGGGACCAATGTCTCAATTTTCTCTATCCAAAATAAAATCATCGCATCAAAAGTTTTATAAAAAAATATGCATGCGAGGACCAATGTCCTCATCATTAATGAATACCCCGATTTATGCATGATTTGTATTTTATTTACAATGGGGGTTGTATTCCGCCGCTACTTTTATTGTAATTTATTTTGAGAATGTTTGTTTTAATAATGTTTTACTTGTTGCTTTTGATGTGAACGATTGCGCTTTAATTAAATGCATCGTGTGGAAAGTTGGTGAAACAATGAATTCAAAACTTAAATATAATATCGATCAAGGTATAAATAAATGAGAAGTCCCGAACTCACTTCGGTCTTTGGGGCTCAATGAGGTGAGAGGTCTAGGACTTCCAAGACACCTCTTGAGTCTCACCAAAAGACTTAAATTTACAAATCCTAGGCTCCAGGGGGTAGAGGCTAAGGCCTCCAAGATCTCTCTGGCTAGCCCAAGATGGATATGCATGCGCCGTCTTAGGCTCGCTGAGGCTAGACGACCCTTCCTAATGTTCTATTGGGTGTCGACTCCAAGAAACCTCATTGTTGCCAAAAATAGACGCACTTGTAAATACCTTACAAGTTTTATGAACCTTTGCCGATCGCCCTAAAGCGGGCTTTCTGGAGGCCACGAGGTTCGGCGCGCGTCACACCAGCCCATACTTGAGGGACGGACTGAAGATGAAGTGGCTGAAGGATTGGGAGTCTTTGATGTACGCCGAACCCCGCGACCGCCCCTCTAACCGCCCGCTTGAGGGCGATCGGGCAATTGAGGAACCGTTGGCAACTTGTAAAGATATTTATAAGTGTGTCTATTTTGGGCAACTAGGAGGTTTCATGGAGTTTCCACCCAATAGAACATTGGGAAAGTTTTTCTCGCCTCGGAGAGTCTAAGACAACGCATAGTATCCATTTTGGGTCAACCAAAGGGGTCTTGGATGTCATGGCCGGATTTGTACCCTAAGAGAATTAACTTAAATTGGCATGTGTGTGAGAATTGAATGTGTAGGATTGGACTTAATTGAAAGAAAGAAGTATTGTTAAGGGTTTTAATGGTAATTATGAATGTTTGTGCTAAGCATGAGTTAAAGGCTGATTGGTTAGTTAATAAAGGATTAATTAAGGAAATAATAACTTGATTTAAGGGAAAGTGGATACAGGTTTGAGGAAGTGGTTTCCGTGTGGCTTCTTGAGAGGATGCCACCTATACTTTTGCATGCAAGAATGAGTTAAGGGAAGGGAAGAGTTTCATTTGGTAACCTAGCAATTTTCTGTGTTCTTCTCTTTTCTTTCTTGCATGGGAGTGAGTTTAGAGAGGCTTTATGAGGTGTTAGCAAACTGATGTTAAGTTGCTCAAGAATTAAGGGTTAAACCTAAGAGGTAAGTGAATAAGTGCATAATCTCATCCTCTACTCTTTCTTCTTGGTTGAGCTGGTTTGGATGGGATATTATTGGTTTGAGTTTGAGCTTGAGCATCTGTGTTGTTTTTGCTAGCTGAAGAAGTGAAGAGAGATAAGGGACAGGCTGTAATCGGCGAGCCGAGCGTCCGTCGAAATTAGGAGCTAAGGCGGCAAGGTTTGGGAACAAACCCTAATTGTGTGATTGTGTGAATAGTGTTGATTAAATAGAGATTTGAAATGAATATATGATATGTGAAATTGAAGTTTGAGCATGAATTATGTGATGCTAGATAGTATGATTGTAGTAGCAATATGCTTGTGATAAAGTGCTTGAGAATGATTATGATTTGTGCTATTATTGAATGTCAAACAAGAAGGGAAACCAGGTATGTGCTAATGGGTGAGTAGTTGATGTTTTGGGTTTATTGTCAAGCATGAGAATGAGATTTGAAGTCTAAATGAGAAGGTAGAAACGAGCTGAAAAAAACATAACTATGTTATGGTGATTTTGCATGGGTCACGATGACAATGAAAATGATTGTGACCGTGACGTATGCTGAGTTTAATTCTGCCTAGTGGATTTTGGTATGTCACGGTGACAATGAAATTCATTGTGACCGTGAGGTACCCAGGAAGGCATTATGTTTTGCAAAGTGAGAATATGTCACGGTGACAATGAGATTCATTGTGACCGTGACATACCCTCAAGTTGCATTCTGCCGAGAGTTGGGAACATGTCACGGTGACGACGAAATTAATTGTGACCGTGACATGCCCCCAGTTTGCATTCTGTTTTGGACTTCAATATGTCACGGTGATAATGAAATTCATTGTGACCGTGACCAACCCTGTTTTGGCAATATGATCCTAATGTGATTGGCCATTCAAATGGCAAAGCTTTGAGTTGAAATGAAGGACAACCTGAGTAAGTATTATATGTGTGTTAAGTGATCCACAAATGTATACAATCATGGTGATTTCTGAATGCGACCAGTTATGTGAATATTAAATGTGAAAATTGAATTTGAAAGCATACTGAGTGTGCAAATGAGATGTTTAGCTATGTGCTAATGCAAATGTGTAAAGTGAAAAGTGAATCGAATAATTGTTTAACAATTTAAGCCTACGAGTCAAGTAGTGGATAGTTAGGCATGCCTATAGGGTCAAGTGCTGCAGCCCCATGCGTTAAATGTGTCTGATTCCATGGGAATCACAATGCGAATAATCCTTGCTGGATTTTATTATATGTGGAATAATGTGAAGTACCAGAAGGTACTAATGTGATGTGAAGCACCAGAAGGTGCTAATGTGAAAAAGTAGTCTCGATGAGATTACTGGTACCAGAGAGGTACCGATGCGATACCCGTTATCCTCGTCATTGAATTGCAGGCTAATGGACTAAAAGGCTAATCAGCTAATCAGTTAATTGAACAATAAACATAGGTGATTGCGATACAATAAAGTACGGATATGTGAATAAGTGATTGATGCTTTATGATTGAACATAGTAATGGACAAAGCTATGCTTAAAATGGTACATGCTTTAATAATGATTGTTCTGGCATGTCTACTAATGTGTAATGTATGATGTTTCTGATTGTGTGATAAATTATCTGCTATATATGAGTTCTCCACTAAGCATTATCGCTTAGCATGGATTTACTCTAATCCGTGCAGGTACGGACGAGAGGTGACTGAAGGACATCCCCCGCATTTTGGTACGGTCAACAATAGGAAGTGAATAGCATAGGTTTGGGGGCTGTTATTTTGGGATTTTGTATAAGCTTTTGTATAGTTAACATGCGTAATGGAAGTGTAAAGGCATGTAATAATGTATGATCATGAATGTAACCTCTCATATGCATGTATGTCTTATGAATAGCTTGGCATGTGCTGCTTGAGATAAGATACTATGTGATGAAATTTTATTGTTCAGATTCTGCATGTGTTCTGTTGTGTGTGTGCGACCTTCTCTAACCAAGATTAGCTGAGCTAGTCAGTCGTTAGTGAACGGGCATCACAAGCTGTGGTATCAGAGCCCAGGTTGAGTCTTTTCTGGGAATTGGGTAGATAAGATGTGTGTAGTTTGTTGACCTAATGCGGAAGTCCTTGTTTAATCTGTGTAGTAAGATGGATTCTGGAAGGCATACCGGAGAGGAATCTGCCGAAAGTGTGAATCCTCGTGAAGCTGAGGTGACAGGATCTGGGCAGTCTGGATCGGTTGGTTATAGGAATGAGATTTCGTTCGGGCCTATGGAAGCTATGATGAAAATGACACAAGATATGGCAAGAGTGATGGAACGTATGATGGTGCCTAGAGCCCCAATAGAATCTTTGAGAAAGCATGGTTTGGAGGAATTCCATGGAACAAGGTTAGATGAGTCAGAAAAAGCAGAGTACTGGATTGAGAAGGTGGAGAGGATTCTTAAGGAGATACGGTGTCCTCTTGACCAGTGGGTTGAATGGAACAAGGTTAGATAAGGTGGATTGAGAAGGTTAGATGAGTCAGAAAAAGCAGAGTACTGGATTGAGAAGGTGGAGAGGATTCTTAAGGAGATACGGTGTCCTCTTGACCAGTGGGTTGAATGTGTGGAGTCACTACTCCAAGGCCCTGCATATGATTGGTGGAAGTTGGTTCTGCAGAATCCGATGCTTCCTGAACCATTAGACTGGGAGTTCTTTGAAAGGGAATTCAAGAACAAGTATATCACTAAAGCACATCGAGAGGCAAACTGGAAGAAGTTTCTGAGTTTAAGACAGAGAACCATGACGGTGGCAGAGTATGAAGCGGAATTCTGTCGCTTAAGTAAGTATGCGCCAAAAGGTGTTTTGACTGATATGTTGCGATGTCAACAGTTTGAGGAAGGGTTGATTGAGGAAATTAAAGCATTGCTAATTTCTCTAACAACAGAACAGAATATAAGTTATTATAGGATTGTACAAGTAGCTTTGAGAGCTGAAAGGGCGTTGGTAGCTCAAAGAGAATGGAGACAAAGGAAGAATGCAAGTAGAGGTGGTTCCCAATCGGGGAAAAGACCAAGAGATTCTCATGTGGCACCACCTGCGGAATCAGGGTTCAGTTCTGCAGCGAGAGGTAAGAAGCGTGGCGCTCCCTCAGCATCTGGTTCGGGAAGAGGGACATCTGGTAACAGAAATGAGGTTCATGAGTGTCCTCATTGTGGTAAGAGGCATAGAGGAGAATGCTGGAGAGTGACGGGTGCTTGTTTTAGATGTGGAAGCACTGAGCATTTCCTTGCTAATTGCCCGAATACTTATGAGATGTCAGGAAATCAACAAGAGCAGAGTAGGGGTGGTTCAAATTTGCCTTCTACTAACCGAGGAAGAGGAAGAGGACGTGGCAGAGGTAGTCAGTCCAGAGGTGCAGTCGATTCTGAGATTGTGGATAGGCCTGATGCGACACCAGTGCGGGCTTATGCTATGAAGGCACGAGAGGATCAGGATACGCCTGAGGTGATAGCAGGTACTATCCTACTTTGTGGTGTGGAAATGTTTGCACTTATTGATCCTGGTTCAACTCATTCATATGTGTGTGATAAAAAGATATGTGAAAAGATGCCTAAAGTTGAATGTTTAAAGTATGATATATGTGTGTCTAGCCCTTTGGGAGGTAATGTTAATGTGAACAGAGTGTATAGGAACTGTGCATTAGAAGTTCATGGTATAATGCTTCCAACGGATTTGATTGAGTTACCGTTTGATGAGTTTGATTTGATTTTGGGTATGGATTGGTTAACCAAATATGATGCGGATGTTAAGTGTAAGAGGAAGATGGTTGTACTCTTTGATGGTAAGGGAAATAGAGCGACAGTGAGGGGAGTGTGCACTAACCCTCCTGTGAATGTGATATCTGCTATGCAAGCCTGTCAGTGTATGAGAAAAGGATGTGAAGGTTATCTAGCTTTGGTGATAGACAGTAAGAGAGAACATGTGAAGATACAAGGGATACCGATAGTCAGAGAGTTTCCTGATGTATTTCCTGAAGAATTGAGCGGTGTACCACCGATAAGAGAGGTTGAGCTATCGATTGATGTGGCGCCAGGAACAGTACCTGTATCTGAGGCACCATACAGAATGGCTCCAACTGAGTTGAAGGAATTGAAAGAACAGCTACAAGAATTGCTAAACTGGGGTTTTATTAGACCTAGTGTTTCACCTTGGGGAGCACCTGTGTTATTTGTCAAGAAGAAAGATGGTACAATGAGAATGTGCATCGACTATCGGCAGTTGAATAAAGTGACAGTAAAGAATCGGTAGCCTTTACCTCGGATTGAAGATTTGTTTGATAAGTTCAAAGGAGCCGGTGTATTTTAAAAAATTGATTTGCATTCAGGATATTATCAGTTGCAAGTGAAGAAAGAAGATATACCTAAGATTGCATTTAGAACTCGATATGGGCACTATGAGTTTTTGGTGATGCCTTTTGGGTTGACTAATGCGCCAGCTGCATTGGATTTGATGAATCGGGTATTCAGACCGTATTTGGATCAATTTGTGGTAGTATTCATAGATGATATCCTGGTTTACTCAAGGGATGAGAAGGAGCACGAGCAGTATTTGAGAATTGTTCTCCAGACATTACGAGAGCATCAGTTGTATGCCAAACTAAGTAAGTGTGAGTTCTGGCTCAAAAAGGTGTCATTCCTGGGTCATGTGATTTCATCTGAAGGGATTAAAGTAGACCCAACTAAGATAGAAGCAATTGTGAATTGGAAACCGCCTAAGAATGTGCTGGAGGTTCGCAGTTTCTTAGGGTTGGCTGGATACTACAGAAGGTTTATAAAAGGATTTTCAGTGATAACTTCACCGTTGACAAAGTTGTTATGAAAAGGAGTGAAGTATGAGTGGTCTGAAAGATGTCAAGCGAGTTTCGATCAGTTGAGGAAGATGTTAGTTGAAGCACCGATTCTTACACAGCCTATGACTGGTAAAGAGTATGTGTTGTATACCGATGCTTCGGGTGTCGGGTTGGGGTGTGTGTTGATACAAGAGGGAAAGGTAATAGCATATGCGTCAAGGTAATTGAAGCCGCATGAACAGAATTATCCGACTCATGATTTGGAATTGGCAGCAGTAGTGTTTGCTTTGAAGATTTGGCGACATTACTTGTATGGTGAGAAATGTAGAACTTACACCGATCACAAAAGTTTGAAATATCTGCTTACACAGAAGGAATTGAATCTGAGACAGCGGAGATGGCTCGAGTTATTTAAGGATTATGATTGTATTGTGGATTATCACCCGGGAAAAGCTAATGTAGTGGCGGATGCTTTGAGCAGGAAATCAATTTCAGCATTACAGTTAAAGCGGATCAAGTGGAGGTTTTCGGCAGACGGAGCTTTATTGGCACAGTTGAAAGCAAGACCGGTTCTGAAAGATGAGTTAGTGGTTGCTCAGAAAAATGATGTGAGGTTGCAACAAGTTTTGCAGTCAGTTAGTGATATGGATAAGACTGACTATTCAGTGAATAAAGACGGGGTACTGCTGTATAAGAATAGAATGTGTGTGGCAAATGATAAAGAATTAAAGAAAAGATTAATGCATGAGGCTCATAATACAATTTTCACTATGCATCCAGGTGGAAACAAGATGTATCAAGATATGAAACAGTTGTACTGGTGGCCTGGGATGAAGAAAGATGTAATGGAATATGTGTCTAAGTGCCTTCTCTGTCAACAAGTTAAAGCGGAACATCAAGTGCCTCAGGGGATGTTGCATCCACTCCCTATCCCACAATGGAAATGGGATAATATTACGATGGATTTTGTATCTGGATTGCCTCTGACCTCAAGACAACAGGATGCAGTATGGGTTATTGTGGACAGATTTTCGAAATTAGCTCACTTTATACCAGTTCGGATGGATGATTCTATGGAAAGGTTAGCTGAATTGTATGTAAGAGAAATTGTCTGATTGCATGGGATACCCTTGTCTATTGTTTCTGATAGAGATCCCAGATTCACTTCTAAGTTTTGGAAGAGCTTACAAGCGGCTTTGGGTACGAAATTGAACTTCAGCACTGCTTTCCATCCGCAAACTGATGGACAATCGAAAAGAATTATTCAGGTCTTGGAAGATTTGATGTGAGCATGTGTTTTGGATTTCTCTAAGAGTTGGGATAGGTATTTTCCACTTATGGAATTTGCTTATAACAACAGTTATCAGACCAGTATTGGTATGGCACCATATGAAGTCTTGTATGGAAGGAAATGTCGTTCACCGATTTGTTGGACAGAATTGAATGAGAGCAGAATCATTGCACCTGATCTAGTGAGGGATACAGAAGAGAAAGCTAAGATCATACAGCAAAGATTGAAAGCAGCAACTGATAGACAGAAATCGTATGCTGATTTGAAGAGAAGGGACATTGAGTTTAGTGTAGGCGATAAAGTGTTTCTGAAAGTGTCTCCTTGGAGGAAGGTACTGCGATTTGGTAAGAAGGGGAAGTTGAGTCCAAGGTTTATCGGGCCTTATGAAGTGCTTGAAAGAGTAGGTTCAGTAGCTTATCGGTTGGCTTTGCCTCCGGCTTTGGCTAAGCTACATGATGTGTTCCATGTGTCTATGTTAAGAAGATATAGGTCAGATGATTCCCATGTGTTACCTCTACCAGAAGTGGAAGTGCAGTCAGATTTCACTTATGATGAGAAGCCAATAGTGATTTTAGCAAGAGAAGTAAGACAACTTCGGAACAAGCAGGTACCACTTGTAAAAGTGCTCTGGCAGCACCATGGTGTTGAAGAAGCAACTTCAGAACCAGAAGCGGCTATGCGAGAACAGCATCCACAACTGTTTCACTCAAGTATGAATTTCGAGGACGAAATTCTTTAAGGAGGGGAGAGTTGTCATGGCCGGATTTGTACCCTAAGAGAATTAACTTAAATTGGCATGTGTGTGAGAATTGAATGTGTAGGATTGGACTTAATTGAAAGAAAGAAGTATTGTTAAGGGTTTTAATGGTAATTATGAATGTTTGTGCTAAGCATGAGTTAAAGGCTGATTGGTTAGTTAATAAAGGATTAATCAAGGAAATAATAACTTGATTTAAGGGAAAGTGGAGACAGGTTTGAGGAAGTGGTTTCCGTGTGGCTTCTTGAGAGGATGCCACCTATACTTTTGCATGCAAGAATGAGTTAAGGGAAGGGAAGAGTTTCATTTTGTAACCTAGCAATTTTCTGTGTTCTTCTCTTTTCTTTCTTGCGTGGGAGTGAGTTTAGAGAGGCTTTATGAGGTGTTAGCAAACTGATGTTAAGTTGCTCAAGAATTAAGGGTTAAACCTAAGAGGTAAGTGAATAAGTGCATAATCTCATCCTCTACTCTTTCTTCTTGGTTGAGCTGGTTTGGATGGGATATTATTGGTTTGAGTTTGAGTTTGAGCTTGAGCATCTGTGTTGTTTTTCCTAGCTGAAGAAGTGAAGAGAGATAAGGGAAAGGCTGTAATCGGCGAGCCGAGCGTCCGTCGAAATTAGGAGCTAAGGCGGCAAGGTTTGGGAACAAACCCTAATTGTGTGATTGTGTGAATAGTGTTGATTAAATAGAGATTTGAACTGAATATATGATATGTGAAATTGAAGTTTGAGCATGAATTATGTGATGCTAGATAGTATGATTGTAGTAGCAATATGCTTGTGATAAAGTGCTTGAGAATGATTATGATTTGTGCTATTATTGAATGTCAAACAAGAAGGGAAACCAGGTATGTGCTAATGGGTGAGTAGTTGATGTTTTGGGTTTATTGTCAAGCATGAGAATGAGATTTGAAGTCTAAATGAGAAGGTAGAAACGAGCTGAAAAAAACATAACTATGTTATGGTGATTTTGCATGGGTCACGATGACAATGAAAATGATTGTGACCGTGAAGTATGCTGAGTTCAATTCTGCCTAGTGGATTTTGGTATGTCACGGTGACAATGAAATTCATTGTCACCGTGAGGTACCCAGGAAGGCATTTTGTTTTGCAAAGTGAGAATATGTCACGGTGACAATGAGATTCATTGTGACCGTGACATACCATCAAGTTGCATTCTACCGAGAGTTGGGAACATGTCACGGTGACGACGAAATTGATTGTGACCGTGACATGCCCCCAGTTTGCATTCTGTTTTGGACTTCAATATGTCACGGTGACAATGAAATTCATTGTGACCGTGACCAACCCTGTTTTGGCAATATGATCCTAATGTGATTGGCCATTCAAATGGCAAAGCTTTGAGTTGAAATGAAGGACAACCTGAGTAAGTATTATATGTGTGTTAAGTGATCCAGAAATGTATACAATCATGGTGATTTCTGAATGCGACCAGTTATGTGAATATTAAATGTGAAAATTGAATTTGAAAGCATACTGAGTGTGCAAATGAGATGTTTAGCTATGTGCTAATGCAAATGTGTAAAGTGAAAAGTGAATCGAATAATTGTTTAACAATTTAAGCCTGCGAGTCAAGTAGTGGATAGTTAGGCATGCCTATAGGGTCAAGTGCTGCAGCCCCATGCGTTAAATGTGTCTGATTCCATGGGAATCACAATGTGAATAATCCTTGCTGGATTTTATTATATGTGGAATAATGTGAAGTACCAGAAGGTACTAATGTGATGTGAAGCACCAGAAGGTGCTAATGTGAAAAAGTAGTCTCGATGAGATTACTGGTACCAGAGAGGTACCGATGCGATACCCGTTATCCGTGTCATTGAATTGCAGGCTAATGGACTAAAAGGCTAATCGACTAATCAGTTAATTGAACAATAAACAGAGGTGATTGTGATACAATAAAGTACGGATATGTGAATAAGTGATTGATGCTTTATGATTGAACATAGTAATGGACAAAGCTATGCTTGAAATGGTACATGCTTTAATAATGATTGTTTTGGCATGTCTATTAATGCGTAATGTATGATGTTTCTGATTGTGTGATAAATTATCTGCTATATATGAGTTCCCCACTAAGCGTTATCGCTTAGCATGGATTTACTCTAATCCGTGCAGGTACGGACGAGAGGTGACTGAAGGACATCCCCCGCATTTTGGTACGGTCAACAATAGGAAGTGAATAGCATAGGTTTGGGGGCTGTTATTTTGGGATTTTGTATAAGCTTTTGTATAGTTAACATGCGTAATGGAAGTGTAAAGGCATGTAATAATGTATGATCATGAATGTAACCTCTCATATGCATGTATGTCTTGTGAGTAGCTTGGCATGTGCTGCTTGAGATAAGATACTATGTGATGAAATTTTATTGTTCAGATTTCGCATGTGTTCTGTTGTGTGTGTGCGACCTCTCTAACCAAGATTAGCTGAGCTAGTCAGTCGTTAGGTTACGGGCATCACATTGGAGGGTAAACCTCTCACCCTAAGGAGACTAGGATCAACGTCAAAGTCTCGTGACATAAGAGGTGTGTTGGAGGTCATAATTCCAATGAGTGATCGGATAGACCTCTCGCCTCTTTGAGCCCAAAGACCAGAGCCGGGTTGGGGACTTCTCATCTATTTCTACCTTGATTATTTTATGATCAAATTTTAATTTTCATTAATTCGCTCTCTCTCCACACGATGCAATCGAATCAAAGCGCATTTATTCACATTTGGAAAGCGGTAAATGAACAAGTAAATAATGAAAGCGATAAATTACAATAACACAAGGAGCGGAATACAACTCCCTTTTATAAATGTGCAATACATACACAAATCGGGGCATTGCTTATTTTGAGGACTTTGGTCCTCGCATGCATCATTATTAAAATGGATATTTTTATTGTGAGGATTTTATTGGATAAAGAATAGGACATTGGGTCCTTGATTTTATGAAGAATTCAGTTTATCAAATATAAAATGTTTGGCCGATTTTTACATTAGCGAGAAATACAACAATTTTGTCGTATATAGGAGAAACAATAAATAAATACATAAAATACAAAAGAGAGGAAGATAGAGAACTAAACCAGGTGAACTTTCCGTATACGGGAGAACTCTCTCAGGCTCCAACCAATCCAAGAAGCAAAAACATATTCTCACAAAACAAGCCAAAAGGATGTTAAAATACAGAAGAAAGATTATAAACACACATAAGAATTTGGATGAACAGAAAAGGGAAAAGAAAAAGATTTGGAAATGTGGGATAGAACCCACCGACGGACTATACTGAATGACCGACGGCCGTTGGTGAAGGAATACAACACGTCGCTCACTCGAAGGGAGCTGTCTGTGAGGGTGACCGACGGGTTATGCCTAAAGGTGACCGACGGACGTCGGTCACAGCAGATGACCCGTCGGCCACCTCTGTCCCAGAAAAACAGAAGCTCTTCAAAAGGCAAAAAGACAAATTTTACACAAATTCAAAAAGAATAGTAGCAAGAAACGAAAATAAGGGCAAGAGCAAGGATAATATCGAAAATGAAGGTAAAAAAAGGACAGAAAAGGGTCCGGAATATTTACCCTCAGAACAACCTTTTGGTTGGATTCCTTGTTGTTATCTGACTTCCTGCACGCTCCATGAGAAGGTTCGAACAAAAGACCAAGTGTTGAAGATAGAGTGTGTCCTCAACAGCTCGACGGAAATTGAATTTTGGAAATCAAAACCCATAAAATTCCTCTTTCTTTTGAAGAGTTGAATTCTTGAATTAGTTAGATCTTTTTAGAAATGTGTTTGTTGGAAGAGAGAGAAAACGCGCGTGAATTTTGGCAGAGTTTCCCCTATTTTTGCAAAAATTTTCCAACCCTTTTTATGAGAAAATTCAAAGCTTTTATAGGCCAGGCACGACCGACAGGCGTCTGTGGTGGCGACAGGCATCGAAAAAATCCTACTAACACTAGGATTCATCCGATGGCCCTGCCATTTTGACCGACGGGCATTGGAAGAATCCTTCTAACACAAGGATTCATCCGACGGCCCTCCCATTTTGACCGACGGGCGTCGGAATAATCCTTCTGACACAAGGATTCATCGATCCTGCCATCTGTCCGATGGGCTGGCCGTCCATCGAGGAAAACATACTTTTTTGGACTTTAAAACTCCCCGTTTTCCCCCTTTTGCCTACGGAAGGTAAAAAGACTCGTTTCTCGTGGAGCATGGGACTAAAGCCTCTGAATCCAAACCGTTTGTACAGGCTCGGATACCAATTTCATCATAGGGTAATCTCTGATCCGGACCGCTCCGGGACACGGTGCTTACAGTTGCCCCCAGTTTTGGGGAAAAGTAGTGCACAAGCGCCTAGATGAGCCAAAACTCAGAGAAAGTATAGAAAGGAAGAAAGCGTACCTGTGGCGGTTCTTACCTTCTGTGCCCTTTACCTGGTAGACCTCGTCTCAGTCTGTTCGGTAGGTAAAGATATCCCTATTGGTCTCGTCTCGACCTGCAGGTGTTGGTCAGATGTAGCGTTCTCTAGCCACGACCTCGATGTGAAGAGCAGTGTTTCTTTAACCACAACTTCGATTGTTTCTGCTGGCCTCATCTCGGCTCACGCAGTGTTTGAGGAGATGTAACACTTTCTGACTACAAACTCGATATGAAGAGCAGTGTTTCTCTAACTGCAGCTTCTGCTTCTGCTGGCCCCGTCTCGGCTCGCACAGGGTTGAGGAGATGTAGCACTCTATGACTACAAACTCGATGTGAAGAGCAGTGTTTCTCTAACCGCAGCTTTTGCTTCTGCTGGCCTTGTCTCGGCCCGCGCAGGGTCAAGGAGATGTAGCACTCTCTGACTACAAACTCGATGTGAAGAGCAGTGTTTCTCTAACTGCGACTTCGATTGGTGAGAAGCGGTACTCTCTGACCACAGTCTCGAGGTGAAGAGTAGTATCCTCTAACTACAACTTCGATTTGTGAAGTTCCCTTGCTAACCCCCATCCGATCTGCAAGGTGCATAGCACTCTCTAGCTGCCGTGTGAACTGTGAGATGCAGCACTCTCTGGCTACAATCCCGGTTGTGAGATGTAGTACTCTCTGACTACAATCCTGGCTTGTGAGGTGTAGTGCTCTCTGACTACAACCTCGATTTGTGAGATGCAGTGTTCTCTAACTGCAGTCCCGGTTTGTGATCTGCTCTATCGTTGATGTTTATCTTGAACTTTCTTTTATTCTGCAAAAAAGGAAAACGCAAATTTGTAGGGTAAATTATAAAAGAGATATGTACCTGTGGCAGTACCTGCCTATTGGGGTCGTTGTCAGTTTACGCTCACTGGGATACTTTGATGCTCACTGGGAGGCTTTGATGCTCACTGGGAGACTTCGATGTTCACTGAGAGACTTTGATGCTCATTGAGTGACTTTGATGCTCACTGATTGCCCCCCGGCACAGCGTGGACAGGCTTGCTTTTCTGGGTGGTGTCTGACAACGTTGAGCTGAACCAATTATCTGGATCACCTTTAAGTATGGTGTCTATTCGGACCTTTCTCCTGAGTCACGTACATGGCAATATATACAAAATATTGTGTGTTTGTATGGGAGCATGTGCATGAAATGTATACATACATTCGAATTCGGATTTTGCACACTTCGTGTGATGTGTGTGAGCGTACATCTTATGATAGAAAAACTTACCTGTTTGCTCCCCGGTATGGCATGCATGGATAGGCTTGCTTTCCTGCTCAAAAGACTTTCAGATTTTGCCTCCTCAGAGAACTTTGAGATCTTTGCTTCCTCAGAGGACTTAGAAAATTTTTGCCCACTCAGAGGACTTAAAGGATGTGCCTCCTCAGAGGGCTTGAGAAACATCGACATGTGAAGTCACGAGGTGGAGATTGACGTACATCATCTAGTGGACACGGGACACTTCGTATGCATGGAATGCATGTGAGAAGACATGTATTCATGGAATGCATGTGAAAGGCTATGCTTTTATGAAATAACATGCAAAGGACTATGATCCTGAAATGCTTATGCTGACGTATGCATATGCCAGGTGGATTTTTACCGACGGGCAGGCCGTTGTGTCGTCGGTGGCGCTTCTTTATAAATTCCTCCAAAAATTTTACTTTTTTGTGTCTCTTCATTTTCCCAACATCTTGAGCCCCTCATTCTTCTCAAAATGTCTTCCCCTCTTCTCCAAAGAATGCACCGTATCCTAGATGACAAGCACACTTGGGAAAAAGGCGCCCTTTCTTCTCTGTCTGGGTTCAAATATCTGCGTCGGGTCAAAGTTGACCAGAACCTTCTTCTGGCGGCAACTCACTTCTGGAACCCCCAGTTTCACGTCTTCCGGTTCACTTATCAGGAGTTGTGCCCCCTGCCTGAGGAGTTAGCTGCCATTCTTGGAGCCTGGTATCCCCCTAATGTTCTGCCTTGCGTCCCCCATTGCGAACTACTCCAGACTCGGGATATAGCTATGGCTCTCGGCATACCCCCTTCTGAGGCAACTCGGCTGGTTTCTCCGGGCTCTTCCTTTACTTTGGAGCCACTGATCGAGGCTCTAGGTCGGTTCACTGATGTCCCCACTTACCGGGTAAGCATCACATTTCTGTTTTGCATGAAGAACTTCCTCACTTTTGCTCCAGGGGGTTTGACAGGCAACCCTCGCCTGTTCAGGATTCTGAGCGACTTCCATCAGGGATCATCACCTTTCCCACTCATTTCAGCTGAAATCATCCTGGGCTTGGACTCTGTGAGCTTTGGATCCACCACCACTTTCACCGGCAGCCCCTTATTGCTCCAGGTACGTCATTATTTTAAAGGTAGTGTGTCCCTTGTGGATTTTCACACTAGCTTTTCTTGGCGGGAGGTGCATCCTTTTGGATTTTCACGTAACCTTTTGCCTTACTTTTGCCTGAAGTAAACCCTACTTACTCCAGCGGCTTTTTTTTTTTTTAGATATGGCTACAAGAGAAACTGAGGATGCTGTCTGAGCAACCTCCTCGGGTCATTCCACAGTACTCGCTGAGCCATTTCCTTCCGTGTCGACGGCTGTATGAGTGTGCCACTGCTGGTGAAAGCCTTACCAGATTTGGCGAACTGTCAGACTCCCACTGTCTCATGTGGTCACTGATAGGCCATCGGGGTGTGTTCCCCTCTGTGGGCTCCGTCAAGCCACCTTTTGCATCACTTCTCGATGTGCACGTCAGCTCGGGATGACCCAGGATGTGGTGAGGGTTCCCTTATCTTTTCGAGGAGGAGCTCTTTCGGCTGCGTTCGCCTCTAGGTATCATGAGCTGTGGAGCAAACTACCAGTGAAGACTGTCATCCCGAGGTTTGGTGATCATTCCGTGGCTTCAACCAGTGAGTACAAGAAATGGGTCCTCAGCCCAGCATCTAATAATAGGGCACGGGGGCTCAAGCATCTAGTTGGCGAGAGCAGTGGCAGGACTTAGCTTAGCTTACATATGTATTTCTTTTGGTGTTACATTTCTTTTTAATGCAGAACTAGAAAATGACAAAAATGAAAAGAATAATATTTGTTCTATTTCACGAAATTGTGTACATTTCCATGTAATTTCAGCATACATGATCAATTTTGACGTTAACTCAACCGTGTATGCCCTATTAATACATAAAACCAAATTTTAACAGCATCAACTTCTGTTACCAATCGGCCTTCTCGAGTTTTCACGATTCGACATTTTCTCTCGTGCCTCTTATTTTTGCACAGGATGCCTTTTTTTGGTTTTCACCCTGTCGAGGCGCCCAATTTTAGCACGGCCACCTTTTTTCAGTTTTCAACCTGCAGGGCATTTTATTCTCTTCTTTTTATTTTGGACTTTAGCCATGGAACCTTTTGAGTCTATCGACATTGATCGGTTCTTTGAATTCATTTCTATCTCTATCCGACAAGATTGCAGCTCCTTTGGACAACAGCTTTTTAAGGATATACGGCCCCTCCTAGGTTGGTCTGAATTTTCCTCTGATATTCAGTATACCTGGTCCCATCTGCTTGAACACTAAGTCCCCTTCCTTCAACGGATGCTTTATCACCTTCTTCCCAAATGTCCTGGCCAACCTCTTCTAGTAGATCTTATTGTGATAATAAGCCTTCAGCCTAGTCTCATCCAGTAAGTTTAAATGCTGTAGTCTCTGTTGTGCCCATTCAGCCTCCGAAATTTGGGCTTCCATAATCACCCTCAACGATCGGAGTTCTATCTCAACTGGCAACACTACCTGCGTCCCGTATACTAGAGAATATGGCGTAGCGCCTGTAGATGTCCTTACAGTTGTCATGTATCCCCATAGTGCGAAGGGTAGCTTCTCCGCCCAGTCTTTGTAAGTTTGGACCATCTTGGATAGGATCCTCTTCACATTTTTATTGGCGGCCTCTACTGCCCTGTTAGCTTGTGGTCGGTAGGGA
This sequence comes from Excoecaria cochinchinensis, assembly GCA_947683425.1. Classification (NCBI taxonomy): domain Eukaryota; kingdom Viridiplantae; phylum Streptophyta; class Magnoliopsida; order Malpighiales; family Euphorbiaceae; genus Excoecaria; species Excoecaria cochinchinensis. Next base: position 6,107,206 of record CANTUQ010000011.1, read on the forward strand.
GAGGATCTGTGGTGCTTGATACCATACTTCTCAAGGAGCTTCTTGGTTTCCCCCATGAACTGCACCCCATTGTCAGACACTATGTGGTGAGGGAGGCCATATCTGCAGATCAAATTTCTCTCTATGAACTTGGCCATATCCCTTGCGTCAATCTTTTTGAAGGATTATGCCTCTACCCATTTGGTAAAATAGTCAATTGCGATTATGATGTATCTGTGTCTGTTAGATGTCGTAGGGCGAATCTCTCCAATGATATCTATCCCCCAAGCAGCGAAAGGCCAAGGCAATGTCAGGTTGTGTAGCTCTGATACTGGCAGGTGTCTCAAATCTGCGTACTATTGGCATAACTGGCATTGCTTGACATACTTTGAGCAGTCATTGTCCATCGTAAACTAATAGAAGCCTTGCCTCATGATCTTCTTGGCTAGAGTTAAACCGCTCATGTGAACCCCACAGACGCCTGCATGGGTCTCCTCCATTACCTTGCGGGCTTCTTTTTCATTCAAGCACCTGAGCTGAATCCCGTCTGCCTGTCTTTTGTACAACACTCCTTCCAAGGATATGAACTGAGTAGATAGCTTTCAGATCATTCTCTGGTCTTTCTCGGTAGCTTCCTCTGGAAACCTAGCGTTTTCCAAATAATTCATAAAGTCAAAGTACCATGGTTTTCCATCCGCCATTTCTATTTCCATTACTGGCTCGATCTCAAAGTTGGGCTTCTCAGAACTCGAAATCAGCACTGGTTTCATAGGTACCCCTTTAGGATTATCCCACATCGACACTAGGGTTGCCAATGCATCAGCTAGACGGCTCTCATCTCTTGGCACGAAGTGGAAAGTGCAGCTTTCAAACTGCCCACATATCTCTTTCAAATATTCAACATAGGGTACCAGCCGCTCTTCTTTTACAGCCCACTCACCTCAGATCTGGTTAATCACCAAGGATGAGTCACTAAAGATTTCTACGTTCTTTGCCCCTAAAGCAGCTAAAACTTCTAACCCGAAAGTGCATGCTTCATATTCGGCTTCATTGTTGTTTGCTTTGCACCTCAGCTTCTTGGCTAGAGGGAGTTTCTCATTATCTGGGGTTGTAAAAATAATTCCAACCCCGGCCCCCTTGTTATTCACTGCCCTGTCGAAGTGTAACTGCCATCCTTGGACAGAAATCTCGACTATGCTCTCGTCAGGAATGGTGAACTCGGGGCTGTCCCCTTGAATGGGATGCTCAGCAAGAAATTCGGCTACGGCTCGCCCCTTAATAGTTTTGCGAGTGATGTATTCCACATCAAACTCCTGTAGCAAAAGCAACCACCTCCCTATCTTACCAAGTAAAGACGGCGCTTCTTGCAAAAATCTCAACAGATTCTGCTTGGCCACTGCCTGAACTTTGTACGAATGGAAATAATGCCTCAGCTTCTTTGATGCCCAAATCACTACGAGGCAGATTTTCTCTACCCCAACATATTTTATCTCATAAGCCAGGAACTTCTTGCTGAGGTAATAAACTACGAATTCTACTCCAAATTCATCCTCTTGAGCCATCATGGCACCCACAGAACTGCCCTCTACCGCCAGATACAGGATAAGCGGTTTGACTGGTTGCGGCGGCCTTAACACTGGCAGATTCAACAGATATTCCCTGATGCTGTCAAAGGCTTTCTGGCAGTCTTCGTTCTAGACCACAGGCTGATTCTTTCTGAGCAGCTTAAAAATGGGCTCGCATATCGAAGTGAGCTTGGCAATGAATCGGCTGACGTACTGCAGCTTGCCCAGGAAACTCCTTACATCCTTCTCCTTTTGCGGCACGGGCATCTCCCTGATGGCCTTTACCTTGTCCGGGTCAATTTCTATTCCCCTCTGGCTGATGACATGTCCCAACAGTTTCCCTGAAGTTACCCTGAAGATACACTTCTTGGGGTTAAGTCGCAGATTGTACTTATCAATCCTGGTGAAGAACTTCTCTACAGCTTCAAAATGGCCCTCTCGGGTGGCTGACTTGACCATCATGTCATCGACATACACCTCCACCTCCTTGTGGATCAGGTCACTTAGAATTTTGGTCGCCATCCTCTAGTATGTGGCCCCTGCATTTTTTAGGCCAAAAGGCATAACTCGATAGGCGTAGGTCCCCCACTCTGTGATGAAAGAGGTCTTAACCCGGTCAGCTATTTTGTTTAGGATCTGGTTGTAGCGCACATAACCATCTCCAAAGCTGTACATCGCGTAGTTGGCGGCACTGTCTATCAACACATCAATGTGGGGTAGTGGAAAATCATGTTTAGGGCAGGCCTTATTCAGATCTCGATAATCCACACATACCCTGACCTTCCCATTTTTCTTCGCTACAGGGACTACGTTTGCCAACTATGTAGGATACTACACTTCAACAAGGAACTTGGCCTCAATCTGCTGCCGAATCTCCTCCTTGACCTTGTCTGCCCATTCTGGTCTGAGCCTTCTCAACTTCTGTTTTGCAGGCTTATAGTCTGGATAAGTCAGGATAGCATGTTCCGCTACATTCCGATCGATCCCTGGCATGTCTTCATAGGCCCAGGCAACGACTTTTTCATATTTTCTTATTATTCTCTCAAATTTTTCTCTCTCATCAGGAGTTATATTTGATGCTATTAGAATTTCCTTTGGACTTTTCGAGGTTCTAAGATTAAAAGGCGTTGTATCGGTGGAATCAATATCAAAAATTGATGGAATATGATCATGTTCATGCATGTTGAAATTATTGGAAACATCGCACAAGTAAGAGAAATCATTTGCCTTATTAATAATATTATAATTGTCAATTACATCATAAAAAAGTTCTAGAATAAAAAGACAATCTAAGCTAGAGTCTTCTTCTTCCTCCCTAGAGGTTGATGCTGCTGCAGCTTGCTCATCGGCTTCTTGATTCAGAAGAGGCACTTCCGGCGCGTCTGAGGAAATCTTTAAATCCCCAATCTTCAGTTCTATTTCTGCCATCTTCCCTTTCCCCTTCAGCCTGGCAATCAGCATCATCTTGGTGACACCCTCTTCGAGCTCACATCTGTCCCAAGCAATGCACTGAGTCATGACCTCTTCATCCCAGAAGTTCTCAACGGTCTTGATAAGCCCGACATCCCAGTCAAATACATCATTGAAGATCTCAAATCCGGGGACAATCCTCCTATTCACCCACTGCGGCTCATCTTCAGCTGTATAAGCGCATACTGAGGATGCGGCCACAAAGCTCTCTGAGATATGAGGGATCTTATATGCCATCTTCTTCTTGCCAAAATCGCCGCTGTATCCTAGACCCTTCCGGTTCTTTTGACCTCGAGTGGTGATCGCAGTCTGCAGTCCCTGAGAATTTCTACCCAAACCAGCCCCAGGGAGATAGTGCATCTTCTTCATCATGTTAACCATTGCTGGGTTATCCACTGGTCCGTGCTCTTCTCCTATCATTGACACGTGGAAGCCACTAAATGGCTGATTAGCAATTATAAGAGCCGACACCTGATTCTCCCTGGCTGCCTTAATAGTTACCACCTCCCCTTCATATGGGAACTTTATCATTTGATGCAGCGTGGATGGTACTCCTCCTAGTCTGTGAAACCAAGGCCTCCCAAGCAAGGCTGAGAAATTAGCTGGAATGGGCAGAACCATAAACTCTACTTCCACCTCAATGGGTCCCGTCTTGACCAGGGTCTTGAATGTTCCCGAGGCTTGTCTTCTTGAATTATCATAGGCTGTAATCGTCAAATCTGATTCACTGAGCATATCCTCACTCAATCCAAAAGCATAAAGAGCTATCAGAGGGCAAACATTGATAGAAGATCCATCATTTACCATAACGCAAGCGGTGTGCTTGTCGTTAATCTGTGTTTTGATATACAAGGGTCGGTTATGATCGCGGCCTTCGACTGGCAAGTCGGCATCGAAAAAAACCAATCTCTCCCCCGATCCTCCTTTAACTAGAACCAAAAGTTCTGATGGGGAAATGGTGGTGGCAATAGTGGACTCAGTCAAGGCCTCTACCACTTTCTGGCTGTGAGAAGGGGACTATCTTAAGAGATCCCATATGGATATCTGAGCCGCGGTCTTCTTCAACTGCTTAATAATCTGGTTCTCCTCCGGCTCCTTTTTCATCGATGGCTGCACTGGTTCCGATACCCTTGTAATCTCAGGGACCACTCTCCCACTTCTTCTCACAGCCCCTCCCTCTTCTTCATCCTCATCAGATCTCTACAAATCAAAGCTCATCTCTCCTTCCTCTTTGGCCTCTTCACCGCTCTCACTGCTCGACCAACAATTAATGGTCACTACAACTGCTCTTCCTTCTTTATCCTTAGAATAAACAACAGCAATACCCTTGCTCCCATATAAGTCCTGCAGCACGTACCACTTTGGCAAGCTGGATCTGATCATAAAAACTGGTGGCGGCACGGCATTGTAACCAAGCTTCTTCTTGGATTCCCTCTTCTCAGGGTCGAAAATTTATTTGTCGTCAATCAGATCTTGAATAGAGTGTCTCAGCGCCTTACACTTGTCTGTTAGATGGCTTGTGTGCTGATGAAATGCACAGTATTCATTGTCCTTGTGACCTGGCTTCCCTTGCATCATAGCAGGCCTAGGAGCCAGAGGTTGCAACTTTCCTTCCTTCATCAACCTTCTTAAGACCCAAGACAGTGGTCTTCCTAAGTTCGAAAACTTCCTCGGGTTAGTTGCGTCAGTAGTAGACACCTCAACCGTTCTTCTGGTGCTACTATTGGGATCGGCTGGCCTATTTGTCCCTTGACTGGTATTAGCTCTCTTTGCAAAACTGTCATTGCTAGCTTTTTAGGCCAAGAAATCTCCTTCTGCTTCAATGGCTATGTCTTTCAGAGACTCCCAATCCTTCAGCCCTTTTATCTTCAGACCATCCTTCAAATACGGGCTTGCATTCTTGATAAACAGGAGGATCTGGTCTTGGGTGTCTGGCTTTCTTCCAATTTGCATTACCCTATTTCGCCAGCGGGTGAGATAGTTGTGAAAAGATTCCCCGGCCTTTTGCTGGAGTAATTCAAGGTCCTTAAGAGTCACATCCATCCTGGTGTTGCAATTGTATTGCCTCAAGAACTTCTCTGTGAGTATATCCCAATCTTCCTTAGTTTGACGATCGAGGCTATGATACCAATCGATGGTAGGGCCAGCAGACTCAAACAAAAGTACTCCACCTTCTGCCTCTTAGTCAAAGTGGTCCCTTTCATGACCAGAGAGTACTGCTTCACATGGGCAGTCAGGTCAGAGGTACCGTCAAATTTTGGCACATCGGGCATCTTGAAATTGTAAGGAATCGGATCTTCTCCCTCCAATTCTTTGTCCTCCGGGTTCATCCCCTGACCTCTACTCAGCATACGGGCCATGGCTTCAAACCTCTCTTCCATATTCTTCAGAATGAACTCATCAGTTTGGGGTGCCTTCCCCCTCTCAGATACAATACTCATTTTATCGTCTTCGTCCTCCCTGTCATCATCTACCCTTAGCACTGGTCTTCTCCTCTGACCTCCCGAATCTACTGACCTCAGCTCTATTAGTTGCGGCCGAATAGGCTTTTCTTGTCTCTCAGCTCTTTCCTCTTCTCGCTCATTTTGTCTCATGGGAGGAGGAGGTGGTGGTGGATTCTGCGGAGCATTCTGTTGTGCCAAAGCAGTTAGCATGTTCATCATTCTGCCCTCAAACTCTTCAAATCGTCAGCCCACTTCTTCTGCAATCATGGCCCTGGTGGCATCGTTACCCCTAGGTGAGTTTTCCATCTCAGATACGGTACAGCTGACTTCCGGTAAGATCTCTAGAAGGCCTTCTCTATCTAGCAGTTCAGATGCAGGAACTCGGATCAACTGTCCGGTAGGCACCCTAGTCCACCTAGGCAGATTTATGATGGCTGCTGGGACAAGACGTTAGATGTGATGCATGGAATGGAGATGCAATGCATGATCGTGATATGTAACACTCACAAAACACAAGCAAGCAGGTAGGTCCTTCCGCCCTTATTTCTCCCACACACGTGGTTGCGCGGTCTCTTTCCTAGGTGGGATTAGCCCAAGGGTCAGCGGGAGACCCAATGGACGCGCATAATGCACGGCGAAAAATCGACAGCATGACACTCCTATGCTAATGTACAAGCGAATGGATAATGATCATCATGAATTTAGACATTCCAAAAATTTTGACATGGCCCTACCGGAGCATAAAAGCCTTTGGCTAGGTTACCAAGCAAGACATCTGGACTCGCCCAATACATAGTGATCCATACAGCAAGCATGGAATTACGGTTCATATCACCTATGGAAAGTAGCTACGGCCATTACATGAGTCTTGCACAAGGGAGATGTTACTTTAGGGCTACCCAAGCATGATCCCTGCCGATAGGTCTAGCTCATCACGAGTATAATGACCGATCGGGTCATCATTTGATATACCGTTAGGTATGAAGCTTGGACTGGCTCCACATTGAGTGAACGTAGGGGTTATGCTTCAGGAATGCACCGAGGCTAAGAAGGGACCAATCTAGCATATTCTAAGGCTCTAATGGGATGTAAATGCAAATTTAAAAGAAAGTGAATTTATGAATTAAACTTTAATCATAAATGTTAAGCGAGGCATTTTCAAATCGAAGTCTTGAACCGTTGTCCCCAGTGGAGTCACCACTGTGATGCGTGCTGGACCCCGCGGCCGCCCTTCTTACTGCCCGCTTGAGGGCGAACGGGAAATTGAGGATCCGTTGGCAACTTGTAAAGATATTTACAAGTGCGTCTATTTTGGGCAACTAGGAGGTTTCATGGAGTTGCCACCCAATAGAACATTGGGAAAGTTTCTCTCGCCTTGGAGAGCCTAAGATAACGCATAGTGTCCATTTTGGGCCAACCAAAGGGGTTTTGGAGGGTAAACATCTCGCCCTAAGGAGCCTAGGATTAATGTGAAAGTCTCGTGACACAAGAGGTGTCTTGGAGGTCATAGTTCCAATGAGTGATCGGATAGACCTCTCGCCTCTTTGAGCCCAAAGACTAGAGCAGGGTTCAGGACTTCTCATCTATTTCTACCTTGATTATTTTATGATCAAATTTTAATTTTCATTAATTCGCTCTCTCTCCACACGATACAATCGAATCAAAGCGCATTTATTCACATTTGGAAAGCGGTAAATGAACAAGTAAATATTGAAAGAGATAAATTACAATAATACAAGGAGCGGAATATAACTCCCTTTTATAAATGTGCGATACATACACAAATTGGGGCATTGCTTATTTTGAGGACTTTGGTCCTCGCATACATCATTATTAAAATGGATATTTTTATTGTGAGGATTTTATTGGATAAAGAATAGGACATTGGGTCCTTGATTTTATAAAGAATTCAGTTTATTAAATATAAAACATTTGGACTTAGCGAGAAATACAACAATTTTGTCATATATAGGAGAAACAATAAATAAATACATGAAATACAAAAGAGAGGAAGATAGGGAACTAAACCAGGCGAACTTTCCGTATATGGGAGAACTCACTCAGGCTCCAACCAATCGAAGAAGCAAAAACATATTCTCACAAAACAAGCCAAAAGGATGTTAAAATACAGAAGAAAGATTATAAACACACATAAAAATTTGGATGAACAGAAAAGGGAAAAGAAAAAGATTCGAAAATGTGGGACAGAACCCACCGATGGGCTATACTGAATGACCAACGGGCGTCGGTGAAGGAATACAACCCGTCGCTGACTCGAAGGGAGCCATCTGTGAGGGTGACCGACGGGTTATGCCTAAAGGTGACCGACGGACGTCGGTCAGAGCAGATGACCCATCGGTCACCTGTGTCCCAGAAAAATAGAAGCTCTTCAAAAGGCAAAAAGATAAATTTTAGACAAATTCAAAAAGAATAGTAGCAAGAAACGAAAATAAGGGCAAGAGCAAGGATAATATCGAAAATGAAGGTAAAAAAAGGACAGAAAAGGGTCCAAAATATTTACCCTCAGAACAACCTTTTGGTTGGATTCCTTGTTGTTATTTGACTTCCCGCACGCTCCACGAGAAGGTTCGAACAAAAGACCAAGTGTTGAAGATAGAGTGTGTCCTCAACAGGTCGACGAAAATTCAATTTTGGGAATCAAAACCTGTAAAATTCCTCTTTCTTTTAAAGAGTTGAATTCTTGAATTAGTTAGATCTTTTTAGAAATGTGTTTGTTGGAAGAGAGAGAAAACGCGCGTGAATTTTGGCAGATTTCCCCTATTTTTGCAAAATTTTCCAACCCTTTTTATGAGAAAATTCAAAGCTTTTATAGGCCAGGCACGATCGACGGGAGTCTGTGGTGGCGACGGGCGTCGGAAGAATCCTACGGACATAAGGATTCATCCGACGGCCCTGCCATTTTGACCGACGGGCGTCGGAAGAATCCTTCTGACACAAGAATTTATCCGACGGCCCTGCCATTTTAACCGACGGGCGTCGGAAGAATCCTTCTGACACAAGGATTCATCGGTCCTGCCACCTGTTCGACGGGCTGGCCGTTCATCAAGGAAAACATACTTTTTTGGACTTTAAAACTCCCCGTTTTCCCCCTTCTGCCTACGGAAGGTAAAAAGACTCATTTCTCATGGAGTATGGGACTAAAGCCTCCGAATCCAAACTGTTTTTATAGGCTCAGATACCAATTTCATCATAGGGTAATCTCTGATCCGGACCGCTCTGGGACACGGTGCTTACAGAGTCCTTAAAAGACATTGCCATAGAAGCGGAAGGAGAATATATGGCCAAGAGGGCAAACAGTGAGTTCTATGCCAAGAAGGGTTACAGCAATCAAGGGACAACCAGGTCAGCAGGTTCAAGCAGTGGTAACAAAGGTGGAAAGACAGCCGAGGTGTCTGCAATAGGCGTGAGTCAGAGGTACTTCTCTAATTTGGGTAAGCGTTTGTCATGGGTTTTGAAAAGGCTGATAAAAGAAGGGAAGCTATAACCCCTGCCACCTTGGCCAGCTAGGACCCAAGGGCAGCCAGGGCACAAAGAGAATGAGTATTGCGCCTTCCACCAACATACTGGACATCTGACTGACAATTGTTTCAGACTGAGGCACCTAATTCAGGATCTGATCGATAGTAATCAGATAACCGAGCCTGAAAAGAGAGAGAGCAAAACGAAGTCTAATTATAATGTTGTGCCACCGCCAGTCTTTATGATAGGATCGAGTTTACCAGAATGGTATGTGATGCAAGATTTATATGGAAATGAGTATATCGCTATCACTCGCCCTGAGGCAAATGAAGAAGGGATTCCCGTGGCGACAATCGACTGTTGGTCCACTAGTGAGAGTGGAGATGAAGAAGATGAAGAGAAAGATAGAGAATTCATGGATCCATGGGATTCGGTGGAGGAGGAAAGAGTTGAGGCCGTAACAAGAAGTGGGAGAGTTGTCCCCGAAGTTAAGAAGCAACAAGATCCAGTGCAAGTAACCGCAAAAAAAGAGTCGGAAGAAAGTCCCATAGTAAAGCAGCTGAAAAAGGCCACGGCTCAAATATCAATTTGGAACCTTTTAAGGCAGTCCCCCTCCCATAGACAGAAGTTGCTCGAGGCATTGAGTGTGTCCACTGTAGCCACTACAATTTCTCCATCTGAGCTGCTAGACCTTGTTAAAGGGGGATCTGGGAAGAAACTGGTGTTTTCTGATGCAGATTTGCCAGCTGAGGGTCGCAGCCATAACCGGCCATTATATATCAGAGCACAGATTAATGGCAAGCACACTGCTTGTGTTATGGCTGACGATGGGTCATCAATAAATGTCTGTCCTTTAGTGGCACTTCAGGCTTTTGGGTTAAATGAAAGCATGCTGAGCAAGTCTAACCTGACCATCACAGCTTACGATAATTCTAGGAGGCAGGCATCGGGAACTTTCAAAGCTGTTGTTAGGACTGGACCCGTTGAGACAGAAATAGAGTTTGTGGTCTTACCCATCCCAGCAAATTTCTCAGCTTTACTTGGAAGACCATGGTTCCATAGGTTGGGGGGAGTGCCATCCACTTTACACCAAGTGATTAAGATACCTCACGAAGGAGAGGTGGTGACCATTAAAGCAACAAGAGAGAACCAAGTGTCTACCTTGCAGATCTCTAATCAGCTCAGTGGCTTTCACGTATCAATGATCGGAGAAGAGCAAAGCTTAGAAGGTAGCCCTCAGGTGGTGAACATGCTAAAGAAGATGCACTTCCTCCCAGGGGCTGGTTTGGGCAAAGATTCACAAGGACGGCAGGATGTCAGCACTTCGTATAGCCAGAAAGATCGGAAGGGGTTAGGCTACAAAGGACAGTATGGTAAGAAGAAAGTGTCAGAGTAAATTCCCCACATTTCAGAGAGCTTTGTGTCAGCATCTTCGGTTTGTTCTTACGCTGGAGAAGAGGAGCCACAGTGGGTAGACGGGAAGATCATCCCGGGTTTCGAAATTTTTAATGATGTCTTCGACTGGGAGGTTGGAGTTATTAAGACTATAGAAAACTTCTGGGATGAGGAGATTATGAGCCAGTGTAGCATCTGGGACAGGGATGAGCCCGAAGAGATTGTAACTGATAAGCTGTTGGCCACTAAACTCAAAGGGAAGGAGAAGATGGTAGAGCCAGAGCCAAAGATTGAAGGTTTCAAGATTTCACCGGAGGTAGTTGAAAAGCCACCAAGTCAAGGAGCCAAAGTACAGTCGACTGCAGCATCAGCATCGGCAAGAGATGAAGATGATAGTTATTTAGATGCTCTTTTTATACCCGAACTTTTTAATGACAATGTTAATGTTTCTGATTATGTTAATGAGATGAACAACTTTGCTTACTTGTGTGATGTTTCTGATGATTTCATTTCGCATGATCATAAACATGATGCATTCATTTTTTATATTAATTCAACTAGCTTAACTACATTTAATCTCAGAACTTTGGAGAATGCAAAGGAAATTTTGATAGCATCAGATATAACTCCTGAGGAGAGGATAAAATTTGAGAGAATATTAAAAAAATATGAAAAATTCTTTGCTTGGACCTACGAGGATATGCCAGGAATTTATCGGGATGTCGCCGAGCATGCAATCCCAACTTATCCAGAGTTTAAACCAGTTAAGCAAAAGCTCCGGAGACTAAGGCCAGAATGGGCGCAGAAAGTGAAAGAGGAGATCCATAAGCAAATTGAGGCTAAGTTCCTGATAGAGGTTCAATACCCAACATGGTTAGGTAACGTGGTTCCCGTGGCTAAGAAGGACAAAAAAGTTCGAGTATGCGTGGATTATCGGGACCTGAACAAAGCTTGCTCGAAAGATGATTTCCCTCTGCCTCATATTGATGTGCTGGTAGATAGCGCTGCTGCTTACATGATGTACAGCTTTGTGGATGGATATGCGAGGTACAATCGAATCCTTAACAAGATAGTGGATCGGATTAAGACAACCTTCATTACCGAGTGGAGGACATATGCTTACCGGGTTATGCCCTTTGGTTTAAAAAATGCAGGAGCAACGTATCAGAGGATGGACACTAGGGTTCTCAATGAATTGATCCACAAAGAGGTGGAAGTGTACGTCGATGACATGATGATTAAGTCGGCTACCAGAGAAGGTCACTTTGAGGTTTTAGAAAAGTTCTTTCAAAGGATTAGCAAGTATGATCTGTGCCTCAATCCCAAGCAGTGCATTTTTGGAGTTACCTCAGGAAAGTTGTTGGGTCATGTAGTAAGCCAGAGGGGAATCGAGGTAGATCCTGATAAGGTCAAAGCCATTAGAGAGATGCCGGTGCCTCGAAAGGAAAAGGAGGTTAGGAGTTTCCTGGGAAAGCTTCAGTATATCAGCCGGTTCATTGCAAAGCCGGCTTTGGTATGTGAGCCCATTTTCAAGCTTCTAAGGAAGAACCAGCCTGTGGTATGGAACGATGATTGTCAATTGTCCTTTAACACCATTAAGGATTATCTCTTAAACCCTCCAGTCTTAAGACCACCACGCCATGCAAAACCACTAATCCTGTATCTAGCTGTAGAGGATAGTTCAGTGGGTGCTATGATGACTCAAGAAGATGATTTTGGCATGGAGTTTGCGGTTTACTATCTTAGCAAAAAGTTCCTACCGTATAAAGCCAGATATGTTGAGGTAGAGAAGATTTGCCTGGCAGTTATCTGGGCTTCTAAGAAGTTGAGACATTACTTTCATTCCTTCAGGGTACAGGCGGTTGCCAAGCATAACCCTCTTAGGTATCTTCAGGAAGCGCCCTCTCTGCTAGGGAAAATGGGGAGATGGTTACTGTTGTTGCAGGAGTTCGACATTGAATACATAACCAAGAAAACCATTAAGGGAAAAGCCGTAGCAGAGTTCTTAGCCGAGCACCCTATTGAGGGAGATCAGTTCGAATACAATTTCCCAGATGAAGATGTCATGGCCATAGGAGTACAAGGGTGGCAATTGTTCTTTGATGGGGCAGTTAACAGTAAAGGGGCAGGAGCAGGGATTATTCTTACAACCCTGGATGGTGAAAAGCTGCCATTAGCCAAGAAGTTGAGGTATAAGGCTACCAATAATGAAGCAGAATACGAGGCTTGCATCTTTGGATTGGAAGCGCTGCTCGCCCTAGAAGCAAAGACTGCAGAAGTATTCGGAGATTCTTCCTTAGTAATTCATCAGATCAGAAGGGAGTGGTCAGTCAAGGAAGAGAGGCTGCTGCCTTACGTGAAACGCTTGAGAATGATATGTAGCCAGTTCGATACTTGCACTTTTCACTTTATCCCCAGAGATGAAAATCAGTTGGCTGATGCTCTAGCAACGTTAGTGTCTATATGAGATAATCCAACAGGAATTGCTATGAAACCTGTGCTAATTTCTAGCTCAGATAAACCTTGCTTTGAAGCTGAGCAGGTGATGGATGTTGAGGACGCCGATGTAAACCCGTGGTACTATGACATTTAAAATTATTTAGAAAAGTCAGTTTTTCCAGAAGAAGTCACGAAGAAAGACCAAAGAATAATTCGGAAGCTATCCACTCAGTTCATCAGTGTAAATGGTACCTTGTACAAAAGACAAGCTGATGGTATCCAGTTAAGATGTTTGGCAGAGAAAGAAGCAGAAAAAGTTATGGAAGAGGTTCATGCGGGGGTCCGTGGAGCTCACATGAATGGCTTAGCCTTAGCAAAGAAGATCATGCACCAAGGATTCTATTGGCTCATAATGGATACAGATTGTTCGAAATATGTGAAGCAATGCCAGTTATGCCAGCAATACAAAAATTTGAGGCACGTGCCAGTTTCAGAGTTGCATAACTTGACTTCTCCATGGCCATTTGCAGCTTGGGGGATAGATATCATAGGCGAGATCCGTCCCACAGCTTCTAATGGGCATAGGTTCATTATAGTTGCCATTGACTACTTCACTAAGTGGGTTGAAATTGAATCTTTCAAGAAAGTTGATGCAAGGGATATGGCTAAGTTCATCGAGCGAAATTTGATATGCAGATATGGTCTCCCGCATCATATTGTGTCAGACAATGGGGTAAAATTCCTGGCAGAAACTAAATAGATGCTCCAGAAATATGGAATCCAGCATCATAAGTCTTCTGCCTACCGTCCTCAGGCCAATGGCACGGTTGAAGCAGCGAACAAGAACGTGAAGAGGATATTGTCCAAGATGGTTCAGAGCTATAAAGACTGGGCAGAAAAGTTACCTTTTGCGCTTTGGGGTTATAGAACCACAGTCAGGACTTCTACGGGGGCGACACCATTCTCTCTAGTATATGGAACTGAAGCGGTCCTGCCGGTTGAAATTGAGTTGAAGTCTTTGAGGGTAGTCATGGAAACCGAGATTCCAGAGGCATAATGGGCACAACAGCGATTGTCGCAACTGAATTTGTTGGATGAAGATAGGTTACAGGCCTATTATCACAACCAGGTTTACCAGAAGAGGTTAGCTCATTCATTTGGCAAGAAGTACGAAACCACCCATTGAAGGAGGGGGATTTGGTCTTTAAGATGATGAGGCCGGGAGTGCCAGACATACGAGGAAAATTCAGGTCAACCTGGGAAGGTCCATTCGTTTTAAAGAAGTTGCTAACAAAAGGAGCAGCAATCTTGGCGGATAGCGATGGGAATGAGTTCAAGGAACCGGTCAATGTCGATAGACTAAAAGGGTTTCATGGCTAAAGACTAAAAATAAAAAGAAGAGAATAAATGCCCTGCGGGTCGAAAACCGAAAAAAGGTGGCCTTGCTAAATTGGGCGCCCTGTCAGGGTGAAAACCGAAAAAAGGCATCCTGGACAAAAATTAAGGGCCAAGAGAAAATGTTCAGTAGAGAAAACCCGAGAGGGTCGATTGATAATAGGAGTTTGATGCTTACAAGATCTATTCCGAGATTAGGTGTAGTCTTGTGTTTCTTTTGAATTCCTATCAGATGAGAATCATGTATGATGAAATCATATAGAAATGTACACAACCTTGCAATGAGTAAAAGAATACATTTTCATTGTTCTTTTAGTTCTGTCTTAAAAAGAAATGTATCATTTATCTATCTAATGATTATTGTATAATCTTGGTGTCGAAAGATGTCTAAGTGGATATATGTTGGCCACCTCCTGGCAATTATTCTGATAATCGCTTTCTCCAGTAGTTCCACAAAAAAAAGCCGTTAGAGATGAAAACCGTAACTGGCTCTCTAAGCAAAAGTTAGGCCAAAGAACAGGGTGAAAACCTAGAAACAGGCAGTCTGTCCTACAAAAAAAATGAATGAAATAAATAAAAGCCGCTGGATTGGGTTGGGTCCATTCCAGGCAAAAATTAGGCAAAGGGTTATGTGAAAATCCCTTAGGGGATGCATTTCACCCAAAGAAAAGCTAGTGTGAAAATCCACAAGGGACGCACTACCTTTAAAATAATGACGTTCGATGCCTGGAGCGATAAGGCAGCATTACTTCAGATGATCCTCTTTCAATCAGATAACATGTAGCACGGGACATGAATCAGGATCCTGGGTATATGATCATCGACCGGGGAGCAAAAATGTACTGGATGTCTCTTTCAGAAAACTTATTGGGGATGGAATCCTTAAGGCTAAGATGACAATCCTCTGGATTCCAGGGGGCATGGTGGAACAACCAAGTTATATCCTTAGCAGACCCTGGGCCACCTAGGACATGGTCTATGCATTCTTGCAAGCATTTTGCATCTCATATCGTACACACACGTTTTCTTGTATATATTTCTGTGCACATAATTTTGCAGGAAATGTCTAAAAGACGACAGTCACCATCAGAAGATGGAACCCTGCACTTTTAGTAGTCTTGTCAGCGACTCAGTGCAGTGCACTTTTGGTAGTTTGTAGTAGACTCGGTGTAGCTCAGAAGAGCAAATTTCGCGTTATGTAGTCTTGTCAGCGACTCGACGCATCATTATCAGAAGATGGAACGGTGCACTTTTGGTAGCCTTGGTAGTGGCTCGGTGTAGTTCTTGCGTGCACTTTTGGTAGTCTTGGTAGTGGCTCGGTGCATCTCTCTTGCGCATTTTAGTAGCCTTGTCAGTGGCTCGGCGCATCACCGTCTTAGGATGGAACCCTGCACGTTTAGTAGTCTTGTCAGCGACTCCGTGCAACGCACTTTTTGTAGCCTTATCAGCGGCTTGGTGCAATTTTTCGTTCTGCACTTTTAGTAGTCTTGTCAGTGGCTCGGCGCATCGCTATCAATGGATAGCACCTGTACGTTTAGTAGTCTTGTCAGCGACTCCGTGCAGCGCACTTTTAGTAGCCTTGTCAGCGGCTCGATGCAGTTTATCTTTCGCGTTTTGTAGTCTTGGTGGCGACTCGGCGCATCACCATCCGAGGATGGTCCCCAGCACTTCGTAGTCTTGTCAGTGACTCAGTGCAACTCATAGAGGATATTCATATTTCAAGTCATAGCAGTGTTCCCCAGGAAGCAGCAGGAAGGTCGCCGCTTCAGGTACGCACTTCTTTCCTTTTCCTGAATTTTGGCTCACCTAGGCACCCACGCACTAGCCTCCCCAAAATTAGGGGCAACTGTAGATACCGGGTCCCAAGTAGCCTTGATCAGGATTACCCAATGATGAAATTTAGGTATGCCGGCTTATAGGCAAAAAGAATGAAGGTCGAAAGTAAATTCGCTTGTCATTTGGATTTGTTAGGAATGGGGAAAAATGTATTTTTCTTAAATATTTTAAAATATTTAAAAAAATTATTTTGGGGTAAAAAATGAGTTTTTAGGTTTCTTATTTAAAAAAAATAAAAAAATTCGCGAGTGTCATGGCGCGGCAACGTGCAGCGCCCAGTGCACTCGCGTGAGCGATGCTCAGCGGGTCGCGCGCGAAGCGTCCGCGCGCAATGGACGCGACGGGCGTCCCTCGCCCACTTTCGCCCCCATGACGCCCAGTATGCGATTTTTTACGATTTTGTGGGGTTTTTGGGTGGTTTTTTGGCAGTTTTTGAAGGGAATTAAAGGCAAAAAAATTTGGGGATTTTTTTGGGAACGATTTTTGGGAGTTTTGAGGAAGGTTTTTTAGAAAAAAATTGATAGTTCTTAGGGAAAAAAATTGGGTTTTGGCTGAAAATTTTGGAAAGGATTTTCTTAGAAGATTGCTTCATTTTTCTTCAAAAATGACATAAAATTATTATCAATCTCTTACATCTGAATTTTATTCTTTTTCCAACAAATCAAGGCAAATGATTAGTCCATCTACCTTCAATTCTACAAGAAAATATTGAGGGTAATTTTTCTTGGCTTTATTCCTTTATTCTTTTAGTTAATTTCATTTATTTAGTTTTCAATTAACTAATTAGCATGTAAATTCTTTTAGGCCCATTTTTTTGTTTTGTTTTTGACTAATTATTTAGTATGTAAATTCTTTTAGCCTATTATTTTCTTCTTATTTTTATCTTTAAATATTTATCTAATATGTAAATTCTTTTGAATCTATTATTTTCTTTTCTTGTTAAATTGTTTCTTGCATATGTTAATATTTTTATTATTAGCTCAAAATTGTTGTTTTTATAATTATTTATTTAACATATTTTGCATGATTAATGTATTTTTATCCTTATGCGTGTTAAATTGCCTCATAATTATTTTATGCATGTTTTAGGTATGATAAATTTGTTATTATTAATTTTTATGCATGCTAATCTTTATTTATAATTTGCGTTCATCATTATGTTGTGTTATTTTGTGCACGTAAAGTTGCTAAATTGTTAAATTATATATTTTATCATGTCATTTAATTAATTTTGTCATAAATAATGCATGTTTTATTTATTTTAATCTATGATTTATTATTTTATATGTTTAAATAATTTCTTTGGCTTAACCACTAACATGAATTTCATTTTTTATTTTTGGTTGCAAATCATTATTTTATTTTTATTTGAGCATCCATGCACGCGAAGGAGGAGATGCGGGGTTTGGTATTTTTATTATACATTTTAATTCTCATTTTGTTTATATTTTTGATTTACGTGTATGTAATTGTTAAATAAAATAGTTTTCTTATCCACATTAAATAAAAATCACAAACGCATTTCTACTATATTAATTTGGATTTTCCTAATAAAGGGGACCAATGTCCTAGTTTTCATCCCAAATAATATTGTCACATTAAAATCATTTTTTATATGCATGCGAGGACCAATGTCCTCATCTTTAAAAAATGACCCGATTTATGCATGTGTTATGTTTTATTTACAAATGGGGGTTGTATTTCTGCCCCTAGTTTTATTGTGATTTATTGCTTTGCGCTTTATTTTTATTATGTCCTTTTATCGCTTTAGTATATGATTGTTGTGCATTTTAAATTATTGCATTAAAATTGAATGAGAAAAGGATGAAATATTTAATTCAAAACTCAATCAAAAAATTAACAAAGATATTAATAAATGGGAAGTCCCGAACTTTCTCTGGTCTTTGGGCTCAACGAGGCTAGAGGTATAACCAATCATTCATTGGAATGAGACCTCCAAGACACCTCTTGTGTCAAAAGGCTTAATAAATCCTAGGCTCCAAGGGAGAGAGGTTCATCCTCTAAGAACCCTTTTGGTTTGCCCAAAATGGATACATGCGCTGTCTTAGGCTCTCCGAGGCGAGGGGAACTTTCCCAATGTTTTATTGGGTGGCGACTCCATGAAACCTCCGTGTTGCCCAAAATAGACGCACTTGTAATTCGTTGCAAGTTGTCAATGGACCTCATCAGCCCAATCGCCCTAAAGCGGACGGTCAAAGGGGCGCCTCGGGGTCCGGCGCGCGTCACAGGGTGCCAAGCGGGATCCTCACCCAAATAATAACAGCGAATTCCTCAGGTAAAGGGCATAATTCCTGATAAGTGAACCTAAATACATCAAAATGCAGGTCCCAGAAGTGAGCTATAACCAGAAGAAGGTTTTGGTCTACCCTGACTCTTCTCAGAAATTTCAAACCAAGAAATGCGGCTAGAATGGTATTTTCCCAATTTTTTTAGAATTTTCTAGGTAGGCACATCCTTACCAGGAAGCTATTGAAATTTTTTTTGGTAGGCACATTTCAGCTAAAATGCTGCCAAAATTTACAAAATTTTTAACCTTTTAATTAGCTTACTTGAGGTGGTAATGCAAGTCCAACTTTACTTCTTTTGAGGATGCCTCAGCGATGCAACGTCCCTCATGACTAAGCCGAGCCTTAGGCTCCCATATGGATGAGCGACGAGGCCAGGACAAGATTTCGAGCCCTAGCACATGTGCAGTTTTAAGCTAGCCGCTTTATCTCCAAACCGTTTCTGTAGAGCATGGGGATGCTCAAGGAGGTCGATGCCCTGGTAACAGCGGTAGGTTAGATGGAGTTTTTGTGGCTCTCATTTTAGACCCATCCTGAGGTTGTCAAGGAGTTCTTAGCCACCTCCACTACGGGGGTTTTCAGAGGTCGAACATGGAGGAGGGGGTCATTCAGTTCTGGATTAGAGGTTATCATCATAGTATCACACGTCAGAGGTTTACAGAAGCATGGAGCTTCCTTATAGAGATGATGTGATGGTCCCCCAGAGAGCTACTAGGAGACATCACTGGGAGGTCATTGCCATGCTGGGGGTGCCATATGACCATGACATGGCAAAGGGTACAGTGCTTTCATCTTAGGCCCTTAGATATATACACAAGGTCCTCTCCAGTTCATACCTGGGACGGGCACGTAACCCAGGGTCCATGAATGGGGTGGAGATTTGGAGCTTATGGGCGATGGTAGCTGGATGACACTTTAACATTAGCCATGAGATAGTTGCTAACTTTGTCAGAGTTTCACGGGGGGTAGCCCCGATAGTATGGGCCGGAGGAGTAGTTACCAGGTTACTTCTACACTTGGGTGTTGATCCTGATAGCTATGGGCCTCCACTTGACGATAGTGTTTATTTGGATTCATCGGTGGCTCTAATTATGGGGATGATTGCACAGTTATCGATCAGCCAGATGAGTACCGGTTGCTTTCCATGCCAGAGACCAAGCGTATGTTTGGTCTCCTTCCACTCCAGCCAGTAGAGGAGGACCCCCAGATGGAGGAGCAGCCCCCACAGCAGCCCAAGTCTCAGGGGCCATAGCCCACATAGATGCCCTCACATCAGTCTCAGTAGGAGGAGGAGCAGCCTCAGACTCCATTCGATATGGGTATTGAGTTCAGTGTAGATGAGCTAATAGCCACCCCTCTGTCATAGAGAGTTCAGAGTCCCACTCCACTGCCACCATCATGAGTCAAGTGTTTCGTGCTCTGAGAGACCAGGAGGTTCCACTCATATAGTAGGTCAGGACACCCGGGGGCATCCACCTCCACAGTGCCTCCCCTAGAGTACGGCGTAGAGCCAGCACGGCCCACTCTATCACCACCTCTGTAGCCAGCCCAGCCTGATGTGATTGCTGCTATGACCTCCATTCTCACTGCTATGGAGCATTGAAAGAAAGAGAGAGACCGAGCCCTTCTTGAGTGTCTCGATTAGTATGAGGAGAGGGGCTAGGTTATGCTTGAGCATTTGGGCCAGCAGGAGATGCTTATAGAGGAGCAGGGGAGGCTCATTGAGGACTTGAGGCATAGTTTGGGTGCCTCCCATGATGCGGCAGCCTAGAAGGTGGATGAGGCCGTCCAAATGATTGATGAGTCTGTCACTACTCTCAAGTTCTAGGTAGAGAGGTTGTGTGACGTGCGCCGAACCTCGATGCCTCCCGAAAACCCGCCTTAAGGCGATCGGGAGAGGTCCATAAAAACTTATAAGGTATTTACAAGCTGCGTTTATTTTGGGCAACAAAGAGGTTTCTTGGAGTCGCCACCCAATAGAACATTAGTAAGGGTCGTCTAGCCTCATCGAGCCTAAGACGGCGCATACATATCCATCTTGGGCTAACCAGAGAGATTTTGGAGATCTCAGCCTCTACCCCTGGAGCCTAGGATTGTAATCATTGAGCCCAAAGACCAGAGAAAGTTTGGGACTCCTCATTTATTCATACCTTGGTAAATTTATAATCAAGTTTTGAATTTAGTATTTCATCCCATTTCTCATTCAATTTTTAATGCAATTTAATTAAACGCATATCAAACATATAAGTAAAGCGGTAAATAAAATAAATGAAAGCAAAATAAATTACAATAAAACTAGGGGCGGAATACAATCCCCATTTGTAAATAAAATACAACTCATGCATAAATCGGGTTATTTATTAAAAATAAGGACATTGGTCCTCTCATGCATAATTAAAGAAAATAATTTTAAAGTAACAATTTATTTTGGAGGAAATGCTAGGACATTGGTCCCATTTTTATTTAGGAAACAATCAAATTAATTAATATAAATATTTTTGTGATTTTTTAATTAACGTGAATAAAAATAAATTTATTATTACAAATTACATAATAAAAATAAAATAATGAAAACAAAATAATGAAAACAATAAAAATAAAGCAAATAAAAAAGCATCATGTATGACAAACCAATTAAAATGACATAATAAAAATATGCAATCTAATTAATTAACAATTTAACATGCATATAAAATATAAAATAACGATAATAGAATTCAACATGCATAAAAAAACATGAATAGAAAATGTAAACATAAAGTTCAGCATGTGTAAAAATATAAAATAACAACAACAATATCCAACATGTATAAAAAACAAAGGTAATAATAAAAATCAGCATGTATAAGAAATAAATAATAATAGTAATAATAAAAATAAACAAGAACAAGGATAATAATAATAATAATGATGATGGTAATAACTACAATAATAATAATAACATAATAATACCATAGAATATGAACAATTAAATGAGAAATAAAAATAAGAAATAATGATATGAACAAACTAAACAAAAAAAAAAAGAAATAAGAAGTAAAAATATGAACAATTAAATAATAGATCTAAAAGAATTTACATGATAATCAATTGAATAAAATCCAAAGAATAAAAAGAAGAATAAAATGATAGAACTAAAAGAATTTACAAGTTAATTAATTAAATAAAAAAGAAATGAAATTAAAAATCAAACTAAGAAATTGAGCCAAGAATGTTTACCCTCAAAATTGACCGTTCCAAATAATTTTGAATGTCGTAGTACCAAGGGTTTCCATCAGTGGCCCCAATATCCATCACCTGCTCAGCTTCAAAACAAGGCTTTTCCAATCTAGAGATTAGCACGGGTTTCATAGTAACCCCTGTTGGATTATCCCATATGGACACTAGTGTCGCTAGAGCATCAGCCAATTGATTTTCATCCCTGGGGGTGAAGTGAAAAGTGCAAGTCTCGAACTGGCTGCTCAACATTCTCAAGTGCTTTACGTAAGGTAACAACCTCTCTTCTTTAACTGACCATTCCCCTCTGATCTGATGAATTACTAATGAAGAATCTCCGAAGACTTCTGCAGTCTTTGCCCCCAGAGCCAGCATTGCTTCCAATCCGAAGATGCAAGCTTCATATTCTGCTTCATTATTGGTCGCCTTGTACCTCAACTTTTTGGCTAACAGCAGCTTTTCACCATCCGGGGTCGTAAGAATGAACCCGGCTCCAGCCCCTTTACTGTTCACTGCCCCATCAAAGAACAATTGCCAGCCTTGTACTGTTATGGCCGTGACATCTTCGTCTGGGAAATTGTACTCGAATTGGTCTCCCTCATTAGGGTGCTCAGCCAAGAACTCTACTATAGCTCTTCCTTTAATGGTTTTCCTGGTGATGTATTCGATATCGAACTCCTGCAACAGTAGTAACCATCTTCCCATTTTTCCTAGCAGAGAGGGTGCTTCCTGAAGGTACCTAAGCGGGTTATGCTTGGCAACCGCTTGTACACTGAAGGAATGAAAGTAGTGCCGCAACTTCTTAGAAGCCCAAATAACTGCTAAGCAAATCTTTTCCACTTCCACATATTTGGCTTCATATGTCAAGAATTTCTTGCTAAGATAGTAGACAGCAAATTCTACCCCAAAATCATCCTCCTGGACCATCATGGCACCCACTGAATTGTCTTCTATAGCCAGATACAGGATTAGCGGCTTGGCATGCCGCGGTGGTCTTAAAACTGGAGGATTCAGGAGATAATCCTTAATAGTATCAAAAGCCAATTGACAATCATTATTCCACACCACCGGTTGATTCTTCCTAAGAAGCTTGAAGATGGGCTCACATACTGAAGCCAGCTTGGCAATAAACCGGCTGATGTACTGAAGCTTTCCCAGGAAACTTCTAACCTCTTTCTCTTTTTGAGGCACTGGCATCTCTCTGATGGCCCTGACCTTGTCGGGATCTACTTCAATTCCTCTCTGGCTTACCACATGGCATAACAGCTTACCCGAGGTAACTCCAAAAATGCACTTCTTGGGATTGAGGCGTAGATCATACTTATTGATCCTTTGAAAGAACTTTTCCAAGGCCTCGAAGCGATCTTCTCTGGTAGCTGACTTGATCATCATGTCGTCAACATACACCTCCACTTCCTTGTGGATCAAATCATTTTAGAACTCTGGTGGCCATCCTCTGATAGGTCGCCCCTGCGTTCTTTAGTCCGAAAGGCATAACTCGGTAAGCAAATGTACCCCATTCGGTGATGAAGGCTGTCTTAATCTGATCCATTATCTTGTTAAGGATTTGATTGTACCCTGCGTACCCATCTACGAAGCTGTACATCATGCAAGCAGTGGCACTATCTACTAGCACATCAATATGAGGCAGAGGAAAATCATCTTTCGGGCAGGCTTTGTTCAGGTCCCGATAGTCCACGCATACTCGAACCTTTCCATCCTTTTTAGTCACGGGAACTACATTAGCCAGCCACGTCGGGTATTTAACCTCCAGTAGAAACTTAGCCTCAATCTGCTTATGGATTCCTCTTTCACCTTCTGAGCCCATTCCGGCCTAAGTCTTCTGAGCTTTTGCTTAACCAGTTTACTTTCTGAGTAAGTTGGAATGGCATGTTCGGCTACATCTCGATCAATCCCCGGCATGTCCTCGTAGGTCCAGGCAAAGACTTTTTCATATTTTTTCAATATTCTCTCAAATTTTAGCCTCTCCTCAGGAGTTATGTCTGATGCTATCAAAATTTCCTTTGGATTCTCCAAAGTTCCGAGATTAAATGCAGTTGTGTTAGTTGAGTTAATGTCAAAAATGAATGCATCATGTTTATGATCATGAGGAATGAAATCATCAGAAACATCACACAAGTAAGCAAAATTGTTCATCTCATTGATGTAATCAGAAACATTAACATTGTCATTAAAAAGTTCCGGCATAAAAATAGTATCTAAATAACTATTGTCTTCATCCCCTGTCGATGATGTCGTTGCAGCCGACTGGGCTTTAACTTCTTGGCTTGGTGGAGGCTTTTCAACTACCTCCGGTGAAATCTTCAAATCTTCAAATTTTAGCTCTGGCTCTACCATCTTTTCCTTTCCCTTAAGTCTGGTGGCTAATAGCTTATCAGTAACAATCTCCTCAGGCTCATCCCTGTCCCAGACACTGCACTGAGTCATGATCTCCTCATCCCAGAAGTTCTCTGCAGACTTAATAACTCCAACATCCCAGTCGAAGACATCATTAAAGATTTCAAGCCCCGAAACGATCTTTCCATCTACACATAGAGGCTCCTCCTCTCCCGTGTAAGCACAGATCGAAGATGAGGGGACAAAATTCTCTGAAATGTGGGGCATCTTCTCCGACACTTTCTTCTTACCATGCTCTCCTTTGTAGCCCAGACCCTTCCGATCTTTCTGGCCTTGTGTGGTGATAGCATCCTGCAGCCCTTGCGAGTTTTTACCCAGACCAGCCCCTGGGAGAAAGTGCATCTTCTTCATCATATTCACCACTTGAGGACTATCTTCCAAGCCCTGCTCCTCTCCTATCATCGATATATGAAAACCACTAAATGGCTTATTAGAGATCCCCAAGGCAGACACTTGGTTTTCTCTAGCTGCTTTAATAGTCACCACCTCTCCTTCATGAGGTATCTTAATCATCTGGTGTAGGGTAGAGGGCACTCCTCCCAATTTATGGAACCATGGCCTTCCAAGCAGAGCTGAGAAATTCGCCGGGATAGGCAAGACCACAAATTTTGTTTCTATCTCGATAGGCCCAGTCCTGACCAGAGCTCTGAAAGTTCCCGATGCTTGTCTTCGAGAATTGTCATAGGCTGTGATGGTTAAATCAGACTTGCTCAACATGCTTTCATTTAGCCCAAAAGCCTGAAGTGCAACTAGAGGGCAAACATTTATGGATGAGCCATTATCAACCATAACACAAGCGTTATGCTTGTCATTAATTTGAGCCTTGATGTACAGCAGCCGATTATGATTGCGGCCCTCTACCGGTAAGTCTGCGTCAGAAAACACCAGTTTCTCTCCGGATCCCCCTTTTACAAGGTCTAGCAGCTCAGATGGAGAAATTGTAGTGGCTATAGTGGACTCACTTAATGCCTCAACTAACTTCTGTCTGTGGGAGGGGGACTGTCTCAAAAGGTCCCAAATTGATATCTGAGCCGTGGTCTTTTTCAGCTGCTTCACTATGGCACTTTCTTCCGGCTCCTTTTCTACATGTGATTGCGCTGGGTCATGTGGCTTCTCAACTTCTGGGACCACTCTCCCACTTCTTGTTACAGCCTCAACTCTTTCCTCCTCTTCCAAATCCCATGGATCCGCGAATTCTCCATCTTTCTCTTCATCTTCTTCATCTCCACTCTCACTAGTGGACCAACAGTCTATCGTCGCCACAGGAATCCCTTCTTTACTTGCCTCAGGGCGAGTGATAGCGACATACTCATTTCCATATAAATCCTGCATCACATACCATTCTGGTAGGCTAGACCCAACCATAAAGACAGGTGGTGGCACAGCATTGAAATTAGCCTTCCTCTTGCTTTCTCTCTTTTCAGGATCGGTGATCTGCTTACTATCGATCAGATCCTGTATCTGGTGCCTCAGCCTATAGCAATTATCTGTCAGATGCCCGGTATGCTGGTGAAAGGCACAGTATTCGTGCTCTTTATGCCCTGGCTCCCCTTGGGTCCTAGCTGGCCTAGGTGGTAAGGGTTGTAGCTTCCCCTCCTTCATCAATCGCTTCAATACCCATGACAAAGGCCTACCCAAATTCGAGAAGTACCTCTGATTCACACCTGTTGCCGACACCTCAGCTGTCTTCCCAATTCTGTTACCACCGCTGAAACTAGCTGACTTGGTTGCACCTTGATTGTTGTAGCCCTTCTTAGCATAAGCCTCACTGCTTGCCCTTTTGGCCATATATTCTCCTTCTGCCTCTATAGCAATGTCCTTCAAGGACTCCCAATCTTTCAGCCCTTTCATTCTAAGTCCATCTCTCAAATATGGGCTGGCATTTCGAATGAATAACCGAATCTGATCAGGTGTATCGGGTTTGCGCTTCATCTCCATAACTCGGTTCCTCCACCGGGTTAGGTATTCATGGAAAGACTCCCCAGCCTTATGCTGCAACAACTCTAGATCCCTCAATGTGACCTCCATGCGGGTACTGCAATCGTATTGCTTAAGAAACTCTTCGGTTAGCAAGTCCCAATCATCCTTGGACCTCCTCTCAAGCCCATGGTACCAATCAATAGCAGCTCATGTGAGACTCAAGCAGAAATACTCTATCTTTTGCTTTCTTGTTAAGGTCATTCCCTTCATGACCAGCGAGTATTGCTTGATGTGTGCGGCAGGGTCAGAGGTGCCTTCAAATTTTGGGATATCAGGCATCTTAAAGTTCTGGGGGATCAAATTATCACCATCGAGCTCTCGATCCTTGGGATTCATTCCCCTTCCAATCGTCATCATCCTGGTCATAGCCTCAAATTTCTCCTCCATCTTCCTCCACATTGCTTCCTCTAGCTTGGGTGACTTTCCCTTTGCTACCATTTGTTCCTCTTGCTCCTCTTCCCATAAGTCAACCTCAGACCTAGGTCCTTCTCTATGCTCTACAAGTGCTGGTGCTCTTTGCTCAACCACATGTGGGTCAGCTACAGCAGGGGGGTCCTCTCTCATAGCCCCTTGTTCATCTTACCCCCTTATAGGAGCAGCAGCTTGTTGCCCTGCAAGTGGAGCTAAGGTTGTTGCAAGATTGCCCATCATGGCCATCATTCTGGCCTCAAACTCCTCCATTCTTCTTCCCACTTCTTCGGCAATCATAGCCCTGGTTGCATTAAACCCACTGGCTGGATTAGACATACTTGATGATTCTGAAGAGAAAATCTCACTACTATCCGAAAGAGAATCTGTGCTCCGATACGACACTAGCTCTGGTAACCCCAAGAGTGGAATCCTTCTCAACCGACCGTCGGGACCCCTAAACCACCCGGGCGAATCTATGATGGCCTAAACAAATACATCTCGTTAGGATGATGCATGATTGAAATGCAATGCATGGTCGTGCTGATGCAACATAGACAAACACATGCAAGCAGATAGATCCATCCAACCTTATTGCCCCCAGACACGAGGTAGCATAGTCTCTTTCCTAGGTGGGCTTTATCCAAGGGTTAACAGGGAACCCTTTCGACGCGTATGGTGCACGGTGGAAAACCGGTAGCATAACAGCTCTTATCTAATATACACACGTATGAGTGTTTGGCCATTATGTATTTAAACACCTCAATTAAACTAAGATGGGCCCATCGGGGCATGAAAGCCTTTGATGAAGACCATTTAATTTAACTGATTTTGTTCAATATATGATGGCCCAGGTAGTAAGCACGGTATTACGGTACATTTCACCTAGTGAAAGTATCTATTGCCATTACATGAGCTTTGGTCAAAGGGTGGTATTACTTTAGGGCTACCCAAGCATGGTCCCTGCCAACGGGTCTAGCTCATCACGAGCATAACAACCGATTGGGTCACCATTTAATATACCATGACGGTACGAGACTTGGGCTGGTGATTATCCTTAACACTTCTCTAAATTGAGTGAAAATAGGGTCGAGCTTCGGGAACGTACCGGGGCTAGAAAAGGGACCAAACTAGCATAAATCTAAGGCTCTAATGATATGTAATGCAGTTTCGAAAAGAGATGAAATTTTTATAAAACTCAATTGTAAATTTTAGCCAAGGTATTTTCGAAGGGAAGTCTCTAATGTCCCCAGTGGAGTCGCCACTGTGACGCGTGCCGAACCTCGATGCCTCCCGAAAACCCGCCTTAGGGCGATCGGGAGAGGTTCATAAAAACTTGTAAGGTATTTACAAGCTGCGTCTATTTTGGGCAACAAAGAGGTTTCTTGGAGTCGCCACCCAATAGAACATTGGGAAGGGTCGTCTAGCCTCATCGAACCTAAGACGGAGCATACATATCCATCTTGGGCTAACCAGAGAGATTTTGGAGATCTCAGCCTCTACCCCCTGGAGCCTAGGATTGTAATCGTTGAGCCCAAAGACCAGAGAAAGTTTGGGACTCCTCATTTATTCATACCTTGGTAAATTTATAATCAAGTTTTGAATTTAGTATTTCATCCCATTTCTCATTCAATTTTTAATGCAATTTAATTAAACGCATATCAAACATATAAGTAAAGCGGTAAATAAAATAAATGAAAGCAAAATAAATTACAATAAAACTAGGGGCGGAATACAATCCCCATTTGTAAATAAAATACAACTCATGCATAAATCGGGTCATTTATTAAAAATAAGGACATTGGTCCTCTCATGCATAATTAAAGAAAATAATTTTAAAGTGACAATTTATTTTGGAGGAAATGCTAGGACATTGGTCCCATTTTTATTTAGGAAACAATCAAATTAATTAATATAAATATTTTTGTGATTTTTTAATTAACGTGAATAAAAATAAATTTATTATTACAAATTACATAATAAAAATAAAATAATGAAAGCAAAATAATGAAAACAATAAAAATAAAGCAAATAAAAAAGCATCATGTATGACAAACCAATTAAAATGACATAATAAAAATATGCAATCTAATTAATTAACAATTTAACATGCATATAAAATATAAAATAACGATAATAGAATTCAACATGCATAAAAAAACATGAATAGAAAATGTAAACATAAAGTTCAGCATGTGTAAAAATATAAAATAACAACAACAATATCCAACATGTATAAAAAACAAAGGTAATAATAAAAATCAGCATGTATAAGAAATAAATAATAATAGTAATAATAAAAATAAACAAGAACAAGGATAATAATAATAATAATAATGATGGTAATAACTACAATAATAATAATAACATAATAATACCATAGAATATGAACAATCAAATGAGAAATAAAAATAAGAAATAATGATATGAACAAACTAAACAAAAAAAAGAAATAAGAAGTAAAAATATGAACAATTAAATAATAGATCTAAAAGAATTTACATGATAATCAATTGAATAAAATCCAAAGAATAAAAAGAAGAATAAAATGATAGAACTAAAAGAATTTACATGTTAATTAATTAAATAAAAAAGAAATGAAATTAAAAATCAAACTAAGAAATTGAGCCAAGAATGTTTACCCTCAAAATTAATCTTGAAGAAATGAAGGTAGATGATCCAATTCCTTGTCTTGATTAAAAAAAATGATTAGAAGAAAAAATAAAATATTGAAAGATAAATTTTACTCAAAAACAAACAATTAGTTTATTTTTCTTAAAGTAAAAAGTTGTCAATTGAAAATAAGAAAAATTCTCAAGAACAAAAATTGTTATTTTTTGTCTCAAGAATTGCTGGAAATTCCTTTAGAAATTGAGAGAATTTGGTTGAGAGAAGAGAGAAGAAGAAAAAAAAAGTTTTCTAAAGAAAATCCCCCCTAATTCTCTCTCCAAAATCCTTTTTATTTCCCCCAAAATTCAGATTTTTTAATTAAAAAAATTAAATTAATTTAATTCCCATAACTCAAAAAAACAACTGAATTTGGAGAGTTGGAAGATAGAAGGATTTTAGAATTGAATTATGCAAAAAAATGAGTTAAAAAGCATTTAAAATGAAGAAATTATGACAAAAAAATGGAAAAATGGCGAAATGGGGCGCACTGCACTGAAAAGCACAACTGTGCTTTCGAGAAAAGCACGGTTGTGCTTTCGCGCGCGCTCACGCTGTGCTTTCAAAGAAGCACAGCCGTGCTTCTTCAGGCAGATTTTTTTTTTTTAAATTCCTGTGAAAACACAATAATTTAAAAACTAACTTTTTATCCCAAAATAATTTTTAAAACATATTTAAAATATTTT
The DNA here is from genome assembly GCA_947683425.1 of Excoecaria cochinchinensis. Taxonomy (NCBI): domain Eukaryota; kingdom Viridiplantae; phylum Streptophyta; class Magnoliopsida; order Malpighiales; family Euphorbiaceae; genus Excoecaria; species Excoecaria cochinchinensis. The sequence goes on from CANTUQ010000011.1 coordinate 6,136,890, forward strand.
TAAAAATACATTTTTATTCATTCCTAACAAATCAAAACGACAAGGAAACTATCACTTCCAACTTTCATTCTTTTTGCCTATTAATCGGCACATTTAATTTCATCATTGGGTAATCCTGATCAAGGCTACTCGGGACCCGGTGTCTACAGGTTGGAGGGTGCTATACTACCTATATCTGCATCCATCAAAGAGTTCAAAGAGCAGACAGAGACCAGGCTCATGGACATCAGGGACGCAGCTAGAGACCAGACCATGAGGCTGTTGAGGGCCTTTGTTGAGATGGGCGATGTGGTCAGAGATATGCTGGAGTTCATCGGGGTGTGTGATCAGCCTTTCTTGGATGGGTACGCTCAGGTTCAGTTACAGCAGGCTAACCCCGCGGAGGGATAGCCAGTATCTGCACCAGTTGCCATCCCTCCTCGCTTAGATCCTGGGGCCGGGCCCTCAGCACGTCGCAGTCAGCCCTCGGCCTCCAAAGCCAGGCCATCCGCATCTTCATCATATAGTCACCCAGTACATGTATCAGACAATGAGGATGACCCAGAGGAGCCCTCAGATTATTACCCTCTCTAGTGTATTCAAGGAGTTTATTTTGATGTACTTGTACATTTGTTGTACAAAGTCTATGCTTTATTAGTGAAACTTACATTTTGTTAAATTTATGCTTCATCTTATATATTTACATTATTGCTAACATCTTGCTTATGCTTACAAAATGTTTGATAACACAAAAAGTAAGAAAGACCAAAATAAAAGACGATATAAGAAATCTTTATGAAATTACGTTTGGAACGAATCAATCTGCAATGAATTAATAAAATCTTTTATAACCACAGGGACATGGTGCCATGCCGACCCAAGCATGGTTAGTAGACCAGACACCGTGCAAGCTCAGACGAGGCCAGCAGGACATATGTGATAGAACAAATTGCATTTGGGTTGTAGTTAGAGAACACTGCATCTCACATCACTCAGAAACCGTGCAAGCCGAGATGAGGCCAGCGGGACAAACACGATAGAACAAATCGCAATTGGGTTGTAGTTAGAGAACACTACTTCTCACGACATTCAGACATCGTGCAAGCCAAGACGAGGCCGGTGGGACACATGCGATAGAACAATTGCAAACTTCTCACGACATTTAGACACCATGCAACTCGAGATCAAAGTTACCTGATAAAGATATCAATGCCTGTTTCCAAGCAAATGGATGAAAGTTGTGGGCTTTAACTCTTTGGATTTACAAGGATTGAGGAGTTTTCTTGATAGGAGATTTTCGAGCGTCAGGATGAGTTTGTCTTTGGAAAATCTTGTTTTTACTCCACCGACAGGGAGGCCTGTCAGTTAGGAGGGGGCGCCCGTTGTTGGTTCTGAAGGACGGCCTCCCTCATATGTGGCAGCACCTGTTGCTTGCGCGTGAGGGGCCTATCTCTCACAGGTTCGACACTCGTCGCTCTCATGAGAGGCCCGTCTCTTGCAGCGAGCACCGGCTGTCACTCCCATGCGGGAGATCATCTCTTGTGCTGAGAGACGCCCATCGCTCATGCGAGAGATGCCTGCACCTCGCGAGCAACGATAGTCTCTTGGCGCCCACCTCTCGTGGAGTGGTTTGCCGCTCGAGAGACCATGAATGACCCAGTGAGCAATACCCGTCGATCTTCAACAGATGCCCGTCTGTCATTGATCTGGTGCAAAATTAAAACGGGATTTTCCAAGATTTTGATATTTTTTCAAATATATTTCAAAGATTTTCCAATATTTTCCAAATCTTTTTAAATATATTTCCAAGATTTCCTATATCTTCCAAATCTCTTCAAATATTTTCAAATCTCTGATTTGATTTTGAGAATATTCTACAAATCATTCGTATTTAATTTTGATTTCAAAAATCTTTTTCAAATTTAAATTCCAAATTTTAATTTATTTGAATTATTTTCTTTAACCTATAACTAGGGGATTGAGGCTCATTATTCAGGGTTAGGAATTTTTATGAAATAGACACTTTTCTCACGAAAAAGGTTATTGCTTTATTTTGTCAAATTTTTATGAAATATTCTTCAAATCAACGCGAATATGAGGAAACGAGATTAATTAGTGTCTATCCGATTTAGCCATTTTTAGCATTCATAATTGCTACCAAAACATCAATAAGGAAAAATATAATTTTCTTTTCTTGATCTGTTTTCAAAAAGTACGATTTTGCAGTAAAAAAATCTCCTGAAGTTACACATTACGGATAAATCCTTGTAGAATTCAAGGGAAAGAAGTCATGCGATGTTCACCTTCGAAGGTAATATTCTGAGGGTAAACATTCTGGATCAACCTCTTTTGCATTTTATCCTTTCATATTGATTTTACACACAAAATTCCATTTTATTCAAAATAAAACAAGTTTCATTAGTTAATTTTCCTTTTTTTTGGATCTGGGACGACCGATGGGCCAAGGCTCCACCGACGGCCGTCGCTCATACGAGCGACAGGTCGTCAAGGAGTTCTAACTCCACACATCGGTCGGCCTAGGGACGGTCGTTGCTCGCATGCCATGGGTCGTCCCTGGGCCTTCCTTCTCCATTTTCTTCTTTCTTTCATCCTTTATTATTATTTACTCTTATTTTTTATTTTTTCACAAGGAATAATTTTTCATAGATTCTTTATCTTTATTTGCTTTTCATGTTCATTTTATTGCTAATTATTGCGCTTACATGATTTTTTTGTGAGCTTTGTTGTTTCTTTTTTAGATTTGGGTTATTAAAAATGGAGGACACCGCGATGATCTGAGAACATTATTCGAGTTTATTATTTTACCCTACTCCTCTTTATTTTAATTCCCATTTATTGTAAATATTATTTTATTTCATTAACATGAAAATGGCTAAATATTTATATTAATTAAGTTGGAGTTTTGTTAATAAAATGGGACCAACGTCCTAATTTTTATCAAAACAAATTGTCACTTTAAAATTATTCTTTTGTGAACATGCATGCGAGGACCAATGTCCTCATCCCTAATAAATGCCCCGTTTTCTATATGATTTCATGTCATTTACAGTTGGGGTTGTATTCCGCCCCTAGTTTTGTTGTAATTTACTGGGTTTTCTTTTATCTTATGTTAATCTTGTTTTTATTTACCGCCTTTGTTATATAATCTACTTGCACCTTAATTAATTGCATGAAAGTGAATGAGAAAATAGAATAAAATCTTATAGTTAAAACTCAATCATAACTTTAACCAAGGTATGAATAAATGAGAAGTCCCGAACTATCTCTGGTCTTAGGCTCAATGAGGTTAGAGGATCACCTCACTGTCTTATTGGGGTGGAGTATAAAAAATATCTCTTGTTGCCCAAAATAGGCCCAATTTGCATAGTCCTAGGCTCCATGAGGTTAGAGGACCATCTCAATGTCTTAAAATATCTCTGGCTTGCCCAAAATGGATGTATATGCATCATCTTAGGCTCCATGAGGTTAGAGTACCATCCCAACGTTCTATTGGGATGGGGACTCAAAAATATCTTTGGCTTGCCCAAAATAGACACAAATGCGCTATCTTAGGCTCTGTGAGACTAGATGACCTTTCTCAATGTTTTATTGGGTGGCGACTCAAAGAAACCTCCTTCTTACCCAAAATAGATGCCCTTGTAATCTCTTACAAGTTCCATGAAGCTCTCTCGAATACCCTAAAAGCTTTCGGGGCCCTCGGGGTTCGGTGCACGTCACATATAGTAATAAGTTAAATAGGGAATTTTAAAAGAGTAGGTGTTGTGCAAATTAGATAAACTCATAGATTTTAGTTATAGAATAAAATAACAGTAGTTAGATGATGATCAAATGATATTGAGTAATTAGCTACATAAATTGTTGCTTAAATTGAATTTTTTTTAATGCTAAACAATTTGTTAAATTTAAAGAATTTAGTTATAATTATAATTTGATGCAAAGAAGTTATAGGTATAGGTTCAAAATGTAATTGAGTTTAAATATTGAAATGGTTTTAAGGTAGAACAAAATATGTATCTCGATTTCTTGAAATTTTGGACTAAAATAAGAAACATGTGTTAAGTTAGGATGTCATTGCTAAGTCAGGGTTAGCTGTTAGTTGGGGATTTAGACCAGCTAATTAATAATAAATTGTTAATTTTTTTTATATTCTAATGAGATGGGTCATGTATATTAAGTTTAAGTAAGACTTGTGCATGTAGGTGTGCATTTTCAAAGCATACGTGTGAACAAGGCATATTTTATATAATTTTAATGTTATATATATATATATATATATACATATAAAAAATACATGTAGGTGGATGTGAATAACTTGGGTTAAATGGGATTTATTATATTAACATGAATTTAAGGTTAAGGTGTATAGAGTAGGAAAATTGAAGGGAAGTAATGTGGGTTAAAAAGTAGTTAAAAAAATCCACATTAGATGATGAATAGATATAAGCAGAAAGTAAGGAACTCAATGGCATAAAATTTTGAGGATAAATAATTTGAAAAAAGATATGGTAAATAATGAATGAAATAAATATTAAAGAGTTTGTTTATTAAATGCACCAAGGGTAGCATTTTGTAAGAATGTGTATAGTATTTATGTGTAGTTGGGTTTTAAAGAAATTGATGGCTTGATTAGGTAAATGATAACTTAAAGATATAATAGAATTGAATGACTGATTTAAAGTGGAATTTAAGCAATAATATTAGTTATGACCAATTAATGTAGCCTAATTGATATAAGTACAATGCAATTGAATTATGTTATAAATATTGTTAATTAAATGATAAGTGACACAATATGATAGGTGAGTATTATGCTCATGGGAGTAAATAACAAAAGTCATATGCATAAATGTGTATTAATTAGAAAAGTGTGAATGCAAAAATGTACAGTGTAAAATAAATAGTTAATGTCGAAAATATTTATGTGATAAGAGATATTATAGACGTGGCAAAGAAGTAAATAAGTGAAAGTGACATAGATTGAAAGTATATTGCCCTTAGTATTCTGATAGTCAATCTAGTTCAGGATATAGTTGGCTAGCCATAGGGACACCTTTCCCGTGGTAGCGAGTCATGACGACTCGCATCAGTAGGCCAATGGCGGTCTACAAAAGTGTAAAAGTGTTAAAGTGTTAAAGTGTATAATGAAATGTTTGGGTGGTCCTTCGGGATCACTCTAAAGTGTTTTGGACCTATGGGGTTCACATCCTCTGCATCCGGTTCTGAGATTTCTACTGGATATTACTAGGGGCAAAATGATAATTATAAATTAAATGTATAATTTAGAATATGAAATAATAATTTAACTATGTAATTAGACGAAAAACTAAGAGAGAGGTAAATGACTATAAGTAATAGCTAGGAACTAAATATTTATCTGTATGCATGAGATATTTGTATATAAACTATTAATTGAATTATGGCATAGGTAATATGATGAATTGGTATCTGGTATGTATAGTCTATAAGTAGTGAGCTTTGATTAGTGATATAGCTACTTGATTATAAATATTTTACAAAGTGTTAATCGTTTGCCTGTGTTCATTAAATTATTGCATGAAATGTTGTTCGGTTACAAGGAATGGTATAGTACAAAATAGATGCAGATATATAACAGTTAATTTTATAAAAGGTATATTAACTGGAAATAGTATTAAATGGGATTATTTATAATGAAATGATTGTATTAGAAATGGCTCATGCAACTTAAAAGAGAAGTAAAGTTAATGGATGATTATAAAACTTAATATATGTGTATAAATACTATAAGGTGATAACTATTGATTTTAGATATAAGATTTTAAGCACTTAAATGTTGTTTAATTGGATGTATATTTTTGTAATTTATGTTTTGGATAAGTAAATTTCATAGTCACCACTAAGCGTAAAGCCTCGCGCAAGTCAAGAGGTAGAAATCAAGCAATAATCATGGATGTTCCAAGGGATATATATTGGATGGAAGTCGTGATAAGAAGGTAATAATCATACATTTTTTGAAATAAATAACTTAAATTCCATTTCTAGTTGGCTTGTACACTACATAGATAATCAGAATATTATTATATTAAAGAGTTTGTATCAAAAAAATTATTTATAGTTGATAGTTTTGATGTATTAATATTACATCTTTGTATTTTGTATAATTGAATTAAGTATTGAGAGTGGATGATATATGTATATTATAATATATGGTGTGTATGAGATTGGACCTAAAATGGAGAATGGGCAAACTTGTGTTGGAGTTTGAATTGGAGCAGGGTGAATGAATATATGATTATTAGAAGTGTAAAGACTTTCTATTTACAAGGGGATAAGCATTATCATAGAGGAAACTCTGCCAAAATTTTGGTAAAAATTAATTGGCATACTTAGAGGGTTGATTTCACTAACGGTCACTCAACTTATCACTTATCGCGCAAAAATAACTGACTTTTTTTTTCTTACTTAAATGTGACTAAACTTTTAACATTTTTGCAAAAAAGTCATGTTGACCGGAATCCGGTGAGGACTATCGCCGAATTGATGACATGGCATGCCATGTCAGAAACTACATGTCGTTTAACAATATTTCCAACAAATGCTACATTTAAATCAATTTCACTCACGGTCACTAAACTTACCATTTATCGCGCAAAAGTAACCAATTTTCTTTTTTTCCAACTTAAATGTTACTGAACTTCTAATATTTTTGCAAAAAAGTCATATAATTACTATTCGTTGCCACGTGTCATATGCCATATCATTAATCCGATAAGGGTTCTCGCCGGATTCTGGTTAACATGACTTTTTTGAAAAAATGTTAGAAGTTCAATGACATTTAAGATAGAAAAAAAAACTCGGATACTTTTGTGTGATAAGTGATAAGTTGAGTGACCATGAGTGAAATTGACCCAATACTTAGAATAGTTATGATTTTTAATAGCACGTGAAATTATGGTTATATCGGTTATATTATAGGTTAAATGAATTATTGTACCTATGAAGGGCTGTGAAATTGTTCGATTTGCAGGAGGGTAGGTCAGACAACAACCGTTACGCTATTGGGTTTTGACTGAATGAATAGTAAAATTGAACAGTTATAGGTCAATCGGGTATAGTGAAGTGATCAAAAAAAATTACCCGGATTTCGCAATAAGCTTAAAAGTAGTTTTAAGACAATCATAGTAATCGCATAGTAAATATTAGAACCGCAGTGTGCGTATAGTATATGGGTGTTACACTTTTTCCCAAATGCTACTTTCAAGAAACAATGGTAGCCTATTGGGAAAAATCATCAAGATTGCTATCCAAATAGCAAGTCACCTTACTCAAATCAGCCTCAAATGTCATTGTCACAATATGCCACCTTGCATCATCACACAGTTCAAATCATTCCTAAAAGCGTCAGTCTATATCAGAAAATCTTTCTCCAAAAGCAAAAATCTCCAAAATTTTTGAGTTACAGATCGTTTGCATTCTATTATAATCATGACTCTAATGTCATTCTCAATCCATCCTTTCTAATTAAAATCAACTCCATAGAAAAGGAACTCAATCAAATTGTCTAAAGAAAACACATCCTTAGGCACTAATAAGACAATTTCAACATATTATATTCACTATAACACTATGACCTCCAGGATTTCCCACTAAAACATTATGATCTAACTATGCATCCTTCTGATCCTTTTCCTTAATTGGCATGTATATGAACTTAATCCAATCAGTTAACTCTTCCCCGATCTCAGAACTCCTAAACCCGCTCTAATACCAATAAAATATAACACCCTTATCGCTTCCATACACTACATACATTACATTGCTTATACTATTGCCTTGCTTGTTTAATTACTGTCTAATCGATACTAATGACAAATGCGGCAAAAAAAATTTTCTTTCCTTTCAACTTATTTTTTCATTCATCTGTAAATTTCTATAATACTAACAAATCACATCAAATGCAGCACATTCATCACATCATATCATTCAATAACCGTCAATCAAATTCATAGTACATAGCACTTACTAAATACTAAAATATTACATATACATGCCACTAATAATAATAAACATAGTATACTCTTTACCCGAGATGGGTTGAGTAAGTACGAGAGCCTTAACTAACATCCTCTTTAGTTGATCAAAACTCGCTTGGCACTTGTCGGACCACTCAAACTTAACTCATTTTCGAAGAAGCCTAGTCAAAGGCGAAGCAATAACCGAAAACCCTTTCACAAACCGCCTATAATAACCAGCTAAACTGAGAAAACTCCTCACTTCTGGCACATTCCTTGGGGGCTTCCAATTTATAATCGCCTCTACCTTAGACGGATTGTAATGACCTAAATATTGGTATAAAATTGATCAGTAAGTTTTCTAGGGTTTATAGTGTAAATTATAGGTGAAAATATCAGTGATTGGGTCCTAAAACACACTAGAGAATAAAGGTTAAACGTGCTCAGGCTAAGGAAGCCCTTAATGGATGACCTCCCGGGAAGCCTGCAAAGAAAAATATTTTATTGGACTATTGGAAAGTACAAGTTATAAGGAGCCTGGTGGTATAATTTAGAGTCAAAATGAGGTCAAATAGGTATCCGAAAGACAAATTGAAGAAAAGCCTCTAGTTCGATTCAAATAGTAACTAGATTGGACCGAGAGTTTAAAGTTAGTAAATGACCTCCGAAAAGTTATCTGAAGGCATAGTTAGACTCAGAATAGTGTGTAGAACAGTTTGGTAGTGAAAAAACTAATTTTATAGTGACACTGAAAAATGGATGAATCTAATCGGACCGGATAAGGACCCTGAATGAAATGGAATGAAGGCTAAATGAGATATTATAAGTAAAAATGATGTTAAGGATTAAAATTGAACCGAACCGGTTCAACCAGTTAACCGGACCAATTGGACCAATTTGACTATGGTTTGACTAGTTTGACCAAGGTTTAACCGGACTCTAAATGAAGTTATGGACCGCAAAAAAATTATTTGACACAATGGATTTACTACGACCTCGGGCTGGGCCTGCAGTGCTCTATGTCTAGGAGGCATCCTGCAAAGGAGAAAAAATTAGATAGCGAAAATTTGACAAAACAAGTATTATTAGACTTATTTTTCAAAGTGAAGGCCCATTTAGGCCTCACCAGGGCAATGGCGGCCCAAAAACGAGATGAAAAACTGATAACAAATAAAAAGGGCGAACGTCCTGTCAAAGGAAGTTGCCCAACATGCCTCACACACATATGAAGACAAAAGAAATATGCAATTGGCATGGAAATAATTTAAAGCGAATAAAAATGGGCTTTCTAGGCCCCAAGGCATGCATTATACACGAAAATATTCAATTTTAGAATAAATATTAAAAATCTGGGCAGCACCCCGGCAAGGGTATGCCCAGCCTCCTGCATAAAAAGGCACCAAATTAGGCCTCAGGCCTCAACAACGATATACGCATGTAAATGGGACGCACCCCGGCAAGAGTGTGTCCCCAACAGCACAAAAATAACGGCCTCAGGCCTCAAAAGCAATATATGCACAGAATAGTGCACTAGAAAGTATAATTCTAAAGCTATAAAGTTATAGAAAAATTCTATTCCTATGTGATCATGCAAAGGTTCAGATTTAACTTCACTAAAAATAAATAAAGAAAATGGGCAGCGTTCTCCCTAAATTTCTAAGGCATTTAAAGCATCCTAACCATTTTTAAGGTTAAAGGAAGAAGAAATGAAGAATAAATGAATTAAATAAAAAAAAAGTATTTATAGAAAACTGAGGAAATATGAATACCCAAGCACCCGGTGAGTAGAGAATGCGAAAATATGAAGAAATCGCGAAAGAAGAAGAAGAAATGCTTAAAAATGCGAAAAAACGCAAAAAAAAAACCGTTTGAGAGAGGAAATGAAAGGGACAGCAGGCGCTGCACCGTCTGTCACTCGCCCTTATATAGAATTTCGTGACCGACGGGCTAGGAGTCTGTAGGAGCGACCGACGGGCTGGCCGTCTGTCACTCAATAAATGCGAGTTAATGCGCGTGATGAATGCAATGCTGACGTATGCGTCTGCCAGGTGGATCTCTACCGACGGGCAGGCCGTCTCTTAGGAGAGGCGGGTAGGCCGTCGGTGACGCTTCCCTATAAATTCTTACAAAATTTTTGCTCCTCTTATGTCTCTTCATTTTCCAACATCTTGAGCCTTTCATCTTTCTTAGCATGTCTTCTTCTCTAGCCCAAAGGATTCACCGTATCTTAGATGACAAACACACATGGGAAGAAGGCGCCCTTTCCTCTCTATCTGGGCTGAAATACCTGTGCCGGGTCAAAGTCGATCAGAACCTCCTTCTGGCGGCAACCCATTTCTAGAATCCCCGGTTCCACGTCTTCCGGTTTACCTACCAGGAATTGTGCCCTTTACCTGAAGAGTTAGCTACCATTCTTGGAGCCTGGTTCCCTCCTAGCGCTCTGCCTTACGTCCCCCGCTGCAGCCTACTCTAGACCCGGGACATAGCTATGGCCCTGGGCGTACCTTCTTCTGAGGCCGCCCGGCTGGTTCCTCCGGGCTTTCCCTTTGCTTTGGGGCCACTGATCGAGGCTCTGGATCAGTTTACTGACATCCCCACCTACCGGGTAAGCATTGTATTTCTGTTTTGCATGGTGAACTTCCTCACTGTTGTTCCAGGGGGTTTGACAGGTGATCCTCGCTTGTTTGGAGTTCTGAACGACTTTCATCTGGGATTATCACCCTTACCACTCATTCTGGCTGAGACCATTCTGGGCTTGGATGCTGTGAGCTCTGGATCCACTACCACTTTTACCGGCAGCCCCTTATTGCTCCAGGTATGTCATTATTTTAAAGGTAGTGTGTCCCTTATGGATTTTCACACTAGCTTTTCTTAGCAGGAGGTGCGTCCTTTTGAATTTTCACACAACCCTGTGCCTTATTTTTGCCTGAAGTAAACCCTACTTACTCCAGTGGCTTTTTTTTTCAGATTTGGCTGCAAGAGAAACTGAGGATGCTGTCTGAGCCACCTCCTCGGGTTACCCCACAGTACTCACCGAGCCACTTCCTTCCGCGTCGAAGATTGTATGGGTGTGCCACTGCTGGTAAAGGCATTACCAGATTTGGCGAGTTATCAAATGATGACATCAGTTTCACGTCTGCCTGGCTCCCACTATCTCACGTGGTCATTGATGGGCCATCGGGGTGTATTCCCCTCTGTGGGCTTCGTTGAGCCACCTTCTGCATCACTTCTCGATGTACGCATCAGCTCAGGATGACCCAGGATGTGGTGAGGGTTCCCTTATCTTTCCGGGGAGGAGCTCTCTCGGCTGCGTTTGCTTCTCGGTATCATGAGCTGTGGGGCAAACTGCCGGTGAAGACTGTTATTTTGAGGTCTGTGTCTTCATCTAGCGAATACAAGAAGTGGATCTTTAGTCCGGCATCTGATAACAGGACACAAGGGCTCAAGCATCTGGTCGGCGAGAGCAGCAGCAGGACTTAGCTTAGCTTACATATGTATTTCTTTTAGTGTTACATTTCTTTTTAATGCAAAACTAGAAAATGACAAAAATGAAAAGAATAATATTCACTCTATTTCATGAAATTGTGTACATTTTCATATAATTTCAGCATACATGATCAGTTTTGACATTTACTCAGCCGCTTACGCTCTGTTAATGCATAAAACCAAATTTTAATAGCATCAGCTCCTGTTACCAATCGGCCCTCTCGGGTTTTCACGATCGGACATTTTCTCTCATGCCTCTAATTTTTGCACAGGAGGCCTTTTTTCGGTTTTCACCCTGTCGAGGCGCCTAATTTTAGCACAGCCGCCTTTTTCGGTTTTCGACCTGCAGGGATGCTTTCTCACCTTCTTTCCGAAAGTCCTTGCCAATCTCTTCTGGTAAATCTGGTTATGATAATAAGCTTTCAGCCTACTCTCGTCTAATAAGTTCAAGTGTTGTAGCCTCTGCCGCGCCCATTCGGCCTCCGGAACTTGGGCTTCCATGACCACCCTCAGTGATTTGAGCTCTATCTCAACTGGTAATACTGTTTTCGTTTCGTATACCAGGGAAAATGGTGTAGCGCCTGTAGACGTCCTTACCGTTGTTCTATATCCCCACAGGGCAAAGGGTAACTTTTCAGCCCAGTCTTTGTAGGTTTGGACCATCTTGGACAGGATCTTCTTCATATTTTTATTAGCGGCCTCCACTGCTCCATTCGGTTGTAGTCGGTAGGGAGAGGATTTATGATGTTTGACACCATACTTCTCGAGGAGCTTCCTGGTCTCCCCCATGAACTGCACCCCTTTATCAGACACTATGTGATGAGGGAGGCCATATCTGCATATCAGATTCCTTTCTATGAACTTGGCCATATCCCTTGCGTCAATCTTTTTGAAGGATTCTGCCTCTACCCATTTGTTAAAATAGTCAATTGTAACTATGATGTATCTGTGCCCATTGGATGCCGCAGGGCGAATCTCTCCAATGATATATATCCCCCAAGTAGCGAAAGGCCAAGCTGATGTCAGGTTATGTAGCTCTGATACTGGCAGGTGTCTCAAGTCTGCGTATTGTTGGCACAACTGGCATTGCTTGACATATTTCGAGCAGTCATTGTCTATCGTAAGCCAATAGAAGCCTTATCTCATAATCTTCTTGGCCAGGGTGAAACCATTCATGTGAGCCCCACAGACGCCTGCATGGGTCTCCTCCATCACTTTGCGGGCTTCTTTTTCATTCTAGCACCTGAGCTGAATCCCGTCTGACTGTCTTTTGTTCAACACTCCTTCTAAGGATATGAACTGAGTAGATAGTTTCTGGATCATCCTCTGGTCTTTCTCAGTAGCTTCTTCTGGAAATTTATTGTTTTCCAAGTAATTCATGATGTCGAAGTACCATGGTTTCCCATCCGCCACTTCTACTTCCATTACAGGATTGATCTCAAAGCTAGGCTTCTCAGAACTCGAAATTAGTACTGGCTTCATAGCTACTCCTTCAGGGTTATCCCACATTGACACTAAGGTTGCCAACGCATCAGCTAGATGATTCTCATCTCTCGGCACGAAGTGGAAAGTGCAAGTCTCAAACTGTCCACATACCTCTTTCAAATATTCAATATAGGGTACCAGCCGCTCTTCTTTTACAGCCCACTCACCTCGGATCTTGTTGATCACCAAGGATGAGTCACCAAAGACTTCTATATTCTTTGCCCCCAATGCAGCTAAAGCTTCTAACCCGAAAGTGCATGCTTCATATTCGGCTTCATTGTTAGTTGCTTTGTACCTCAGCTTCTTGGCCAGGGGGAGTTTCTCATTATCTGGGGTTGTCAAGATGATTCCAACTCCGGCCCCTCTGTTATTCACTGCCCCGTCGAAGTGTAACTGCCATCCCTGGGTAGAAATCGCGATTATGCTCTCATCAGGAAAGGTGAACTCGGGAGTGTCTCCTTGAATAGGATGCTCAACAAGAAATTCGGCTACGGCTCGCCCCTTAATAGTTTTGTGAGTGATGTATAGCACATCAAACTCCTGTAGCAAGAGCAGCCACCTCCCCATCTTACCAAGCAAAGACGGTGCTTCCTGCAAATATCTTAACGGATTCTGCTTGGCCACTGCTTGAACTTTGTATGAGTGGAAGTAATGCCTCAGCTTCTTGGATGCCCAAATCACCGCAAGGCAGATTTTCTCTACTTTAGCATATTTTATTTCATAAGCCAGGAACTTTTTGCTGAGGTAATAAATTGCAAATTCTACCCCAAATTCATCCTCTTGAGCCATCATGGCGCCCACAGAACTGCCCTCTACTGCAAGATACAGGATAAGCGGTTTGATCGGTTGCGGCGGCCTTAGCACTGGCAGATTCAACAGATATTCCCTGATGCTGTCAAAGGCTTTCTGGCAGTCTTCGTTCCAGACCACAGGTTGATTCTTTCTAAGCAGCTTAAAAACAGGCTCGCATATTGAAGTGAGCTTGGCAATAAATCGGCTGACATATTGCAGCTTGCCCAGGAAACTCCTTACATCCTTCTCTTTTTGCGGCACAGGCATCTCTATAATGGCCTTCACCTTGTCCGGGTCAATTTCTATTCCCCTCTGGCTGACGACATGTCCCAATAGTTTTCCTGAAGTCACTCCAAAAATGCACTTCTTGGGGTTAAGTCACAGATTATACTTGTCGATCCTGGTGAAGAACTTTTCTAGAGCTTCAAAGTGCCCCTCTCGGGTGGCTGACTTGACCATCATGTCATCGACATACACCTCTACTTCTTTGTGGATCAGGTCGCTTAAGATCTTGGCCGCCATCCTCTGGTATGTGGCCCCTGCATTCTTCAGGCCGAAAGGCATGACTCGGTAGGTGTAGGTCCCCCACTCTGTGATGAAAGCGGTCTTAACCCGGTCAGCTATTTTGTTCAGGATCTAGTTGTAGCCCACATAACCATCTCCAAAGTTGTACATCGTACAATTGGCGGCACTGTCTATCATCACATCGATGTGGGGTAGCGGAAAATCATCTTTAGGGCAGGCCTTGTTCAGATCTCGATAATCCACACACACCCTGACCTTTCCATTCTTCTTCGCTATAGGGACCACATTTGCCAACCATGTAGGATACTGCACCTCAACAAGGAACTTGGCTTCTATCTGCTGCCGAATTTCCTCCTTGACCTTGTCTGCCCATTCTGGCCTAAGCCTTCTCAACTTCTGTTTCATAGGCTTATAGTCTGGATAAGTCGGGATAGCATGTTCTGCCACATCTCGGTCAATTCCTGGCATGTCCTCATAGGTCCAGGCAAAGACTTTTTCATGTTTTCTTATTATTCTCTCAAAATTTTTTCTCTCATCAGGAGTTATATTTGACGCTATTAGAATTTCTTTCGGATTTTTCGAGGTTCCAAGATTAAAAGGCATTGTATCGGTGGAATCAATGTCAAAAATTGATGGAATATGATCATGTTCATGCATATTGAAACCATTAGAAACATCGCACAAGTAAGAGAAATCATTTGCCTTATTAATAATATTATAATTGTCATTTACATCATAAAAAAGTTCTGGAATGAAAAGACAGTCTAAGCTAGAGTCTTTTTTTGCCGCTCCAAAGGTTGATGCTGTTGTAGCTTGCCCATTGGTTTCCTGATTCAGCAGGGGCCCTTCAGGCATGTCGGAGGAAATCTTCAAATTCCCCATCTTCAGTTCTAATTCTGCTATCTTCTCTTTCCCTTTAAGCCTGGCAGCTATCATTTTCTCGGTAACGACCTCTTCAGGCTCGCATCTGTCCCAAGTGATACCCTGAGTCATGACCTCCTCATCCTAGAAGCCCTCAGTGATCTTGACAAACTCGACACTCCAGTCAAATACATCGTTTCGAACCCAGGGACAATCCTCCCCTTCACCCATTGCGGCTCATCTTCACCCGTATAAGCACATATTGAGGATGCTGGTACAAAGCTTTCTGAAATGTGAGGGATCTTATCCGCCGCCTTCTTCTTGCCAAAGCCGCCTCTGTACCCCAGACCTTTCCGATTCTTCTGACCTCGAGTGGTGATCGTAGTTTGCAATCCTTGAGAGTTTCTGCCCAAACCAGCCCTAGGGAGATAGTGCATCTTCTTTATCATATTAACCACAGCTGGGTTATCCACTGACCCGTGCTCTTCTCTTATCATGGACACGTGGAAGCCACTAAATGGCTGATTTGCTATTTCAAGCGCTGAAACCTGATTCTCCCTGGCTGCCTTGATAGTCACCACCTCCCCTTCATGTGGGAACTTTATCATTTAATGCAGTGTGGATGGCACTCCTCCTAATTTGTGAAACCAGGGTCTCCCGAGCAGAGCTAAAAAGTTAGCAGGGATGGGCAGAACCATAAATTCTACTTCCACCTCAATGGGTCCTATCTTGACCAGGGTCTTAAATGTCCCCGAGGCCTGCCTCCTTGAATTATCATAGGCTGTGATAGTCAGATCTGATCCACTGAGCATATCTTCGTTTAAACCAAAAGCCTGCAGAACTATCAGGGGGCACACATTGATAAAAGACCCATCATCTACCATAACACAAGCGGTGTGCTTACCTTTAATCTGTGCTTTGATGTACAGGGGTCGGTTATGATTACGGCCTTTGACCGATAGGTCGGTGTCAGAAAAAACCAATCTCTCCTCTGATCCTCCCTTAACTAAGCCCAAAAGCTCTGATGGGGAAATTGTGGTGGCGAACGTGGCCTCAACCAAAGCCTCTACTACCTTCTACCTATGAGAAGGGGACTGTCTCAAGAGATCCCAGATGGATATTTGAGCTGCAGTTTTCTTCAATTGCTTAACGATCTGATTCTCCTCGGGCTCTTCTCTGTTGGCGTCTGCACTGGCTCAGGTACCCTCGTAATCTCAGGGACCACTCTTCCACTCCTCGTTACAGCCCCTATCTCTTCTTTGTCTTCATCACACCCCCACAAATCAAGGTTCATCTGTCCCTCCTCCTCGGCTTCTCCACCGCTCTCGCTGCTAGACCAGCAATCAAGGGTCACCACGACTTCTTTCTCCTTTCTATCCTCGGAACAATCAGCAGCAATATTCTCGCTCCCATATAGATCTTGTAGTACGTACCACTCTGGCAAGCTAGATCCAATCATAAACACGAGTGGTGGTACGGCATTATAACCTGGCTTCTTCTCAAACTCCCTCTTCTCAGGGTCAGAAATTTGCTTGCTATCAATCAAGTCTTGGATAGAGTGCTGCAGCGCTTTACATTTATCTGTGATATGGCCTGAGTGCTGGTGAAACGCACAGAATTCATTATCTTTGTGCCCAGGCTTCCCCTGCGTCATGGCAGGCCTAGGAGCTAAGGGTTGCAATTTCCCTTCCTTCATCAACCTTCTCAGGACCCAAGATAATGGTCTCCCCAAGTTCAAAAACTTCCTCTGGGTGGTTGCCTCAGTAGAAGACACCTCAACTGTTCTTCTGGTGCTACTACTGGGACCCGCTGGCCTACTGGTTCCTTGACCGGGGTTAGCCCTTTTGGAAAAATTATCATTGTTAGCTTTTCGGGCTAAGAACTCCCCCTCTGCTTCGATGGCTATATCCTTGAGAGACTCCCAGTCCTTCAACCCTTTCATCTTCAACCCATCTTTCAGATACGGGCTTGCGTTCTTGATAAATAAACGAATCTGGTCCTGGGTGTCCGGCTTTCTCCACATCTCCATTACTCGGTTTCGCCATCGGGTAAGATAATCATGGAAAGATTCCCCGGCCTTTTGCTGGAGCAGCTCAAGATCTTTAAGAGTCACCTCCATTCTGGTGTTGCAATCATACTGTCTCAAAAACTCCTCAGTGAGCAGATCCCAATCTTCTTTAGTGCGACGGTCGAGACTATGATACCAGTCGATGGCATGAACGGTCAGACTCAGACAAAAGTATTCTACCTTCTGTTTCATAGACAACGTGGTCCCTTTCATGACCAGATAGTATTTCTTCACATGAGCGGTCGGGTCAGAAGTACCATCGAATTTCGGCACGTCTGGCATCTTAAAGTTGTAAGGAATCGGGTCCTCTCCCTCCAATTCCTTATCCTCTGGGTTCATCCCCTGACCTCGACTTAGCATACGGGCCATAGCTTCGAACCTCTCTTCCATCTTTTTTAAAATGAAATCATCAGTTTGAGGTGCCTTCCCCCTCTCCGATGCAATACTCACCCTGTCATCTTCGATATCTCTATCATCATCAATCCTCAATACATGCCTTCTTCTCTGCTCTCCCGAGGCTACTGACCTCAACTCTACTGGCGGCGGCCTAAGGGGCTCTTCTCGCCTCTTGGCTCTTTCTTCCTCTGGCTCATTCTATCTCACGGGAGGAGGAGGATTCTGTGGAGCATTCTGCTGTGCCAGGGCGGTCAACATATTCATCATTCTTCCCTCGAATTCCTCAAATCGCAGGCCCACTTCTTCCACGATCATGGCCCTGGTGGCGTCATCCCCTCTAGGCGAGTTTGCTATCTGAGATACAGTATCGCTGATTTCTGATAAGATTTCAGGTAGGCCCTCTCTATCTGACAGCTCAGATGTGGGAACTCGGATCAGTCATCCGGTAGGTGATCTAGTCCACCTGGGCAGATCTATGATGGCTGCAGGGACAAGGCGTTAGATATGATGCATGAAATGCAGGTGTAATGCATGGTCGTGATATGCGACATTCACATAGCACAAGCAAGCAAGTAGGTCCTTCCACCCTTATTTCTCCCACACACGTGGTCGTGCAGTCTCTTTCCTAGGTGGGATTAGCCCAAGGGTCAACGAGGGACCCAATGGACACGCATGGGGCACGGCGAAAAAACCGGCAGCATAACACTCCTATGCTAATGTACAAGCGGATGGATAATGATCATCACATATTTGGACGTTCCACAAATTTCGACATGGCCCTACCGGGGTATGATAACCTTTGGCTAGGTTACTAAGTGACACATCTGGACTCACCCAATACATGAGGATCCATACAGCAAGCATGGAATTAGGGTTCATTTCACCTGTGGAAAGTAGCTACGGCCATTACATGAGCTTTGGACAATGGAGATGTTTCTTTAAGGCTACCCAAGCATGATCCCTGCCGATAGGTCTAGCTCATCACGAGCATAGTGACCGATCGGGTCATCATTTTGATATACCATTGAGGTACATGACTTGGGCTGGTGATTATCCTTAACACTTCCCCAAATTGAGTGAAAATGGGGTCGTGCTTCAGGAACGCATCGGGGCTAAAAGAGGGACCAAACTAGCATATGATAAGGCTCTAATGATATGTGAATGCAAATTTGAGAGAAAGCGAATTTATGAATTAAATTTTAATCATAAATGTTAAACGAGGTTTTTTCAAATTGAAATCTTGAACCATAAACGTCCCCAGTGGAGTCGCCACTGTAACGCGTGCCGGATCCCCGCGGGCGCCCATGGGATCGCCCGCTCGAGGGCGATCGGGGCATTTATGGGTCTGTTGACAGCTTGCAATAAATCGCAAGTGCGTCTATGTTGGGCAACAAGGAGGTTTCATGGAGTCGCCACCCAATAGAACATTGGGAAAGTTTCTCTCGCCTCGGAGAGCCTAAAACTGCGCTTAGTATCCATTTTGGGCCAGCCAGAGGGGTCTTGGAAGGTAAACCTCTCGGCCTAAGGAGCCTAAGATTAGCGCTAAAGTCTCGTGGCACAAAAAGGTGTCTTGGAGGGTAGACCTCTAGCCTCTTTGAGCCCAAAGACCAGAGCTGGGTCCGGGATTTCTTATCTATTTCTACCTCGATTAGTTTATGATCAAATTTTAATTATCATTGATTCGCTCTCTCTCCACACGATGCAATTAATCGAAGGCGCATTTATTCACATTTGAAAAGCCATAAATATCAAAAGCAATATCAAAAGCAATAAATTACAATAATACAAGGAGCGGAATACAACTCCTTTTTATAAATGTGCGATACATACACGAATCGGGGCATCGCTTATTTTGAGGACTTT
Source organism: Excoecaria cochinchinensis (assembly GCA_947683425.1). NCBI lineage: Eukaryota > Viridiplantae > Streptophyta > Magnoliopsida > Malpighiales > Euphorbiaceae > Excoecaria > Excoecaria cochinchinensis. Next base: position 6,156,357 of record CANTUQ010000011.1, read on the forward strand.
GGTCCTCGCATGCATCATTATTAAAATTGGATATTTTTATTTGTGATGATTTTTATTGGATAAAAATAGGACATTGGGTCCTTGCGTTTGTGTAAACCTCATTTTATTGAATATAAAACATTGAATCATTTTTATACATTAACGAGATACAAAAGGGTATATCCATGCACATATTAGCAATTAATGAATAAACGGATAAAGAAAATGACCAAGGAGGTTTAGGAAACTGAACCGGACGGATTCCTTCGAATATGGTAGATAGTCTCTCAAGCTCGGGATGGTCCAAGAGAATCAATATATGCTCACAGAAAGTTAGAAGATGTCAATATACAAAGAATCAACATAAATAAAATCAAAAGGACTAGAAAGAGATAGAAGAGGTTTTAAAACGTGGAGACAGAACCCAGCGATGGCCTTTCTTCGGTGACCGATGGGCGTCAGTCAAACTGACCGACATGTCCGTCGCTCACTCAAGTGGAAGAGCGTCTATGAGTGGGGTGACCGATGGGCGTCGGTGATGGAGATGACCTGTCCGTCACCACTGTCTCCGAAAAAACAGAAAAAGAAAACTCTTTTTAAAGCCAAAAAAGAGGTTTTATCATAAAATGAGATAAAGAGAATCAAAATAAAGAAGAATAATGACAAAAATTGAAAGAACAACAAAATAAGGAGTAAATATGAAATACTGTAGAGAAGGAATCCGGAATATTTACCCTCAGATAATTGCTTTGGGTGAGATTCTTGTGTTGATTAGAGCCCCGCGCGTTCCATGAGAAGCAAAGATGAAGGATCAAAGAAAGGAAAATGGACTATTTCCTCCTCAACCCCTCAAAAGATTGACTTTGGAATCAAAATCTAAAGAAAACTAATTAGTTTTTAGTTCCTTTTCATTGATTTGATCCTCCTTTAAAAGAGATTTCTTTATGAAATGTGTTTGCGGGAAGAGAGAGAAAATATGCTTGAATTTGGGCAGAGTTTCCCCTCTTAAAAATTTTTTGGAACCCTTTTCAAGTGAAAATTCGGAGCTTCTATAAGCCAGACACGATCGACGGGTGTCGGTGTATGGAGGCGGGCGTCGGAAGAATCCTTCTGACACAAGGATTCGTTCGACGGCCCTGCCACATCCACCGACGGGCGTCGGAAAGGTTGCGTGCTCCGAGAAACCAAGCGGCGCTCTGATAGGCGCGGTGATTTTCCGACGAGCGTCGAAAAATACCACAGGCCATCTGTAACCCTAAGCGACGGGCTGGCCTTCACAGACGGGCTGGCCGTCTGTGGAGGAAAACATACCTTTTTGACTCGAAAATCCCCTGTTTTCTTCCCCTCTGCCTATAAAAGGTAAAAATACTCACTCCTCGTGGAACACGGGACTAAAACCTCCAAATCCAAACCATTTATACAGGCTCGGATACTGATTTCATTACAGGGTAACCTCTGATCCGGACCGCTCCGGGACAAGGTGCTTACAGTTGCCCCCAATTTTGGGGAAACTAGTGCACAAGCGCCTAGATAAGCCAAAACTCAGAGAAAGGACAGAAAGAAAGGAGGCATACCTACGACGGTTCTTACCTTTCGTGCCTTTTGCCGGGTAGACCTCATCTCGGTACGCTCGGCGATGCGAAGATACCCGTACCAGTCTCGTCTCGACCTATAGGTGTTGGTGAGACGTAGCATTCTCTAGCTACGAACTCGATGCGAAGAGCAATGTTTCTCTAACTGCAACTTCGATCCGAAGTTCCCTTGCTAACCCCCATCCGATCTGCAAGGTGCGTAGCACTCTCTGGCTGTCGCGTGAACTGTGAGATGCGGAACTCTCTGGCTACAATCTCGATCTGGTGAAGAGCGGTGTTTCTCTAATCGCATCTTTGATTCGTGAGAAGCGGTACTCTCTGACCATAGTCTCGAGGTGAAGAGTAGTATTCTCTAACTACAACTTCGATCTGAAGTTCCCTTGCTAACCCCCATCCGATCTGCAAGGTGCGTAGCACTCTCTGGCCGTCGACTTCGATCTGAAGTTCCCTTTGTCCTATTAATTCTTTAAGTTTAATTAAATAGTCTCTTTTTATTTCTGGATCATCTATTTTATCTATAATGCCTAATAAAAATTCTTGTTCATTACTAATCATATTTATCTGATTACATTGGCAAGTTCCTGTACATTCACAAGATTCTGAATCACTATTACTAGAATCATTTTCACTTATATTATTTAAATCATTTTCAGAATAATCTTCTGATAAGCTTTCTTCTGAGGAATCGTTAATTACAAGTTTCATAATTTTCTCTTTTAATTCATCTGAAGCATCTAAATTATTTACTTTTCCTTTCATTTTACAATTTTTTGAATAGTGTCCTGGTCTACCGCATTTATAACAGATTATTATATCCTTTTTATGGGGTTTTTTATTCCTATAATATTTTTTCTTAGAATAAGTTTTTCTATTGCTGGGCTTATCTAATTCTATGTTGGGCCTATAAATCCTTCTTCTAGGGATATATTTTCGTTATCTTTTATTTTTCTTTTTTATTCTAGCTGAGGGTGCACTAATTCTTTCGTAACCATACTGTTGACAAAAATCTCCTAAATCTTTTCTACTATTAATATTTTCTCTTTTTAATTTTGCCTTAAGTTTCATATCTAAACATATTGCTAAGCCTTCTTTATTTATACTATTAATTATTTGACCATAAGACAATTCTTGATAAGGAATAACATCATCATATTCATTTCTTAATCTATTTCTTACTTTATCTACAAATAATTTAGGTAATCATGCTACAAATCTTTCTTTCCAATATGAGTTGCTACAGTCGGGTCTAGTCATTACCTTTGTTAAGAATATGTCTTTATACCATCGAAAATCTTGTAATTTTGGACAAGTTAAATTTTGTAATATTTATGAATTTCTATCTTGATATTGACTAGGGTCTCCTATAAAGCATTTAGTTATAGCAAATATTAATGTATTAACACTATCATCTATAATAGTTTCTGTTTCCATTTCACCTTCTCTTTTTACTATAGTTTTTGTTGCTTTTAGGATATATTCTTGTTCACGATGGGTTAAATAATAATCCCACCATCCTTTCAATTGTCCTGAAAAACCGGAGATTAAAGCTTGAGTAATAGACAGATATCTATTTCCTACTGTCCTATAAGAACTAGCAGCCATAGTCATTTCTTCTAAAATATTTAATATTCTATATTCTGATTGGCCATCTATATTCCATTCATAGACTGATTTTCCATCATAATTAGCCTGATACAATTTTTCTTCGAATTGAGTATCTGGAGGAGTAGGTCTTTTATAATAATTTTTTATAGTAGGTAGTGGGGCATCTTTCCTTAACTTATTTATTTCTAAAGTATTATCTGTGGATTGATTAAATTGAAATTCTATTTCAGCTATTGACTCTGTATTAGAATCTGAATCCTTTTCTCTGTTTAACATAGCAACTTGTTTATCTTTTTGTTTATCTTTTATAATTGGTTTTGAATTAATATTTATATTTCCTAGTCTTTCTTCTATTTTTCTTAATATAGATTCTTCCTTATTAAGGCTAATAGGTGTACCGGTAAACATAAAGGGCTTAAAGAAAGGTTTTTCTTCTATAATTGGTTTTGGGGTCACTGTTTCTGTTGGTATTGGTTTCTGTACTATAGTTTCTATTCTATTTAACTGATTTCCTATAGTTTCAAAAGTTTGATTTGTATAATTATTTTGAAGCATAATATACTGAATTCTTTTATCTCTAGAGTCTTCTTCTTTTATTTCTATAAAAGGTATTCCTATGTAATCCTGATCATTTTGTCTAAATACTATGTTTTCTAATGCAGGATGGATAGATATAACTCGTTCATCATTTGCTAAATTCCAAAGTTTACCTACTTTATTTAACATTCTTAACTCTTTTTCAAACGGATAATTAATATCATTCTGATAACAATAATTTTTAAACCATAAAAATAAAGGCATATTTACTTTCTGTTCTTCCATATCTTTATACCAAATTTTTCTAAAATTTTCTAATTCCTTCTGAGAAAAATTATTAAAATACCATTCTCTTTTTTCTTTATTATATTCTGCTTTTAAATCTGCTCTTAAAAATTCTTTACTAATTTCAAAACTCATTTTTTAATTGCTTAATTAAAAGTTTTCCATTTGAGATCTAGTAGGACTTACTGAAGATTCAGTTTCTTCTGTGTAAATAGGTTTAGGAATGTTTCCTCTAAAATCTATTCCTCTAATGTCTAAATTTCTAGCTGAAGCTGTACGTCTTAGAGTACTGGCTGATGTGGAAGGTCTATTATTAGAATATACTGAATGTCTACCTAACTGAGGAGTATTTGTAAAATCTATTTGTATAGATCCATCTGTATGTTCTATTATTCTAGAAACCTGATCATCTATGTTATTAATCTAGGTTCACTTATTTCTTGAAGATTCCATCTGGTTGATCTAGTTATTTCGTCCCACTTTAACCTTTTAGGTATCTGAATATTAGAGTGTGCCCTATTTCCTTCAAATATAATAGTTTCATCTTTTGTTAAAGTATTTACTGACTTAGGATTGATTGAAGTTGTCATAACCTTATAATATATCCTATAAATTACAGCTACTGCTTTTACCTCTTCTTTAACATTTAAATTTTTTGTTTTAACTGTTAAAGTTAAGGTATCCATTAAATGTCTATCATATAAACTTAAAGTAAATCCTGGATAGCAATTAAAGTAAATTGGTCCATTAGCTAAATTAGTTTCCGCCATTGCAAGTAAAGAGTTTGAAAAGTCTAAATGTCTAGCATCTCTTAAGCACATTAAAATAGGGACATCTAATCCTAATCTAAATAAAGGTTTAATAGCTATTTGAACTGCTTCTATATGCAGATATTTATATTTATTTCTTCTATGATTATTAATTGCTTCTCCTGAAAATAATTGAATATTAGCATGTTCCTGATTTATAGGTAATGTCTATTCTGTTGTTTTAATTGAATAACTAGACATGAAATCAAAAGTTCCTATTGAATATATTGTCTTAATATTCTATTTTGGAATAGTCCAGTTATGTAAATCTTGTTCTACTTTATCTATATTAATTTCTAAAGAGTTCATATCTAAAGAATTTCCTAATTCCTTATTCGAATTAGAACTAGAACCTGATTGGTTTTCAGAGAGAATTTTAGATAATCTATTCATAATAGCTTATTTTAATCAAATCTGTTTAAAATTACTCAATAGTAAAGATTGAACCTGAAAGTATTCATGGGACCACCCAGCTGCGGGACCACCTTACGCCTCTTCTGGGCTATTGGCTGACCAACGCACGCCTTCAAGGCTGACCAACGTTTCCTACTTCCATGAACTATCCTTTCTGCAACTATTTCTAGAACAAATTTGCTTAAAATAATCATTTTGAATAGCTTAAATAAAACTATCTCCTCTTCCCCCCAGGCTCTGATACCAAAACGGACGGGATCGGACATTTTTTTGATAGATAGGAAGAGAGAAATAGAAAAGATATTAAAAGGTATTTAATTCAAGAAAGAAATGAGAAAAGAATAGAAAATCAACTAGAAAATGAAGGAATGAAAGAAAAAATTAAAGAAATAGAAAATACTTTTTTAAAAGATGTTTGTGCTCCTGTACCTAATGCTTTTTGGAATAGGAAAAGCCATATAGTCAGTCTTCCTTTTGAAAAGGATTTTGATGAAAAGAAAATTCCCACTAAATCTAAAGCCATTCACATGTCAGAAGATTTAGAAAAACTTTGTAGAAAGAAAATTCAAGAATTAAAAAATAAGGGACTAATTAGAGATTCAAAATCTCCATGGTCTTGTTCAGCCTTTTATGTTATGAATATATATATATATATATATATATATATATATATATATATATATATATATATATATATATATATATATATATATTAATGTACCTATGTATATATGTATATACATGTATACATATGTATATACATGTATATGTATGTATATATATATATATACATGTGTATATATGTATATACACATGTGTATATATATATATACATGTGTGTGTGTGTGTGTGTGTGTGTGTGTGTATATATATATACACACACACACATATATATACATGTGTATATACACATATATATATATATATATATATATATATATATATATATACATATATATATATATATATATACATATATGTATATATATATATATATATATGTATATATATATATAGATATATATATATATATATATATATGTATACATATATATATATGTATATATATAGATACATATATATATATATATATATATATATATATGTATACATATATATATACACATATACATTATATATATATGTATGCATATATATATACATATGTATTTATGTATACATATACATACATATATATGTGTGTGTGTATATGTGTGTGTATATATATATATGTGTGTGTGTGTGTGTGTGTGTGTGTGTGTATTTATATATACACATATACATATATATGTATGTACATATATATATATGTGTGTGTGTGTGTGTGTGTGTGTACACACACACACACACACACACACACATATATATATATATACATATATATGTATACATATATGTATACATACATATATATGTATGTAAGTATATGTATACATACATATATATATATAGATTCTTCTATTTTTCTTAATATAGATTCTTCTTTATTAAGGCTAACGGGTGTTCCTGTAAACATAAAGGGTTTAAAGAAAGGTTTTTCTTCTATAACTGGTTTTGGAATAACTGTTTCTATTGGTACTGGTTTTTGTACTACAGTTTCTATTCTATTTAACTGGTTTCCTATAGTTTCTAAAGTTTGATTAGTATGATTATTTTAAGCAAATTTGTTATAGAAATAGTTGCAGAAAGGATAGTTCATGAAAGTAGGAAACGTTGGTCAGCCCTGAAGGCATGCGTTGGTCAGCCAATAGCCCAGGAGAGGCGTAAGGTGGTCCCGCAGCTGGGTGGTCCCGTGAATACTTTCAGGTTCAATCTTTACTATTGATTATTTCTAAGCAAATTTGATTAAGATAAGCTGTTATGAATAGGTTATCTAAAATTCTCTCTGAAAATCAATCAGGTTCTAGTTCTAATTCAGATAGAGATTTAGGAAATTCTTTAGATATGAATTCTTTAGAAATCAATATAGATAAAGTAGAACAAGATTTACATAACTGGACTATTCCAAAACAGAACATCAAGACAATATATTCAATAGGAACTTTTTATTTTATGTCTAGTTATTCAATTAAAACAACAGAACAGACTTTACCTATAAATCAAGAACATGCTAATATTCAATTGTTTTCAGGAGAAGCTATTAATAATCACAGGAGAAATAAATATAAATATTTGCATATAGGAGCAGTTCAAATAGCCATTAAACCTTTATTCAGACTAGGATTAGATGTTCCCGTTTTAATGTGTTTAAGAGATGCTAGACATTTAGATTTTTCAAACTCTTTATTAGCTATGGCAGAAACTAATTTAGCTAATGGACCAGTTTATTTTAATTGTTACCCAGGATTTACTTTAAGTTTGTATGACAGACATTTAATGGATACCTTAACTTTAACAGTTAAAACAAAAAATTTAAATGTCAAAGAAGAAGTAAAAGCAATAGCTGTAATTTATAGGATATATTATAAGGTAATGACTACTTCAATCAATCCTAAATCAGTAAATACTTTAACAAAAGATGAAACTATTATATTTGAAGGAAATAGAGCTCACTCTAATATTCAGATACCTAAAAGGTTAAAATGGGATGAAATAACTAGATCTACTAGGTGGAATCTTCAGGAAATAAGTGAACCTAGATTAATTAACATAGATGATCAGGTTTCTAGGAAAATAGAGCATACAGATGGATCTGTAGAAATAGATTTTACAAATACTCCTCAGTCAGGTAGACATTCAGTATACTCTAATAATAGACCTTCCACATCAGCCAGTACTCTAAGACGTACCACTTCAGCCAAAAATTTAGATATTAGAGGAATAGATTTTAGAGGAAATATTCCTAAACCTATTTACACAGAAGAAACTGAATCGTCAGTAATTCCTACTAGATCGCAAATGGAAAACTTTTAAATAAGTAATTATAAAATGAATTTTGAAATTAATAAAGAATTTTTAAGAGCAGATTTAAAAGCAGAATATAATAAGGAAAAAAGAGAATGGTATTTTAATAAATTTTCTCAACAGGAATTAGAAAATTTTAGAAAAATTTGGTATAATGATATGGAAAGACAAAAAATAAATATGCCTTTATTTTTATGGTTTGAAAATTATTGCTATCAAAATAATATTAATTATCCATTTGAAAAGGAACTAAGAATGTTAAATAAAGTAGGTAAACTTTGGAATTTAGCAAATGATGAACGAGTTATATCTATCCATCCTCCATTAGAGAATATAGTATTTAGACAAAATGATCAGGACTATATAGGAATACCTTTTATAGAAATAAAAGAAGAGGACTCTAGAGATAAAAGAATTCAATATATTATGCTTCAAAATAATTATACTAATCAAACTTTAGAAACTATAGGAAACCAGTTAAATAGAATAGAAACTGTAGTACAAAAACCAGTACCAATAGAAACAGTTATTCCAAAACCAGTTATAGAAGAAAAACCTTTCTTTAAACCCTTTATGTTTACAGGAACACCCGTTAGCCTTAATAAAGAAGAATCTATATTAAGAAAAATAGAAGAAAGATTAGGAAATATAAATATTAGTTCAAAACCAATTATAAAAGATAAACAAAAGGATAAACAAGTTGCTGTTTTAAATAAAGAAAAGGCTTCAGAATCAGATACAGATTCAATAACTGAAATAGAAGCTCAATTTAGTAAACCTACAGAAAACACTTTAGAGGTAAATAAGTTACGAAGAGACGCTCCATTACCTACTACTATAAACTATTATAAGAGACCTACTCCTCCAGATACTCAATTTGAAGAAAAATGGTATCAGGCTAATTATGATGGAAAATCTATCTATGAATGGAACATTGATGGTCAATCAGAATATAGAATATTAAATATTTTAGAAGAAATGACTATGGCTGCTAGTTCTTATAGAACAGTAGGAAATAGAGAACAAGCTGTTACACAAGCTATAATTTCCGGATTTTCAGGACAATTGAAAGGATGGTGGGACTATTATTTAACCCATCACGAACAAGAATATATACTAAAAGCAACCAAAACTATAGTAAAAAGAGAAGGAGATATGGAAACAGAAACTACTATAGATGATAGTGTTAATACATTAATATTTGCTATAACAAAATGCTTTGTAGGAGACCCTAGTCAATATCAGGATAGAAATTCAGAAATATTACAAAATTTAACTTGTCCTAAACTACAGGATTTTAGATGGTATAAGGATATATTTTTAACAAAAGTAATGACTAGATCGGATTGTAGTAATTCATATTGGAAAGAAAGATTTATAGCAGGATTACCTAAATTATTTGCTGATAAAGTAAGAAATAGATTAAGAGATGAATATGATGATATAATCCCTTATCAGAAATTATCTTATGGTCAAATAATTAACAGTATAAATAAAGAAGGATTAGCTATATGTTCCGATATGAAACTTAAAGCAAAATTAAAAAGAGAAAATATTAATAGTAGAAAAGAACTAGGAGATTTTTGTCAACAATATGGTTACGAAAGGATTAGTGCACCCTCAGCTAGAGTAAAAAGGAAAAATAAGATTAAACGAAAATATATTCCTAGAAGAAAGCCTTATAGGCCCAACATAGAATTAGAAAGGCCCAGTAACAGAAAAACTTATTCTAAGAAAAGATCTTATAAGAATAAAAAACCCCACAAAAAAGATATAATAATTTGTTATAAATGTGGAAAGCCAGGACACTATTCAAAAAATTGTAGAATGAAAGGAAAAGTAAATAATTTAGATGCTTCAGATGAATTAAAGGAAAAAATTATGAAACTAGTAATTAACGATTCCTCAAAAGAAAGCTTATCGGAAGATTATTCTGAAAATTATTTGAATAATATAAGTGAAGATGAATCTAGTAATAGTGACTCAGAATCTTGTGAATGTATAGGAACTTGTCAATGTAATCAAATAAATATGATTAGTAATGAACAAGAATTTTTATTAGGCATTATAGACAAGATTGATGATCCAGAAATAAAAAGAGACTATTTAATTAAACTAAAAGAATTAATAGGACAAAGGGAGCAAAAAGATTATAAACCCTATAATTTTTCAGAAATTTGTCAAAGATTTAAACAAGTTAATAAAAAAGCCTCTATTCAAGATCTTCAGGAAGAAGTTAAAAATTTAAAACAAGATATGAACATACTAAAAGAAAAAGTCTTATACTTGGAAAAAGAAAACTTAAAAGATAATCTAAGTAGAATATTTAAGAATAAAGATCAGGCATCTACTTCATTAATAATTAAAGAACCAGAAAATAAAGATGAATATATCAATAGTATATCTAGAATAAATTATCAAAAATGGTATGTAAAATTAGATATAGTTATAAATGATGATTTTCATCTTTCTACCTTAGCATTAATAGATAGTGGTGCTGATCAGAATTGTATTCAAGAAGGTTTAGTTCCAACTAAATATTACGAAAAAACTTCAGAAAGACTTAGCTCAGCTAGTGGCTCAAAGTTACATATTAAATATAAATTATCTAAGGTTAAAGTTTGTAATAAAGGATATTGTTATAAAACTCAGTTAATATTAATTAAAAATTTAAATTCAGGAGTAATTTTAGGAACTCCTTTTTTAACTATGTTATATCCTTTTCAAGTTAATAATAATGGATTATCTACTATTGTTTTAGGAAAAGAGATTTTATTCGAATTTGCCTTTCCTATGACAATAAGAGATATTAATCAATTAAAAGATAATATTCAAGAAATAAATCTTATTAAAGAAAATAAGCTAAGTCACATAAAGTATTTAATCCAGGAAATAGATGAAAAAAGAATAGAAAATTAGTTAAATGAAGATAAAACAAAAGAAAAGGTTAAAGAAATAGAAAGTACTTTTTTAAAAGATGTATGTGCTCCTGTTCCTAATGCTTTTTGGAATAGGAAAAGTCACATAGTAAGTTTACCTTATGAAAAAGATTTCGATGAAAAGTAGATTCCCACTAGATCTAAAGCCATACACATGTCAGAAGATTTAGAAAAACTTTGTAGAAAAGAAATTCAAGAATTAAAAGATAAAAGATTAATTAGAGACTCAAAATCTCCATGGTCTTGTTCAGCTTTTTACGTCATGAATGCAGCAGAATTAGAAAGAGGAGTCCCTCGGTTAGTTATTAATTATAAACCTTTAAATAAAGTTTTACAATGGATTAGATATCCTATTCCTAATAAAAGAGATCTTCTAAAAAGATTATATAATGCAAAAATATTTTCCAAATTTGATATGAAATCAGGATTCTGGCAAATACAAATTTTAGAAAAGGACAGATATAAAACAGGATTTAATACTTCTTTTGGACATTATGAATGGAATGTAATGCCCTTCGGATTAAAAAATGCTCCATCAGAATTTCAAAATATTATGAATGATATAATTAGACCTATTAATGAATTTTCTATAGTTTATATAGATGATGTCTTAATTTTTTCAGAAAATATTAGTCAACATTTTAGTCATTTAAGAAAATTCTATAATCTTATTCACAATAATGGATTAGTAATTTCTCAAACTAAAATAAAGTTATTTCAGATAAAAGTTAGATTTTTAGGTCATAATATTAATCAAGGAACAATTAGACCAATTAATAGAAGTTTAGAATTTACAGAAAAATTTCCTGATGAAATTAAAGATAAAAAACAGTTGCAAAGGTTTTTAGGATGTTTAAATTATGTTCATGATTTCTTTAAGGATTTAGGTATAATTTGTCAGCCTCTTTACGATAGACTTAAGAAAAATCCTTTACCTTGGACAGAAGAACATACCCAAATAGTAAAAACTATTAAATCAAAGGTTAAAAGTCTTCCTTGTCTTAGTATTCCTCACCCAGAAGCATTTTTAATAGTTGAAACTGACGCTAGTGATAAAGGTTTTGGAGGAATTCTAAAACAAAAAAGAAATAATAAAGAAGAATTGGTTAGATATTATTCAGGAAATTGGAATGATACTCAAAAGAATTACTCTACGATTAAAAAGGAAATTTTAAGCATAGTCTCATGCATCATAAAGTTTGAAGATGATTTATACATGAAAAAATTTTTACTCAGAATAGATTGTCTTTCAGCAAAACATATTTGAGAAAAGGATATTAAAAATTTAATTTCTAAACAGATTTTTGCCAGATGGCAAGCCCTTCTTAGCAATTTTGATTTTGAAATAGAGTTTATTAAAGGCCAAAATAATTGTTTGCCTGATTTTCTTTCTCGTGAGTTTTTACAGGGAAAATGAATAATAAGAAGGTTTTGAGCAAAGAAAGTATTTCAAAACAGAATAATAATAATCAGAATGTTTATACTAATCAGATGATTCCGGTATCCCCAAACCGTTTCTCTCCCATTGCACCTAGACCTAGAGCAATAACTCCACAGTTTTTCCCACCAATTTCTTCCAACCTTATCAGGACACCACCTCTAGTTCAACCTTCTACTTTTAGACCACCAACCAATTCTACTATAGTTTCCACTCCTACCTTTGCATCCTCATCATCTCCCAAAAAATCTTCATCAGTTTATCAGTTGAACCCTCGAAGGAAATTTATCAAAGTTTTAGAAACAGAGGAACAAAGCTTAATAGAGAATCAGAGTTTTTATAAGTTAATTGAGTTTAACTTCTCAAAAGGATTTCATTTTTTGGAGGAATGCCCAGAAAAAACCAGAGAATTTTATGAAATGATTCTAGTAGATACCGACTCAGTGGTTATTGAACATAACTATAATCAGGATTCTACTAAGATCAATTACAGCAAGGTTAAGATTTTCAAGATCATGACTTTATTAGAATGGGGAATGAAACCTCACGCCAACAAGGTTCTAACAGGATACTCTGCCAGAAATCATTTTAATTACTATGATTATCAGGAAGCATGGTTCAAGGCTTTTTATCTCAGAAATTATAATCACTCTTGGTTCTTTTATTTCTCCAATAAGTTTTCAGGATTTTATCCTAATTGGTTTCTAAGATGGTTTGATTATATGGGACCCATAGACTCTATATTTGCTCAGCAAGTTCTCCAAGGTTTTGGAAAATATCGAGAGCAGCACCAAACCAAGTTAAATGATTCCTTATTGCAATTCTGTAATGAATTTAAGATACCTTGGATCATTACTTGGAACTATCATGTATCAACAGAGGCAGTCATTCCTATCCTTTACCGAGAATACCGAGTAAAGTGGTGGGATTCTTTTCAAGAAAGCAGAGCTAATCCAGAAGCGGTCAGACAAAAGTTCGATAGCGACAAATTTTCTTATCAGACTCCTCATCCTCAGCATAAAGGAATTCAATCAGAATCCACTCAGGAATTCACAAACAGCAAACAGCATCTCATCAGCCTCTTATCTTCAGCCACGTCAGAACAAGAGGTAGCCGCTATCCTTAGCCAAGCTACTTCTGAAAAGGGAAACTCTTCTACTGAAGAAATTACTCCAGCACCAAGACACTTTATGGATTCACAAGATCCATATGATGATGTAATATTATAAGAAAAAAGGAAATGAAAAAGAAAAAGAAAAAGAAAAATTTTCAAACATTTTGTTTTGCAGGTACTCAATTATAATCAACAGTAAAGATTCTTACTTTAAAGCTTTCCAGCTCAAAAGCTTGGCCAACAGCATCTTACTTTCCAAATCAGCATCTTCAGTCTCCACTACATCTTTTTATGGCCGACAAACGCATCTTCAGGCTTCATACCACCTTATCCTTCCACTATCGCCAATTATCAGAAGACTCCAAGTGACTCAGCATTTCACTCAATCTCATCAAGATTTAATGGCAGACAACACTTTAATCATTCGGATTCTTTCTTATCCTTAAGAACAGCTCATCAGTTCGAGAAGCATCACTTCAACTCTATTTAATCAGATTACTTCTTCAGGACAAGGCAGAGCCCTTCTTTTAAAAGAAAAATTAGAGAAAATAAGAGCAAAAAACCTTTAGTAATATCAACCTCTCATTGTAATAAGTCCCTAGATCTTCAATTAGTCTTTAATAGAGCTTGCTCATGTATTTCATCCACCACTTGTAATATTTCTTCAGAGATTAATACATCAGGTATATTTTAAAAATATGAGTTATTTTATAAATCGTTTTATTGATTCCTTATCTTCTTTAGATTTTTCAGAAGAACAGGAAAGGGCTTTACTCAGGCAAGAATTATTAAGTTTACAAACTATTTTAACAAATTTACATAATAATTTACATTTAGACGGATTTTGTGATTGTCAGGATTATATATGTAAAATTACTTTAATCAATTTGCTTTTGGAATTTTTACAAAATATTTCTTAAAGCATGGCATCTCCACAAAATAGTGAAGATATTAATATGATATCAGAATCTTCATCTTCTGCATCCACTCCCATAGCATATCAGTCAGCATCCACTCCTATAGCATATCAGTCATCAGCATCTCATGAACCTGTATTTCACAGTTATATCGATGATTTTATTGAAAAATTTCAATTTGCTCTAATGACTATAGATAATATAAGTGCTAGATTATATATGAAAGATGAATTAGAAAAGCATTTAAAATTCATAGAAGAAGAAACAATCAGATTACATGAAGTAGATTGTTGTGATTGCAAAAGTTATGATATTCAGAAAAGATTTATAAAACATATAATAGAATTCTTAGATATCTATACCTAATGGATTCTTTTGGTAATATAATAGTTGATCCTAATTCTAGGATAGATAATTTAATTTCAAACTTATATTTAATAGACTTTGCTTCAGCTGAACAGAGAAATTATTTTAAATCAGAATTAAGAAAATTGTTAGGTTGGTTAGAAGATAGTAATCATCTTTGTCATAGAATGGGTTTTTGTTCTTGTCAGTATACTAAAATTAAACGCAGATTTATATTACATATGATTTTCTTTCTTGAATTAAATACTTTTTAATTATTTTTCTCTATTATTTTTCTCTCTTCCTATCTAAAAAATGTCTGATCCCGTCCGTTTTGGTATCAGAGCCTGGGGGGAAGAGGAGATAGTTTTATTTAAGCTATTCAAAATTATTATTTTAAGCAAATTTGTTATAGAAATAGTTGCAGAAAGGATAGTTCATGAAAGTAGGAAACGTTGGTCAGCCCTGAAGGCGTGCGTTGGTCAGCCAATAGCCCAGGAGAGGCATAAGGTGGTCCCGCAACTGGGTGGTCCCGTGAATACTTTCAGGTTCAATCTTTACTATTGATTATTTCTAAGCAAATTTGATTAAGATAAGTTGTTATGAATAGGTTATCTAAAATTCTCTCTGAAAATCAATCAGGTTCTAGTTCTAATTCAGATAGAGATTTAGGAAATTCTTTAGATATGAATTCTTTAGAAATCAATATAGATAAAGTAGAACAAGATTTACATAACTGGACTATTCCAAAACAGAACATCAAGACGATATATTCAATAGGAACTTTTGATTTTATGTCTAGTTATTCAATTAAAACAACAGAACAGACTTTACCTATAAATCAAGAACATGCTAATATTCAATTGTTTTCAGGAGAAGCTATTAATAATCACAGGAGAAATAAATATAAATATTTGCATATAGGAGCAGTTCAAATAGCCATTAAACCTTTATTCAGACTAGGATTAGATGTTCCCGTTTTAATGTGTTTAAGAGATGCTAGACATTTAGATTTTTCAAACTCTTTATTAGCTATGGCAGAAACTAATTTAGCTAATGGACCAGTTTATTTTATTTATTACCCAGGATTTACTTTAAGTTTGTATGACAGACATTTAATGGATACCTTAACTTTAACAGTTAAAACAAAAAATTTAAATGTCAAAGAAGAAGTAAAAGCAGTAGCTGTAATTTATAGGATATATTATAAGGTAATGACTACTTCAATCAATCCTAAATCAGTAAATACTTTAACAAAAGATGAAACTATTATATTTGAAGGAAATAGAGCTCACTCTAATATTCAGATACCTAAAAGGTTAAAATGGGATGAAATAACTAGATCTACTAGGTGGAATCTTCAGGAAATAAGTGAACCTAGATTAATTATAAAATGAATTTTGAAATTAATAAAGAATTTTTAAGAGCAGATTTAAAAGCAGAATATAATAAGGAAAAAAGAGAATGGTATTTTAATAATTTTTCTCAAGAGGAATTAGAAAATTTTAGAAAAATTTGGTATAATGATATGGAAAAACAAAAGATAAATATGCCTTTATTTTTATGGTTTGAAAATTATTGTCATCAGAATAATATAAATTATCCATTTGAAAAGGAATTAAGAATGTTAAATAAAGTAGGTAAACTTTGGAATTTAGCAAATGATGAACGAATTATATCTATCCATCCTCCGTTAGAAAATATAGTATTTAGACAAAATGATCAAGATTACATAGGAATACCTTTTATAGAAATAAAAGAAGAGGACTCTAGAGATAAAAGAATTCAGTATATTATGCTTCAGAATAATTATACTAATCAAACTTTAGAAACTATAGGAAACCAGTTAAATAGGATAGAGACTGTAGTACAAAAACCAGTACCAATAGAAACAGTTACTCCAAAACCAATTATAGAAGAAAAACCTTTCTTTAAACCCTTTATATTTACAGGATCACCCGTTAATCTTAATAAAGAAGAATCTATATTAAGAAAAATATAAGAAAGATTAGGAAATATAAATATTAGTTCAAAATTAATTATAAAGGACAAACAAAAAGACAAACAAGTTGTTGTTTTAAATAAAGAAAAGGATTCAGAATCTGATATAGATCTAATAGCTGAAATAGAAGACCAATTTAGTCAAACCACAGAAAATACTTTCGAAATAAATAAATTACGTAGAGACGCTCCATTACCTACTACTAGAAACTATTATAAGAGACCTACTCCTCCAGATACTCAATTTGAAGAACATTGGTATCAGGCTAATTATGATGGAAAAGCAATCTATGAATGGAATATTGATGGCCAATCAGAATATAGAATACTAAATATTTTAGAGGAAATGACTATGGCTGCTAGTTCTTATAGAACAGTAGGAAATAGAGAACAAACTGTTACCCAAGCTTTAATTTCTGATTTTACAGGACAATTGAAAGGATGGTGGGATTATTATTTAACCCATGACGAAAGAGAATTCATATTAAAAGCAACCAAAACTATAGTAAAAAGAGAAGGAGATATGGAAACAGAAACTACTATAGAAGATAGTGTTAATACATTAATATTTGCTATAACAAAATGTTTTATAGGAGACCCTAGTCAATATCAGGATAGAAATTCAGAAATATTACAAAATCTAACTTGTCCAAAATACAAGATTTTAGATGGTATAAAGATATATTTTTAACAAAAGTAATGACTAGATCAGATTGTAGTAATTCATATTGGAAAGAAAGATTTGTAGCAGGATTACCTAAATTATTTGTTGATAAGGTAAGGAATAGACTAAGAAATGAATATAATAATGTTATCCCTTATCAGGAATTATCTTATGGTCAACTAATTAACAGAATAAATAAAGAAGGATTAGCTATATGTTCTGATATGAAACTTAAGGCAAAATTAAAAAGAGAAAATGTTAGTAGTAGAAAAGAACTAGGAGATTTTTGTCAGCAATATGGTTATGAAAGGATCAGTGCACCTTCAGCTAGAGTAAAAAAGAAGAATAAAATTAAACGAAAATATATTCCTAGAAGAAGGACTTATAAGCCCAATATAGAATTAGAAAGACCCAGTAACAGAAAAACTTATTCTAAGAAAAGACCTTATAAGAATAAAAAACCCCATAAAAAAGATATAATAATTTGTTATAAATGTGGTAGACCAGGACACTATTCAAAAAATTGTAAAATGAAAGGAAAAGTAAATAATTTAGATGCTTCAGATGAATTAAAAGAAAAAATTATGAAACTTGTAATTAACGATTCATCAGAAGAAAGATTATCAGAAGATTATTATGAAAATGATTTAAATAATATTAGTGAAACTGAATCTAATAATAGTGATTTAGAATCTTGTGAATGTATAGGAACTTGTCAATGTAATCAGATAAATATGATTAATAATGAACAGGAATTTTTATTAGGTATTATAGATAAAATTGATGATCCAGAAATAAAAAGAGATTATTTAGTTAAACTAAAATAATTAATAGGACAAAGGGAGCAAAGAGATTATAAACCTTATAATTTCTCAGAAATTTGTCAAAGATTTAAACAAGTTAATAAAAAATCCTCTATTCAAGACCTTCAAGAAGAAGTCAAAAATTTAAAGCAGGATATGAACGTATTAAAAGAAAAGGTCCTATACTTAGAAGAAGAAAACTTAAAAAGGAATTTAAGCAGAATATTTAGAAATAATGATCAGGCATCTACTTCATTAATTATTAAAGAACCAGAAAATAAAGATGAATATATTAATAGTATATCAAGAATAAATTATCAAAAATGGTATGTAAAGCTAGATATTGTTATAAATGATGATTTTCATCTTTCTACTTTAGCATTAATAGATAGTGGTGCTGATCAGAATTGTATTCAAGAAGGTTTAGTTCCAACTAAATATTACGAAAAAACATCAGAAAGACTTAGCTCAGCTAGTGGTTCAAGATTACACATTAAATATAAATTATCTAAGGTTAAAGTTTGTAATAAAGGATATTGTTATAAAACTCAACTAATATTAATTAAAAATTTAAATTCAGGAGTAATTTTAGGAACCCCTTTTTTAACTATGTTATACCCTTTTCAAGTTAATAATAATGGACTATCTACTATTGTCTTAGGAAAAGAGATTTTATATGAATTTGCCTTTCCTATGACTATACGAGATATTAATCAATTAAAAAATAATATTCAGGAAATAAATCTTTTTAAGAAAAATAAACTAAGTCACATAAAGTATTTAATTCAAGAAATAAATGAAAAGCGAATAGAAAATCAGTTAAATGAAGAAAAAAAAAAGAAAAGAAATAGAAAGTACTTTTTTAAAGGATGTTTGTGCTCCTGTTCCTAATGCCTTTTGGAATAGGAAAAGTCACATAGTTAGTTTACCTTATGAAAAGGATTTTGATGAAAGACAAATTCCCACTAGATCTAAAGCCATACACATGTCAGAAGATTTAGAAAAACTTTGTAGAAAAGAAATTCAGGAATTAAAAGAAAAGGGATTAATTAGAGACTCTAAATCTCCATGGTTTGTTCAGCTTTTTATGTCATGAACGCTGCAGAATTAGAAAGAGGAATTCCTAGACTAGTTATAAATTATAAACCATTAAATAAAGTTTTACAATGGATTAGATATCCAATTCCTAATAAAAGAGATTTGTTAAAAAGATTATATAATGCGAAAATATTTTCTAAATTTGATATGAAGTCAGGATTTTGGCAAATACAAATTTTAGAAAAAGACAGGTATAAGACAGGATTTAATACTCCCTTTGGACATTACGAATGTAATGTAATGCCCTTTGGATTAAAGAATGCTCCATCAGAATTTCAAAATATTATGAATGATATAATTAGACCTATTAATGAATTCTCTATAGTTTATATAGATGATGTCTTAATTTTTTCAGAAAATATTAGTCTAAATTTTAGTCATTTAAGAAAATTCTATAATATTATTCACAATAATGGATTAGTAATCTCTCCAACAAAGATAAAGTTATTTCAAATAAAAGTTAGATTTTTAGGACATAATATTAATCAAGGAACAATTAGACCAATTGATAGAAGTTTAGAATTCACAGAAAAATTTCCAGATGAAATTAAAGATAAGAAACAGTTGCAAAGATTTTTAGGGTGTTTAAATTATGTTCATGATTTCTTTAAGGATTTAGGTATAATTTGTCAACCTCTTTACGATAGACTCAAGAAAAATCCTTTACCTTGGACAGAAGAACATACCCAAATAGTAAAAACTATTAAATCAAAAGTTAAAAGTCTTCCTTGTCTTAGTATTCCTCACCCAGAAGCATTTTTAATAGTTGAAACTGATGCTAGTGATAAGGGTTTTGGAGGAATTCTAAAACAAAAAAGAAATAATAAAGAAGAGTTAGTTAGATATTATTCAGGAAATTGGAATAATACTCAAAAGAATTACTCTACGATTAAAAATGAAATTTTAAGCATTGTCTCATGCATCATAAAGTTTGAAGATGATTTATACATGAAAAAATTTTTACTCAGAATAGATTGTCTTTCAGCAAAACATATTTTAGAAAAGGATGTTAAAAATTTAATTTCTAAACAGATTTTTGCCAGATGGCAAGCCCTTCTTAGCAATTTTGATTTTGAAATAGAATTTATTAAAGGTCAAAATAATTGTTTGCCTGATTTTCTTTCTCGTGAGTTTTTACAGGGAAAATGAATAATAAGAAGGTTTTGAGCAAAGAAAGTATTTCAAAACAGAATAATAATCAGAATGTTTATACTAATCAGATGATTCCCGTCTCTCCAAACCGTTTCTCTCCTATTGCACCAAGACCTAGGGCAATAACTCCTCAGTTTTTTCCACCAATTTCTTCAAACCTTATCATAACACCACCTTTAGTTCCACCTTCTACCTTTAGACCACCAACCTATTCCACTATAGTGTCCACTCCCACCTTCGCATCCTCATCATCTCCCAAAAGATCTTCATCAGTTTATCAGTTGAACCCTCGAAAAAAATTTATCAAAGTCTTAGAAACAGAGGAACAATCTTTAATAGAAAATCAGAGTTTTTATAAATTAATAGAATTTATCTTCCCAAAAGGATTTCATTTTTTAGAGGACTGCCCAGAAAAGACCAGCGAATTTTATGAAATGATTCTAGTAGATACCGACTCAGTGGTTATTGAACATAACTATAATCAGGACTCTACTAAGATCAATTACAGCAAAGTTAAAATTTTCAAGAACATGACTTTATCAGAATGG